>CM014086.1:16328507-16928507 GCA_004119915.2 Collichthys lucidus
AAAATGCGTGTAAAAAGGTGTATAAAAGTGTGTGGTTAGGGGTTTTACGGCCTTAAAACATTGTAAAACTTACCTTTCGGATTTCGTTCATTGCGGGTTATTTTTAGAACGCATCCCCCGCGATAAACAAGGGACCACTATACATGTATACAAATAAACACATGCATGCATTTTTTTTTGTGTGTGTTGTTCCCATGTTTTAAGGAGGGCATGGCTGCTAGGTGCCACTAAATCTTACACACTAGACCTTTAAAACATATACATATTCATCTATTTGTCCATATCAGAGATCCACTGTATGTTTTGTTGGTGTGGCTGCTTCAAAATTCCATTCCAACCACGACAGGTACACCCCTTCACTGTTGCAGTTCATCTTCTTCCTGTGTGTGTGATATGTATGTCAGTGTGTGACCAAATTGTCAAAAAAAAAAAAAAGTTTTATCACGTTGGTGGATAACATTAGATTAGCCCTGGCTACGTTAGCTTAATCACTTTTATGAGACCAAAAACAGATTGATGCAGCTTTAAATTCAAATACTTTCATACTTCATTACAAATATTTGACAGCTATAGTGCAGGCCAACAAAATTTAACTTCACTTTAGAAAATCTGAGATTTCAACCTCCTAATATAGAGTAGTTAAAATAATCTCAACCAGCCACAAGAAAAAACATTACTTTCACAGTAATGCATATTAATGCATTGAGAACATTGACATTGTAGTCTTGCTGCTTTTACTTAACTGAAGGATGATATTGCTTCTTCCACTGTGCTGTAGATGACTTTTTCTTTTGGTTTCTCTTCATTCCACAGCCATATATTAACCACATCCGAGAGAGCTAAAACATACTTGGCCATTACAATGAATCTATTTTCTATTCATCAAAATGAACTTTGAAGAAGAACTCCTGACCTGTGCTGCATTCATGTGCTGGTAAGAGGCTCTGAAATGTGAGATTCATGAGAGCTGGCTGCTGAACAGAGTTCTATTGACGAGCTCTGTTGTGGGAGAATCAAACCCAGTGGACACACAGTAAGCAAACATGGACATGAGGAAAATGAAAATGTGAATGAAGCAGTATTAAAAAAACTCTGTGGTTCCATGCTGCGCTGTGCGACCCTTGGTATTATTTTACAAACAAAATATTTTCCCAAAAAAACAAAACAATGGAGGTCACTGGATGCTAGATCTTCAACAGTCCTTCCATCTGCGGCCATAACTTCAGGATTTAAGATTCCAAAAAAACTTGTTTGGATTCCAGTCTCATGAAATATACATATATGTTGTTCAAGTTCAAGGTTTATTCCTTTCTGCAAACTTACCCAGTTGGAGATACACTTGTTATATAAAGCCTAAATATTTTCCATATGCTGTACAGTTTGTGTTTTTGATGAAATATGTATACATTTGACAAACTACCTCAAATATAAGTCACCGTGGCCTTTTCGGGGCTTTTGAACTAATCCTGTTTGGCCATAACTTTTACAGAGACTATTTTTACTCCATCAAACATCACAGGAAGAAGTCAATTAAAGCACAGACCCCCCAGACTAAAGAGACTTGGGGGGGGGGGATGTCCTTCACTTGAAATTGATGAATGGCTTCTCCCGGCCATATACACTGAAGGTCAATTATTTTCTGTGACATTATAGGCATAAATTAAAACCTTGATCATTTTCTTCATGCACACACATTAAAGAGAGAAAGCGACCATCTACACGCGGTCCAAATCCGCCGAGCCAACACGTCATTATTATAGGAAACAAGCGTGTTAGAGAAGATTGGGAATTTGGAAGATAGTCCTGTAGTGTTTGGGCCTTTTATCTCAGGCTGCCCCTTTAACACCTTTAGATATCAATAGCAGGATACGTCAATATCCGTTAAGTTTGTACAAGGTGAAAAATGACCAGATAATGTTTATTGTGCAGATAATTAGCTAGGTCATTAGCAATGATACACAGCTGCTGGTGCATTAAAGCTTTTGACTGTTACCGGCTGGTCAGGCACTCGAACGCCTGAAGCCAAGCATGCTGTGAGGGAATAAAGAGGAAAAGGGAACAGAAATCAATAGTATATTATCTCAATTAAACTTGCATAACCGCTGTAGCCTGCCCTCCACAAAGTGCTTACCCTCCGGGTGCAGCACGCAGAGCTCAAGGTGAACACAACTCTTAACAGGACATTAAAAAAGCAGAGAGATGAAACAATGTGTTAAACTTAGCATTTAGCCTCAGACCTTTATCAGCTCAGCGGGTGAAATAAAACGCTCCCTGTTTAAAGACAACACTTGCGACTGATCAGAGTTGAAGATTCCATCTGTGGAGCTGCAGCTGACTATTTTTGAAAAACCAACCCATGTTTTGAGTTGAGTGTGGTCATTTTTTTCTTACTACATTTACATCAAGAAGCAGGACACGCTGAATGAAAATCATATTTTAGTCGCTGTCTTCCAGGGTTAAATGAAATTAAAATTCATTGTGCTCTGTGGAGCAGAGCTCATGAATGCGTAATCAAACAACATAAGATCTAAATTAGTCTACTATCAATATATTCAAAATGTTGATTAAAATTATGAGAGTAAAAATACACACTGTTCTGTGGGCATTCAAATTCCTCTGGAGAAAACACGCCACGCCGGCAGAACGCATTAATACAAATCAAGTTGTCCGTAACATAACAAAAGCTTCATATATTCAGCCCAGACACTCATGCTGCATACACTCAGCGTGACACTATGGAGGCTTGACTTTGTGGGGATATTGGCAGTTTTGAGCTTTGCAGGGTACAGAAAGTGTGACCGACAGATCAGAGGCACTGATCCAGGTGTTGTTAGGTCATTGGCACACTGCTTCATTCTACACTGCTGGGAAAAAAAATAATAATAATATAAATAATCTGTGTGTTTCACGTTGAATTCTTGCTTCTGTTTTTGAACTTTTTTTTTCAAATTTGACAAAAACATTTGCTGCTGGATGAGCGATGATGTTCATACATCACATGATTCACATTGAAATAACAACATCAATCCTCCAGATGAACAAATACATTGTTCACCCTCAGTACAGTTGTCATGAACGGGGAAATTAGCTATAGAGACCAAAACTGTTTTTTGTACCAGGCTGTAAACATGTTTATTTCTGCTGTGAAGTTGGACATTTGAACATGGGGACTTATGGAGGCTGACTCGTTTTTGGAACCTGCCTCAAGAGGCCATTTTTGGAACTGCACCTCACTTGCTTGCTTTGCTAATGTTAGGGTTCCTCGTTGTCCTATACTGAACACATGATTAAGGTTAGGGAACGATCATAATCATGCTTTTTTCTCTAATAACGTTGAACTGTGGTTGGAAACAGGAAACATACAACAGGGAGGTTAAAGTCAGATGTCTAGTGGACTCATCCATCCACCCTGACCTTCACCCAACATGGACTTTTGTGACATACACAAAATGTCTGATCACATTTTTGTGTCTTTAGATTTATCAGGTCTTTTGGTGCTGATGGCAGTGTTTTACCATCTTTAGGTTTTCCTGTTGTTGTTCCTCATAACAATATAATTCAGTAATTTTCAGGTTTGAAATACAAATGTGCGGAACATATAATCTTATATATAGTTAGATTCACAGATCAGTCAATTTGTCTATGCTTGTTGCAACAAGTTTAAGTGTGTCTGTTCATGGTTTAATCCTGAACCTATTCTAAATTAATGGTTTACTCTCCAGAATAAACTGAATGATTTATATGAAATACACTGCTTATGGACAAAGTACAAAGACAAAGTTACAGTATAATAGCCACAACATGTATGTGAGCAAAAAGGTTAATACTAGTGATAAATGTAGAAAAGAATGTTGGACAGCAGGACAAGTTTTGTGTGTGAATATATATCAAATCAAATCAAATCAAATTTTATTTGTATAGCCCAAAGTCACAAAGTACATTTGCCTCGGAGGGCTTTACAAACTGTACAGGGAGTGACACCCTCTGTCCTTAGACCCTTGGTTCGAGTGAGGAAAAACTTGCCCACAAAAACCCTTTAACAGGGAAAAAATGTGGAAGAAACCTCAGGAAGAGCCACAGAGGAGGGATCCCTCTCCCAGGACGGACAGACGTGCAATAAATGGCACGTGTACAAGACAGATCAACACAAACAACCATTGACCTACTGAGCTAAAACAAGCACAGACGTCGCTGTGTACATATTCCACTGTGATGCAAAGAAGGAATTTATTCAACTTCACGCTGACATTTAAAATCAAACCCTGAGAGACACAGAAAAAAAATGAGATACAATTAGCGATGAATTTACCATTAACATTCTTGGCAAAGAGGAAAATGAGTTAGCATCCCATAAAAGAATACAGCTCTCTCTTTAAAGTTAATTGTAGCTGATTAATCAGCGTGATTAATGACCAAGTAGCCATTCAGACTGTAATAATATTCTGGAGAGTCATCCAAGGCCCATCTATTTTTCTAAATATATGTTCATTAGTAAAGGCTTCAGTCTAACTTCAGTCTGTACCTGATATTTGTCGATTTGACAATACTGTTCAACCTACAACAGTGCATGATGAATGGCCAATCTGTGGTAATGATACATGCTAGGGACTGCTTTGCCTACAAACACAGCAGAAGTATTACTTTTTAATTTGATTTATTGCGCTTTAGTCTGAGCATATGTGAGGGCTAAAAGAATCCACACCCACACAGAGAAGCACCTGGTACTCACACACGCACACACACACACACACACACACACACACACACACACACACACACACACACACACACACACACACACACACACACACACACACACACAAAACCACTTTTTTCATATAATTGTACAAACACACACACACACACACACACACACACACACAAAGCACAAAGACATACAAATAAACCGGTAAACAGAACTAGCAGGATCGCATTTCGTGGCCCATGTGGTGGTCAAACAGTGTCAATCATTCTCCTGGATGTGTGTTCTAAATATTTTGACGTGCTGTAGCTGCTGCAGAGGAACACTATGCTGTGTACAGTATGGGACAGCAGCAAGCCAGTTGGTCCTCTCCTGCTGCCTTCTCCTCCTCGTACGAGCAGAAGTGCCATGGCAGCAGTTTTTTCCATCCAGAGCGCGGACTGAGCAGCTCCTCTTTCATGGAGTAACATCTTCCTCAACACGTCCACTGTCATGCTCACTTCAGCTATTGCTTGTCAGCATGATATCCTCCCGGGAGATACAGGAGGGATGCCCTATAGAATGACAGTCTGTCAGGCCTGCAGGCAGCAGAACAGTGGAGTTGACCAGTGGAGGGAAAAAAAACAGCTTTCTTGCCCTCCCTGCCTCCATCTGCCTTTGATAGAAGCAGTGATGGAGCTTGTAGCAAGCCGCATTTGAATATTTTAAAGAGGGCATCCGTGACTTTTGATGTACAGACCTTAATGCAAATGAAGGAGGAGATACAGGTCCCAGCAGGCACGACACCTCTTTATTCCTCATGCTGGATTCTTTTTTAATAAATCGAAATGAACTCTTCACACTCCCTTTGAGACTCCCCCACCACCTCCACCCCAGACCGAACTGCAGAGCGCAGAGTCAAACTCCTCTGCATCCCACATAACTCGTGAGCATGTGAGCTCGGGCATGTGTTTAATATGATTCAGCGGCGTGTGTGTGTGTGTGTGTGTGTTTGTGTGTGTGTGGTCCAAATACACCCACAAGAATAGAGCTCACAGCTAATTGTGCATGTTCTCTGAGGTGAGCGGTGAAAAGCAGCATAATCAGGCTCACGTTACAGGCAAGTTCAGGGTTTGGTGATTAGTGAGATGATTCCGCTTAGAGGTGAGTAAAGAGCAGGCTAACGTTCAGCAAACGTTTCTCAGAAGCAGAGTTCATCTCAGCAGTTCAATTTAAACCAAAAATCCTCTTTACAAAAAAAACTTACCAGGTTACAACAAAAGACTTTCTTTAGTATAACAATACACTGTTTATCTTATTATAACAACATGTTTTATCATGTTATAACAAGACATTTTCCAGGTTATAGCAGGACAAATACTATATTGATAAGTTTGTCATAATAACATGAAAATGTTGTTGCTGTTCTAACCACTGACAGTATAAAGGTGTATGTCTGGCCGCCATATTGTCTGTCCTGCCTCTCCAGCCTCACGGCTAATCTAAAAATCGGCATCGGCAGATAGCTGACCTGAGGGAGGCTGAAGTCATTTGTAACAGCACACACTTGTCAATCAAAGCAGCCATGCTCTTAATTCTGTGTAACTTTAGGCATCGATATCATTTGAACAGGCGAGTTCTATAAATACTCATCCTGAACTCAACAATAATACTGTTTTAAGTTATGTCAAGATATACAAGATAGACAAGTATATTAATAAATGTCATTATGTTATTATGCTATCTTTGTTCCGCTGACAGACTATAAGGTCCAAATGAAACCCAAAAGTCAGCTGCTTCATTTTTTGTGTAAGCAAGTATTATCTGTAACGATACTGCAGCTACTGCAGTTTTTTTTCTATTCCTTAAAAGAGAATAACTGTTTTTGACCATATTGTGCAAAAAGTCTGGGAGCTGGACCCCCTGAGTGGGCATCTCCATCATTTGACTGACATCTAGAGGAGCCATTTCAAGAAGACAAGTCGCTAACCTTAAAACATCACACTGTACATATAAACAAGGCTTTTGTCCAGACAGTGCTAGATATCAACTGTGAAACAGACTCTTCCTCAACATCACATTACAAATCATTTTTAGCACCTGCCCAGGCAGATATTGCACCAATTAAATTACAGCACAGCTACTATTTACCAAACAATCACACACACAGGAGAACTCTAACAGACTGCAGAAAAAATCTTCCTTTTGGTAACCATCCTACAATTCTGACACAATACGTACACAAGTCAAGACAAAGAGATATACACTGATTTCTTGGCAAAAATTAACTTAACAATTTTTCATTAGATAGACCAGTTTTACCTACAATCATACGCCCATAATCACATAGCTGAGATATGAAGTCATAGAGTGACACCATGTTAAATATTTCAACACATCCTAAAGCAATAGGAACGTACAGACAAGTGTAATTGCAAGTTAACAATGGTAAATGCACTGTACTCATCAAGTGGCTTTGTAGTCTTCCAACCACTCATAGAGTACATATCTCATTCACCCATACCCATTCACACAGATTCATACACTGATGGCTGCCATGCAAGGTGCCAGCTGCTCATCAGTTTGAGGACCATTTACACACATTCACACAGCCTTCAGGAGCTCAGTTAGTATCTTTGCCCAAGGACACTTCAACATGCAGACTGGGGATCGAACCACCGATCTCCTGATTGGTGACCCATGTCCACCAATGATTGGTGGACAACCCGCTCTACCTCCAAGCTACAACCCATACCCCTATTTAGTGTTTGGAGAATTGAAATTGCATCTAAGTTGGAATCCATTTGCACTGTTGCACAAACACTAACTTAAGTTTTTGTCTACCACGAAGGCACAAGCTACAAAGAGTCCTGGGTTTTGGTTTCAATCAGTCGTGTTTGTAACAAAACCTATATGTTCAGTAATGAGCAGCAACCTACAACTTGAACTCAAACTTGTTAATTATAGTCTCTAGAGTATGTGAATGTAACAATATGTATAGTATGAAAGTAAACAGAGGTCATGGACTTCAACATAACCTTGTCAAACACGAGATCTGTGACTCACTTCAGCCTCTCCTCTTTCTTGTTGTTTGCTTTTTAGCGGCTCCTGGAAGTTCTCAGCGGTCAGCTTGTTTAGGACAGTCTGTACACCGAGGAGTTCTTCAGTTCGGTCTGTGCAATGTCTTGATTGTCACCCTTTGACTTTCTGATCCGTGCCACAAAGTCTACTTTCATTTCCTTTGGAGGAGATGCGTTTCAGGACCATCATCTGTAAACTGCTCCTTGAGTTTAAAGTTTGTTTGAGGGAACAGCTAGAAACCTTTGGGTGGAAGAACATCTTGAAGTAAAGCTTAGTCAAAGAATAGTCGATCAAGCAACGAACAACACATCGTACAGTCATGTTTTACATTGTTGCCAACATCCTCTAACTTTTGTGGGCTCTTTTCTCTCCACTTCCAGCCGGCCAGCATGCTGTTCACATTTGTAAAATATTGTAAATTGTACTATGCAGTAGTGGCAGCTGGGGGATCCATAGGGATGGGTAGCAATTTTATTTGATCTCCCTTTTTTGCAGTTTTTGTGTTAGGAGTTTAGTGTTCTGAGTAGGTAATTATACGTGAAATTGATTTCGTTCCATTTTCTTTCTTATTTTACTATTAGCCCACCCTGAAGCTTAAGTGTCCCAAAAAGTTAGGAGTAATAAATACTTTGAGGGTTGAAATCTCTCGGTGGTTCTTGGGAGCTGAAAAGAGGGAAGTCTCATTTTTCATGCTACACCAGGTTTCCCCTATAGGCTGGAGCATAACATGAAGAAAAATATCTGCCTTTTTAGCAGCTAAATGCTCCACTATGTACACCAGCTAGTCACTAACATTCTTTGTCCTTTGGTGCTGGTCAGCTGGGGTTGATCGGGGTTTGGTTTTTTGGGGTTGAAAACAAGTTGATAAAAGCAAAGATTGGCAGGATAGGCAGGAAAATCAAAATGATGAGCTGAATGGGTCTAAAAAGCCCTTTAGTTTTGAGGGAACTTTTAAGTTTGAGGATATTTCTGTAAAGTTTTGTCACCACACTTGGGAAAATCCTTTTTGTTTTAAAACAGCATTACAGTTGGACTTCTTAGAAGGGAACCTGTCCATATCTGAAGCATCATTGGAGCTCTTAACAAATTTCCACTGGGCACAAAAAACACATTTAGCAGCCAGTTAAGTTCTGCTACTCGGAAAATAAATGTATAATCCTCCAGATATTATCCAATACATTTCCATAATTGTCCACCTCACATAATCCTAACATTACAGGGATTCTCAGTAAGCTCCCGTGTTTCACAATAAATGGCAGATCCATTGCCAGTCTGCCCCCTGATGTAACAGCTATGAAAAATAGATACGGGCTGAGTGGATAACCAAAGATAATGGGTTTAATGTGAATCAGGTGTACTGGCAAGACATTTCGTTTAGCTAGACATTCTTTTTGGGTTCACCAGTCCCACACAGGACGGCCAAGAGTCTATTTACAGACACTTGAACCACAAGCTTTTCTCGCCGTGCAAAAAAAAAGATCTTAGCTAAGGCGCAGTCATGCATAAACATGAAGCCTGAAAGTATTGCCACATTTTTATGTATTGATACAGGGATGTGAAGAAACAAAGTGCTCCTGAGAGCTGCCCCTTCCATTTCTGATAGTTAGCCTGCAGCTCCACATGTCAAATACACTGTAAGTTAGCATGTGGAATGACATGAATGTGTGTGTTTCCCTAGACATGGGGGGTGGGGGGCATAGTCCACTCATTCTCAGCATTGTGACTTTTGATTTACATTTGCATGAGTGAGTATGAGTTCAGATGTCATGACTTCACAGAGAAAATAATATTATAGCCTTTTCAAAATAATGCTGAAATCAGGAATTTGACCCTCGTTTATTGAGGGCTCTGAAATGGTACACATTCCAAAAGCTTTCCTTCTGTCTGCAGGGCTAAGAGTCAAAAGCAGCATAGTGAGAGTAATTACAGGTATTGATTTACATCTCCAATTACACAGGGAAAATCTGACCCATGCAGACTATGCTAGTTTTCTATTAATTCCCTCTCAATTGTTTTTTCTTTTGCAGAATGTAAATGATTCATGAAGCAATCATGTACCGTGAGCAGCAGCTCATTTTTCCTTTTTTAACCAGCTGTGAGAAAAGAGTCAAATCGTGCCTTTCAACACCCGACCAAAAGACAAACATGGACAAATTATTATGAGACAGTGGGCCTCTGAGCACACACGCTAAAGGCCATCCATCCTAGATTAGAGCAAGACACCCCAACTGAAGAAGACACAAATCGACTAGTCATTTGTTTTGCGTGTCTTTGAATCTTTTTGTCCTTTTGTGTGTTTTTGTAGTTGTGTTTAGCTATAGTCATTTTTATAATGGTGCTCATTGTGCATATAGTCTTTGTAGTCATTGTGCAGGTCTTTGTAGTTATTTTGCACTAATTTTGTTTTGCTTTGTGTCTGTTTGTAGTTTTTGTGTCTTTTGTAGTAATTTGCATCTCTTGGTAGTCGTTTTAATCTCTTTGTAGTTGTTGGTCATCTCTATGTAATTGTTTTGATCTCTTTGTAGTTGTTGGTCATTTCTATGTAATTGTTTTGATCTCTTTGTAGTTGTTGGTCATTTCTATGTAATTGTTTTGATCTCTTTGTAGTTGTTGGTCATCTCTATGTAATTGTTTTGATCTCTTTGTAGTTGTTGGTCATTTCTATGTAATTGTTTTGATCTCTTTGTAGTTGTTGGTCATTTCTATGTAATTGTTTTGATCTCTTTGTAGTTGTTGGTCATCTCTATGTAATTGTTTTGATCTATTTGTGTGTTCTTTTCTGTTTGTTGTTTGGTCGCTTTGTGTCTCTTTGTGGTCACTTTGTATCTCTTTGTTCTTGCTTTGTGTCACTGTAATTGTTTTGCATCCCTTTTTAGTCATTTATTGTCTCTTTGTGACATTTTTAATTGCTCTGTCTCTTAGTATGTGTGTGTTTGATGTTTTTTAGGCTCGTTGAAGTAATTTTGCTTCTCTTTGAGGTTGTTTTCCATCTCTTAGTGGTCAATTTTTGTCTCTTCATAGTCATTTTGCATTTGTGGTTGTTTTCGACTTATTTGGAGTTGTTTTGTGTCTTTTTGCGGCTGTATACGTCTCAAAGAGACTGTAGATTTCACAAATAATGTGAACAGTCCCTTCATATAGGGACCTTAGCCTAAGGACGCCCTGATCCCTTGGTCTCTTGGACTTGTGCTAAGTAGGCTCACTCAGTAAAACATCCATGCTCTCAGGCCAGGGAGCCAAATGACTTATGTATAAAAAGTTGACATGGTTTAAGCTAAGGGTTTGCACTGCCACCTTAACAGGCAAAAAATAGTGATGTCTGTCAAGGAAGTAGATGTGGACAGTGAGTCTTTCTAGCTGTCCACATGGCCAGTCAAGAGAATCCTTCAGCAGGTAGCTAAAGAACAGCAATGACATTCTGGAACAGAGGCAATAGTGCCGTCACCAGGGATGCCGGTGGAACATCTGAAAGGTCTTGTCCTCAATAAATTGCCACAAAAAGAATTCCTGTGGATGTGGTCTAGAGTGCATATCTAGCCAGTAAGTTGCACAAAATGTGATGAAATCCTAAAACCAGGAGCCAATATGTTGTCTCTTGTAAGAAACACAGTCCTGTCTTGATTAGGTTGCAGTGCTCTTGAAAGTCTGACTGTGATGGTGCATTCAAGGCAACCTGACAAAAAGAGAATCTCTGGGGGTCTACCTCGTTCCATAAAGGTTAAATAAACTGAAAAATGGGGACTTTAGACAAGGTTACAAGGAAGCCCTGCCATACTCAGGAATGCGATTGATGTGTCTGCACCCAAATTCATTCCCAGCCATGCAGTTAATTGTACACCAATAAAAAGTGGGTGTCACAGTGCATGTAGCCAGCTATCAGAGCAGCTGTCCTCCAGAGACTTAGGAGTTTGTGAGGGGTGAAACCTCAGAGCGTATTTTTTTCTCTCTCCTGTCAGCCCATGAAAGGATAACTAGCATATCTGAGTCCCGGCTGTGTGGGAAATACAACCTAAGTGTGAGTTCATGGTCCACTTTTTTCCCTAAAGACAGAATGACAGCTCACCCTAGAGGTGATGAACAAATTAATTAGTCTGCTGGATTGGTGAAAAGTCATGCATTTTTATTGTAGGATAAAGCTTGGCATGCTATTTCTAGAGAGCCAAAGAAACACTGGAAAGCCTGTCAGCAAACCAGGGCAGACCTCTTAATTGTTCTTTTGTAGAAAAAAGGGTCAGATAACTGGTTACACTATGAGACTGACTCTCTCTTTTGTTAAACCATTAATTAAACATATTAAACAACATATTTAAGGCATGGGATTTAATCGGAAATGGATAGATAAATGATTGGACTGTATTACAAATCCAGGTTTTTATATTTTAAGTGTGTGTGTGATCAAAGGTTGTACAAATAACATGGAAGTGTCCTTTAATTTAAAGATTCATAGATGAATTTGTTAAATACTCTTCTCATCTTAACATCGAAAATTGTAATATGCATTGATAATCCATTAAAACAACCCTAAATATATTACTATTCACTAATTGATCTATCTTATTATTATATTGATCAATTCAGGTGTTTGATTATTGTGAATGATTATGTGATTATGTAAATTGATTATTAATATTCAAAATGAAAGCATAAGTAAAGGGGAAAGTTTTCAAATCTAATTTAATGTTTTGAAATCAAAGTGTTTTTAAGGGTTTAGATTGATGGATACATCTATGTGTATCTGGCTAAAGACCTTGATTGAGGTAATGGCTGTATTTTCAGGCGCTAATTAATTAGGCTGAGGATAATTAAAGAAAATGTTGATTCATGTAATTAAAATGAGTTTTTTTTAATAGAGTATTTAAGGTAAATGGATGTCACACAACATTTGTATAATAAAAGTCACCTTTACTGAGGTTACGTAGGTTATTACAGCCATGTTAAGTATGCATAAAAAGATGCATTTTTGGCATTTCACTCGGTTGTAATTGACATGGAATGTGACGTCATAGATGGTTCTGCACTTCTTAACCAAGCTAGTCACTAGCTGACATTGTAATGTTTTGATAACTTATTATTTGACTGTGTGGATGTTTTTCTTTGAGTTTGATTCTAAAGCTCAAGCATCTCAATTAATTCTAATACTACAGATGATCTAATGACCAGCACAGTATTGGATCTTATCACTTTAGCCATACCCACACAAATGAGCCTGTGTGCTAACACTTTAAGGATTGGCATAGGTTATTCTTGATTTGTGTCTTTCAAGGGAGAGAACACCAGCATATGTGAAGGAGATTATGAAAATCAATAAGAGCACATACTCACTGCTAAATGAATCCCAATCAACCTGTCTCTAAGGTCGTCTGCTGCTGAAAACTTTACTTCACAGTAAGATCTCGAGTCATGTGGGACTCTTCTACAGGAGGAGATCGTTTGAGGTGTGAGAGCTAGCGTCGAACGGCTGATTTATTAAACCAACTTTTAAGCAATAAAAACATAGAGTTTGTCTAAATAATGAGAGAGGTTGGTCGCTTCTCTGAGATAGGAGTTAATTGATCCTGGAGGGGAAGATCAATGGTTACAGCAGCACAGGGAACAGGAAAGTAGAGGTTTATCCAGGTAGCTTTCAGCTTTCATTTAAAACTATCATC
The DNA here is from genome assembly GCA_004119915.2 of Collichthys lucidus. Taxonomy (NCBI): domain Eukaryota; kingdom Metazoa; phylum Chordata; class Actinopteri; family Sciaenidae; genus Collichthys; species Collichthys lucidus. The sequence goes on from CM014086.1 coordinate 16,341,918, forward strand.
AGCAGAAGGAAACGCAGCTGTTAAAATCAACAGCTCAGCCTGACTGTGCTCTCAAATAACAAGTTGTTATTTGTACTTTACTCTACTGTTAATATATTGTATTCTCAATATTAAGTATATGCTAAATCCTAGTCTATAAATTCATATCCACTGAAAAGATGATGTTATGTGTGCTTTAGAAACTAGCACCATTGAGACAAATGTTCAACACTATAACACCCTGTAGCTATCGAGGTGATGGGATTGGAAGAATATGAAGAAACACTTGTTGTTTCTGAGGGCAATGGTATGCATTCTCCTCAGTCAGTCAGTATTTTATTCAACAGCTTAAACCTCACATACACTGATAGCAACACCTGTCACCCCCCATACACGCTCATTAACAGCTCAACTGATGACATGATAAGCAATCTGGGAGCACCAGGTGTACGTAAGCTGATATTTTTAGCATCTCTGCCTCCTCTTGGTAAATGTTTTGCATTAAAACTAAAAGATAGATGACTGATTCAGTCACACACCAGTCAGTCAGTCAGTGTGCGTCTGTCAGATTTTGTTCAAATTAAGCTATTAAAGTGAAAAAACAACAGGGTTAGCTAGATAATCAGTTTACTGGTCATTTGTCAGGAGCTAAGCTGATGTGTGAAGCAAAGTCCAAAAAGTACACAAGTAAAAATAGATAAGAATATATAAATCTAGTATCATGTTTTATATACACCACCAAAACTAATAGTGCGGTTAACTCGTCCTTGCCAACTTCTATAGTCAATGTTTATGAGCCAGTTGGCCTTGAATGGCCAACATGATGCTGAAGATGTTATGTTTCACTTGAACACACAATGGAGACTGGCTATCTGTCTACTATCTGAATGGCAAATATACTCTTGAGTCCCACATCGTGTGGTTAACAACATCTCCAGGCTGCTTTCACACAGATTGGTTTTATTGGTCCAGTTCATGCATCCTACTGTATATTAGGGATGGGTGTCAGTATTCAATCAGTGATCACATTCAGCTTTTTCAGTCACATTTCCCTGGATCTAACATTACAGAGGAATAGCCAACTCATCACAGAAATGGTGATCGTTGTGGAAGGCGTCCAGAAGCTGATGGTATTTGTTGAGCCAACCCAAACATGGTCAGATATTCTATCGTGACTGAGTTTGTGTGAACCACCTCCACCCTTAAACATTTTATGTGCACCAGGTGGATTGTGGGTATTGAGGGCCACAAAGGATACACTACAAAATAAGACTGCATTTACCTATGGTGTATTCTGTCTTGTGAAATGTGGATTTCAAAGGTGGTGGGCCAAGAAAAGTCATTTATGCATTTATTTATCAGTAACATTTTATTTCTAATGGATTTGTTGGAGTCCATTTAGGTCAGTATTAATTGATTATATTGATATTGATAATGATCTAATACTCTAACCTGGTGGTCAATAGATGCTCCTCATTGTGTGGGTAATTCATCAGCATTGATTCACAGTAGATTGTTTAGACATTCAGTTTGCTGTTATTCCTGCTTTCTTCAAGTGAATGTTTCTCTATTGGCTTGCTTTCTAGTCATCCGTATGTGCAACAGAATAATATGTACCCATCTTCCAAGGTCCCTTACCCACAACAGTACCATGACATCTGCTGATGGAATTTGTCTCCTGCCCAGTATGACAGATCCAAGCAATCTGGAGCCCAAGGACACGGGACATAGACCTTGCCAAAGAGGATGATAGACTCATCCTCTCATGAACTAGGACTGAACTGGCAAATCACGTCTCAAAGCCTTTCCTTCCCTTACATGCTATCCTTTCCTTCAATTGCCTTCCTCTGTCATTTCCTTTCCTTCTTCCCTTCCCTTGCATTTGTTCACTGAAACAAAGAATGTGCACTGCAATGTGAGATTTCTAAGATTCTGAAAAAAAAGAAAAAAAAAGTAAAACATCTTTCTACAATGTTGGAAATTGAGGACAGCAAGAAACAAAACTCCAACCTATAATGTTTCTACAGAGTCTTGTGACTAGGTGGAGCACCACAAAAATGCAGCGCGAAGCTCCAAACCTTCCCACAGAAATGTTATCCCAGACTCCAAAACTTGCTTATAGGTTAGCTTTTTCAGCTGAGATGACATCAGCAGCTTGTTGGTGGGATGACTGAAAGCTCTTTCTTTATACGGCATCTTCACATAAGCGTGTATTTCTAGTCGACTGTGCAAAATGATCTTTTAAGAAGCACTTGTGTTTTGTGTTATGAGGTCACAGAGTGTTCCCAAACAGGAGGAAGTTTAGCGAAATTATTGGAGCTTGTGTGTGTGTGTGTGTGTGTGTGTGTGTGTGTGTGTGTGTGTGTGTGTGTGTGTGTGTGTGTGTGTGTGTGTGTGTGTGGATTGGTGGTCATTGTACTGCACCCTCATTACACTTGGCAGCGGTGCACACACCCATAACCTCTCCAGCTATAGCAGCACTTGGACAGCTGACGCATTCTCCCTATTCCCCTCTCTCAGATTGTCTGCCTCACTCCCACTTGCTGCATCTCTTGCCAGCTACCGCCGCCGCTCTGTCTGATTCGGCAGATACGCTGCACAGATTGAAATACTGTTAAATTAGCTAAGTATACAGTAAAATGTCTTCTCCAAGAAAGCCTCTGATTTGTATTTGCTGTGACCTCAACACACCTTTTTATATTGCAATCAGTGAAATTAGCCCAGGGCTAAAGGCATCCGAAGCTTTTTTCTTTAAACCCTGACCTAACTGGGGCTCTTAGCCATGGGGCAGCAAACATTTTGCACTGCTGCCTTTTGAAGTGAAAGGACCTAAATTTAACTTGGGTAGGAGCTCAGCCTTTCATGGAAATATACTTTGAAGGAAACACTCCAAAATGTGTTTTCTACGAAAACACAGATGAGTGCAGCTTGTGTTTTGACTGTTTGGTCTGCATAAAAAACAAGTTCCACCTACATGTGGCCACCAACCACCACCGACCACTATAATCACTGTCAGAGAGCTACCACCACCCACTTCCACCTGAATTAATCAGAGAGAGATTAGAATTGAAGTGTCAACACCACTGGAAGGCAGGAGAGGTCAAAGAATCCACCTGGAGCTGCCTGGTGTCAGTATCAGGCCTCATGCTAGCTCTGCTTCTCTACCTGCTATATTTTTAGACTAAAAAGACGGGGTGCAAGGTTGAATCAGATTTGGGTTGGCTGGATTTTCATGACGTGAATAGTCAACAACAATGGAGGCCTGTGCATTTACATGTACCCAAAGGGAAAAGGTGTTATTAGAGGTTTTATTTTTTGAATTCATTGGTTCTGTAAGGGCACCAAGCTGTACACCAAGTATCTGAAAGAGGAAACCATTACCACGACTTAAAGTTATAAAACCCAAGTTTAATTGGTGATTTTTGAAGCTTTCTTCGGCCTCTTGAGGGCAGAACAACAAGCTGTTAACACAATAACACCTCATGAGGATGTGCACATTCTAACCAACAGTTTCCTATTCACACATCAAGGTTAGCATATCCTTGAGTTCCTATCCACCTTACCAATGTACGTCCATTGGTCACTTCCTTTTAGCTCTGTTTCAGCCTCCACCAGCTGCTGAGAAAAATATGAAGCTATCGCTGCTGTTTGGTGGTAGGTTAGGTTTTCTCAGAGTCTTTTTTTTGTGGTTTAAAACAATCGCCTGTTGCTCCTGGAAATGACATTTTAAACTGCATTTTAAGCAAATCAACAAAAGGAACATGAAATGTGATTATTAGGTGTTCCCTAGAAGAAGAGTGTGACATAATTAACAGAGCGCTGGCTGAGTTCATATGGTGAAAAATGAAGCCAAAATCAGGGAGTTAATCAGACATTTGTGTTCCTTTCATGTATTAATCAGATCTGTGTTGGGCCATCATGGACCGATTATAGAGCCACAACGAGAGAGCTGAACAGTCATGTTGGCTACGTCAGAACTTATTCTGAAAAGTTTCCATCGCCTAACTCTTCTTTGAAAAAAGCAAAAACCACATCAAGCAAACATACTTTTTTTTTTTGTTTCCATTAACGTTACGAAGGCAAAACTTTGAAATGAACGAAAATATGTTAGAAACCCTGATGAAATGATAAAACCACAGGCAGCAAAACCTGAACAAAGACCTGAAAGAAAGGGAAAAAAACTCTAGTACAGGTTTACATGTCATGTGTTTTCATATTGGGGGAGACCACTAATATCCTAACTCTGTTTCTCCTGGAAAAAGCCCCTTTCTAATGAAATCAGACAGGGGGTATATCTCTGTGACAGCAACACAGCCGGATTCAAACTCCATGAATGCCTTTGAGGAGAGGCTGCCCGCGAGTGTATTCTGTCCCATTTGTACGTAACATGGAGCCTTTCCCCTCTCTGTGACAGCAGGCCTTGAGTGTGGCCATTCGGAACCGGTATAAACACTTGTGCCTTCAGACAAGGACGCTGTGTCTTTTATGACTAAAACACTCTGGAAATAAGTAAGCCATGGTTTCAAAATAAAGTCAGGCGTATGGGGTAGAAATATGGCTATGATCTCCTGCATGTACGTGTTGTCCTATTTCTGTTCTATCCTGAATTTTCTGAGTAGCCTGGTTTCCTTTCAGAGTGCAAATCTTCTGAATGTAACTCTTTAAGAAAACAAAAGATATTAACATTCATTTTGCTCCCTGTTATCTTCAAAGGAAATTTCCCACGCAGTCATCAGTACCTCTAGTTTGAGCTGTTTGAAGTCACAAGAGAGATGTATTCACCATTGCTGAGACAAAAGTGTTTACTTACGGACCTCAACTTGATTTCAAGTCAAAGCGGCCGACTCACAATGCTTATTCACTGTGGAAATATGACCCAAATTTAATGAGAGAAGCAACGCTTTGAAGTTTGAAATTAGACTGGGGAACTTTTATTCTTCCTTTTAAAAGAAGACGGCTTATCAAACATTTTTTTTCCACGTTTAATTCTTAATATTAAAGCTTTGAAGAGTCAATTAGTCAGATCTCTGCTCCTTACATGAAGCCACTTCAGACTTCCATTTAAAGGGTCTTGTAGAGAAGCGAGCGATAGACGGGGTGGCTGGCATAAACAGGCTGTTTCTCACAGGATGCACTGTTTCAGGAACAGGAGTGTGTTTGTAAAATGTTACGGCTCTGTGAATGACATCATTCAGGATTCCCGCGCCATCACACACAGCAACAAAAACCATGGAGCATCTGGTTGTGTGTGTGTGTGTGTGTGTGTGTGTGTGTGTGTGTGTGTGTGTGTGTGTGTGTGTGTGTGTGTGTGTGTGCGTGCGTGCGTGCGTGTGTGCGTGTGTGTGTGTGTGTGTGTGTGTGTGTGTGTGTGTGTGTGTGTGTATGTGTGTGTGTGTGTGTGTGTGTGCATCAATCCAATCTGACTCCAATCTGTTAAAGAGAGCGCTCGGGTTACACTGCTGCAAGCCAGCATGACAGAGCATGACGGATGCAAGCTTCTAAAAAAGCTTGTGTTGTTCAATAGTTCCACAGATTATCTGTGCAAACACTGAACCCATAAAATCCTCTACAATTATTTACCAAATCAAAGAATAGTGTAGAACAAACATGTAAAATTGTGTTTAGGCTGAGCATGAGCAGGGAACTCACAAAATAAAAATGTTTATTTTTGCACTTTAGCTTCTTTAAATAAATACATAATAATAATTAATAAATTGTAGTTAAGTGTTTTGCAAAAAGTAAATTTTAATATTCTGAGATACAAATGAAATTGTTGAGATAATAATGTCCCAAAGATGAAAACCTTTTTTCCATCAGGCTGCTCCATGGTGAGGATAAATAGCAGCGTTAGAAGTCGGCACTGAAAATAAGAAAAAAGAAATATGAACTCTTTGAGTACAATTGAGGTAATTACATTTGAATTTTATGCTAATTATGACACAGATATGCTAATATTTCCTCCTTTATTTGTCAGATGTAATTATTTTATAATATAATGTAATTATTTATTATATTATAATAATAATAACAATTATTTATATTTACTAAGATTTCACTTACAAAACGTATATATGATGCATAGTTATAGTAAAATGCATCATCATTCATAAACAAATGACATAATATATATTATATTTATTATTTTATGTATGTATATGTGCTTGATATATTAACAGGTCTGTACTTTTATTAACACTTTTTTCTTCAGTAAGAGAATTACTTTTTCTGCACTACTTAACCGAGTTGATTTAATGTCAACATTAGTTCCGTTTAAACTTTAAACTGCACATATGTTTTATTTCATGCAAATTTTTCGTACGCAGCATGACCTAATGTCACATACCACAGTGCCTCAGCCTCTCCGTGGAGGAACAGGAAACACTGTGTGCACTGTGTACAAACTACTGTTCAAATGCTGTAAAAGCATGGAAACATTTATGACATGACTAATCCCTGAGTAGAATTATACAATTGTGAACAAACTGCTTCAGAGGTGCTATTATCAGTAATAAAGGTAAACACCAGACTGCACTCAGCCCGTCCTAACGTTAAAATTATCAAGCATAAAAAAATAATGAAGCCAAAAACTTATTTCCATCGTGGTCCTTGTGGGAAAGGTAAACGATGGATGTTCAAGAGAAAATTCATTCTCAGACACTTCAGAGATTCCAGCAGACTGCAGCTGTGAGTAAAACTGTTTTTTAAGCATGTACTCCCAAACATAGAAAAAGCAACAGTCATTGTTGCATAGTTATGGCAGAAATATATTCTTCTCACATTTATAAGGGCTAGTTTTCATGAACCTGTGATCATTCACACACAGATTCAAACTGGACATCCACACAGATGCAAACATCATTTTACAGAAGAAATAATCCCCCATGATCAATAATACATTCATCTTTCCTCAGGTGTGCTCTCTCCCCACACTCTGATCCGGCTAGGTTTATGTTTGTTGGCTTGTGCCGAGGCGCTGGAACAGGATGCTTAATTATTAGCTGCCCAAACTGCATCCAACACACTGAAACTTGTGTGGAAAATCCCATTAAAAGGCCCTTACGGGGAAATTACGGCCCACCTTTAACTTTTTTTTTCTTTTACAAATGATCTAATATCCAAACGGGTCGGACAAGGACATTCCTCAGCTCCTTTTTCTCCATTTCTAGAAGAAGATATATCCCACCCACACACACTCCTCTGAAAACCCCCTCCATAGCACACTTTAATTTGATAATCTCTCTTTACATTGACTGGTCATTTAAATCTGAGCTTGAAGGCAGAAATTATATGAAGAGAATCATATAATATATCCTAAAGTTTGAACAAATCTACTTACAACTTTTCTCCTGATTCTACAAACTTGGCTTGAGGCTACTGATTAGTTCCTTCTTTACTCCCATAGAAAGTGTGTGTTTCATCAAAGTGGCAGGCTGCAGCCTCTATATATACAGATATGGAGGAGAGGGTATTTCAAGTTCCTCAATCGCGGGTTCTTAAAGCGTACATGGCTATGAGACATAGTTCACTTTGTGCCAGACACAGAGGGACAGTTTTCTCATTGAGATTGTGCTTTTTTAAAAATTAACTTGCTATTAATTACATATAGGCCTGCAGTGAATATGCATATGACATATAATTAGAGTATTTCACTCCTACCAGGTCTTTGCTGGCATGATGGAGTGCTTCATACAATCCAGCACCATCTGTTAAGCGCCCTGGAAGCGTTTTAATGGCTTGTAGTCTACTGCTCCCTAGAGTTCACAGGTTAACACTGCAGCTCGTGTTTAGGATCACATTTCAGTGCGAGGCAGCGGAGGGTGGACTCGGTTCGAGGAGGGGATTTCCAAATGTGTCTGTGTCAGGGGGTTCAGACAACAGACAGCTGCTGAAGATATTCATCCCAGAATCATATTTAAATATGTTATTTTCCTGTCATCAGCTGATTTCTGTTATTATGCTCATATTTTCTGATAAAATAGGATTCAGTATTTATGTATTTATATGTATTTATATGCATTAGCATAGTGATCCTCATTCATTGGAGGTTTATTTTGAAGTCCTTTCTAATTCTTTGACCTTTTTCTTCTCCTAATATTTTCACAGTGTGATGTTTTACACATCTCTTTGTGTCTTTACAGTTTCTTTCATCATCACCTTCTGTTGCAAATGTTTCACAGATCTCAAAACTCTGCTGGATTATCTGTGTTCGACAAAAAGACAACATCTGTTCACAGCTGATAGAAATGACTATGCATAATTCTGAATCTCTAAATGCGCCCGTGTGAAGCTTTCTGCACAACTCTTCATTCTAGAAAGATGATGATGTTACTGACGTGTTGCTATTTGCCAGCAAGGATTAAAGAGGCCAAAGTCATGGAAATAGAGCACGAGGCCATCGCAGAGACTTCATTTGGGAACACAGTACAGAATCTGTATCATAATGAATGAATGTATTTCTACAGGACATTTTAAAAAAGTAAAAAGTGCAGAGAGCAGTTAATATCTCAAGTAAAATCATCTTCAGAGAAAATGATATAGTTCACACTGATACGCTCAATTATCTTTTTTTTGGGCATAACAGTAAAATATTAATAAATGGCACAAATGAAATGGTTTTGAAAACTTCTGAATGGACAAATGTGTTCAAGCTAATGAAAAAAAACTGTTATTACTTGGCTGTGTGTGTGTGTGTGTGTATGTGTGTGTGTGTGTGTGTGTGTGTGTGTGTGTGTGTGTGTGTTCTCAAGGTGTTTCATTAACCAACTGACCTCATTTTCGTGCTCCTCGACTTGAATAACTTACCCAGCAACTGTTCCCGCACCTGATGAAGGTCGTGAGGACAACGTTTTTTAATTAAGACAGTGTGTGCCAGTTTTGCTAAATGTTTCATCTTGTTGGTGAAACACCACACACACTTCTTTATTTTATACCTCATTTCTTTGTGGCAGTGCAGAGGTGAAATTAGTGCATACTCATACTCATCCAAACTGACTGACCAGCATGCTGCTCTGTTTTCTGTGTGTTCAGCTGGACAGGGCTCAATGAGTTAATAAATAACTTCAACAATAGATCCTCTATTTAGTTAGAAAGTCCATAATAAGTACATTATAAATCTATGATTTTTAATACAAACTTTTCAGCTTATGCATCCAATTTAAAGACTTTAAGTCTGATCAAAATAAATGTAATGCTTTTAATAAAATTTATAAATGAAGATAAATATGTAAAATACAGTACAACTGTAATATATTATGCTCTTACACGCATGACTATATATATATATATATATATATATATATATATATATATATATATATGAAAAAGAGTCATGTTATTATATATATAATTATATATAATAACCTTTAAACACAATCCCAACTTTCACATTTCACATGCACATGTTTATATATTAACTTATTTATATATATTTATTAGGTTTTTTTTTATTTATTATGTATAACATCTAATATAAGTTATTTTTCACTTTATCTTTGATCTTTTTGAGACTAGTTTTGGTATTGTAACTACTGCATACAAATATGTTGCTGAATAATGAACAGGTGTCTGTGTGTGCATATAGCAGCTTCCCTGCCTCCAACAGTAAATGAGTGTCTACCTTTCCCGCCCTGATGTGGACTGAACAAGCCACATTACCTGAATTCAAAGGCCCTGACACAGACAGTAACAGACAGTTACAGACAGTAACAGTCAGTAACAGTCAGTAACAGACAGTTACAGAGAGTAACAGTCAGTAACAGACAGTAACAGTCAGTAACAGACAGTAACAGACAGTTACAGTCAGTAACAGAGAGTAACAGAGAGTTACAGACAGTAACAGATAGTTACAGACAGTAACAGACAGTAACAGTCAGTAACAGACAGTTACAGTCAGTAACAGACAGTAACAAACAGCAACAGACAGTTACGGTCAGTAACAGACAGTAACAGTCAGTAACAGACAGTAAGTCAGTAACAGACAGTTACAGTCAGTAACAGACAGTAACAGAGAGTTACAGACAGTAACAGACAGTAACAGACAGTTACAGTCAGTAACAGACAGTAACACTCAGTAACAGACAGTTACAGTCAGTAACAGACAGTAACAAACAGCAACAGACAGTTACAGTCAGTAACAGACAGTAACAAACAGTAACAAACAGCAACAGACAGTAACAGTCAGTAACAGACAGTAACAAACAGTAACATACAGTTACAGTCAGTAACAGACAGTAACAGTCGGTAACATACAGTAAGTCAGTAACAGACAGTAACAGTCAGTAACAGACAGTAAGTCAGTAACAGACAGTAACAGACAGTAACAGTAACAGACAGTAACAGTAACAGTCAGTAACAGACAGTAAGTCAGTAACAGACAGTAACAGTCAGTAACAGACAGTAAGTCAGTTACAGTCAGTAACAGACAGTAACAGTCAGTAACAGACAGTAACAGACAGTAACAGTAACAGACAGTAAGTCAGTAACAAAACGTAACAGTCAGTAACAAACAGTAACAGTCAGTAACAGACAGTAAGTCAGTTACAGTCAGTAAGTCAGTTACAGTGAGTAACAAACAGCAACAGACAGTTACAGTCAGTAACAGACAGTAACAGTCGGTAACAGACAGTAACAGTAACAGACAGTAACAGTCAGTAACAGACAGTAACAAACAGTAACAGACAGTAACAGTCAGTAACAGACAGTAACAGTCAGTAACAGACAGGAACAGTCAGTAACAGACAGTAAGTCAGTTACAGTCAGTAACAGACAGTAACAGTCAGTAACAGACAGTAAGTCAGTAACAAACAGTAAGTCAGTAACAAACAGTAACAGTCAGTAACAGACAGTAAGTCAGTTACAGTCAGTAGGTCAGTTACAGTGACTAACAAACAGTAACAGTCAGAAACAGACAGTAAGTCAGTAACAGACAGTAACAGTCAGTAACAGACAGTAAGTCAGTAACAGTCAGTAACAGACAGTAAGTCGGTAACAAACAGTAACAGTCAGTAACAAACAGTAAGTCAGTAACAGTCAGTAACAGACAGTAAGTCAGTTACAGTCAGTAACAAACAGTAACAGTTGGTAACAGACAGTAAGACAGTAACAGACAATAACAGTCAGTAACAGACAGTAAGTCAGTTACAGTCAGTAACAGACAGTAACATTCAGTAACAGACAGTAAGTCAGTAACAGACAGTAACAGTCAGTAACAGACAGTAAGTCAGTTACAGTCAGTAACAAACAGTTACAGTCAGTAACAGACAGTAAGTCAGTAACAGACTCTAACAGTCAGTAAGACACAGTAAGTCAGTAACAGACTGTAACAGTCAGTAAGACACAGTAAGTCAGTAACAGACTGTAACAGTCAGTAACAGATAGTAAGTCAGTAACAGACAGTAACAGTCAGTAAGTCACGTGTCAGGTACCATAGGCGCGCGGAAGGCTGGAGGATGAGTTTTGGTCCTCGCGGCTCTCGGTCGTACGTCACTGAATGTTGACGTGTGGATACAGAGCTGCTGTTGCCTCTTTAGCTGCAGATAGCCGAGCAGAAGCTTGTTGACGGTGTTCTGCTGAACGGAAGGACTGACAGCTGACAGCTTTCCTGCAAACACACACACTGTGAGCGATGGCGGCAGACTGGGAGGAGATCCGACGGCTGGCTGCGGACTTCCAGAGGGCACAGTTCGCGGACACGGTGCAGAGGTAACCGAGCATTAGCTGTTAGCAGCGGAGCTAACGTCAGCTCCCAGTAAAGTTTGAAAGAAAGTGACGCAGCTGCTTTAAAGTGTGTGCTGTGTGTCAGCGGCTTCACCAGCCATGAGGAGACTAATAACACTCAGCACTGATACACAGCTCGTGACACTCGTGTCCATGTTTCCACAGGCTGTCGGAGAGGAACTGCATCGAGATCATCTCCAAACTGGTCCAGGACAAGAAGCTGGAAGTGGTGCACACACTGGACGGAAAGGAGTACATCACCCCGGCACAGATCAGCAGGGAGATCCGAGATGAGCTCTACGTGCATGGAGGTCAGTGTAACAGCCAGCACACAGCCCAGAGAGCCGTCACGTGACCCGAAAACATGCAGAATATTCATGTGCATGCAACATATTTCAACCTGCTAACAGTGATTAAAGCCTGTCATTCTGCTTTACAGGGAGAATCAACATCGTGGACCTCCAGCAGGTGTGTGTGTGTGTCTCCTGTGCCATATGTCAGTGTCATGCTGACACACAGTATTCATGTTCTCATATGAATCTTCCTTTCAGATCATTAATGTGGACTGGGTCCATGTTGAGAACAGAGCAAGTGACATCGCTAAGAGTGATAAAGGAGTTCAGCTCGTGCTGGGACAACTGATCGACGAGTGAGTGTTCACTGACACTGACTGAGTGATAAATATGAGGGATTACACCTGAACAACAAAAAAAGAAAGTCTGAAGAATCACTGGCTGATTTGGTTCCATGATGATTCTCCTGTGGACAGTTTGAATGCACGGTGACTCCTGATGCATCTCAATGAAAAAACCTGAGCTTCAGATATCTGCTATCTATCTATAGTTTCAGTCCCATAAATGTAAACTCTTTTATTTTGAAACGTACTTTCACAAATCAAACTACAACTGACTGCATCTTCTTCGCACCAGTGTCTGTGTGAGCCAGCTCAGTGTATGAACGTAATAAGTCCAAGAGTCACATGTAGTGGCTTCTCCACCAGATGTACTCCTTTTTTTCCAAAGACAGTAACAGGACATACAGGAGAAAAAACAAAACAAAAAGGCTGCCAGATAGTTCACAAGATAGCTATTCTATTCAGACAAAGTTGTCGCAATATCAATCATCATAAATAAGTTCATCCAATCCACCAAATGTACTTATTGACTCCACTCGGCTGTGGTTTGGCTGTAGAGTTCAGATCATGTAGTTTCTATGAAATGAAAGACTATTCCCTCCTTCAGCCAACAGCACCTCCTCAGTTCTTGGCTGGTTAGCTGTTTGCTGTAACCTTTTAAATTGTGAGCTCAGGCTGGAAACGGCTAACATGTTTTGGTTTAGTTTGTGCTTCTTAGTGAAGTTATTCACATGTGAAATCTGCCCACATCTCTGCTTTGTATCTCCCACCACGGAACACCCGTTTTCCAAAGATGCTCCTTTATGTTGTGGAGAAATTGCTGTAGTCAAAGGTCAATGGTGATGTCAGGAGTTCAGAAAGTGTTCAGGAGTCTCTGATGTCTTATGCTGTATTATTTATTGACGCTTGGTCAAGGAGAATTAGAGACACTCTCAAAGTTCATCAGAAGTGCCTGAGTCGCTCTCACATTCTGCCCAACTCATCCTGGTGGATAGACTTTAAAACCAAAGATCACACCACAAATACTACACACCCAGGATTAGTCAAAGAGAATGTCTTTACCCATAGAGGTGTTATTGTCAACACGTTTTAGTCTGGAGACACAGATGTCCGCTTACGCAGATTGGAACGTCAACAACAAGCTATCTATTATGTCAAGAAAGGCAGAAACAGGTCTCTTTCACCCTGGCCACCACAGTGTTGAGATAGACTGGCACCTACTGTTCTCAACCAAAGCCAAACAACTAATACTGCTGAGGACCTCAAGGCCCACACGTGACCTTGTGTAACCTAAGGATAGAACATTCCATAACACTTTAGCTTAACGTTTCGCCCACGATGTCATGTAAGAGATGTTACAACATAATGAACTTTGTAATTTCTCTGTTCAGCTGAGGCCAAAAATCACATCACATCATCAGATTTAAGCAGTTTTCATTTTGTGAATGTGGCTGGAATTTCCACACCTACCAGGCAAAAACACAAAGCCTGTCATCACCTAATACTCTGTGTTTACACTGGGACTGTGACTGTGAAATAGGTCTTAAATTGCATTCATGACAGTCTTAAAAAGGTCTTAAGAAGTCTTGAATTAAACTTGTTGGAACCTGAAGAAAGCCTGGAGTTCAGATGTAACTAGTTAGTTCCCCAGAAAATGTTGAAGTTAGAGTGCAAAGCACAGAGCTCAAAAGAGAAGCAAACGCTGAGGAAACATCTTGATTCTGTTGTGTTGTGTGTAGCACGTACCTGGACCGTTTGGCTGAGGAGGTAAATGACAAACTGCAAGAGGCGGGTTTGATCAGCATCGCAGAGCTGTGTAAAAACTACGATCTCCCCGGAGATTTCTTAACCGAGGTGAGTCAGAGCGCGGTGTAAGTGCATCACATTTGTGTTTAATCTAAACACGTGATTCCACCGCTGATTCCACCTGATGGTCTCTGATGACCTCAGCTGCTTCTTCTTCTCTTCTGTTACTTTTGTTCGCTGACTTCACTGACGGCTGCACGTTCTCTGATTTTATCTCAGGAGCTGTCAAAACGTCTCGGGAAGCTGATCCAAGGAGAAATGGACCAGTACAACCGCGGAGTCATCTTCACTCCGGCTTTTGTTGCTCGGCACAAAGCCAGGATACGAGGGCTTTTCAGCTCCATCACGAGGTAGACGTTACGATATCTCACACACCGGGCCTCGTGCAAGAAGCACTCATACAAACACATGACAGTTTGTGACTGAATCAACTTATGGACCTGGATGGAAATAGATATTTTTCTGATACCGCAGCTGATACTGCTGAACGTGTTTTCATCTTCTGATTTGCAGCAGCAGGACTTGAAGCTTTTCCTCTTTGTTGCCATTGTAGTGAATGACACGCAGAACAAGGCAGCCTTTTTATGGTAATTTGGGGATGTCAATTTTCTGCTGATCACCACATCTCACAAACATGCAATTACTCCTGAGCAGATGGTCTTCATCAGGCTGAAACAAGCGATTTAGGACAAGTTTGTGCAGTTAAAAGAGTTTGGGGAAATCTGACTTGGAACACAGGTACGAGCACAAAAACTTGACCAAACAAAAAGAGGTTCACGATGAGTTTAGGAGACTCTTCCAGCACGAGGCCTGGCATCATTTTGTTCTGGATTGTTCTGGATTTGAACACTAACCCTCTGTTACTTTGTTTTGTTAGGCCCACACCGGTCAGCAGCATGATCGGAGCGTTTGGATTTCAGGAACATCTTCTGTACTGTAAGGAGACATTTGATAGTTCTGCATTAAACAGATCTTTACTGAAGTGAAAATACAAAACACAGTGTAAAAATACTTCAGGATGAGTCCAGGTTTTGCATTTAAAACTCTACTTGAGTAAAAGTACAGAAGTATTGCAGAGAAGAATTATGCTATTGATAATGATGCAGCATTTTACTGTTGTTGCTCCAAGTGGAGCTAGTGGAAGCTGCTTTCTACCCTAAAGGTAACTGGTTCAGTCCAGTGGTTGAGAGAAAATAAGGAAAAACTAAAGCTCTGATACTCAGATGATTATTTTTCACACTTTGCACATGTTAAATGGACTGTACTTGTATAACACCTTTCTAGTCTTCCAAACATTTAAAGCTCTTTTACACTACATATCTCATTCATCCATTCACACACGTTTATACACCGATGGTGCAGCCTTCAGGAGCAATTTGAGGTTCAGTATCTTGCCCAAGGCCAGATTAAATTAATCTTTAAGAAAAGTTGCTTAGTAACATCATCAAACCAATTTAACATGTTTAAAGTAAATTTCTCTCTCTGACATGTTGTATAGCAGTAACAGTGCAGTGGTACCTCAACATTATACTCGAGTACAGTACTGTTGTAAATGTACTTAGTTACATTCTCTGTTGGCAGCTGTCCTGGAGGAGTTGGTGAACACCGGACGCCTCAAAGGAAGCGTGGTTGGAGGGCGGCAGGACAAAGCCGTCTACATCCCTGATATTTATGCCAAGACACAGAACACCTGGGTGGATTCCTTTCTCCAGCAGAACGGGTATTTAGGTACGACCAGATCAGTGACCGTGACACGGTGTCACATCCTGTTTTCTTCTTTTCTGACTACGTCCTCAACAAACATCACCGTGTCTCCGCACACCATGCACAGCGTATACAGACAGCTACTCAGTAATGACAGAAACATTGACGCTGCTTTGACTGTTTTAAGATCAAATAATTCAATCTGAAAACTTTTGATGAGACCCGATACAGAAAACCTTCAACAAACCAACTTACCTGCAAATATAATTTAAAGGACTTTGTCCCCTGGAGTCATCTTCTCAGGCTGCGCTTACACACACACACACACACACACACACACGCTGCTTTAAAGCTTCAATTAAAAGTTGATTGCACTAAATTTATATATTTTATATATTAGTTAGATGCATGACAACCTGAGACGCTTGCAGAGAGTGTGGCTGTTTCTCTCTGAGCTCTGATTT
The DNA here is from genome assembly GCA_004119915.2 of Collichthys lucidus. Classification (NCBI taxonomy): domain Eukaryota; kingdom Metazoa; phylum Chordata; class Actinopteri; family Sciaenidae; genus Collichthys; species Collichthys lucidus. The sequence continues at coordinate 16,358,220 of CM014086.1, forward strand.
AATTTAGAACAGACTACAGCTCCCTTTAATGTCCCTGTGGGGAGTTTAGTGTCGGACTGCAGTATACAATACAAAAGACAATACAAACCAATTAAAGAAAACACTTACTCAACTACATTAAGTAGCACACAGAGCTGTTTATGCATAAAGACAGTTCTAAAGTTTCTAAAAAACACAAAGGTTACTGACAGCATCATTGTTTTCCAGCTGATTTAATCCTCTTAGCTTCAGTAATCATTAAAACCACCTCCTCGTTTGTGCCACCGCTCTTTTAAACTTTAAGTCACAACGTGCCACAGATATCTGTATCAGAACGTGTACCAGTGTTTGTGTGTGAGACTGATGAATTGTTCCTTGTGCAGAGTTTGATGCGTTGGTCAGACTGGGCATCCCCGACCCCTCCAGCTACATCAAGAAGCGTTTCAAGTCCAACAAGCTGCTGTTCCTCAGAGCAGCCTGCGTGGGTCAGACTCTGGTGGACCAGGTGGAGGCCTCAGTGGAGGAAGCTGTTAACTCCTCCACGTGGACGGACATACAGGTACACAGCTCTGTCTTTACCTTCATAACATGAGGTAAAAGAACCTAAAAGTGACTTCAGTTGTTTTCATGGCTGCGCTCACTCTGGCTGTTTTTTTAGCCCATCCTGCCAAGCTGCCTGTCGATGGAGGACGTCGGGATGTTAATCAGCCAGGCCATGAGGAACACAAACGTCCAGTCCTCGGCCAGAGTTCTGGGAGGGACGGTCGTCGTCAGCGAGAAGTTCATCAGCAACTGCCTCTCTGTGTTTGATGAAGCCATGCAGCAGAAAGCTCAGAAGGTAAGCCTCCTGACACACACACACACACACACACACACACACACACACACACTCTAACAAATCCAAGCATGAAACACGGTGAAGGTGCAGTGTGTGTGTGTGTGATTTCCAGGAAGTTAAAAACAACCCAGTGTTTCTGATATCTGAAGACGACATGAAGCAAGCATCCATCCTGACGGAGTCCTCAGCACTTTCAAAGAAAGAAAAGAGAGAAGCAGAGCGCAGGAAGAAGGCTACAGGTGGGTTAACACACACACACACACACACACAAACTGTAAAATACACTTTGTTTTGGACAGATGTCTTGAATCTAAAGCAAAGACCATCAAATCAGCACAGAACCGTCCACTCACGTGCACTGTTCCATCATTCAGAATGTGTGTGGACACTGCGACAGCTTACACACATTTGATTGGTGTGTGGTTGGGGTGTGCGATAATACAGAATTTGGTATTGATCCAGTACCAAATAATTTATGATGCAAATGCAAATGCAAATATCATACTAATGTTCCTTTGGCAGTTAACACAAAAAGGTTATTATATTCAGCCATGTTCACATTTCATGTTTAAGGTATATATATTTAAGGTATATGTCTTCTTCATCTGACTGAAGAGTCTATATTTAATCAGTCTGCTAAAAATTACAAATGTGTTGAGAAATAACACTTATACTTAAATAACACAGGACAGGAGTTGTGTACTGAACGTAGAGAAGAGAAACTCATCACACAAGTTTGATCAATACTGATACTAACGTTGGTATCGATGCAATCGATATTTTAGATCAGGATGTGCTGGTTGTTGAAGGCTCGTTGTAGACGAGTGTGAGACTGAAGCAGAGGAAGCGTCCAATGAGACCGCACGGAAAACTGGAGATGAAGAGGGAGGCAGCTGGAACCTGCATACAAACTACAAACTCCAACAATGTGATAATCGATTAGTTTGCTCCATAAATTGTCAGAAAATTGTGAAAAGAAAAATAGATTTTCTGTTTCCAAGGTGACGTCCTTAAATGTCTTGTTATGTCCACACCCCAGAGACATTCAGCTTACTGTCACAGAGGATGAAAGAACGCTTCATGATCATAGAAGATGAAGTAAGCAGAGAATGTTCACATCTGAGAAGCTGGAGCTGATATAATAATGAGTTTTCAACCAATCAAACCACAGCACATTTCATATAACTAATGATCAAACAAGCTTCTTGAACCCAAATGAATCAAGTTTAATGAGTTAATCTGTCCAGATCCAAGTCACATTAATATTTCCTGCTGGGAAATCTTGAGACGCACTCAGGCCGACATGTTGGTGAAGCAGATATTAAATTGGGTTGTGTGTGGTATTAAAAAGAACCCTGTGGACGGCAGCTCAGGTGGACGTGGAGATGATTTGAATATAGCTGATTTCTCAGCAGACTGCTGAGCGACACATGCAGAGAGAGGTGAAGTCCGCTCACTTCCTGTTCCCGAGTTGTTTTCTCATCATTTGCTGGAGAAGGAAAGTTTCTCTCTCTGAACGTTCTCTCGGTGGATCAAACGCAGCATATCTGCGATCTTTGATCGGCTGAAGAAAGGTTTTTGCTTTGGAATGATATGTTTGTTTCTGTCTGATCCGCAGAGGGCAGTGGCAGCGTGAAGACTGGCGGAGGAGGCAACGCCAGAGAGATCCGAATCCGCAAAACCAAGAAGAAAGGCAGGAAGGACGAGGACAGCGACGAGGACACCGGACCTTCACAGCAAAGTAGGATTCACGGCCACTGAGCAGTTTTCTCTTCACAGGGACACGATGTCTCTGTCGGCACATTAAGCCGGTTCACTGAGGCATTTTACTGAAACAGGAGCGCAATGGCTGGTTGGCTAGGAATCTCTCCCCTGGGTTGTTAAAGGTTTTTTTTTCCCATGGAAGACAAAGGTAACTGTAGCATCCCTGTGAGACTAATTAGCTTGTGTTTTAACTTTTGCCCAGATCGCAGCAAACAGACTGCAGCCGTCTTCATGACCCAGGAGGAGGTCGTGGCTGTTTTAGAAGAGCGAGTGAGTGACTGCCCGGAAGAAATCCTCTCTGAGCTGGCAGAGCGTTTAGTAAGGTGAGGTACAGGTTTCTGTCTGAAGTTAGTTTCCTTTGCTAACACTTTGAGAACAGTAAGTCCACTCTCACACTCTTCCCATCTCCACAGGCCTCTGAGTAAAGCCTACCAGGAGGTGCTGCGGACAGTGTTCATGTCCTCCACCAACTCTCCGTCAGGGGCCAACAAGAAGAAGAGCATGAAGGATCTACAGGAGGAGATCGCCAACCTGTACAACAACATCCGACTCTTCGAGAAGGGCACCAAGTTCTTCTCCGGTCAGTCCTGCTGATGCTGAACCTCGTTACAGACTTCACAAACGCTTCTGTTTGAAAAGTCACACCCAAACTATAATAACTAATAAAGCAGTGTGATCCATAAGGCTGTCCTCCAGCTTCATAGCATGGCACACAGATGTCAGGAGCATGAAAGTTAAGTTGGACTTTGGACAGACATAGTTTAGGTTCAAATGGTAAATGGACTGTACTTATAGAACACCTTTTCTAGTCTTTCAATCAGTCGAAGCACTTTTACAGAACATGTCTCATTCATATGCAGTGTGTGATCATTTTGAAGGATGTAGTTTGTAGGTCCATAACGATCCATCAACCTGGATCATGTTTTGATTCAATGATCCAATGGATCATAGAATGGAGTATCTTTATTGTCGTTACGCAATGCATAACGAGATTTAAGCGCTGTCTTCAGTGCAGGAAGTTCACGTATAAAACATAGAACTTTAAAAAACAGATGAAAGGAATAAAACATGTCAAAATGAAAAACAGTGCATACATACAGTATATACAGAGCATGAGTTATTTAGGGAAGTGATAGCCTCAACATATGTTTTTTAGTCTGTTTTATGTGGGTTCCAATATCACCGATGCAAAGTGAAAACATCAATCCATATCATATTCTTTAAAATTCACCTTTTATTTTGAAATTATACATTCAGATTCTGAAAATTCTGATTCTTTAACAGCGCTTACACATGGCACACACCCCTGACTTAGTGTTAATACAGCCTCACACCAAAACCCCAGCAGGCTGCAGCCGCGATGCTGTTTGGGTCTGTTCTGCAGGCGACCCTGTCGAGAGCGTTACACTCTCCACATTCTGTGAACTTGCTCAGATTTTTCTTGTTCATGTGCTTCTAAATGTAAATATGCCACATAGGTACATTGTTTCCCTTTAAGCTGTTTTTACAAACAGCAGTTTGCAGAGAGTGTTTTATTTTTTAAAAATCGAGGGATTCTCCATGACTTCCAGCCAGGCAGAGCTGCTCTGTGCAGACTGACATGGGCTGCTCGCTTTCACTTGACAACTACAGATTTAAGGCTGATACCGTATAATACCAATATTGATGATAATCTTGCTACCTGTCTGTTCTGCCTACATATTAAGTTCAAGCTCAAGTCAGTTTTATTGTCAATGCTGCTATATGTACAGGACAGACAGAGTATTAAAATTTCGTTTCGCTCTTATCCTGTGCAAACAGCATAAACATGACATATAAAATATAAGTAAAAGATGTAAAAAATATAAAATAAAATATACAAATCTAAAAATATATACAAGCTAAAGACATCCGTGTGGCAATATGGCACAGTGTAATGTAAACAGAGTTATCAGTATAAATATAAGTGTATATATATGGCTATATGGCAGTATGGGCAGAATCAACAGTGTTTACAGTATACACAGTGAGGTACAGTTGTCCCTCGCTATAACGCGGTTTACTTTTCGCGGACTCGCTGTTTCGCAGATTTTTTTTAGTGTAATTTCGCATGCTTTTTTTTTACAGCGTACTGTACAGTATGAACGCGCATTGTGTTCTGCGTCCTGATTTACTAAGGGAGTACTGTACAAAATGCGTGTAAAAAGGTGTATAAAAGTGTGTGGTTAGGGGTTTTACGGCCTTAAAACATGTATAATAATTGTAAAACTTACTTTGCAGATTTCGTTCATTGCGGGTTATTTTTAGAACGCATCCCCCATGATAAACAAGGGACCACTGTATCAAGAAGAGAAATATGTAACAGTTGGCTGTGCAGTGCAAAGTATTGCAAGTTTCTTCAAGTTTTGATATGATAAGTCGTGTCTTCTTTTGGTCAATAATCATGCAATGAAATCTGTTCTCATGACAACCCAAAACTCACTGTGAAAGTAACGGCATGACACGTGTTAGCTCAGATTAGGTCAGCCTGGACTCACAGTGACCCTGTTTGTTTGTGCAGATGAAACTCAGGTCCACATTGCCAAGCACGTCCTGAAGACCCTGTGCACGGACGTCACCAACATCCTGGTCAACTTCCTGGCCGCTGACCTGATGATGTCCGTGGAGAATCCCAGCACCATCAGCAACGAGGTGAGACAAAGCTCCCACTCCGTTTTCTGTCTCCTCTCAGTACTTTTTAATAACTGGAGGAGAGGAGAGGAGAGGAGAGGAGAGGAGAGGAGAGGAGAGGAGAGGAGAGGAGAGGAGAGGAGAGGAGAGGAGAGGAGAGGCCAGCGAGGGGAACAGCTTACATCAAGTTAGAATTAATTAGGACTGCATGCCGCTGTTTGAAATGCACTGTGGGACTCATTAGAGTTTGGACTTCATCATGGATGTGTCTGATGTGCCGCCTCAGGTCAGAGTGAAGATTTTGGGCAAACTGTCAGAGGAGACCAAAGGACCTCTCATGAAGCTGCACAACTGCCTGAACGGCAAAGTGAGTGTGTTTCCTGTCAGTTACATCATCAGCCTGTAGGATAAAAGTGAGAAACATAGGGAGGGAAACGTGTTCTGTTTGTTCTTCAGACCATAGAAGACTTCCTGACCAACATCGAGGGCTGCGCAGAGGTGTGTGGCTTCATGCTAAAGAAGGGCGACAAGAAAAAGGAGAGGTGAGGACGCCACAGAGTGTTGAATGAGATTGAGTTGAACTGAATTTTTGACTTTTTGTGAACATGTGTCGTGCAGACAGGCGCTGTTCCTGCACCGTCAGGCTCTCACTGAGCAGCTGAAAGAGACCGAGGATCCAGCCCTGGTCCTCCATCTGACCAGCGTCCTGCTGTTTCAGGCCAGCACCCACTGCATGCTGCACGCTCCTGGGCGCTGCGTGCCTCAGATCATCGGCACCCTCACGGGCCGAATCCCCACGGTACGTCCAGACGCTCGCTGGCCCACTGAGGCCACATGCAGTCATGTAGCTGTGAAGAAGACCCTGTGTGACCTATGTTCAGGGTTCCCACGGGTGCTTGAATTCCTTGAAAATGCTTGAATTTCAATTCAGTGTTTTCAAGGTTGTGAAAATGCTTGAATTTTTTTGTGAAGTGCTTGAAAATGCTTGAAATTTGTGTGATGTCTATCTCAATAAACCAAGAGAAAACAGCGGCTAGGCGCTTGATCCGATGCCTTTACATGCAGAACTCAGTTATCATACTCGCTTGGTGTTTTGCCGAGAAATAACAGTAGACTACTATCGACACCTGTTGGTCACTGTTATTGCGCTTTGGTAGTTACACAATACACCGCTCACAAGCTGAGAATACAAGCCAATTCACAATTAGTTAAAAATCAAAACAGTCAATCTACCACCATATGAAATAATGCTAATTAGACCCATATTATTATGCCATACAGTGGCACCGCTGCGCTTCCCATGACCATCATGGCAAACACAACTAGTAGGCTACCTATTTAAAGGTGCTGGAAAAATGGAAAAACTGGTGCTTGAAGGTGCTTGAAAAGTGCTTGAATTTGTTCATGAAAAAGGTGTGGGAACCCTGTATGTTATTGTCAGGCTGTGTAACTATTTAAATTGACATATATGAGCCTTTGAACATCCTTTTAATTGGGTCCCTTAAACAAAAAGCTCAGATCTCAACTGAATCTTTGAGTTTAAGTTGAATCCAGATTGGTTCAGAAGAGATTCACACTCATTTAGATTTGATAGAATGCTTTTAAACTCCAACCCTGATCAGCCAGAAGAAACACTGCAGCGCAGATCCAATGCTGGACTCCAAACTGGGAGGAAAATCAACATGTTAAAAACCAGTTTAATAACCTCTGACCCTTTTTCTGAATAAATGTCAAAAAAGCTGATGAAGCAGAGCTTTAACGTAACCTTTAATATGTTGTGGTTACTGAAGGTCGTACGTAGCATGTTGCCACCAGTAAGTCGTGTAAGTAGTAAGTAGTGATCAGAGCTGGTAATGAAGCAGGTCACTGGTCTGAGTCTGTGGTACCACTGCTGGTACCAGTGGTATGTGGAGGAATCCTTGAGATCTACATAATTCGATATATCTGGAAACATTTCTACCATCAGTACTACAAGAATCTGAATGAAAATCCTGTGAAATATGTTTGAGTATCATCCTGCTCCATAGTCGTTACGTTCAGGCAGGTAGCGTGTCGTGCGCGTACAGAATTCATAATTCTGTACAAGCTCAAGTGTGACGAGTGGAGGTCAAACAAATGGTTAACAATCTCTGCAATCATGACTCCAGACAGGAAGTGCAGATCAGGAAGTCAATATTTTCTACTCGAGTAGCTCTGCTTCTTGAACTCTTGGATTCAACATTTTTCCTCCAGTAGCTGGGTGGGGTTGGCCTACTCTATTTTAATGTCTGTTACCATGGTGGGTGGTACATGGAGTGCCCATGGTACGCGGTGTAAAAGGTTTGAGAAACACTGAAGCTGGCCTACATCATCAACACACCAATGGAAGCCGACTTCTTTATTTTATTCACCAACACAGATTTTCCAGGTCCTTTTTGGTCATTGGTGGAAGGTATTGACTAATACAGAACCTTAGAGATACTGATGAATCATTCTCACATATGATCTAATGTCTGGACATGGTGACTGCTGCCCCCCAGAGGAGACCACCATCGGAGGAGAAGTGATCTGTTCTGAGATTGTCATAACAGACATGTTTGTTTGTGCTTCAGTGTGGTCTGACTGCTTCAGCAAATGTTGGCAACACGCTGCTTTGTCTCCGGATTGTTTACATGCAGCCTTCAGACGCAGCAGCTGGGGGGAATGGCCATCTGCTTGCAGTGTCAGTGTAATAAAGCGTTTGTTTGGCGAGTTAAAGCGCTGAAATGTTTTGCGTGTGTCGTCGCAGGAGCAGCAGCAGCAGCTGTCTGCCTACCAGAGCCTGGTGGTGAAGCAGCTGGTGAGCCAGAGTCAGAGCAGGAAGCAGGAGGACGCCGAGGACCAGGACGAGGCAGAGGAGCAGGACGAGGAGGCCGGGAGCGTCCGCACGCAGCTCGTTGCCCTGATGCCACAAATTAAAGACCTGGTGCTCTCCCAGAAGAAGACAGCCGGCACAGAGGACTGAACGTTTCAAACAGAAATCTTTTTATGGTCTTACAATACTTTTAACTCTGATGGATCAGCTGTTAATACTGTATTTTTGTGAGCCATCCATGAGGACGTAATTCTAAATTATTGAATGAAATCCCTGTGTGGGATGTTTCCCTGTAAGCCTGATTAACATGAAAATCCTCAGTGAGGTTCTTCATTAAAGTTCTCCTCTTCCTCATGTGCTGCTGTCGTAATCACTTTTCCACAAACACATATCTGACTGTCACAGAAGGAACATTCATCCAAACAATATTCAAATCTCAAATCAGCATCTAACCCGTCATGTCTGAGTGCGGACTGTTTGTCGCCCTCTTGTGGAATTTCCATTCCACCTACACGAAAGGTTTTTCTTTCTATGTGTAATTCTCTTTTGTGACACCAGAGGGCAGCACACACTAAAGTAACCTCATCAACACTGATCCAGTTTAGAAGGCCAGAAAAAGAATCTCTGCCTCTTATTTGAGCTTCGATCAAATTTAGATCAGTCCACAGTTCTAACACTGATGTTAAAGACGCACAGACTACATGGTCAAAAGTGTGTGGACACGCGTGATTGGTGAACGCCTCATTCCAAATCATCTTTAACAGCTTCCTAATAAATTCAGCTCATTGTTTTGGTCACTGCTGTCATGAACCTTGTTTCTATTGTTTCAGCTCATGATTCCAAAACACACACTGTCACCAGCTTCTGGATGTAACTTCACTGATGCAATGAGTGTTATTTTACCTCAAACCAACCATTTTTCCTCACTAAGTAGTTTTGGTGCCAGTGAACCAAACTGCGACTCTTTCACAACATTAACCACATGTTCATATTTGTTACCACAATGACAAAGGTCACATGACTTTACCGCGCATCCAAACACACCAAAATATTAAGGCCAGAGAGCTCCAACTCAAGGGGGAGTGTGTATTCTTGGAAAAACAGGCCTTCCGAGCAGTGAGATTTTGTTTATTACAGGGTAACGGGCAAATGTTCATAAAAATACCCACTGTACACTCAACCTCTGCTTGATTAATGTTTTGCACCACAGAAGAGAGAGTGAAACAATCTGGGTCACGTTTACAAAAAGACAAGAATAAGTGTGTGTGAAACAAGTTCAGTGTACACTGTGCTACCGTGCATTTTGCACACTGAGGCTGTTCTTAAAATTCCCTCATGATAAGTAATGAAACTCTTTTTCCTGCATCTGGAAGAAAACCTCGTAATCCTTGAGAGAGTCACATGAGCAGCAGTGGGAACTGTCTTTAAAGATAGAAGGAAACAATGCTTTCTCGTGTTTCTTTCTCACGTTTGAAAGCTCCTGGCATGTGACTGCAGCATGTGCTGTGTGTCTGCATCCAGGCAGAAGAAGAAGAGGCTGCCGAGGAGAAATATGCATGCGTGAGGTCATCATACACATAAGCACATGCTCCACATCGCCATGGAAACAAGCATCTCTCCTCGCGGAGGCCTGGATTCTTTTTCTTTCTTTTTCCTCACTGTTTTTCTCCAGCGAGGCCTCCGGCTTTGGCAAGTGAGAGATGTCAAATGAAGGATTTCATTCTAAAAGGAGAGTTTCAAAAACAGAACCTCCTACTCTCTGAATGTGATTCATCCCAACACAAAACACCACACCAGCCCATTTAGATAACACACTGTACAGATTTACATGTTCTTTCTCCTAAATAGCATATACATATATAAGCTGTACCGCAGCAGACCCTCCAAATATTAGAATAATAATGAAACATCGGTGACATTAAAGCTGCAGCAGTAGACCTTTTTCACAGCAGCCATTTTGACATGAAGTAGTAGGTAAACACAGTGTGTGTTTCCAATGATACTAATATGAAAAAAGGCTCTGTTCCATTCAGGTCAAACAGGGTCAGGGTGCTGCTGTGGTGACCGCTGCAATAAATGCAACAGATTAATACGAGTCGATCAACAGAACACACAAATTTGCTACTTTTCTGTTTTATGTCATTGTCAAAGTTAAGTATGTTTCCTCATTTGCCAATAAAACATATAAAGTATTTTTTTTAATTAGTAAAAATAAAATGCTGCTCCGCTTATGCTGGGTCTGTGCATATCACTCTTCATCAGCTTATAATTTCTTTCACAAATTTAAAGGGACAGTTCACCCCCCAAAAGGTCAAACTAGTTCTTTATCGACCTGATAGAATGAAGAGGAATGGTTGTGTTTGTTTGTTTGTTTGTAATGGTCACATAATTTTGAAAAAAAAAGACATTTAAGGGATTAAACGGCAATATCTCTGTTCCAGAATCCATCGTGATGATTAAACTGGACAGCTAACAAGGTTACAGTTATTTGAATTATTCATGTATCTCAAGGTCTACCATCTTCCAGAGCTTTCAACCTCATCTCACCATCCTCAGTGAGCTTGGGAAACAGACTGGGAGTCAGATGAGCTATATATATATATATATATATATATATATATATATATATATATATATATATATATATATATATATATATATATATATATATATATATATATATATGTGTGTGTGTGTGTGTGTGTGTGTGTGTGTGTGTGTGTGTGTGTGTGTGTGTGTGTGTGTGTGTGTGTGTGTGCGTGTGTATATATACACTGACACACACACACATACATATATATATATATATATATATATATGTATGTATGTATGTATAGTGTGGTTTAAATATGGACATATTCAAACACAAAATTAAATTAGTAGCAGCTCAAAGCGTTTTTTTTTTCTTTATGAAAATATGTTTTAATATCATTTTAAATACATTTGGGCCCAGAGGGAATCAGCCATTAGTCCCACACATACAGGACAGTGTGTCTCATGCATGTCAACATAATTAATGTTTCTGTAAAATCCTAAAAAAAAACCTTGTAAACACACCTTTGCTCACCATGTATTAATGGTTATAGGGACACTGGGTCACCCTGGTTCCCTTGGCACTGCACAGCAACAACATTATGAATACGAGCATTTGAAAAATCCAGCGTTACCCTGAGCAGTCACAGTCCCCGTATTGATTCAGGAGCCAATGGAGGATTGTTAAAGCAGTGCAATCTTACATTTTCTTGACCTTTCAGTTCTGCCCTTGTAAGATCATTTGAATATTGTGTGACTGTCACTACGGGCAACAAGACGTGCCTCTCTTAACTGAAAATATATTCTGAGGCGTCTACATTGCATGGAGTGAGGACATGAGCCCACACACTGGCAGGATTTAAGATTCTCACAAGCCTCAAGGTTACCCAGAGATCTCAGTGCTTGTTCCCGTTAGAACAGCAGCTTCACGACAACATGGCAGATGTGAAAGTAACAATCAGCTGCCTTTTATGAAACATCACAGCCTCAGAAGGCTGCACTTATAGCTCATGTTAGAGTGCTTAAACTGGCTGCGAGATGGGGGGTGGGGTTTAGTCTGAAATTCAGTGCAGTGTGCTGCACTTTTATTTCAATGTCATGAATTCACGTTTAGTATATGAGCCCGTTTTCAAAGTGATCATGTTTGAACCAAAATCTAAACTGAATTATAACGACTTGTTTTAGTCTTAAAGCATCACTATGTCACGTAATATTATCAGCCTCACTTGGTCTGCTATGACAGTCAGTTCACTGACTCTTCAGTACTTGTATTGCTGTATTCTTTTACTAATTAGAGACACCTAGACACTACACTACACCACACACTAAGAGATGTATGTTTAAATATGCAAAGATTTATTATCTGAATAAAAAGTACTAATTTGCACACATTTCCAGAATAAAAAACGTGACACCAGATAAAGCCAGAAAATTCAAAAATTCTGTTGTTGGTTGACATATTAGACTAGGATTTTACAGGAAATACTTTTCTTGTCTTTTTATCACCCTATGAATCAGAAAACACTGTCAACAGCCAGAAAAAGACAGATTATGATCTGACAGATCTGTTCCATGTTTGTTTTTTTTGGAATAAAATGTTCCAAATAGAAATAGAAGATATCAAACTGGAAGGTCTGGTGTACATGAGTGCTATTAAAGTGGAGACTTTAAGTCTAAGTCTTTAAATGGTAAATTACCAAAAAGATAAAAAGATTTATACCACTATCAAACTTCAATTATTTTTTGTATGAGAAATTTTATATAATGTAGTTTGAATATGCAAATGAAGCATATTTATGATTTATATTTATGAGACAAACTTTCAAATTTGTTACGTAAGTAATAAAGAAGACATGTCATGGAGACAAAATATCCTCAAAATCTCTAAACTGACTAGCGTGTCCCATTCCATTTTCTTTCAGTCAAGTTGTCTGATGATGATGAATTAACACTATGGAACTTTGTCCAAACAGCAATAATAATAACAGTCATAGTTCATTTGTCACTGTTTTAAAGTACAAGCAAAATGATGCCGTGATGATCGTGACTTGTTTTTCCTCTGGTCTCTGACTTCTGGGGGATTTTGTTCACCTTCTGACCTGATGATCACGGGACGGTGAAACTGAGTGTTATGACCCAGGGTCATTATTTAGTGTTACGTGTTATTTTTGTTATTGTTCCTCCCTGCCTAGGGGTGGTGCTACCACCTTAGGTTCTCTCCCTCTCTGCAGGTGCTGCCTGCCAATTGGTTAATGGACTGGTGGATCAGCTATAAATGGCCGCCGCTGGATTCATTCTCCCTCTCTTCTCTTGACTCTACTCCCAACTGCACCAGGCCGTATTGTATTGTACTGTGTTGTTGTGTTCTGTGATTTTGTGCTGGTCTGCCTTAGCAGACTTTAGCATAGCAGTCCAGGTAGTTGTAGGGGTGAGTAGTTCTTTTTGTAGTGATGGGTAAATGAAGCTTTTATGAAGCACCGAACCACTTGAGCCAATTGTTTCGAAAATGGGTTCATTACTCGAAGCTTCAGTTATGGTGACCTCTCCTGGCGAAGTGCCAGGCTGCAGTCAAATTAGGTTAGTTGGTGGACAGGAAGTTTTTAAATTACACACGCACACTGATTGTCCTATTCACAAATAAAGAGAGGGTGATTATGTAGTATGGGGGGGCAGTCAAAGATTTTTATTGAGATACATTATTTTTTCAACACTTTTTGGATTGAGTCGGTTTCTTTTTATGCTGACAATTTCTCCACATTTTGAAAACACTCGTTCACAAGGAACTGATGAGGCAGGTGTGCATAAAAATTGTTATAAAGTGTTGAAGGCACTCAAATTCAAAACTGTCTCGATCTGTCACCTGTCAGAGCGGAGACGAGGCAGTGCCATTCATTCACCTGATTGGACCGCGAACCAGTCAGGTGATTCATTCTGGCAACGAAGCAGTTTCTGCTTCGGACGTCATATGTCACGTGTTTTTTTACGCACCAAAGCAAGCTTCGAAGCAGTGCTTCTATGGAATTGTAGTCCAGGGTTTGAAGCACGTATCGAAGCTTCAGTGTCGCGCTGCCATCACTATCTTTTTGTTTATCTCCTTTTTCTCCTGTTTATTTTATAGGGAGGCAGGTTAGAACCCTGTATTTTGTTTTCCTTGTTTTGGATAGGTAAGTTAGTTTTGGATCAGATTGTTTTGTTTGTTGTTTTGGGCCATGCTCCACCTGAAGTTCTAAACTACCACTTTTAAAATACTGACGATATTAATCGAATAAATGATCTTCGGTTGGACTGCAACTCTGTGACTTGGTTGTTCTTGGGAGTGGGGGAAGGAGGGGAGCAACCCTTTTCTTGTTATGTTCGGTTCCCCTAGGCCGGACGTAACACTGAGCAATACTCAAATGAAATAATAACAATGGCAGAGCAGTACACACAGCACAACCACAAGTGCCTCTTTGACTTTATCTTATCTCCTTAGGTGTACATCACTCCATCCACCGTCACCACGCATCCTCCTGAGACATCTGCAAGTTCCTGTTGCTTAGTAATAGTCTTCAGTGCTCTGATTAAAGTGAGCTTCAAAGCTCTGGGCACGCTCATTACTCACTACTGGCTGCATAATGAATCCCAGGGAGGAAGCTGATTAAGAACGGCATCCTTTATAATCACAAGTCTGGAGCCAACCAAAGTCGACTCGTCTCGGACGCTCATTGCAAGACCGGCTGTAAAAGGGTCACGTGGGTCAGCACGGTCTCACAGGGCTGATATCTGCTTGAAAAACAACCTGCTGACCTTTTCCGGGCGGGCGGTGTTTTCCACACAACGCTACGAGCTGCCAGCAGCCTCATTTGCTCTGCTTTCATGTCTCAGTCCACACAGATTAACTTGGCTTTGATGTGTCTTTTGGGCTGACATTAAACGTGGCAGCTTTCAAAGGCATTCTGTTTCAAATTAAATATTGACTTACAATCATATTCATAAGACAGGCAGGTATCATGTTAGAGCATGAGACATGCACATTTGTATTGTATATCGAGCAGGTTTTGAAATTGAATTCAGGTTTTAGGAAAATTCATTTCAATATGTTATGTAATGCATGTAATTTAATTTAATTATATATTTAAAGGGACACTGTACAATTCGGCTGTAAACAAACACAAATGTTCCACAAGTGAGGCTGCTGAGCACAGTTACATTGCTCCCTCGCGACACAGGCCAAAATCCCTGTGCTACAACGAAGAAGAAGAGAAGAGATACTTTTTTAATCCAACGATTAATAATTCTTTTTTCACTCAGATATTATTTTACATGCATTTTAACCCCAAACACACATACAAGGGCTCATAGACATGCAATGTGAAGAGATGGTGGAGTGATGGGCAGCCCCCCTGAGAAGCGCCCTGCGAGCAGTTGGGGGGTTCGGTGCCTTGCTCAAGGGCACCTTGGCAGTTCCCAGGAGTTGGCACCCTCTGGTTCCCAAGCCAAGTCTCTATGGACTGAGCTACTGCCAGACACTAACACTCCTTCTTTCATCTCAAGAACACTCCACCCATCACTCTCCTTCTCTGCTGCTGAAACCTTCATTCACGCCTTCATCACCTCCAGAATTGTTAGCCCGGCTAACAAACTGAGCTAACATTAGCTGACAGCAGCTACAGCTGGCAGCAGTTTACTTCACTGTCCATCAGTTGGAGGACATCAGAGGGAAAACCAGAAAACATTTTCTCCATAAAATATGATCCAGTTTCACCAAAATCAGTCAAACAGTTGGTGCTGTGTGTCTTAACAAAAAAAAGAAACAGAAAACGAAAGAAGAGTGTTAGGTGGACCACAATTGCGGCTGGAGCATACAGGCAAAAGAACACCAAGGATTGTAGAGTGTCAGACGGGTCTTTTATTGGTCTTTGTCAACAGCATGGCAAACACTCTCCACATCATACCGCAACCACACAATGATTCCAAAATGGCGCCTTATATAAGGTGTTCAGGTAACAAGGGAGAACCCATTCACCATACTGCCTTGCTCTCTGTCTAAGAAACACTTATTATTTATTTACATTATCCCCATAATCCTCCCACTATATACATACACATATTTACCAACACAACCTCCCCAATTCTAACATATACACTAACATTAATAAAATACACCATTTCCCAACACTACCATCAATCACCACTTGGATGCCCCCAGAACTACAAATATGGTGACCGTTCCCTGGGGAAGCCTTTTGCCTGAACACCCTGGAGATAAAGGAGACTGGTGAGTACCATTTCACACACACACACACACACACACACACACACACACACACACACACACACACACACACACACACACACACACACACACACACACACACACACACTTTACTATTCCCAATAAATTAACACACAATTGCACACATATATTAGATGAATCACATTAAGTCACTTTTGCATTCAATTACCAAAAAAATAATGCACACTAAAATCTCATGTCCCTCTTTTGCAGGTGGAACCATGTGGCCATCACAGAACCAATAAGATTTAAAAGGACAATGAATGTAAAACATTCCATTATTAATATCCAATATCTATATGTATATCAAATGTGCAAATATGCCATGTGCAAAGTGTGCAAACCCAATAAAGTGCCACTGCTTTACCAAAGTCCCTGTACAATTCTTGAAGTGCATGTATCTCGGTTAAAGTGCGTGGTGCAATGTACCCATCCCAAGCTCCAGGGAACAAAGTCCTCTTTGTAACAAACAGAAATGGTCCAATTGCATCAAAATGATTTAAAATCTATTATTTTATGATATAGAAGTTCCACAGTTGGGCTTTAAGAGGATCCATCCATCCACCCATTACCTGTAACCACTTCTCCTTATCAGCTGGAGCCTTACCCAGCTGACTTAGGGTGAGAGGCGGGCTACACCCTGGACAAGTCACCAGTTCATCACAAGACACATAGAGACAAACAACCATTCACACTCACACCTACAGACAATTTAGTCACAAATTAACCTGTTAATGTTCATGTCTTTGGACTGTGGGAGGAAGCCGAAGTACATTACATGTACAATACATACATACATATATACACACACACACACACACAACTATCAGTGTGTACAAGTTATCACATTTACCTTGTGGAGCTTTCTAACAAATAGGAGAAATGTGGTGTTTGCTAATGAAAGTGCTCTTCTCATTATTAAAATTAGAGTGTGGCTTCATTGTGTGGGTGGTAGTTACTCAAGTGGCTTTTTGTGTAACTGCCCAAGGTTAACGAGCGTGTATGTGTGTGTGTGAGACAAACTCAGTGTACAAAACAGTTAGAAATGCAGAGTGCAGTGCTCAGACACAAACCCTATGAAACAGATCGTACTTCATGAGTTTATTGGATTATACACCGAGCTGATTTTTTTTCAAACATTTTTTTGGCTTTATTTGACAGAGACAGCTGAAGAGTGACAGGAATGCAGGAAGAGAGAGACGAGGAATGACATGCAGCAAAGAGCCACAGGTCGGATTCAAACCCTGGGCTTCCACAGCAAGGACTGAGTCTTTGTACATGGGGCGGCTGCTCTACCAACTGAGCTAAACACTGCCCCAGCTGATTTAATTTCTTAAATGTTTCCAGCACCGTGTGCAGACTTCAATGCATGTGCTTGGAGGCAGAAATCTCAAAGACAAATTCAAATCACAACCTGAACAAAAAAATTACAGTATCGGCTTCGCACTGTCAGGGGTTAACAAGATTTTTACTGTTTTTCCTGTTTTCAGAGAACTTCACCTATAAATCTTATTCATTAGATTTGTTATAATGTTCTGAAATCCATTGAGTTGCACCATCGGAATATGAATTATGTAACTTTGGATTTATTTCATTTGATTTACCGTGTGTGATCCAACAGCAGTAAAGAATGGACAGCTTTCCGTACTGTAGCCAGCCTCAAGTGGCCGCTCAAGGAATAACAGTTTTTGGCACTTCTGCATTGGCTTCATTTTCCAGCCACAGAGACTGCCGCTTGGTCTGTTATGAATCAACCAGAAACATTAAAATAAAATAAAGACATCCAGAAACATATTTACATTTTCATATTGTGAAAAGGTACACGGTTCATATGTGGCAAAATAACTATGCTGTATTATGTATTTATTATACAATTGTATTTATTTGTATTGATTCTATTTGTCAGTATGTTTATTAATACTCAGAAATATCTTATTTCATTTTATAAAATGTCTATCCTTTATACTTATATATATATATACAGTATATATATATATATATATAAGTATATAATGTATACTATACTTGTTTTTTCTTGACACCCAATAAACACTCATACTATTCACTCATACTAATTTATTGCACAGTCTCAGGAGTATGTCATCTTACATTTTACTGCACATATCTGATGTGCGTGTGACAGATGAAGGATTTCAAATCTTCTGATTTGCAGGGCTGGATAAACCTCCTCGGCAGCCCTGGAGATAAAAATCAGCACCTCCGGTTCCTACCCCTCTCTTTGCATTTTCTCTCTACATTACATGGACTCTGGTTTGTTGCAGTCATCGGGTTAAACACAAATTCATTTGTGAAGATGCAAAATAACCGTAAACCGCCAGAAATTTCATTAGCACACACATCTCCGTGGTATTTTTACTATCAGCTTGCACTGCACAACTCGGCTGTCGACTCGACTGTGAAGCGTGACTGGCAGGCCCCGGCTGAAGTTGAAGCGGGCTCAGGGAAAATCACCGTGTGGAGGAGTAACGCATGAATGCACAGCGGGCAAACGTCGCCCTCGCGAAAGCACTCAGCAGAGACAGTGACAGGAAGTGGAGTCCCTGGGTAGATAGGAGAGACCCAGGTGACGCACTGGAGGAGGAGGATGAACGCAGAGCTCGCACGGAGGCGTCACATTAAAACACAGAAACATGACCACCAAACATATATATTTACATGAATACATAAATGAAAAGAATGGATTTCAGAGCTGATGAGCGACTTCAACTCATCATAAATGAATAAGAGCATATCCAACAGCTCTGGTCACATATCAGTGCCTCGTAAACAGGATGAAGTGTTGCATGCCTCAGTATCCCGGCTTACAGGGGCATGAGTTTTCCGCATATTTAATTATCCAGAAATATGCAATTGAGGTACACATATCCTGTGTGTTGTATGCAAAATGCACAGAGGACATTTACACAATAAAATTAACATTTGCTTGGGACGTAATGACATGACATTCTTTGCTCTGACCTTGAGAAGCTTTTTCAGCTCTGTTATTCAACAAACCAACACTTCACTGTGTAAGCTTTTAAACAAGAACTGTCTCTTCACCATTAACTAGTGAAACAAAGCATATGTAATTTCATACATATCATAATATGTTTTCTGGAGACATTTTGACACAAAGACACAGGTGTAAAATCAAAATGGATGATGATTCCATTTAGCTGCTTCAGTTTCAGGGTTCTGGGATTGTTCATGCTGGCTTACTGTCATCACTCACTGGGAATACACCAAAGTCATTTTTAATATAGTTAATAACTTCTGTGCTTTACCTCCTATTACAGGTCAAAATGTTTAGAAATATTCAAAACTGTTGACTGATGAAATATTAATCTGACAATGTCTGCGTCTGACTAATTTAGTGAATACCTAAAACAGTCTGTTTGTGAAAAACAACCACCAAACATTTTTTTTAACGTCCAGTAGTACCCTTAAAATAAAGTTTTATGTGTGCTTTAAGAGATATGTAAAAGGTTTACTTCGACCCTGATACAATAATGGTGGAGAAAATGTGTGGTCCTCACAACACTGAAAAGATATTTGATGTCTCAAAACGTGGACAGCTTAGTTTTAATGATGGTATTACAAGTAGAGTGTGGGTGGGTATTATGGGTAAGAAAGAAGCTAACAATTACAGTGGGACAATGGGTTTTTTGCAACCATTGTTCAGTACTGTTGAGAATTGTCTTAGGATATGAAAAGTAAACTACAGAAAAAACATTTTATTTTTTTTAGAATAAACAATGAAAGAAACCGTCAACAGGAGTTTGCATTGAGTTAATTATCGTGGATGAGCACCTATAAGACCCGAACCTAACCCTTGTTCATAAGGTTAAGGTCATATTAACCGCTGAGTCTCTGGCCAGACCCTATCATTTCTTCCACATAGCTACCTTTGGACATTCGAGATTCCTCATTCTGATGCCTCTCCAGAAGGGTAGGCTCCATGCCCAACCTTAACCACAGAGCCTAACATCCTTCGTTATCCTAACCGTAACCACTCTAGCTTCTTGCCTAAACCGAAACACTGCATCGATGTGGGGTTATCAGGTTGATTGCGATGACCCGTGCCCTGTTCTCTACCACAAACTGTGTGAGTTGTCGGACAGCACAGAGAGAGTTAATGTGACCCAGCCCTATCAATGACCTCAACATGGGATGACTGATCACAACAGATACACGAACAAACACACAAAAAAACATTCAAGACAGTTTACCAAGGTAAGAAATGTCTATTTCTTTATTACATTCAACAGTACAGTACACTGAAATTGCACATTATCACCAGATATAGCAGCATTCTGACTGGCAAATGGACTAATCAATAGGCACATCCAAAACATTTAAATAGAAATACACACTTCAAATGTGTCACGGCCACTTTCTGACCGCGTTCAAATTCCATTGAAGCTGCTAATTTACATGCCTCATAAAACTCTAAAGTCTATGCAGCTAAAACACGCAGTCACTTCCCCGCAACTCAGGATTCCAGTGGCAAGAAAAAGACCCACGGTCACGTGGAACCCAACAGCACCTGTCTTCTTACAATATTAAAAAGAAAAAATTCACCCGTTTGTACTCCCACACAGTATGTGCCATTCAGTGCATTCTTGGAGTTTCAAAGTTTTAATTTCATTTTACAGTTTCCTTTAGCCAACTTCACTTAAAGGTCTCTTCAGTTACCCAGAATGACTTTGTATCGCTCTCAAAGGAAAATGTGTTGTGTGCGTCTAGTCAGAGCGATAGCTAAAGTGATAGAATAGGAAGAAAACAGCAAATTCATTCAAGGTTGGTTTCAGGAAATGTATTGTTGCTACATTGTATTCTGGTCTACTGAGTAGAGCTGGGTATCAAATTGAATCATCTTCTGGACTGAAAGCAATGTGTTGACAGAACCAAGTATAACAAACTGTCAAGTATCAAAAGCTGGGATTAAATATTGTCGACTTTGACAAACATTTTGCCAATTTGACTGTGTTTGGAATATGCAAGGAATTATACCAAAGAAAGCTTTGCTATGATACTGATACTAAGACTCAGGTATTAAACACTACCCAGCCCTACTGAAGCTGCTGTTGGTGGAGATAAGGAACAAAAACTAAATCAAAGACAAATGTGCCCGTTTGGTTTCTGAGATCTACGTTATACAACGATCTAAACGAAAGAACCTTCACAAACTCAAAGGTCAACTGGATTCCAGTGTAGCCTACAAGACAAGTTCAAATTTTTAAGTCAAGATTCAGGTCTTAAAAATATTAAGTGAGAATCAAATGAACCCAACAGATACATGCAAGATCTTCTGATTTCACAATGGAAAGAAAATGCCAAAAACAGCTTGGTCAATGTGGTAACTCCAAGTGACTTTTGTCAGTTTGATAACCCATGACCTACTGAGAGTGTTCATACACACCCTGATTAATGTTGAACCTCGGTGCAAAATGTAAAGTCAGACCATATTGCTTTACATTAGGACACAGCCAGGTTTCGTCAGAGATCTCCGGCCAAAAAGTCGTCAACCCAGCCTCCACTGTCACCTGGCAATGCACTGCCCAACAAATATGTAGTGCACTCTTCTGCAATGATAACAGCATACTTTTTACCTCATTATCGTCATGATAGAGGAGGAAATGACTGTGATAACTTTTAAGAGTAGGGTTGGATATCAAACTTTTAGTGTCAAGTCTGTCAACTTCTTAAGAGTATTTTTTATAATCAGACATTGAGATGTTTGGCTTCTTTGAAATAAAACAAAGGTTTTGTAGAAAATAGCATTTAGATTTCTAAAGTAAGGATTAAAAAACATATCGTAGCTCAATTTTAAAATCAGATTTCATAGTGTTATAAACCCTGGTGCACAGATGTTTGGTATCTGATAAGCCTTGAGACTCAGACTTCCTGGATTATATTTAATTTTCTCAGCCTCTGGCCACACTCTTCCACCAACGCAACCTCTGGCCTATTTTTTAATGCAGTGCTCTTTTATTTGTCAGAAGTATACCACCAAACAACAAAACAGGCCCAGACCTGAAGGATGCATTATGTAAAGATGTGTTTTGAACAGTGTTGAAGTGTCTGAGGGTGGATTTTTCCTTTAAACCACAGAGCGATGTTCTCCGCACACATACACTGCGCTCGGCTGTATGCGCCTCTTCGTGTTGCCCGGCAGCTGAGGAAGAAACTTGAAGTACTTGGGCATCAGATCAAGGCAGGCGTCGCGGAACTTCTTGATCCGCCAGTAGTAAATGAGAGGGTTGAGGGCTGACTTGAGGTAGCACAACCACAGGACCCATGTGCTGATTTGAAAAAAGCTGTCTTTGTGGTAGAATCCGTCACTGAAGGTAGCTACCAGACTGTAGGCAGTAAAGGGTGCCCAGCACACTGTAAACACGGAGAAGAGGATGAGGATGGTGGTGAAGGCACGGGTCTTGAAGCTCATGTCTATATTCATTTGGAAGGGCCTCTGGAGGCTAAGCAGGCCAAGTTTGCTGGCCTGGCTCAGACAGATGCTGTCTGTGTGGCTGTGGATGCGGATTGCGTTGTGGCGGATAGTGTTCAGGATCCCCATAAATGTGTACAGCATGACCATGAAAGGTATGAAGAAGAAGACTAGCATTAATATCAATACATAGGCGTGGTAACCAGGCTCAACGCTGTAGCCAAACACACACTGAGGGGCCCTAGGAGGGATCTGAAGGGGAGGGGAACCAACAGCCAGGGGGAAAGAGAAAATGAAAGTGAGTCCCCATGTGACCACGATAAGCACTTTAGCTCTCTGTGGGCTCAGCTTATCTTGCTTCTGGACAATAATAAGAAAACGATCTATGCTTATTATAAGCAGTATAGCCACGCCCTCCATCACAAAGAACCAAAAGAGCATGGCCGAAACTCGACAGAAGACGTCTCCGAAAATCCACTTGGTGGTCACGACAGTAACCAGGGCGAAGGGCATGTTCAGGATGGCCAACATCATGTCTGCGAACGCCAGGCTCGCCAAGAGGATGTTGATGGCCGAGCGCATTGCAGATCTCTGGTACACCATCAGGCACACTACCACGTTTCCCAACAGTGCCAGAAGCAGGATGGCGATCATGATGAAGCAGAAGAAGACCTGCAGAGGTAGGACGACGCCCTGCAGGCTCTCCGGGGCCTCCGCTGTCGGTGTGACTGGCTCCGCGGGCGACCGGGAGCCCAGGGAAACGTTCACCATGGAGATGTTCTCCATTGACGGCCTCGCAGAAAAGTTCAGCAGTGCCGTAACGAGGCAGCAGAGACTGGCGTTGATGTCCCCTGCCTCTGGAAGGGGAACAGTACCGGAGTGAACCATTCTTCCCCAGGGTGGACAGGCATCGTTGCTGGTGAGCTCATGCTAAACATGGTGCCGTGGGTGCAGATATTCCCAGCTCAACGCGGCATGGCAGCGGCGTCTTCATGGCTGCGAGATCCTAAAGATGTACATAAAGATGCAGTGAGTGCAGAGTAAATCTAAAATTATGTAACCAGATTAAAGCAGCATCAGTTCCCCTTGGAGTTGTGATGAGTAACTGACAGCCTGTAATACGCCTGCAGCTGCCTCATTAATTCACACCATCGTCTCTCTATTAAACGTGCAGTCTATAAGAATGAGACAAATCATTAGTGCTGACACTTTCAGTCTTCAGATTTTAAGACTGGCTTCAAAGTGTGGGAACGTGTGTGACATTTTAATTGATTTACAACAAAACTACTTCCCTTCCTTTAACTCAGGCTGCATTCAGACCAGATCCGGCAGTGTGGACTAAACTCTGATACTCTACCTGTTGTGTCCTGGGTTTGTGTATTTCATGTAGCCAGCACCTAAATCTCTAAGTCTGACTCACAGTTTACGCTGCAAAACAGCGACACAAAGAAGTTAAACACAGACAGTGAATGAGAGTGAAGGAGCGCCAGCCTCGATAACCTGCAGCAATTCGCCTATCTGAATGCGGCCTTACAGGCACACAGCAAAGCATGAACCAATGACAAAGTTTTAAATAAACACCCGGATCAACCATGAAACAAAATTTGAAATTAGTTTTGAATGCTGCACACGCTCAGATCAATAATACTGTAAAGATCGATACCAATCGTAGGTCTGTGGATTAAGTCTTTAAAGTTCAAAAGCAGACCAACAAACACCTTCAAATCTTTAAATAAGTTCTAACTCAGTTAGTGAATCAGTAAGAGTGGTAAAAAACTAATCAAAATTATTTACCGTTTCTATATTTACCAGAAGGATTTGTATCACTGAGTCCAGAACCAACACCTCACATCTGTTCGTCAAGAAATCCTGACTTTGACAAACTAGTGTAAAAATACAAATTGTCATTTGTGAATGAATCAGGTGTTTAGGCACGCTTAAAGACTAACCTCGTCCTGAATACAGCTCAGTGCTAAGCACATACTGTAGGTCTTCTCATTTCATCTATCCGTCATCTCTGCGAGTGGAAAACATTTGCCTAAAAAAAGAAATCAAAAATCTCCCCTGTTTGCCTGAAATGTGATAAGAAATCCAGTTAAGGTGCCTTTCTTAACCGCTGCCAGTAACCAACAGCCAGTGTTCAACTGGGGACAAGTCAAATACTGCAATAAAACCTCTTATCACTTGTGTAAACATTGGACACTGTTATTTCAGACTGCCTGCTATCATTTACAAGCGGCCAACGCCAAATAATAAAAAGGCGCTGTAGAAAAGGAGTCCATTTCACTTTAAGTGATTCATTTGGACATAAATGAAGCTTTTTTTTATTATTTATTGTGGTCTGTGTGGGTGTTAAAATAAAGCTAATACCATTATAGGTAATTATTATTATTATGAGCACGCTGCATGTTATGTAGCCATGTTAAAACACAGGTCGGACTGTGCTTTGATACCTGGAGATGTAGCCATTCAGCAGACAGTGTTATCTCATGTCAGCGAGACAGTCAAGAGAGAGAAGGCTGGAGGAAGGAGATAAACAGCTAGCAGCAGTGAAGCTGGAAGACTTTGCTGTATTCATATGTTGATGACTGGCGTATTGTCTGCTGCAATTATCCACCATGCCACAATAAAGACCTGCTGAATGACAGCAAATAAGAAACCAGTTTCTCTTTTGGCCTACTTCTTCTTCCATTCACGTTTTTTTTTCCAATTGCAGTATTGTTGAACATACTGTGCAGCGGTCTACCTCTACAGGGAAGGTAATGCCTCTTTCCCCCTTCCTTTAGGGGCGGACTGACCTAAAAATGTTAAAATAGCCACTTCAGCCTCCGAGCAATCAAGTGAACCTGCAGTAAAAATGGATGATCGGGTACTTGGTGTTCTAAAAGACAGTGGATTGTTCAAATACCATGTATGATAGTCCAATCGCGCAACAGAGAGAGACGCAGAGAAAATATACCGAGAGCTTTAAGAGCCACGTCCTGTAACCTTGAATCGTTAGGAAATATACTTAAGGAGACAGAATGTGTGCTGGAAACCTGCCCGATGGGGAGATCCACTGGTTTATAGCAATAACAAGATGTCAGAGGGGCGCTTGTTTATTTCAGGTGGCATTATTAAACACTGATGACGAGTCTGTGAGAGAATAAGATTTATCTGTGAAGAATGTCATACACTGAAGGTTAAAGCTGCCACTACACATTCACGCTGAAGTCTGAGTCTATAGGTATACGGGAGCCATGAAAGGTTATGATAAATTGAATTTGAGATATAAAAAATTAATGCCTGGGATACGTTAGCCTGTGTTTGACAGATTTAAATGACGTAGTTCAGCTCTTAGTATATATAAGTATATAAGCATCGTTATGTAGAGTAGTGCATTTGTCACTCTTTGTAAAGTCATTCAGTGGACTGGACCCAACCCTTTACATTTGACAGCACCTGTGCCAGAGAGAAATTCAATATTTTGGTTAGTTATTGATTCTATGGAAAAATTATTTGATTGCGTCTGCTGCAGGCTATGATCAAAACTGCATCCATAGCAACTGTCTGTTATTCATACAGAACATAACAGACTGTAGCATGCCATAAAACAATCAGGCCAAAGACAGACGGATCATACTAATAATAATAATAATAATAATAATGTATACCTAAAAGTGTGATGTTTTTATACCATAGCTAACTTCTTTTCTTTTTTTTTTACTTAGTGCCATTGATTCATAACAGAAACTGAATTCAGAGAATTATTTAAAAATATTGAAAGTTTTTTTATGTGGAATTTTGCTGTAGAAATGTAACATTACATGATTCAACACTACAGGACTTTCCCACCTGACATGAGTTTTTAGATCCAAAGTTTGACCAAACTAAATGTACCGAGTTATTTCTACTGATTTATTTGTCTTCGAGTTTGTGGACCCTCTTACAGTTCTGTCACTGTGGTGGTATTTCCAGATTTCAGAGAGCAGATTCACACCACAGAAATCAGAAATGTGACATTTTAACATGTGCTTCTGTGAAGAGGTTCGGGTGTTGGGTTCATGTCGGAACATTCCAAGTTAGCAGCTGAGACATTAATGTGTGAACACTGAGCTACATGTGAAGAGAATCCATGTCAGACACAATCAGAGTAACTGAGGCCAGGAGCAGCAGCTCGGTTCGGCTCGGCGGTTTGTGGACCACAGTCTCGACTGTTGCGTTGTTATGCCACCAAAATGGTCGAGACGACGAACTGAGATTCACGGAGAGCCCGCGGAGAGTTCATCTCTGAGGACGAGCGGCACGGTCCCGTTTACGTCTTCACGTCGGGATGTATCGAACATACAGAGACAGGACGTGTGAATGTGTTGTTCACGCTGGTTTCCATTCATATTTACCTGCTTCATGCTTCCATGTTGAGGCTCAGTCCTCTGAATGCTGCATCTCTGTCCTCCCCGGCGTTCAACAGTTCTTATACCAAACGAACGTTCCTCCGGTGTTCCTCCTCCACGCAGCAGGCCGTGTTAGCCGGCTGTCTGGATCAACAGTGCGGTGTCGCCGCTGCCTCCAACAACTGGAGCCGGAGATGAAATCAGAAATCAGAAATCCGCATTCGGTTCGCCTCGCTTTGTTTCCAGAGGAGCGCGAGACCCACTGAGCGCTGGTTATCCACGCGAGGACGGATGGAGGCTCGCGCTGTCCCGGTTCCTCTCTTGGTCTCGGCCTCTGTACAGATGTGACATAGACCCGGTTCGTCCTCCGGCTCAGAATGTATCAGCTTATGTACCGTACGTGGGCCAAACGATCACTACACACCGCCGCTGACTACACTCGGTGTGTGTGGGCTACCTGCGAGCAAGGCGACCACAGTAAACACACATCACTTCCTGTCTGGACTTTCAAAATAAATGCCGGCGAGACGTTGTGTATGACTGCTCTTTCAAAACATACATTTTCATTTTTAAATACAAGATAACGCAATACCAGAGGAAGAAACATGGCAGTATCACTACTACCGTGACACAAAGCCATTTCCCACTGGCTCTGTTTGTTTTAATGACAGGAAGAGATTTTTTCATTCACTTATATTCTCTTATTGATTCTGGAGTCTTGGACTTTTAAAATCGAACTAAAGATCCAATTAAACAAACTGAATTTAGTTCAATTCAAAATATAACACTCTCCAGAAGAATTACATGCATAAAAAAGAAATACAGTTTTTACAGTCAAAAGGATTACAGTATTACAGTAAAAGGATATTAATACTGTTGATTTTATGTTTAAGGTTCAGGTTTCATTCCATTTTTTGTCATCAAAAGAAATGCTGTTTTACCATATAATTGACAAGGAAATACCATATAAATGCCACATAAAATAAATGTTATGTAATGTATGTAATTATTGTAAAAAACAAAACAAAACTGTCAGCTGTGGTTGCCAGAATTTCACATGGTAAAACTATTTGTTGACATGTTGTCTATTACTAAAACTTTTTGATGGATGTTCAAATCCTGGCCATGAATAATGACCAAATGAACTACCCTGCTTCAGTAAAGTGCACGTGCATGTGGTAAGCCTACTAGTCTGGAATACTTTTTCAGATCTATCGATGAGAAAGAAGAATATCATTTAGATGCGTGTTTTAGAAAAAGAAATGTGAATATTCACTCATTTCTCCTAGAGTTCTGAACGCTCTATACATTGCTTTATTTTGAAGGGAAAGCAGCGTCGCTTGGGTCAGCATCCATGCTCTGTGGAGCTACCTTGACGCAGCGTTGTGTTAATTGACGCCTACATGAGCCAGTTACATGGGCAGAAGTTGACTTTATGGTGGGGCACGCCCCATTCCTAACGCCGTCCAATAAAAACGACGAAACTAAGCGAGTGGGCGTGGCGTGGCTGGAGGAAGCGCTGTTTTTGGCCAAGCGCGGGTGTGCCAGGTGGGTGGTAGAGATGGCAAACGGATCAGTGTTGTGAAGTGAAGTCAGCTCAGTGTTATCAACATGTTTCCTGTGTGTTGATCGGGCTATGGAAAATGATGATATCGACAAAACACTGATGTCTGATGCTACAGTGTAGAAATATATGTGTACTTCAAATAAGGGATGTGACACATAATACAAAATCATATTTTATTTTCAAAAAGTGTGTGCGCATGTGCAGCGAATAGGGTCGATTTTATCACACAGTACATACTTCATGTTGTTGACATGATGTTTCTGGCTGCTTCTTTAAACCATACGATTGATAAATAAATGCATAAAATAATAACCTGGTGAAATAACAGAAAAAAGAGCTACTGCAGTTGTGAAGAAAATGATCAGAATGTTGATTAAATGTTCCCTGTGTAAGCTGTATGAACTATGATTTACAAAAAGATGTGTGCGTTTCACATCCGTCACAGGTCGCTGTGACTCAGCCTGATGGACTTAGGCTGATGTTAAGAGTTGAAATAATCATTTTGAAGACAGATCAGACCAGAGACGGAAAGCACAGGGCTCAATGATTAATGATGATGGCTGAATTCCATTCCGCATCGTTCAAGTTTTGTTATGTTACTTTCTCGATTCAACTTCTGGTCATTTCTTGGCCGACACGCTAATACGGATATACCTGTCTAGAGCAGGGCTTTGATTTAAAGCTGTACAAACATGTCACATGGGGACAGCGGTCAGCCTGCAGTTCATACCTCTCCTTGCTGTTGTCTTTGGTAGTTTCATGAGCAATAATCTGAGAGTCTGGTGGAAACTCTGGAGGACAAATCATTTTGCTGGCGGGCTGGATTTTTGGCTCGCTGGATTTTTGGCTCGCAGGCCACTATTTGCCAATTACTTAGTGGAAGGTTTTTTTGCTTTCTTTATCCAAACCCCGGTGCAGAATGTGTTAGAAATCCTGAACGGATCAACAATAACGTCTGTGTCAGCATACAAAGACACGTCACTGCTGGATGGACACACACTGCCTTACTGGGATATTTCTCCTCTCTGATAAATGCTAATATTTGCCTTGTAAACGACAGCTGCTTCTTGTTTAAGGCTGACAGACATACACTAACAACAGACATACACTCACATGATGGAGTGGGAATCTGACAAACCTCCACAACACTAAAAGAAAGACTGCTCAGTTAAATGAATGAGCGATAATCATGTGATGCTGACACTTTCAGACAAAGAATGGTTCACATCATTGAACATTGAAACAACAGGCTGTGTGTTGTATAAAACACTGTTTTCACTGGACACACACACGTCCATGTTATAAGTTCAACATTTTGGGGAGTAGGTTTACTTGTTTTCCTTTTAAGACAGGATTCCCATAACTTAAACGTCAAATTCAAAGACTTTCCAGGCCCATTTCCATCAAATTCAAGGACCTAACATGGCATGGTTTGAGACATGGATCAAGGTCCATGTTTCATCACCGACCACAACTGAAAAGAGAAGCATCTTCAATGTGTGATCACTTCTCAAATGTGTTGGCTTTAATAAAAACTAATATAAATAATACATTTAAGCACTTTCAATGACCACATGTCTGTTTTGAAAAAGCTTTTACAATCTTTAAAGAATTTCAACGACCCATGGTAACCATACTGAGAGTGTGCTGCAAAGAATACAACAACAGAGAACACGGGACATGGTTAGGGACATGGTTAGCCTAGCTTAGCATCAAGACTGGAAGCAGGTAGAAACGGCTAGCGTGGCTCCGCCGTTTGTTAGTTTAATGTGCACGCAAACAGAAGTGTAACAACAAGAATTTGTTGTTCCGGAGGAAGTTACGTGCTGAAACCATTTCTTCCTTCCAGTCTTTATGCTAAGCTAGGCTAACCTTAGCTCCATACTAATCAGACTGTCAGTGTCAGAAGGAAAGCTAATGAGTATTTGCCAGGCAGGGTTTCTCAACCTTGTTTGGACCTCTGAGCCCGTTTCAAGATGCTAAACTCTCACGAGACTTCAGGTATGAGTGCTTTTGTATTCTATAGAGGAATCTTCAGATGAACTTCCTAATGTCATTATTTTCATCTTTCTTAGTTTTTCACAAATATCAATAAATCCACATTAGTCAAATCCAGTGACTACACCTGCATATCAAACATAAGGTCCAAAGCCCAGGCCTGAGAAACTCTGTCAGCTCTCCTAATGCATTTTATTGATGTACGTTACTGACATAAATAAAGTCAGGTCATGTGATGTCTGTCTGTAGTCCACCATTCACAAACAATTCCTAGGAAGCCTTGATCTGCTTGGCACCGTCAGTCTTGGGCGGTATGATGTGAACCTGGAAGGGGATGAAGAACTCCAGAAGAGCCTTTGTGTCTTTCAAGTCCAGAGAATATTCCTGAGCGATCTTTTCTGGCGTCCACGTCTGGGGCTCGCGCTGGTGGCCACCCAGGGCCTTCAGAGCCTCGGTGATGGTCAGCTTGCCTTTGGGAACGTCTGTGAGCTCCACCAGACCGTACGGCCCTACCGGTAAACTGAACTTTAAGGCCCGCCGCTCCACTTCTTTACCCACGGTCACTTCCTTTGACGCCTGTCAGAAGGTTAAACACAACGGTATAAAAAAATACACACATGAAGACACTATAGGGCAAGTTTGAATACAAACTTTAAAGCTGCACTCAGCAATAGTTTTGCCCCCAAGTGGCCAAAACGAGTAATGCAATAAAGCTGCATCACTCATAACATTATTATTAGGGCTGTCAAATTAATGCGTTCATTTCCATTAATTAATTGTAGAAAGAAATAACGCAGATTAATCAGGCTGCGTCCACTAGTGGAATTTTTTTGGGGAAACTTCAGCTCACTCTCCAGCAGTAGGTGGCGGTAATAGCAGCCAGTCTCCCCAAGCCACACTCGACCTCGACCAGGCATTCAGATACAAACTGATGAAGTCTATTAACGACTGATTAACGAGCTGCCTCACTAAATGGACTGCAGGTCAGTGTCAGTGTTGGAGGACAGGCAGAGGTCTGACAGAGAGCATCCTCTGAGAAACACAGAAGGTGTTGGGAAAAAGTCCTGATGTTGACTGTTACTGTGCTGTCAGGTTGAGATGCTCATATTGAATATGAACAGTGAAAGCTTTTTTTTAGTTTTTCATATAAAACATACCTCATGTTTAAAATGTCTATTTTTCATTGATTTAATCAGCTATTAAATTCAGTTTGAATATGTTTGGATGTGATTCATTTAGATTAATTCATCACAGAGCCTGTAATTATTTAGATTTTTTTTAATCGATTTACAGCCCTGATTATTATATTCATTATTAAAGTAAACAGAGCTCCCTAGTGTGACGAATATAATATATGTAACTATGTTTTTGTCCACCATGTTGCACCACCTTGTTTCTACAGGAGCCCAGAATGGACAAACTAAACCTGTCATGTGTTTTCATAAAGTTTCTCCTTCATGAGTAGGGAGGGTTACTAAGTGTAACCAAACCAAACTACACCCACCCTCACTGTGTGACACACACACACACACACACACACACACACACACACACACACACACACACACACATTATGTATCAGTGTGTTTAGTTCCTCCATGCAGTTACAGGCTGCAGAGCCATCTGTCATTTCAAATGTTTGGAAATAACAGAGTTTAGTGTGAAAGGATGTGTGTCACCTCTCTGTCTGCTTTCTGACTTCACGGAGCAGCCGGGATGGTGACTAACGGTTAACTCAAGGCAACCCGAGGTCAAGATCATAGCTATCATAATCCAGACAGACTGCTGTGTGTGTGTGTGTGACCTGAGCTCTGTGTCTCTGACCTCTGCTGCTGCTGGTGGTGCTGCAGGGTCTGTTGACTCCACATACACAGACCGCAGGAGGGACAGCAGTGGGTCGTTCTTCTTGTTCACGGAGTCCGCTTCCATAGCTGAAACACACAAACACGCCAGTAAACAGAGAGAGCGTGTCCGGTCAGTGACAGCTCTGAGCCGGGCAATGGACCTGCCATGACCCGGCTCTCCTCGCACACTCACCCTCAGAGCTGCCGCCCAATGCCGGGCTTTTCACCGCGTGTCGCGGTGCTGCCAGCGGTTTCTCCTTCGACAATTCTCGGTGTACCCGGTTCTCTAGGTTGAAATTTCGGAACATACGCACGACTCGTGCCCCCATGACGGACAGTTACCGAACACCGGCTACAGTGCAATAAAGTTTATTCAAACCGGCGACGGTGAGCGAGGAGGGTCATTCCACAGCGGAAAGGCGAAGACGGAATTTAGCAGCGACACCTAGTGGCTGGAAGAATGTATGATGCGTCATATTTGTATGTTTACTGCATGATTATCATGATAATGTGCACATGATGATAGACAGTAAATACAATAAACACAGACAGTAATAAGTCATAAACATAAGAGGAAAACTTAATTATGATTATGATATAGTAGGTTTCATTATTTTAGGCTATAATCTGGACTTTATACCACATGGTTTGTCTTTCTCTGGATCACGTCATTGTTTATGATCCAAAAAAATGACAATACTCTGAATGTGATTTAAATGAGATAACTGGGACTTTATGATGCATACCATATAACATGTGCAACCCCTCTGGTTTGTCTCCGGCTGGAAAATAAAGTAAAAATCAAATAAAGAGAGACTACATCAAATAAAATCAATTTAATTTAATGTCAGTGTGCCTGGGATTCAGGAGACACAAAACATTAAGACACAAATGCTCATTTGACATTCCTGTCCTGTATGTGTTTATGTTATAATTTAATCATTTTGAATGTTACTTGAACACATTAGGAAGAAAGCTGTTTCAAAGTCCACATTTTGTGATTTGATTGTGGTAAATTGCATTATTAAGGATTGTCATGGAGAATTTTTGAAAGAAATAACTATTATATATAAGAAAAACATACAGTAATATGTAATAATAGATTCTTTTCACTAAAACATGCATTTCTACAGTTTATCAAAGAGGATTAGTTACACGTACAGCAGCAGCAGATGGCAGCATTTCATAACATTCAAAATGACCTTATCATTTAAAAAAAAAAAAAAGTTTGGCCTCTTGCTGACATTCATGTTTGATCAGCACTGGTTTCACCGCCAAACTGTTTGTTACTGTAAGGATTAATTTATTAGTGAGACCATGTGAACAAATCACTTTTCACTTCCATCCGTCCACAAGTGTTTGGACCGCGCCAGACAACAGAGGTCAGGTTTTTTTTATATAAGAAGCCATATAGAGCACATCTGGAAGTGATTATCTGCTCAATCATAACAAAACAACCCACAGCATTCTTTTCTGCGAGGAAAGGGATGGAAAGATATTGGTTTCATTTCACTCACTCACTGTGTCCGACTGCTGAGTTATAGGAGCTGATGAAAGTCACAAAGTCAACAAAAGGCTAGAGGTTCTCAGCCAATGATGCTTCCTGGTTACATCAGAGCTCTGCACACTCAGCAGCTGGACTCCCTCACTCAATGAGCTGAGCAGTGAGACAAAAGAGTTCCGGATGGAAACAGTTTTTCTTTCGTATCATAAAAAGAGGGCAAAAAAAGAAGAAGAAAAGAACCAAAGAGCTGTGAAAATGAATTTATTGCATTAGTGATTATGGGAGTGTTTTTCATTACTGTTTATCATTTGAATCCAGCGTTATTTACTGCATTGAGCAACACTTAAATAAGACAGCTCCGATCACATCCATCCACGTTGATGCATGTGATGTGAGGAGGTTCGAGGTGGAGCTAAGTGTCTAGACCCTGTTGGCTTGCAGAGTTGCAACAGATGTGCGTCAACATTGTCATTAAATAAATAAAACCACTTCTCGGGAATCTCCACACACAGGGAGTCAGGGAGTGACTCTTTAAACATTTGTATATTTGGACTAAGTCTGTTTTTTTTTTCCAATTCCAGTAAACTGCTTAAAGGTTTAACAAACTAGGCGAGAATGTTTATAGATGATAAAAGAATTCGTCAAAGCCAGTATAACTACTACGTGACTGCTCAGCTGTCCTTCATAACCATATTAGCATCCAGTATACTTTTATGGTGGCCAAGAGAGCTCTGAAAAGGATTTTTCAGCAACCAATGATCAATTTATCTAACAAACAAGTATTTGTATGTGTATCAAAGCCTTGTATATCTCTTTCATAGAGCTCCATTGTTGTTAAATTAAAAATACATCAGTTTATTTCTACACCGTCGTGCTGCCACAAATCAATCGACAATTGAAAACAAATGTGGATTCATCCACTGCTGAAAATAGTCCCTAAAAATGTGCTATTTCCTGTTATATTTGATAAAAGCGTTAAGAGACACACTGACACATTGTTGGTTTTGGTCTTTGTTGACAAGTTAGAAGAATGTAGAACCTTATTGAACTTATTCTTTAAAAAAAAAACACAAGCAAATGAAGACCTTCACCACTTTGACAACACATGTAATGTATTTAGGAGTAAATGCTACTTTTAAGTTGGACTAAAGCATAAGCAAAAAAATTTAATGTGCATTTTGCGCACTGGAAATACAAAAACCTCTTGCATATTTAAGAAATGAGTTGAATAATAACTTAACTGTTATGACACAACAGAGGTTTCTCTGGGACACTAATGAAAAGCAGGAAAGAATTCATGTCACTGTGCAAGTTAATCACATCTGAGACACATCAGACTGTTCCGAAAACTCCTGTCTATCTGACCCGAAGTCACCATCGCCACAAACTCTGCAGCCACAGCAGGCATCTTGAGTTGTCTGATGACATGGACACTTGCACATTGTTAACAACAGGGATCTTTTCCATTTCTACCATTTATCTCACATGACGTGGCAGCTGCATGGAAACAGATGAGCATGCTAGTAGTTATGGAAAAAAGGCTTGTGGTACATGCTAACAGACATTTTGACTTGTCATAGTAGGAAAAGAATAGCTGTCAGCAGTAACATGAATGATGACTTGTCATACTAGGATGTGTGTTAGCAATCACATGAATGATGACTTTGTTCTAGTCAAGCCATGACAGCGAGTCAGCATGAGCAACACCAGGACCCTAAAACTGAAGCAGCGAAAAGGAATTCAGCCATCATTCATTTGATAATTTGCACCATGTGAAAATGTCTCCTGTGAAAAACGCCTACGAACGAGACAGATTTGTCAGAGTTTCATGGTTCTATATTTGCTTGTTTTCACACTAAAGTTCTCTGTAGTATTTATGAGCACATGCAGACACAACACCATCAACTCATGGGTGTTGATAGAGCAGTGACAGTTGCTGCCAAATACATTAATAAATGCTTATATCTGCTTATAACTACCTTATAGTGTGCTAAAAAATAATTTATTCAATGTTTATATACTGCTTTTAAATGTGTTATGTAATTGCTAAATGCACTGTATGTGTTGTCAAATTGGTGGAGATCTCCTCAGCTAAACTTGCATTGCGTGGAATTGTCTTGGCCACCGTAATACACATATATCACACATTCACTTGACACAACACACAATGGATACACACCTATGCATGTAGTAATTTTATTTACAAATGGTAAAAAAAGAGACCATAAAAATATATCTTGCTTTCACATATATACATTTAAATGTATTTCTATGGACTACGTCGACAGGACAAATCTCAAGTACAGATAAGGCGGCTGTATTATAGTGGCTAACCTTGAGATCTTTGACACAAGGCAGGACCTCTGCGCACTACAAAGGACAAACTTCACACAGACTCGTTTCTAAAGCTCCACAGAAGCTTTTTACATCAGAGGTGGTCTGGTTTCATCTTGGCAATTCATCAATTCCTATTTGGAATCAGTTGTTTTTCCTGAACACCCATTAGGTAGATCTTCTGAGTATTAGGGCCACTGTTATAAAAGAAGATCTGAGATTTAAAGAATAAAGTCATCATATTTTGAGGGAAAAGTCATAATGTTATGATAATAAAGTCCTAATTTCTATGTTATGGGAACAAAAATTATAATACGAGAATAATGCTGTAATTTTCTAGGGAAAAAAAGTCATAAAGTCAGGAATAAAGGTCATAATATTATGAGAAAACAAGTCACACTATTACAAATAATAAGTATCAAGAAAAAGTCAGAATATCACAATAAAAAGTTCAAAAATTTCTAGAATAAAAGTCATAATACTAAAAGAATAAAGTTTATATTATTAAAATCAAATGAATTATCTTATAATATGATATAATTTGAAGGAAAAAAAACATATTATATAGTAATTTGCCCAAGGATACTTAAACTGGACTGGGGCACTGGGAATCAATCCAGCAAAACTCTGATTACTACATACCACCAGAGCTTACTGTATATGATTATCACTTAATCTCATAACTTTTATACTTCTTTTTAGCAAATTTACAACTTCATTCTCAAAATATCACAACTAATACTCTCTTGAAATCTCAGATTTTCCTCTAAAAGCAGCCCTGACATCATAAGATCTGGCTCAGACTGAGGTGTGGAGTGCGTTTAGTTCACCATGAACAACAGATCATTCGATCTGTAGTTGGGACTCCTCGCATGCTCATGATGTTAACACTGTGTGTGAGAGCAGGAGGAGTAGAGGTACAGTAAGATGAAGCAGTCGATCAGGAGGATGGTGTAGAAACATCTCTGCGTATGCAAGCTTCGACCCCTCTGAAAGCGAGTCAGTATCACAGCCAGCAGCAAAAAGAAGGTGGCAGTGTTCAGGAGGAGAAAGAGTCTTATGTAGGAGGCTGTGCTGGAGACACTCTCACTGCCAGCTGTGGCCACCATGTGCACCTCCTTGAATCTGCGGCCCTTGACAAAGGCCCCCTTTCTATTTTTGCGGCCATCTGAATAATCCATAAAGGCCCGCGAGTCTGCATCTCCCTCTTCTGGACTGTCCTCATATGTACGCTTTGAAGTCCTCTGTCTCTCCTTCTTCTCATTCACCTCGATCTGTGCAAAAATGTCAGGTAGAGTCTCAGAAAGCTTCTCTCCAATGTTCACTTTCTTACCCCCTTTACTCTTGCCCTGTTTCTTAGACATAGCAAACATCTTCTCTATGACCTCCTCAGTCTTCTTTTTGTCAGAGAACTGGAGGAGGCGCTCTGCAGTCTTACGGAAGCTGGCAGTGTTAAAAACCCGTCCTAGGATGTGTCTCTCCATCTGTTGGAAGACGGGCTTGACGTGCTGGAGGTTATCCTCCATCACGTTGACGTATTCCTCTACTTCCTCAGGTGAGTTGTCCACCGCAGCCGCTGACTTCTCGAATACAATCTTCTTGTGGTCCAGCAGCACCATGGCAAACAGAGGCTTGCTGGTGACCTCTCCCGTCAGCAGGTAAATGGTGTAGGTGTGGTCGCTGGTGGCCAGATAAATATCTACTCTCTGCTCATCACCACGCAGGCTAAAGCTCTGTACATCCACACCTGGTCCAAAGAAAATGTATGCCACTCTAGTGTGAGGATACCTCAATGGCATTGTGACATTCACATAGTTAGAACCATTATATGGGTACCCTCGAGGGTAATTCCAGTAACCTACAACTCCTTTGTTACTGTAGCCTGTGTCATCCATCCAGAACATCTTATATTTATCCTCACCTTGTGATACAAATGCTCCATGAACACCATCTATCTTTGTACTCTGGAATGGAAGTTCTGTGTTATGAAAGAAGGCACTCATTGCCCTGGTTGGGCTGTCTGGACCTAGGTGGATGTGGTCCACAAGGAGCAGGAGCTGTGGGTGAAGAAGGAGCAGGTTTCTCTGGAAGTTCCTGATCTTCAGCTCTGGATTATAAGCGGTACGTCCCTCGCCACGGATGAAGACCATTCCCTGTCTCTCTATAGCAGCTTCTACTTTGCCCTGGGTATCAGCTGCAAGCCCTACCTTGTACTTTAACCACTTGGAATCGCAGGCTTCTGTAACCTGTCCAGTCCATGGCTTAAAGCAACTCCCTGACATGGCTGAGCCAAACAATACTGCATTGTTCAACAAAGTGTACTTGGGTCCGTACAGTGCCTCAGTGATAAATGGGACACCATTGGGTGCAAAAGTAAAAGTGTTCTGATCAGGGTGCTCGTGGCCAGCATTAAAGTTCCTCCACCCTTTGATCCACTCTTTGTACTTGTTCCTGTGAACGATGTCGAAGATGGCACGTCCTCCAAGTTTCCCAGACTTGAAGGACAGAAAGGTGTGGTTTGTGTCTGCAGGTAAAGCACTGCCGTACGTCACCACACCCCAGTCCTCAAAATAGTGGAGTTGGGATGTTCCGAAATCTGATGGAGGCTTGGGAATCAGGCCTGGGTCATACCTGCAGAACACCATGAGAGGGCACATATGAGATGGATAAAAAGCAACCACGTGCTACTTTAAAGGATCAATAGTACAGATCAAGATCAATACTACTCGCATGTCTAGATACAAATAGGTCCACCATGACAAGTAACTACTAAGAAATATAGTCTCATGCAAGATACTGTCACCAATAGATAGAATGGTTTCTGTGTTTCCCTTTAATGATAACTCTATCATCTATTTCAATCTATTTCATCTCCTATGAAATGTTATGAAACCAAATTCAGCAGCTCACCAGATGAACTCAGTGTGGAGAGTACACCACCGCTGTCCTTTCCCAGCCTGCCCTGGCCCTTCAATCACCCTATTTTGATGAATCAGGTCTGCCAGCCAGTTTCCACTGCCATTACGCAACACATAGCGGTCCAAGAAGACCAGCTGGCTCTCTGGTCCGTAGAACCAGTTGTAGTTGGAATCTGCAATGGCTACAGTCCGCTGAAATCCTGGTTAGACAGTGAAAACACAGATATGTCATAAATAATGAACACACATGACGTATAAAATGATGATGTGCTGACTGATAATGAAGTCTGCAGTGCCAGAAATGCACAAAAACATCACTTTAACCAATATATGAATTCTTTGTGAGTTCCTGCACTCTACCACACATGGCTCAGTAAAAAATATTTGGTCTATGGTCATGAATGTCTGAAAAAAAAAGCGCCCTCCCCACATGAACCTCAGTTCCCTCTCTGCTGTGACCCAGCTCAGTCCCGACCGATCGCAAATTGTTCACGCTGTTTTGTTGTCTGTAATTATGCAAGCAAAAGCTTGCACTCTGGTCGTAAGAGGGTTCTTAGAAACTACAGTGTGTCATCACAGTCAATCATTTGTCCCCCAAAAACAATAATAAACAGAAATTTACACAGAAACACAACAGTGACGTCTATTGAACTATTGAGTATTAAGTGAACAATGAACAATATCCATATATTTAAGACAAGAATTGAGATGATGCTATTGCAGGTCAAGCATGGAAAGTCAAATGAGCAGTGTAACATTCAATCTGTGTCAGAGCAATGATGTTAGCCAGCTTGTCTTAGCAACATCCACAGACAAATGCAATGAGAGGACCGCAACTGACACTTCAAATCCACTCCAAGCTCCTCCACTCCACACAGCTGACATTTCAAACTTATCAACTGACATGTGAACCGACGGACTTCTTTCAGCACATCCTCTCATATTTCCAACTCATTTCCCCACATCAACCGGCACTTCAGCTCCTTTCACTTTGACTTTACACTTACACACTGACATTTCAACAATGTCACACTCTTTTTACCATTCGCTTCCTGTCATCTGTCAGAGGGGAGCAATCACCCAACTGATGCTTCATCTCCATTCAGTGCTTAGACCTGAACTGACACATCAGATCCTTTTAGTCCTTACACATCAATTAACAATTGAACAGCTTGAGGTGCCTACACTTCCACACACCTTTCAGTGCTTGAACTTTAAAAGATACTGCTTACACTTCAACTGTGACACTTGACCCAACACTAACTTCTTTCAGCACTTCCACTGATTAATCCTTCTAACACTTCCACTTACAACTGACATCTCAGCTCTGTTCAGTGCTTGCTCCCTGCTTACAATAAGGCCACTAGTCTTCATTGACAAAAAACATCATTTCACTTCACAGAGCGTGGGAATGCTGCTCTACCACCGCCTCGAACCGCAGCAAGTAACATTAGTTTGGAGCCGAACTACTGTGTAAAACACCAAAGTCGCACAATAAAATAACAAGCCGATCACTAATGCTATTGTGGCTCCGAATCCGAAACCCTTATGGTTGATGATTAAAGTTGCTTTCTGTGTGCGGCAATGCTGCTCAGCCACAATTCAGAAACTGTTGGCAGGGGGCTGTGAAATGTCCGAGCCTGACCTAGGGGGCCCCTCCTCCACTGCTGCCCTCCCCCTGACCTTCAGACGAAACATCCAGGACACTGCGGATCCCTGTCGGTCTTAGTTCAGGTTTTAAAGGCATCCAGGAAGGTAATAACTACACGCATGCATACCCCATATCAGCCCAGAGGAGAAGCTACTCTCCAATGTGGCAGCCAAAGGTAGTTTTCACGCCTAATCTAATGTATTCAACGTTTGGGAAAGAGCATTCTATTAAGGACTACACACAGATTGTTGACCCACTCTGTATTTGGCTGCCTAAAAATATCCATTTGCAGAGGAGAAGTGTATCACATGAATTTCACAGATGTTTAAAACGTAAACAAGTGTTCTGGCAGGTGAAGTGACAGTTACCAGGCAGGATAGTCCTGTAAAGGAAGGCGAAGTGTTTGAGGAGCCACGGGTGGTCGAAGTGGCCGATGGCAAAGTGGCGCTGGACCAGGAACATGTACTGAAACAGAGAGCGGGTGGTGTAAGTCCCGTAGGCCACACCTTCATACAGGGAGCCATCAGTCACATCCTGCAGAAGGACCATGGATTTCTCCATGATGGACAGGACCTGCTTGGTCCACAAGTAGGCCTCCTGGAGGTAACCTGGAACACAGGAAGTTGAGATCCACAGTCACATACTGTTGTGTTTCGCATGTGTGATTAAGAGACAGCAGCTTTCTGTATGGTTGGCATGTGTTTATTAAGTATGAACAGATGAATATTTTCAAATAATGGCCAGAAATTCCTGTTGTTTCAAAAGCGAAACTTCTGTCAAATGTATGTATTTTTTAGATACACATTTTTACATAACTTGGTCCAGACATACCTCCGGTAATCCTGTGGAATTCATGCTGAAATATGACTGGCTGACTGAGTTTTTATGATTTTTGGAGGATTTCATAACCCATTCAGGGACTGTTATGTACACATCTAATATCAAATATGAATACATTTATGATTGACTGCAACCTTTACTTCTCCTAGAGGAATTTTATTTAGCACAAAGATCATAAAAGAAAAACAGCAACAACATTCACATGAAAATATAAGCATCATAAAAACAACCAAACTGAAATGCATCAGAAAATCACAGTTACATTTTACATGTAATGTCATATAATAGAGTTGATTACAGTTTGCGATGTGATTAGTAATGCTATAAAGTAATGTTGTAGATCAAGATCAATGAGGTGACTAGGGTTGCAAAATTGTGGGAATCAACAGGAATAAACCAGGAATTTATAAAGTTTAAGGGAACTTAAATATAGCTGGGGAAAATATATTTCAGCATAATCTTTTCAAAGATTTCATGCAGGTACACTTGAATATCTGCTATTCCTCAATCACATGCACACAGCACACTGCTTACTGCAGTTTTCAGAAAGCTTCTGGAAATTTTCTGGAAATTTTTCATCCCTTTGCAACCCTAGAG
Organism: Collichthys lucidus; assembly: GCA_004119915.2. Classification (NCBI taxonomy): domain Eukaryota; kingdom Metazoa; phylum Chordata; class Actinopteri; family Sciaenidae; genus Collichthys; species Collichthys lucidus. The sequence goes on from CM014086.1 coordinate 16,400,164, forward strand.
ATGACTCAATGTAGCAACCAAAGAGTTTTCATTAACGATAGCTACCTAGGCTATAGACCAGGGGTCGGCAATTAGCGCGGCCCGCGGACCAGAACTGGCCCGCCATCAATTATATCTGGCCTGCAAGATGACGTTGATTTATTTATATATATATATATATATATATATATATATATATATATATATATATATATTTATTTATTTATTTTTTTAAATATATCTTTTAAACCTCATGTTTCCTGTCAAAATACAACAATTCCGCAGCTTTATTACAGATTTATTTATTGAAAAGTAGCTGATAAGTAACGTGACAGCAGCCAGAACATCCTCGCAGCCTCTTTACTTGACGCACAGGTCGGAACGCTAATTGGCACGTGTGTGCGCTGTAACCTGTGGAAAATAAAAGTGTCCTGTGTCCCTCTTGCAACGGACAACGTGAACAAATCTGTTTCATTAAATGAAAAAAAAACAAAACCAAACAAGGTCGGCAGATCTGCGCTGCTGTATACATTAATTACGGCAGGTTGCTAGGGCAGGTTGACTGTTTCATGACAGACGCAGTGGCCGTTTAAGGCCGTAAAACCCCTAACCACACACTTTTATACCCCTTGTTACACGCATTTTGTACAGTGCTCCCTTAATTAATCAGGACGTAGAACATACGTGTGGTTCTCACTCAGCCAATCAGGACGGAGTTTCTGTTCATACTTTTTACGATTTGTCATTTACTCTGTCCAAGCCAGGGAAACGTGAATGCTGGAAAGGAGAAACATTTCTGGCCCGAACAGGAAGCCCATTGTTTCAATATGGATACATTTAATCTCATTTCTAGTCCGTTTTTAATTGTTAGCCAGGCAACCTACCTCCACACTGAACACCTCATATTCAAAGGTGACAAATGATTATATGACCGTCTGATTTGTTTCTTTCTGATTTTTACTGTTTTGCGTGAAATGGAGCAGTAATCCTCTTTGCAAGCTGGGCCTCAAGAGCCTTTTGAGAATATTTTCAGGACTGCAAATGAGAGAAGTGCATTGCAAAAAAAGAGTGTGTTATGTCACAAATGGAATTAATGAAACAGAGCATTACAGCAAACAACGTCTCCTCAGTGTGTTACCTAAAGGAACCTTCCGTACACAACATTACACTGTGGCTATGGAAAGCATGACACCGCTCTGGCACACTACACCATGTATGCTCTCTCACACACACACAGTTTACTATAAGAACAAGCAAGCGCATAAACACTCCACCCACAGTTCTTTGAGGAATCCCTGGGCAATCGACGGTAACTGGCCAGCACCCCGCCCCAACTGGCCGACTCCACCCACCGGAGCCGTCCCCAACAGTGTTTGGTTAGGGGACCGCTGGCCTACACAGAGCAGGTATTTACCATCAAACAGGAACTCCTGGCACGCACAAAGACCATATTTACACAAATAGAGCTTCACCAGCGCTCACACAGTTTAACGTATTTCAGAGCAGCCCAGAGACTCATCTGTGACTTTCCTCAAAAGTAAAAACATTGTATGAACATTTACACAGATTAAGTTCAATTCTTCTGACAACATTGTAGGAAAATGAACAACACTTGTTAATGTTCTGGATGCCCAGAGCCACAGAGAGAACTGCTCAGTAATATGGTTCAAGTGAATTAAATTTTAATTCTGTTCCGTTCTAATTTTGTTTTTCACTGCAGGCGACTGTAAACACAACAAAATATGTCATATTACCAGACTAATGAAGTTTTAACTTCTGTTAGCTGGCAAAGCTACAAGCAACTCTTTTCTCTATGTTAAGCTGTTGAGCGAGCAGCAACCTCCGTATAAGTAAATCCAATGTGGAAGTACCAAAAACTGCAGTTCCTCTTCTCGTCCACTTGAGGCTGGTTCCTGAAGTGATTCAGTCTCCATAAGTCCCCATGTTGAAATGTCCAACTTCACAGCAGAAATAATCATGTTTACAGCCTGGTACAAAAAACAGTTTTGGTCTCTGTAGCTAATTTCCCTGTTCATGACAACTGTACTTATATACAACTCACCTGTTCAAGACATATTAATGCTTAAAGTGATGCAGAATTAACAGCATGGCCGCTTTGACTGACGAGTGGGTGCTATCACAAGTGGCTTGTTTAAGCGTCCAGGCTTCATTCATCCCACCTCAGCTCCACTGAAACCTGTGGGCAACGTCACGGAAACTACTTCCATGTTCATGCTATAGAGTAACAAAGCTACATTACAACATGCAAAATAAGTTGCTTAATACCCCGAAACTACTTCACATCCAGACACATTTACTGAATGCACTCATTAGATTATTCATAAATCTAATCTAGCTTTAAGCTCTGCTTTGCCCCACAACATCTGGCTCTTAAGTTTCACTAGGTAGTTGCTAACCTTATCCTCTGTTTAACTGCTGCTGGAAACAAGAACAGAGTTTGGCAGGCTAAACAGCTGGAGCAGTAGTGTAAAGAAGAGCTTTCCTGGGATAAATATCTCTGGCACATATATTATGATGTTTTTTTTAAATATATATTTTTAGCATTAACATCAGCAGCTTGTTAGTTGGATATAAAATTAAAAATAACTATTCGGCCACCACAAGTGAACAAAGAGAAAAACAGACACACAGTGCTGAACAGACAATCACGCCACAGCAATTATTTAAATACCAAAGGAGAAACCAAAAAAAGAGAATCATCATGTAAAGCCACATTAAAAGGAAAACACATACCAGACCAAGTATATCACATGCATGTAGTGTACAGGAACTCCGTGGTTTCAGCTCTAATGTCTGATAATGTGGCTAGTTTCCATAATGACTAGCAGAGAGGATAATGCTGCTGTCAGGCTAAAGGCTAAGGTCTGACAGTCTCCCAGGCTGTTAGCCAGTTCCGGGTCTGGACACCCAGATCCGTCCATCAGTATACATTTTGCCTCCACACTTTAAGCGCTCCTAACTCCTCCAAGTGTATTGCTATAGGTACCACATGTTCTGCAGTTACAAGTCATCATAAAGTCTTAATCCACAAACTACAGTCTACGGGTCGAGATGACGCCACCTCACACTCACACCCACACACTGTTGTTGCTGATGGTCATCTGTAAACCATTACATCTAAAAAATCATCTCTATATGCAACATGTGTCGCCCCAGTCTCCCAGATTTATTTGCAGTCCCCGGCATTTGTGGAGTCCCCCGGCAGTCTAATCCTATGGCAACTTAACTAAGAGATGACCTGAGCCAGCCCTAACTATAAGCTGTTATCAAAAAAGAAAGTCTTAAGTCTATTCTTAAAGGTGTTGACCGTGTCTGCCTCCTGAACCCAGAAAGGAAGTTTGTTCCACAGAAGAGGAGCCTGATAGCTGAAAGCTCTGGCTCCCAATCTGCTTTTGGAAACTATATATAATGATATAAGGATATAGGATATAACCACAAGGAACCCAGCGTCCTGAGAGCGCAGTGTTCTAGAGGGGTAGTAAGGTACTATGAGCTCTTTTAGATATGATGGTGCCTGACCATGAAGAGATTTGTAAGTAAGGAGGATAATTTTAAATTCTATTCTAGATTTAACAGGGAGCCAATGCAAGGAAGCCAAAATTGGAAAGATGTGATCTCTGATCTTGGTTCCTGTCAGAACACGTGCAGCAGCATTCTGAATTAACTGCAAAGTCCTAAGAGACTTATTAGAGCAGCCTGATAACAAAGAGTTACAATAGTCCAGCCTTGAAGTAACAAATGCGTGGACTAGTTTTTCTGCATCCGCTTGAGAGACAACGCGTCTGATTTTAGCGATGTTGCGTAAGTGGAAGATTGCAGTCATCGAAATTTGTTTTATATGGACATTAACGGACAAATCCTGATCAAAAACAACTCCAAGATACTTTACAGTGGAGCTGGAGGTCAGGGTGATGCCATCTAAAGTAACTTAGTCTCTAGAAAGAGAGTTTCTGAGGTGCTTGGGTCCAATTACAAGAACTTCAGTTTTGTCTGAATTTAACATAAAAAAAATTGTAGGTCATCCAATTTTTATATCCTTAAGGCATGCTTGGAGTTTAGTAACTGATTGGTTTCATCAGGCTTGGTCGCTAAATATAATTGGGTGATTGATAGAGTGATTCCTAATAATGTTCCCTAAAGGAAGCATATATAAACTGAATAGAAGTAGTCCAAGTACAGAACCTTGTGGGACTCCATGACAAACTTTGGTATGCTCTCATTTAAACCTTAGACATCACTCATGTACACACTAACGATGTCAAAACTAGATCAGAACAGATCTATAGACTATATAAAACATGGATGTCATCTCTGTGATGTCACCCACAGGTTTCTGAAGAGCCGTTGTGAAGCTCAGTGTGGAGGCTCTGGTCATCGGAATCTTGGCTGTCCTCCTGGCTAATCTAAAACTGGTCAAAGACGTGGATTGTGGGTGAAGCTGAGGCGGGCTGCTGAATCGGTGCTCAAACAAGCCGTGTGTGACAGCACCCACCTGCCTTGATTCTGCATAACTTTAAGTCCTAATATCATGTGAACAGGTGAATTGTATATAAATTCACCCTCAGTACAGTTGTCATGAACAGAGAAATTAGCTACAAAGACCAAAACTGTTTTTTGTACCAGGCTGTAAACATGTTTATTTCTGCTGTGAAGTTGGACATTTGAACATGGGGACTTATGGAGACTGACTCACTTCTGGAGCCAGCCTTAAGTGGACGTATGAGGAACTCATACTCATAAAACATTGATTGATTGATTGATTGATTGATTGATTGATTGATTGATTGATTGATTGATTGATTGATTGATTGATTGATTGATTGATTGATTGGTTGATTGATTGATTGATTGATTGGTTGATTGAAGTGTTTATTTTCAAAATGCAAAACAAAATAAAAAAATAAGGCAAAACATTTAAACATAGAAATACATATTCGAAAAGGAGTGAGAAGAAGAATAACTTATAAACTCCCACCCCTTCTCTTTAAATAATGAATGACAGTACCAACTTGTTGAGATATACTTGATACTTACAGATAAATAGAATATATTCCTGACTTTGTATTACAAAAAACCCCAAAACAAAAACAAAACAACAAAACAAAGGACACAATAACCTCATAACCCTTAGTGCTACAACACCTCCCTCATCCCTGTACCTCTAAAAAATAGTGTCTTTGTACCTCATTTGAAACTGTTTTATGTTTGGACATTGCTTCAACTCCATGGTCAACCTGTTCCATAGTCTCACCCCACTAACTGAAACACAAAACCCCCTCCTCTTTGTCCGAATTTAAGTTAGATTAAAGTTTATTTTCCCAACATAGTTACATAATTTGAATGTATTTGGGGGGGTTGATGAACTGCGCAAACGTCTGTCCAATTAACGTTCAGCTTTGAGGCACTGACAAGCAAACACATGTATCTGGAATGCACGTCTTCTCTAAGCTGCTGCTGCCTTCTTATCAGGACTCTGTCAGGGCTTCTGAACTCGCAGCATATTTCTGATTTCAGCGAGTGGCACATACACTTTTTCCTTGCAAGAGCATGTTTTCTTAAGACACAAAATGAATAACTTCATCTCAAATATCAGCAAAGGGATTAAAGTGTGTGTCAGATAACCGCAGAAGAAGAAGATGTTTGTTCTTCATTTCTGGCAGCGCTCATTGGAAACTTTCCATTTATTCACAGCTGTCTTGACAGAATAATATTTGGACACAGTGTCATCCCTTCTCACAGGAAACAAATGATGTATATACGATAATGGAATGCAGCCAGGCTTCTGCACAGTGTCTCACAGTGACAAGGCTAAAATGAGAGCTTTGTTTTGATCATTGTGAATACATCATGTGTTAGCAATGTTATAAGAGGCTATTTTCTCACCCCTGCTAGTTATGGAACTATCATCTCTGCATGAGGGCTGCTGTAAAGCACATACAACAAATAAACAGAAGCACAGCACCCAGCAGTGGCTCAGAACAACTCCGTTTCCAGGTAACAGAGGCAGCCAGAGCCAGCACTAACTCACTTTTTCCTGAAATCAACACAAAGTGAAACGAAGCAAAAAAGAGGTGAGGCAATAACTCTTCTGAGTTTTATCCCTGTTGTTGTCCGCTATGAAAGAACCTCAGATAAAAACCACTGTGACCACAGCAGCTCTCTGGAAGCCAAATATTTAGTCCACATCAGGACTGGATCTTTTTTTTAACCAAAAAATCAAATCCGTATCCTGACGACCTTTCTCTGCGGCTACACAACACATTTAGCGCAGGATATTGAAGCTAATAGAAACATGAAGCGGTGAATGGTTGTGTCAGGGCTCACGAGGCGAACACTAGAGAGAGTAAAGACTGAAACCTTAATGCGGGGTGACGCGACTGAGTTATTTGGAGAACGTCATCTGGAGAACAATTACAAAGGATTAAGTGCAGCTATGGTGCATAACCTCAGTCACTGCCCGTTTGTCTAATGAGCTGACTGAAGCTGGCAGCTCTCACAATGCAAACAATCAATACGTCATTTAAAACATGTAAACCATGATTTAACTAAAGAAAGAACAGAGATAGTCCCAGAGGACGAGATGATGAACACATTATTTTTAAGGGGGTGTCATGTGTTATATAGATATTATATTTCTACGGTTTGATTCAATTATTTGATTCTAATCGACAAAGAAAAAATAATTGACCAGTGCATGAAACACCAAGCAAATATTCTACCAACTATAACCTAGAACTGCAACTAACAACTATGTTTATTATTGATAAACTAATTATTTTATCTGTAAAAGCACCAAACTACCGACCGTCTAAAATGTCTTGTTTTGTCAGAAACAAAAGAATATTTACCTTAGTAACATGTATGACAAAGACAAGAACATTCAATTTGGGATGACTGACTGATTGATTAATGAAGTCATGAATCACTCAGGCTCTACTGAAAGTGACTCACTATTAGCATTGTTAGCTGCTTTCAATGAAAACTGGCTAAAAGCAGCTGAGAAAGTCTCAAAAATCAAGATGTGCGCTGTCACTGCATAATTATGTACATATCAAAATGTATGTACAGAATACATACATTATATGGAGTCTGGGGACCTGGTGGTGTGTAGTCACTGAAACCAAATAAATTGAATGAAAACTACATTGAAATCAACATTTTTACAAATAGGGCAAATGGATTGACATTATCTTCATATAATGAAGTCCAACTAACCGTTTAAACATTTCTTTTGATCAATGATGAATTATTTGTTAAATGTACAGGCTTCAGCTTCTTAATGTAAAGATTTGCTGGTTTTCTTTGTTTTATATCACTCTAAATATACGTATAATATATATAAATCTAAAAATATAAACTGATTCTTTTCTATTCTCTTCACCTCGACTTATTCAGGGGAGATCCACTGAATTCCACAACTCTCTTTTTCAGAAACGCCCTGATCAAATTCACAGTTACACATTGACACTGGAAGCTGTCCAGTACAACCACAGTCTGATCTGCTGGCCACTGAGCAGCTCCAGTGGGATGGTTTGGGCCTTCAGGGCATCTCAGTGGTGATAATGAGGGAGGGGTGAGAGCTGCCTTTTACTTTTCCCACCTAGATTTATCCTGCCAGTTCTCCAACTCTCTTTACCTTTAGACCACTGCTGCCAACTCGTGTAAGGTTCAAGAGAAGAATTCAACATTTTGAACCTATAAACCATGTGCAAAATGCAAATGGTTCATCTTATGGGGAGTATGAGTGTGCTCAGTAAACTTCATGCTGTGTCGTCCGTTTGAATTTGATATTTCTTTTGCACAATTGGATGTTTTGGCCTAATGGTGGCACTAGAAGAAGAGTTTTAGGGTTACAGAGAACACCCGTGATCATCCTCTGGGGACTATGAATGTATTTACCAAATTCCATGATAATATTAGATATTAGCCACTCGTTGCAGAGGTTCCCAAAGTGTGGGACAAAGGACAAAACCACATACACATTATAAACACATAAATCCATACACACTGACCTTGGGTCATGTAAACCAGACTTCCTGTGAGCAGAGCCACACAGTTGGTGGGCTGGTGGTTGTGCAGGTACTGGAACCCCCACCCCCGGACATAGGACTTCTCATACATCAGGCGTGACGCGTTGCCGATCACTTGGAGGAAACGCTCCTGCTGACCCTTGTTCAAGTACTCGTATAGAAAGTCGTAAGCTGTGGCAAACCCGACCAAAGAGTGCGCCAGTGGAACTTCATCCCAGGGAGCGTCTTTGACCAACCTGCAGTACAAACAGCAACACAAGGATAAAGGTAAGGCATCGAGCATATGTCCTTTTTGTCATGAACAAGAAGGCTTTTAATTATCGTTAGCACAGCCTTAAAACATCTCTTTATTTTGAAGGCAGAACAAAGATGCTAAGTAGTACTTTACACCACAATTACAGCTGCATCAATGCTTAGCAACAAACACAGACTTATAAAGAGGCATTCAGTTGTAGCATGTGCAAATTCTCTCCTCATTAACAGCTGCTGGGATCTGAGAATGCTGACTTCTGTGAATGTCAGGAGTGCTCAGAGAAGCGTTTGTTTCGTACAGGAAAGTGAAAGGTCTACTATAAACACCGAGCTCGCTTTAATTAAAGAGAAATGAAGTTCAGATGTGCTGCAGTCTAAACTACCATGAGTTCAATCAATGAATCTTTCTGCGACCCACATGAGGATTTTGTTGAACTTAGTTTAGTTTAAAGTTTAGAGTTTACATTCTTGAGGTCATTTGATGGTAACAAAGCTGAGCAATGATGAATTTGTTGGCATTCAAAAAAAACTACAGCTCTCATGAAAATGAAGCATGAAATCTTGAAATCCTCAATATCCATCCATGCTGTAACATCCACATCTACACCATCTCAGCCATTGCTGCCACATCTGGTCACCTTTAACCCACAGGGGCCTTGGGCTTATGGGAAATGGTGTTCATCAAAGGCAGAAAACTGGAAACATCAAACAAACACATTGTTTTATTATCTCTGTCTCAGCACAAATACACACAATTAGTGTTTTATGTGATATCAAAGATAATGCAACAGATCAAATCTGAACTTGTGTTTGGCCTAGACTGCCAAGGGACATCCCATAATACACTAAGCTTTTCTTCTCTCCCTCTCCCTTTCTGCTTTCTCGTCTGAAAGGTTCTCATGGGTCATGGATACAGCTTTTTTCTTGCCACTGTCACCAAGTGTTTGCTCATGGTGGGAATAGTTGGGACTGTATATAAAATTGAATTGTTCTTCTCTGTCACAGTAGTCTATGTGGTTATCCCTAAATGTTACCAGTTGGATGTAGAATTCATTCTTTTAAACCTATAAACCATTAAACAGACTGGCCCTATTTCATATCTCATATGCATTGTACAGCACCTTCTAACTCTGGTTTTAAAAGACACTTTATGCATAAAGTTAACTTCCTTACTGAATACAGTGGAGCATAAACAGGCCATAGACAGCCTTGTCTAAATGAGTTTTAGTTACTTTTGAATTTGACTTGTTTAATAATTTTTTTTGACGTGATGTAAACAAAATAGATTTCATTTCATGTCCCTTTAATTCCGGGGCACACATTATGACTATTTCTCCATGACAGGCTTCATATAAGACAGATGGAGTCAATAAGAACTAACAGAACACACTGTTATGTTGTATTATTACAAAGTTTAATCCCAAACTCTTACACACACCCCAGAAACAACTTTTAAAAGTAATCAGTCCACCAATGATACACGGTTGGATTGAAGGCTGCTGTTTTAAATAAGACATAACAGATTCCAGATTGTGGGTGGAGGAGCGGGGAGTGCAGGGACAGGCTGTGTCCAGCGTAGTGAAATGAAGAAAGGACAATATGCAGGTTCCATTACGAAGGTACAAATCGGGACAGGAAGAAACACCTGAGATGGAAAAAGTTGACAAAAGGATCCGCCAACACCAAAAGAACCTTCACTTCATTGTGTGGACACAATGAAGTGAAGCTTATGTTGGTTATGAGTAGGTGTCGATGACTTGTGATTCACCACAGCCACAAGAGATCCTTGAGCATTAATGAGAGGCTGATGGGTCCAGTATGGCATCAGTAATATCTGAACAGGTTCATCATTTGGTGTAATACATGGTTTCCACATGTTAAGTGGTAGCTGGGGTTTATTTGAATATCACTTCCTGTCTAGTCCTTCAAATGAACACCAGATGGATTAAAAAGTGTCTTTATGTTGCAGTTTGCCCATATGGTGAAAAGGAAGACTATAATCAAATAAGAAAATTCACCGTTGAAGTGTATATTGAAGCCTGCCAAAGCACACTACATCTCACTTCTGTATGTTTGCACAGACTGTGTAAAAAGAAAAAAAGACAGAAGCAGGCACCAGCATGCCACAAAGCAGGAGCTCTGCACCGGGAACATGGTTCCTGGAGTTGTCAGAGCCATAATTGAAGGTCATGAAGACCACAGCTGGCTGATTCCTGGAGCCACTGCTCGCAAACCCTCAAGAGGTTCAGTGACCATAATAAAAGTGCGGCCAAGGAGAAAACTCGCAGTGTGTTCTTGAGATGTGAAAACACATGCTCAGTGGCTTTCTGCACTGTGGCACGCACACACACACACAAACACGCACGCACACACACACACACACACACATGTTGTGAAAAATTCCCTGCAAATCGCACTAATACCACAACGTTTAAAGCCCCTAGAAATGAGCAGCTGGAAAATCCCCTTCCTCTTGTTTAATGGCTGGAGGCAACGCAGCAGCCATGCAGCAAAATGAGAAGGATTAAGTTGCTAGACCCTGCTAGACCCCCCTACCTCTTTCCCCTCCACATAAAGGATGAAAGAGGAAGTACCTGCAAGAGAGTGAGGGGATTGTTCCAGAGTTCAGCCAGAAAAAAGGTTAATTTAGTGCCCGATTCACTTCAAGATTAACACACGGATCTGCTGCTGTCGTATTCAGTCTAACACTTATATTTATATGACTTGTCATTTGTTTGAAAAAGGGAACACTCTGTTCATGCTAAGCAACAGAACACGTCATTCTATCCTGGGACTTCTGAAAAATGAGCAGTGAGAGAGTCTTTGTTCACAAGTGGAGTTCTTCAAACTTTATATTCTCGACTAATGTTTTCAGACAGGATTCTGAAATGACCAAAACTTTAAAAATCTAAGACTATAGAAAATGTAATAAGTCAACAATTAACTAGAGAAACATGTTTTGTTGTATGATTGTTGGAAAACAACAAAGGATAAAGAACCCTGCATTTAATCTTAGAATATATCACAAAACAATGCTAGCTAACATTAAGTTGGTATTCAAATAATGTCTGGGTGTATGGCTGCCTTAAACAAATTCAGTTGCTAATACAAGCTTTAACTTCAACCTTTTAATGGTGTGAAGTCAAGTGTAGCCTACTAAAAAATCTCACATGGTAAATTCAGAATAATGTCCATTTCAACAGCATGAATTTGATCCAGTTCTGCTGCTCTTCGTGTTTCTTTTTTAACAAAAAATAATGTTTCCATACTCTAATTCATGTTGTTTCTTCTTTGCTGGCGTTGAGTTTCAGTCCTGGTTGCTTAATGTTGTTTAGAGGGAAAAGGACGAAAGTGGAACGCCTAAATTTATGAAGACAAAACATAAACATGTAGAGAGTTTCAGGTTTGTATTAACTGGAGAACAGGTGAAATCAAAACTAAAGGTCGGTCTCTACTAAAATAAAGGTCTGGTTCTCTCTGCCACTGAGTAAAATAAAGGCCCAGGAGCCTATTCATGGAGGATTTATGGTACTAGATTTAATTTTAAAGGCCTGCAGTGAAGTTAATTGCATACGTTTCACCAAAATGCAGTTTCCTTTAGGCCTAACACGCCTGTTGTATGCATGTCCTGCCACTGTCTGACTATTTCATTTAGCATTCTCCTTCCCTTCCGCTGACTTTATGATTCTATTTTAAAAGTCCCCGTTGCTGAGTAAAGCAAAGACAACAACCTCAAAGCTAGCAACCAACACGCTGAAAATGGCAAGTTAGCCAAACCCTAGTATAGTCACTAACAGTAGAAACCCGAGCAAGCTAGTAGCTGTTAGCATTCCTTCTGTGGGGGATTTATTTTAATGACAGGACTCGCCTCCCCACTTGCAAATGTTCTAACACTGCTTTGCAAAGGCACTGTTGCTGCATCGTAGGTTTAGGATACCTCGTCAACCCCCCGCTCCCGGGGGCGCCGGCTCCGCTAACAGGAAAAAAAAAACTTTTGACGATGGTGACGAAAACTGAAAACAGCCCTTACGCTATATTAAAAATAACGTAACGGAGGGAAATTGCCGTTGCGGTTTGAAATTTTAGCGTAGCGGGCCGCAACCATATAAAGCGCTGGCGAGACCCATGATGTCAGTGTTTCAGCCCAGCACTTGCGTTTAGGCATTGTAGCTGCGGACGCACATGTGCTACTCTGCTCTGCTTCCGTTTCGCTTGTGAACACACTAGCAACTCAAGACTAAAAAGCAGTGACTGAAGTTGAGAAGGGCGTGACTAATTTGAGAGCGACACAGAGAAACCTGAAATGGAGTAAAACGGAACGGAGTGGAATTCTATTGGCAATACATTGTGTTTTGAGACATTCGCACGAAATCCCGGACGATTTTGAAAATCCCCCCGGACATTTTTTTAGGTCCCAAAAGTAGGACATGTCCGGGGAAAAGAGGACGTCTGGTCACCCTAGTTTAAACAAACAAGGACGAGCTCTTTCTTCTATACTAGAATGATAATGTTGAGCAAGACCTTTCCCAAGAGCTGACTCAGTACTCTGGGCAGGTCTGGTTATGTGAGGCAAACATTCAGCTATCAGATTGCCTCTTTCCGACCATTCCTAGTACATTGCTACATTTCTTGACGCACTACCACCACTATATGTCAGCGAATCGCAATGTAACTGTCAGAAACAGAAATGTCTACCCAGTCAACCACGTACACAAACAAAATGCCAAGAAAGAATTGCTCAAAAACACGGTCAAAAACCCTGCAGGATACCTTATTTTAGTTTGAATTTTGCTCAAAGTTGGTTGGTTAACAGATCACCAGAGCTAACTAGTGAGCACTAATATTGTGACATTGTGTGAAGATATGTGAATGAACAGTAGAAGGTTACCATGGACACCAACACCAGGTTTAACCGTTCTCCAAGCATCATTTCTGAGACCTTCATTCTTTTAGTGTTTGGGATAAAAGCTGTGGAGAACTGGGAAGTAGTGAATGGCTGTAATCCACTTCTCAGCTACTTTGCACTTGCCAGGCAGAACTAATGTTCATTGAACTTAATCAAATTGTCAGGGAAATAAGGAAGCACTGTTGATGGCCGATGCATGCGTGATGCTCAGCCATGGCTGACTCTGAAAATCTAAGGATTATCCTGACATGAGCTGATTCAGCTGATGTGTTGATTGGATGGTGAAGATGTTTCATCTTGTTGCTACAGAATCTTAGTTTCACATCTAAAATATATAGTGTTTCAATCTAAACAGACATAACTCTGACCTGTTAACTTTGCAATCTGTTCCAACAGGCCCTATGGTACTGTGTATTATTGTGAAGCAACAGAAGGAGATATGGGCCTTTCCATTATGAGTTAAATTAAGAGAAAGCCTGGGAGCACCCACCACCCCAACCCCAAAATTAGCTGCTGCAATCCAGGGTTGCACCCTTAAGATGCTCAGACTGAGTAATAAAGTGTAATTTTACATGGACACATGAACTAAGTGTTAATGTACATTCTGAATACTACAGTATTTTTCCTGAAATCTGTTATTCAATTATAACTTTATAAGAGCTTTATAAGAGAAAAAAGAAAAAGAAAAGCATGTGCTATTTTTAAGGGTAATGAGACACATGGCAACTTGAACATTAAGCAAAACCTGATCCAGAACACAAACTCGCTAGTTGAGAACAAAGGAATTCATTGGAAACGACTGTTGCAAGGTCAAGAATTGACCTTGCAGCCAAAACAGACAAAAATGTTTTTTTTTTAATCGACCCGTGATGCGACTGGAAGCTCAAGAACAGCTGCTAGACAAGACGGACAAGATCCAAATAAAGAGAGTTAAGTTAACGTCACATTTATTAAGATCTGCTAAATTGTTTTTTCAACCATATGGAAGTTGAAGTTATACAATTTCACAGAAATTGAAAATCAAAAACTCCTGAAGGGTCAGGTACTCCCAGCTGATGGTAACAATGCAGATGGTTTGATTTGTTGTGGTTTAAAGATATTTGTCCCTGAGGTTTCTGCCTCCAGCCTGATACAATAGAGCTGAACAGAACTTTGTTTTTCTCACAGAATTGAAAAATTCTATTTTAAACTGTAACTTTTGAGAATCAGAGTTTTACCCTGAATAATCTGCTGATCTTGGTTTTCTGTGAAACTACTTTCAGTGCAATTTCTAAGATATAAATGTAAAATGAGGACAGCAAGGACCCTAAGGTATTCTGGTGGAGACAAAAATTAAGAGGTGGAGATCTCAAAACCTCTGCCAGAAAAATAAAAAATTTGTGTGGAGAACTGTTTAAAAAAGGGGGCCATGTTTATTGTGTTGTGTCTGCGATTTTACATTCACACAGGTTTAGGATTTCGAGTCATGAGGACCGCTGACAGTCGGACCAGTGCTATTCAGTCATCTTACTTACAAAAGGACAATGAGGCTCAAGGTAACAATTTTGTTGTCATTTTTTCAAGCACTCAAAAAGTTCCATATGAAGGCTGCCCTGGGTCCCCAGACCCCCCAAAGTAGTCGTATGGCAATTTGTTCATGGTAGATCAATCAAAAGTAACTTTGGAGATGTTAGCAAAGCTGACATCCATCATCATGAACAATTTCTTATCCACCTTGTGTATATGAGCTATTCTGACAAGTGACTTTCCACACTGTGGGACTATTAAAGTCTGTCTTATCTTATTAGTCACATTACCTTTAAAATTTTTTCTTTGAATTTACTGGACTTAGAGGGAAAGATGATTTTTTGGAAAGAAATCTAAAGATACCGCCCTGGTTCCGGAAAACTGAGATGAAGATTTGTCACTGTTTTCATTCTATAGCTTTTGGACAATGAATTGTAAAAAATAAACTAGTAAAGGATCTGTGGAAGTCCTGCTTTACATCATTTTCACTATCAGAGTCAACCCCTGCCTCGTCACCTGGACCCTGAGCTTCAGTCTCAGCCTGGGCCGCTTTAGTGGGCTATTCAGCTCACATCTGAACATTTCATTTCCTTTTTCTCCAGGGGGGCATGCTCGGCAAACAGCTGCTAAACATATTTCCTGGACCACAGACTTATCAGACCATAATGCATCTCTACCAAAGGTCTCTGCCCACAGAGAAAAATAAGAGCACTCTGAAGATGACTAGAAAGCCTGTGAGGGGGAGGATGTGACGATAGAAAGAGATATCAGGTACCATCTCTAAACTCTCAACACATTTCTATTTATTGCTGTAAAAAGAGAAGCAGATAAAACTGAAGCACAACTCCCGATACTTTGTTATTTGCGATGTTCAACAATAATCAGACTGCCGCCTGAAAAAAATAGATGAAATAAAAAATAAGACAGAAAATGTACCAACTAGGCTGAGCCGCCATCCTCTCCATGTAGTCCTTGGCTAAGTCAAGGGCCCCGGCCCTGTGTGGGTACAGCAGGCAGAACATGGACAGCACACCCAGGTTATTTCCGTACACCTCGTTCCACCGGGCGCTGAACTCGGCAGGACTCCACGGAGGCAGGTACTCCTCGGGGTGCTCCAGCATGGTTTCGCCCGCCTCGCGGATCCTCCTCGCCATGTCCCGATGAGTCCCTGCCGCCGCGTACTGCATCTCCTCCACATCCCCCCGATTGAAGTACAGCATGGGATGACCATTGTAGTTGCCTCCCATGAAGTTGATACCTGCACTGGGGTCCACTTCCACCGCTGCCGCCACCACCACCAACGGGCTGAGCAGGGGCCACAGCAGACTTATGAAGAAGACTGTGGGGGCCCCGCGGGTGTGGGTTCTCATCGTCTCATCCGAGAGGGGACTGTGGCATAGCCAAAGGAGCTCAGCTGAGAGGGAGAAGTAAAGGGAAGGGGGAAGAGAGAAGGATTTGAGAAAACCGGCTCATATTCTGCACAGCTTTTTCTTACAAAAGCTCTGCATTCCTTGAATAATTAGATACAGCTGTAGTCCTGATGATGCAGGCTTTCCATACTGATGTAGGTCATTACTGAGCAGCACGGTTAAGAACCAACCCCAGTACTGTTCTACGGCACAGGAGTCATTCTTATTAAAACCTTTAAATTCTAATTTCTGCATAGTTACCTTGAAAATGCGAGCACCCTCCTCCCATAAAACCTTTACTTATATCCACAGAGCAGTCAGATCTGGAGGTTGTATTACACCTCTGCACGCTGTGTTACCTAATATTCACTCACCAAGATTTATTCCTGAGTTACTATCATCAGACAAGTCTAGCCATGCACGCCCAGATGGCCAGACGAACGGGCCTGGAGGTCATAAATGGCCCATTACTGCAGGAACATTACTCTGGTCTACTGCAACAACCCCGAAAAAACCCAAACTGCTGTGCTTTACAGAAAGACAAGAGCTGGCCAGGCGTCTCCGCTCCGAACATGAGAGTAAATTCCATGACCTTAGTGGAGCTCTTGGCAAAGGCCTGGTGGAAAACCCTTTGGTAGTGAGTTAAACGACGTCTAGACTAAAGCCCGTTGCCTAATGTGCTGAGCTGTCTGAGGTGTGGGTGAGTTATCTTGTTGTGTTTGTTAGAAATGCTGCCTCTCAAAAAGTTCATCTGGACATGTGACCTCATGAGGAGGCACATTCCTCAGTGTTGAACATGAAAATGGGGGCCAGGACAGAACCATCAAGACAACCGGACAAATTCACACTGTAGCTGTGACTGTGTCTGCAGCCAGGAGGCTATTTTTACTGAGGACGCCTGCAAACTGGAATTAGACTGAAGTCAAACTGAGCACGGTTTCACTTCAGCTGATTGTATTTTGGTTGGTTCTATGTTCTATGGTAATTAGAAAAGATTCTGAAGTGACCCCACGGCATTTTAAAAAAACAACTTCCAAACACACTGTAATGTGTTTTATGTGTACTTACAGCCAAGGCTCAATTTAAAAAATACCAATCACTCTCATATTTTGAGTGAGCAGATAATCAATTGGAAGAACAGTTAAAAGATTAGTAGAAAATGAAAATAACTTTTAATTAATATTTCTCAAACTGAACGTGTGAATATGTTTCAGAACCATGATAAGAGTATCCGACCTCAATAACTGTCAACTTTCATCGTGACGTGTCAAGTTTGTATCTAAAGCCTTGTCACATCGTATTAACAGATTCTTTGACGAGTTACTTCAAACCATAAAACGTATATTCGGGTAGTTTGATATCCAGAAATTATAAAAAGATTAAACAAGACAGGAATCCAAAAAATGAATTAATAAGACCTTTTTATTGATTCATTATTCATTTTGTCTGCTTGATGTATCACAAAAAAACCTACCAAGAAAATGCCTGACATGCTTTTAATTTGAAAAACTGAAACTGCCCCACCCATCCACATGTAAAGGTCACAGTGGTGAGTCAAGATTTTACAGTTAGTGATGAATGTAAGGGATGATTGGTAAGCTGCATGAACAGCATGTGATTTCCTCAAAAGGAAATTAAAAAAAATTTACTTTTAGTTTTTATTGAAGCGCACATCTGTTTTCTTATTTTGATGACACTTTGAAAATCCCTCAATTTAACTTTAAAGAGGAAATAACTCATTCTTCCTGTTCTTACAGTTGGATTTATAAGATATATGACACATCCTTTCTTAATTTGTGTGCTTGCTTTTTTTTTTTGCTGTCAACTGCAACCCTTTAAACTAAATATCAGAATGTTAGCAAATACATGTTTACCAGTGTTTCCTAAAGCTCAAGGTGATGATCCTTAAATGTCTTTGTTTGCCCCCAACATCTGTGGAACAGTTAAAAGAAAATGAAAATAACTTTTAATTAATATTTCTCAAACTGAACATGTGAATATGTTTCAGAACCATGATAAGAGTATCCAACCTCAGTAACTGTCAAGTTTCATCGTGACGTGTCAAGTTTGTATCTAAAGCCTTGTCACATCGTATTAACAGATTCTTTGATGAGTTACTTCAAACCATAAGCCTTCGGGTAGTTTGTAATCCAGAAATTATAGAAACAGACAGGAATTAAAAAAAAATGAATTAATGAGACCTTTTTATTGATTCATTATTCATTTTGTCTGCTTGATGTATCTAAACAAACCAGAACCCACCACGAAAACGCCTGATATGCTTTTAATTTGAAAAACTGAAACTGAGCGTGACTGCCAAAAACAAAAACAAAGGAAGAAAAACATGACTGATTAAATGAATTAATTGATATGCGATTCCATGCACCAAATATAAATAAAAAAATAAATGTTGACAAAAAAATAATATATAAAATGTGGCATAAATTTCTGTTTTAATTTGCTTCTGCATTCATTTACCTTTGCATTATCATCTAATACTTGGTTATGCTAAATAACTGTACATCAATAATATGTTTTCTGGAGAAATAAATGATTAATTCACAAGTGAAGAATTTAAAATGATAAATGGGAAAGTAAATAAAAAGGGGGGTTAAAACAAAGATTGTTGACTTATTTTTTTTTATTTTGGCAGTTTTGGACCTCCATAGTTCGTTACCCCTCATACTTCTGGACATGACTGACACTGAGTGTGTCTGTTTTTCTGTTCTGTACAGTTTTTTTTATGTAGTTTGGCACCACTGTTATATTCCTGGAGGGACTTTTGACTTTGTAGCAAAACTTATGTTGACTGTGAATGATGTTGTGTGTGCCTCAGGCCTGACTGCTCTCATACTGACAAATGAAGTTGTGAGTGATGAACGTGTGAGAAGAAGACACAGCACAGTGTGTGTACTTCCAGGCCTTCCTACACACACACAAATGTGAATAATCCAACTTTAACTTTTCCTAACTCTCTGCTGACTTTCTCTCTGCATATCTTTCACTTTCATTAAAAAGTCTCCCACAGTAAGACTGTCTGTCACAGTTTAGAGCCCCTCTGCACTGAACAGCACTTCAGTCAGTTCTTACAGTAATATCACTTATCGATGTTATTGATCCAAATCTGCGCACAAAAGTCTCCTTGTTCCTGTCGACCACTAAAAAAAAACCCGAGAGGGGAAAAGAAAACGTTACAATACCTGTCAGAAGCGGCGCTCACTGATCCGTGATCCCGTCCTCACAAGCGTCATTTCTGTTTGAGGGTCGGAGAAAAAGCTGATCTGATCGATACTGGTGAAAAAGTTGCTTTTAGGGACGAAACGGAGACACTGAGCGGAGAGAAAGAATGTGTGAGCGCGGAGGGAGCGTCATGCTGGCGGGCGAATGAGGAGGGGCAGCAGGGGAGAGAGGCTTAAAGGAGACCTAATGAATGAGAGAGAGAGAGAGAGAGAGAGAGAGAGAGAGAGAGAGAGAGAGAGAGAGAGAGAGAGAGAGAGAGAGAGAGGCTGCCCTCCTCCATCTGAGCGGGTCAACAACAGGTAGTGGATCAAACGTTCCAAACAGTGCCGCAGTCTACTCTTTACAGGACTTCAATGCATCCTGACTCAGAGCATCAGCACCAACACTGAACATCTGATTCTTAAAGTTCCACCATCCGGAACTTTTTATTATTAGACAAGATCTACTTCATGTTTAAATAACGATGGAGCAAAGACTGGTTAGATTAGAGTGCAATCTATGAACTGATTTTTAATAAAACATTTAAATGTTATTCATTGAACTTTAAACTATAAAACGAATGTGTTAAAAAAAACGTTTTATATCACAAGAATTTGAAGGAATGAATCTGAAAACTTTTCAAAGAACTTCCTGAATGTCCTGAGTAATCATTATTTTTTATACTAGAAATATCTGCATCGATGTATTATTATTGCATGTATTATTTAATATTAATTTATTATTTAGAGGTCCAGTGTGACGGTTTCAGTGGCACCAAGCAGTGAAGTTGCAGATTCCAACCAAATGAGAACTCTCCCCTGTCTCAGATCAGTGTGTGGTTTGTCTTTTCTGAGCTACTGTACAAAAATGGCGGTTCAACATGGCGGAATCCATAGAAGAGGACCCGCCCTCACTGTATAACAAAAGTTATCTCATAACACTTTCCATACAGAGCAGGTCTAGACTGTAATGGTAATGTAATGGAAGAATGGACGGCAATATGGAAGTATCAAGAGCCGTGTACTAGCTCACAAAAGTGGAGAGAATTCGGCTGGAAAAGCTTAATTAGGTAGTTTATAACACCACCCCAGAAGTCTCACTATGACAACAATTCTCCTGTATGCTGGAGGAACTGTGGAGATCAAAGTGCAAAACACTACCATATTTTTTGGGACTGCTCTGTCCTGAGGAACTACTGGAGAGAAATAGGCAACGCCCTACAGGACATCTTCAAATGTGAAATACCCTTTGAGAGTAAGACTATGTTTTTTGGACTCATACCTAAGGAATGGCCGAAAAGAGACAAACATTTAATGAATATATTGCTGGTGGCCTGCAAAAAGAATATCACCAGGAAATGGCTATATTTTTTATTCTCTTTTTTGTTTGCTTTAATTGTTGTTATGGTGGTAAGCTTTTTTCTAATAACTTGTATAAAAACCACTATACTAACTTGGCATTTAAGGCAGACAACAGATGTAAGAAGTATGCTCATATGATGTATATGCTATGAATGTCTATGTCTGAATGTTAATAAAAAGAATAAATTATAAAAAAAAGGGATGATTGGTAAGCTGCATGAACAGCATGTGATTTCCTCATTTTCATATTTTGATGACACTTTGAAAATCCCTAAATTTAACTTTAAAGAAGAAATAACTCATCCTTCCTTCCTGGATTTATAAGATATATGACACATCATTTCTTAATTTGTGTGCTTGCTTTTTTTTTTTTTGCTGTCAACTGCAACCCTTTAAACTAAATATCAGAATGTTAGCAAATACATGTTTACCAGTGTTTCCTAAAGCTCAAGGTGATGATCCTTAAATGTCCTTGTTTGCCCCCAACATCTGTGGTGGGTTTGCAGGGGCCTTGAATATTTTTACAACAAATTTGTAGTGGATCAGTTGTTCCAGTAAATTCCAACAAAAAAAACACCAATATCGTGATGTTTGACATACAGTAAATAGGCTGGGAACATATAGAAGTTTTTCCTGGCCACTGTGGTCAAGTGCTTTCTCATGCTAGGAACTCTCTAAATAATATGAGAAAGAGTCTTAGTAAAGGGAGATGTGACTGCATCTTCAACCCATGCCTTGCCTGATAAGACATAACAGAGAGAGAGAGAGAGAGAGAGAGAGAGAGAGAGAGAGAGAGAGAGAGAGAGAGAGAGAGAGAGAGAGAGAGAGAGAGAGAGAGAGAGGCTGCCCTGCTCCATCTGAGCGGGTCAACAACAGGTAGTGGATCAAACGTTCCAAACAGTGCCGCAGTCCACTCTTTACAGGACTTCATTGCATCCTGACTCAGAGCATCTGCACCAACACTGAACATCTGATTCTTAAAGTTCCACCATCCGGAACTTTTTATTTTTTTATTATTAGACAAGATCTACTTCATGTTTGTCAAATAATTCAATTCAATTCAATTTTATTTGTATAGCCCAAAGTCACAAAGTACATTTGCCTCGGAGGGCTTTACAATCTGTACAGGGAGTGACACCCTCTGTCCTTAGACCCTGGATGGAGCAAAGACTGGTTAGATTAGAGTGCAATCTATGAACTGATTTTTAATAAAACATTTAAATGTTATTCATTGAACTTTACACTATAAAACGAATGTGTTTAAAAAAAACGTTTTATATCACAAGAATTTGAAGGAATGAATCTGAAAACTTTTCAAAGAACTTCATTTGAGAATGTCCTGAGTAATCATTATTTTTTATACTAGAAATATCTGCATCGATGTATTATTATTGCATGTATTATTTAATATTAATTTATTATTTAGAGGTCCAGTGTGACGGTTTCAGTGGCACCAAGCAGTGAAGTTGCAGATTCCAACCAAATGAGAACTCTCCCCTGTCTCAGATCAGTGTGTGGTTTGTCTTTTCTGAGCTACTGTACAAAAATGGCGGTTCAACATGGCGGAATCCATAGAAGAGGACCCGCCCTCACTGTATAACAAAAGTTATCTCATGACACTTTCCATACAGAGCAGGTCTAGACTGTATGCTTTATAACATTACTACATACTACAGAGACCAACAATTCCACCATGAGCATGCACAGTGGCAAGAAAAAAATGTCCTTTAAGAAACAGAAACCTCTGCAGTTTATTAGTTAACAATTAATTTCATTTAGATCTGACTAATTATGATTATAATAGTGTAGTGGTGTGTTTGTAGTGGGTGTCATGCAGAACCAGGAGCAACTACAATCCCTGTAATGCCCATCACACCTCTGAAAAATAAAAGTACATCGATACAACACGAGGCAAGAATTTCCTAATTTCCTGGATCAAGAAAACATACGAGTGTGCAGAAACCAGACCCCACCCATCCACATGTAAAGGTCACAGTGGTGAGTCAAGATTTTACATTTAGTGATGAATGTAAGGGATTCTTGGTGGAATTGTTTATAAAAAGCCATAACTCAGAAACTATTGATAGAATTATCTCATGCCTGTATAAGAGTCTAATGGATTTGAAACCACATTCAACTTCATATATCAAAATAAAATGGGAGAATGAAGGAGGGATAAATATATCTGCAGAAGAATGGACGGCAATATGGAAGTATCAAGAGCCGTGTACTAGCTCACAAAAGTGGAGAGAATTCGGCTGGAAAAGCTTAATTAGGTAGTTTATAACACCACCCCAGAAGTCTCACTATGACAACAGTGCTCTGTATGCTGGAGGAACTGTGGAGATCAAAGTGCAAAACACTACCATATTTTTTGGGACTGCTCTGTCCTGAGGAACTACTGGAGAGAAATAGGCAACGCCCTACAGGACATCTTCAAATGTGAAATACCCTTTGAGAGTAAGACTATGTTTTTTGGACTCATACCTAAGGAATGGCCGAAAAGAGACAAACATTTAATGAATATATTGCTGGTGGCCTGCAAAAAGAATATCACCAGGAAATGGCTATATTTTTTTATTCTCTTTTTTGTTTGCTTTAATTGTTGTTATGGTGGTAAGCTTTTTTTTTTCTAATAACTTGTATAAAAACCACTATACTAACTTGGCATTTAAGGCAGACAACAGATGTAAGAAGTATGCTCATATGATGTATATGCTAAGAATGTCTATGTCTGAATGTTAATAAAAAGAATAAATTATAAAAAAAAGGGATGATTGGTAAGCTGCATGAACAGCATGTGATTTCCTCATTTTCATATTTTGATGACACTTTGAAAATCCCTAAATTTAACTTTAAAGAGGAAATAACTCATTCTTCCTGTTCTTTCAGTTGGATTTATAAGATATATGACACATCATTTCTTAATTTGTGTGCTTTTTTTTTTTTTTTGCTGTCAACTGCAACCCTTTAAACTAAATATCAGAATGTTAGCAAATACATGTTTACCAGTGTTTCCTAAAGCTCAAGGTGATGATCCTTAAATGTCTTTGTTTGCCCCCAACATCTGTGGTGGGTTTGCAGGGGCCTTGAATATTTTTACAACAAAATTTGTAGTGGATCAGTTGTTCCAGCAAATTCCAACAAAAAAAAACACCAATATCGTGATGTTTGACATACAGTAAATAGGCTGGGAACATATAGAAGTTCTTCCTGGCCACTGTGGTCAAGTGCTTTCTCATGCTAGGAACTCTCTAAATAATATGAGAAAGAGTCTTAGTAAAGGGAGATGTGACTGCATCTTCAACCCATGCCTTGCCTGATAAGACATAACAGAGAGAGAGAGAGAGAGAGAGAGAGAGAGAGAGAGAGAGAGAGAGAGAGAGAGAGAGAGAGAGAGAGAGAGAGAGAGAGAAGGAGGCCCTGAGCAAGGACCAGGTAGCCAGCCAGAAGATGATAGAGCATGAGAAGGCTCAGGGAGAAGCACGATGCAAAACCGGAGAGTCTGTCCTCTAAGAGCCCCGCTGAACAGACTAAAAGAGTGACGAGCGGGGTCAGACTGAGACTGCCAAGTACTGAGATACAGTATTTGTGTGTTTTTTTTAGCCAAGATTGTAATGACTGCCTTCTGTGGGAGAATGTCGGAAAATGCCAAAGCGATGAAACATATCAGATAGAGCGAGAATCTGAAGTCCAGTTTAACATGAATGTGATCCTGAGAACTATGCATTAGATTGTTTTAATTAGCCTGAACGAATCTTACAGCAGCCAAACTTGAAGCTTTAAATGAAAAAGAGAAAATTGCACATTTCATATTTGTCACAAGGGAAAGAGGGCATGCTGTACTTGTTCTTTAGCGTCTTTAGTGTCTCTGCCGAAAACAACACTTTGAGATGGCATTCTTAAGGGAAAGGGACTTCTTTACAAGCAGTTTTCAACACTACCATATGTTTTTATATGTAGGAATATGGCATAAAAAAGACCAAATAAAAAAGAAAACCAGCCGTGTGTTGGAACCTGATTTAGCGTAGTATATTTAGTAGTATATGAAAGTCAAATTGGTCTGCTAAAGATTTCTTCTTAAAACTGCCATCTTTTTTGTCTCCACAACCCCTCCCGTTAACACCGTCTTAATGCATGCCAAAAAAAATGGAAATATTGGCATTAATCTGTTCATATTCATATGAAAGGGACAGTAACTCAGAGAGGTGCTCTGACACAGGAGGTCATTATTAGTGTTAATGATGCAGCTCTGGGATCAGCTGAGTTGTAAAGGTGCTGACACTTTGAGGGAAGCAGCTTTAATCACAATGATTTCTCAACACAAGCAGCTTTGCCCGGCCTACCCCAGGCAAGATGCAGGAAATGTCATATTTTTATACCATGGACTGCCACCACAGGTTGGATAAGACCCTCGAGGGTACAAAGCGTCCAGGTACACCATGCTGCAATTAGTTTGTGGTCATTTTCGTAGATATAAACTGAAATGATATGGACCTGCTTTATTACATAATCTTAAGGTTCCATTGTGTTTAGGTAACCATGGGGTTAAATTCATATTTAAGTTTATAATCTACTCACATTCCTAGATATTCATAACTGTGGTTAATTAAATTACCACAAACTTATTACTAATAACACAAACAAAATATTCATGCAAAAAGGCTGCTTGAAAAGGAACCGTGTGCCTAAAAGAATGATGGCGAGTTTTACCGTCTTAAATGGGATTTAGGAAATATGCTAATTCGCTCTCTAGCCAATACTTATTTCATATCTGTCCATTATATTTATGACTACCACCAGCAGCCTGTTAGCTTAGCTTAGCACGGCGACCGGAAACAGGGGGAAACTTCTAGGCTAGCTCTGTCTGAAAGTAACAAAAACAACGACAATCTGTGGTTTTACAGGGGGGTCATGTGACTTCCTGTAAGCACATTTTCACAAAACGTCAAATTATTTCTTTAAATCTTAGCCAGCACAGGAGCACCTGCTTCCACTTTTGAACTTAAACACAAATTCATAAGGAACATATTAACATTGTGTTTGTGTACATGAATTGACTATTGCCTATGAAATGACTGCAGTATTGACTTTTTTTCTCTCTCTGTAATTTGGTCCAATATTTGTCACATATACTTTGATTGTTAATTCACAGTGTCATGCCTGTGGAAAAAACGCTCATATGCTTTCTAGTATAGAAAAAAAATGAAGTAAGCCCAGTAATTGATGCGGTCCAGGTTATAAAACAACTGGCACCGTGTCCTCTGCTTGGATGGATGACCTCTTCGGACCAAAAACAAAAATAATACAAAATATTGGTGTGTATTGTATTGTATTGTAGTTCATCACCACTTTTTTTAAAGAGGTTATTACACATTTACCTACAGTATCATTAAGAGTCTGAATATTCACTATCTGAAATGAAACTGGGGACATGAGTTTGACTAATCATTGACTATGTGACCATTAGTTTGCCTAAGAGCCTTGATTTCATTTACCGAAGGCCAAAATGTACTGAAATGAAAATGGCTGGAAGTGTGTTGATGCTGTTTTGTTGCTTGTCATACATCTCCCTGAAGCCTACAGGTAGTGTCAGTGAACCATCTCAACATGTTAGGGAAGTGACTCATCAGTCCGTCACTGTTGACAGTGATCGGATTTCTTTCGGAAAACTCAGAGACCTTTTGGAAAAACCGGTGCGCCGACACTAAATTTCTATGGGTCGATAATGTTTCCCGTGCAGACCTGTGACACTGTCTACCTCAGATGTTGTAAAAGTGTAGAGCTCTGCCCCCGACTGGACTATGCCACCAACAGAGGCAGTGTTCATGTTTGAACAGTATGACTGGAGAAACGCAAATAAACTGAAAAGTCTTAGAAAATGATCGAGCTGTCCGAGCTTTGCTCTTTATTGAAGCACTTGCTGCTCAAAACCACCTTTTTTTTTTATAAAACCAGTTTAAGAAACTTTAACAGCGTTTACATGTTTTTCTCCTCTCTAAGTATACAGAATATTTTAATATGATTCAATCACATCCTGTGCCTTACAAATTAATCTTTTTATAGTAGACTTTAGTTTACTTTGAGACTTTTTCCGTTATAATGCTAGTAGGAACGACTTTCTTAATTTTGTACCTCTGAATTTGCCATACATACATTAAAATCTTTTATGTTTAATGTTTAAGTATTTTAATTTAGTTATTTCCACCTACTTGCTTTTGTGGCTTTTGAAGAGACATTTTGAAAAAAAAATAAAAAACATGCATGATTTATTTTTATGCAGGAAGACTTTAGACCAAACTTTTGAGACAAATTGCCTTATTAAAACACCTTTTCTGTCCTCATAGTGTCTACATAGAGGCTATACATAGCAAATATGAGCCTGAAGAGTTTTGAATCTGCTGTTATGTTAATGTTGCTTTTTTCATTCTTAATTTGCTGTTATTTTTTCGGCTTCCTCACATCTAATCCAACCACTGGCTTTATTCAGAATATTTGTATGTACTCATTTTGTTTTTGCTGCAAGTGCAGATGAAGATTTACTTATGTATCTTTGCTTCTTTCATCCCATTTTTACATATTTTGTTTGCCTTCATTGCTGTTCACTTATTTCTTTAGTTTTGTTCTGTTCATGTGTCTCATGAGTTACCAAATGTTTTCCACTCAAATATGAATTTTCCCACATTTCCTATGTGTTGCAGGATGTGCGGTGAACTTCACTATATGCAATGTAATTTCATGTGAACGCACAGTCCTATGGCAGCATAACTAAGGGATGACCTGAGCCAGCCCTAACTATAAGCTTTATCAAAAAGGAATTTAAGTCTACTCTTTAAAGTCTTGACCGTGTCTGCCTCCCGAACCCAAAATGGTAGTTTGTTCCACAGAAGAGCTTGATAGCCCAATCAAACTGAACTGAAAAGAAGTGAGACTAACTAAGTTAAATACTGTCGCTCACTTCAGTGTCCTGTATTTCAGAGCTGCTTTAGACACACAGGAGGAGAACATGATATAAAACACACACTTTAACTGTGGAAAATATAGAAAAATAATTGTTGCTTCTCGTCTGATTTAAACACATTAGCTTCATGCATCAGTCTTGGCTTAATGTGTCCCCCTTGAAACCTGTGCAACTCAACTGTTAGTGTGTGTACAGTACAGTACAGGTCTCATTTGGTGAAGAAAAGAAGAGAAAACGTGTAGGAAAATTGTAGAACATTTTTATTTCGACAGTACTTCAACACTGGAACACCGACTTGAACTTTCCCTGTGTTTTAAAGAACACAAGAGCACAAATGAATCCAACATAAGGCAAATGTGCAAGTCAAATTTTCCAGGTCAGATGAGAAAAGAAGAGTACAATCACAACAGCACAAGTAATAAATCACTCGGATGCCCAATCTCACATCCATGCTGACAGTTGTATGCTGCTTATTGTCCTAATATTCTCCCGTCATTTGTGAGATGACATTTTAAAGGAACACTTCCACATTTGGGGGAACTTTCTTGTCTGGAAACTTACCTACAGTATCATCTTTGCCTCGTTAGCATAGTGATGTTTAGCCCAGATTAGGACAAAGACTAAAAGAACCTAGATAACTAATCTGACTTTGTCAGAAGCACTTCTAAAAAAAAACACTGTAGTTTGTGAGCTTAGAAGGAGCTAATTTAGGTGCTGACTAAAACTACAGTTCAGACAGAAAAACAATCTCTCCGAAACTACAATTTACAGTGCGAGAGGCTGACCTTGTTCTCCAGTAGAAGGTATCTGTAAAGTTCATGGTCACCCTGTTCTATTGGGTGCCCCTTAACAAACTGGAGAACTAGTTAAATGTGCTGAACAATGACACCAAACCACCTGAGGAGTAACGTGGACGGGTTTGGGATTTGGCACTGAAGTCAAGGACAAAAGTGAAGTCACAAGAAAGTGGCAGCCATATATCTGAAACGTCCTCTCTCCTCTCTCTTGCTACCACGTTTACATCAGAATCTAAATTTTTAGGCCTAATTCGAAATGCAGGAAACATCACCGAACTTTCTGTGTAAAAGTAATTATCCAAGACCCAACCTGACCTTAGGACTGGACTTCATCTGAAAAGACCTAAGGATAATTAGAACTGAGACTAAATGTGGTGGACCTGAACTGATCCAAGTAATTATTATTTCCATTCTGAATCTTTTTTCTGCATAAATTAAAGGAACTGGTGTGACTGTACCTTATATGACTTCATGTCACAAATACACTTGATTGATTTAAATTGTATTTTTAATACAGTTTTGATGTGGTCCAGACTTACAGCCAAAATACATGGGGCCATGGACATGGTGCATCCATTTTAATGAACTGAAGCTGTTCCACTGCATGAAAGCTGTGCTGCATCATGCCGCTCATCCCCATTTTACATATCTAGTCTATTTTTGTTGTCTAACCAAAGCAATGTTTATCTATGATCCTGTACTTAAAACAATCCAGTTAATGAACAAACTCTGCACCGCCTACGTGATGCACCACATTTGTGCCCCATGTATTCCGGTTGGTTCTAAGCTAGGCTAAACACTTCCCGGATGCAGAGATAAAATGGAAAATCAATCCTCTGTGACCTGACAGCAAAAGGTAAACACCAAAAGATTTCGCCCAAACTGAGTGTTCCTTGAATATTACGGCACAACTCGTCTATGCATGCCAACAAAACAACCATTCAAAAGTCGGCTAAAGCATATCTCCGTCTGGTACTGCATATAAATGAAGCACAAGTAGTCCACATTTTTTACACAATCACTCAAAAAGCACATGTCACTGGCACCAAAAAATAATACTGAGAACATCGAGCATAGTCTTCTTCATCCGTTATTATTCTTCTTATTATTATTATTGTTTGAAACGGCCAACATGAAGGACAGCATTGTGCCTTGTCTTTAGCAACAATGACCTGAAGAGTAACACCCTCTACGAAACTGACATGAGGGAAACACCAGACCTCATGTTACGGTCACTAAAATGCATACAGTCAAAGTATATTGAAAGAAAGAGCTCACAATAACTTATACAGAAATACTGACACAATGATTCTTAAGAGGTTTTTAGGGGACAAACACACTGTGACCATCTGCTTACAGTGAAGAACGTTCTTGAGGTAATCACTTCAGGGATAAAGAGACGGTAAAATGTTCACTTTATTTCGGAAAACTTTGAAGAAATTTACCATGGAAAACAATAGAGGGCCTCACTTATGAAACAATAAAAACACTACATTTCCTATTATTACTGTATGCAGACACACACACGCACACTTATTATGTCGTATTTCCACGTGTACGGTACACTAAACCACGAAACGACGTTCAAATGTTGGCGTTATTACAGAGAGATACTGTGGCTTACATTCACATGGTTTCTCTGAACGGGTGAGGACTGTAGGCTTCCTGTGCTCCACAGATGGCGGTGGGGTCAGGTGGGAAACTACAGGCAAAAATGGAGGCACGTTCCTCTCCTGAGGCAGAGGGGTAAGGGAGGACTTCTTTTTCTTTTTTCTTCAACGTTTTCCCTTTTTCTTTATTTTGTTGATTTTTGATTTTAGGACAAACCCTCGCACCTCTTCAGCAAAGAATCCGGGGGCCTGGGGTAGTAGCCGGTGGTGCAGGGCTTGTCAGGAGAAAACCTGGGGAACTTATAATCCAGAGGGAGATCTAGAAAAAGAACAGTCAACTGTAAATCATCCGGTACATGTGCAAGGCCGCCTGCATGTTTAACGCACCGCTGCTGCTCAAAAGCAACAGCAAATGCTCAAGAGTTATAATTATAACAGCGGAGTTTCGGGAGCAGGACTTTACCTCAACTGTGTCACTTCTGACATTCCTATAAATATCCAAGAAAATATCCAGGAGTTATAAGTCATTATTCAGTGGAAGAGCACACTTTGTTCTAAACAGCAGGTAGTAATCACTCAGGCCACAGAATGCTGGCGTTCCTGTCTGATCTTCTGCCTCTGAAGAGACACTGAACAGTCGTAAATTACAGAGCTGAAAACAGACAGTTATGGAACAGAAGCCCGGTAAGGGTGCCCAGGGACGCCCCTCCCCTAAAAATATTGATCATTTTAACATATACATGGAGCATATGTTGGTCTGTTTTGTCATTTTTTTTTGTTACATTGGATATTTTACAAAAGGTTAGACGACATGTCCGTTCTAGTGAGCAGGCGTGAGGGAATTCTGTATTATGTTAAAGTGCATCACTTCTCTTGGCTTTTGGCCTCAGCCAGGAGTTTTTTTAGGATCAGTGTGCTACAAACAAAGCCATTTAGGATTTGAAACTCCCTCCTCCTGCATCAAGAGTGACATCCGTGTCACTGTTAATGAAGATTTACTGGGAAACAAATGCACTCTGAAAAAAGCGACGAGCAAACGGTGCAGCAGATCAACAATGATCCCAGTGAAAACAGCTGAGCTCGTCATTATATAGAAGACTGGTACCATTTTCCCAGGAACTGCTCTGCAGCAGCGGTTGTTGGAGTTCATTATAATTTTGGCTGCACATCTGCATCTGATTCTGTCGCTGATTTGATTCTCGTGAATGTTTCTGAAACGATGGAGGAAATGTTTTATGTGGGAATACAGAGATTTTTAACCACTAAAACTTTAACACCAGATTGTTTTTTCCTGTTTGTACATCGGGATTTGTCAGTCATGTTCTGTGGACCATATGGGTGCATTTACAGGAACACTGTGGCAAAGATATTCATACTGCTCGGTTGAAGAATATTTTGTTTTTATCACAATGTTTATACGCTGAGGAAAGTCAGTGTATTGGAAATTCTTCTTTATTTACTGAACTACATAGAAAACCACACACTTTATTCCTGACATGTCACTTTTATTATTCTGTTTGAGACGCCTTTATCTGCTGCTGATGCTGCAGACTCACCTCTCTTCCATGTTTATGCACTGTAATATACCAGTCAAGTCACACTTATTGCCCCGCTGTTTTAGTTTCTTCTGTCAGCACAAACTGCAGCTTTAATTGGATCTTCAGAGTTCATCCATTCCCGGAGAGATGTTTCACATTAAAACTTTCCAGCAGCTCAAAGTGCATACTCCTGGTAGACTTTTAATTTGAAACATTCGCAGGAAGTGTTGAGTTTCACTGACAGACAAAAAAAATGGTATGGTGTAGAAACTGAAATGGTGGAATTATTTATTGAATCTATCAGCAGAGCTTCAGGAGCAGGACTTTACTTCAACTGTGTCACTTCTGACATTCCTATAAATATCCTCCCAGCACTCTGCTTCTCTTTCGCTCTCGTTTTCTGCACCCCTCCCCCTTACCCAAATTCTTGCTTCCATTTTTTCCTCTGCTTCCTACCCTGTGTAGGGTTTTAGGGGATCTGTTGGTTTTGTTCCCAACCAAAGCTTCTCCGCAACATCAAGTCCAACCTCTACTCAAAATCTTTAGTTTTTTAATAAATCATTTCAAAGTATCTCTATGTGTTTTTAATGATAGTGAATATGACATGACTCTGCACCATACCTGCTATGTGCTCCACACTGGGGATGGCCATGGTGCTGTATTTGTGAATGCAGTGGCAGCACCAGGTCAGTTTCTGGCTCTCCTCGTCCCCTCCTCCGCTTCGGTGTACGTCGACAAAGTAGGAGCCCCACTGGTTTGACGCGGCGGACGGTGCCTTCATGCCCTGCTCCTGTCGACACACAGACCAAACTACGTGACTGTGTGTCAGGATTCATCTTTCAGACATGTGCAGGCCTGATAAAAGGAGAAGGGAATTCTAGCTTGAGCACAGGGAGTATCAGAAGACCTTAAACTGGATTTAACCCAAGAAATTTGGAGGGTTGTTTTGACTACTGCATGAATTATTATTTCTTAGAAATCCCCCGCTCTGTTACTCATTATCAATAACGGAACATCTACATACATTTAGGCAGAAAGATCTGATGAGAAGTATCGTTGACAACAGGATGTGGCGTTTGAAAACAGGATGTAATAAGGCGCAAATCGCACAAGTGATACAAGTGATACAAGTGATAGATTAGATATTTCCCATCGTCAAGAGGAAGTGTTGACAGAGAGGATTCAAATAAATGTGTGATCGTCAAGATTATATCAAATGTTGCTAAATGTGACATTTGAAAAACATTTAAACCGCCAGTCTTCAAAAAGGAGTACGAGGAACTTCTCTACTCATCAAGTCATTTAGACTATATCCTCTCTGTATATATTTATATTTTTAAACATACATAAATCATGCATGCATGGATGTGCCTGAATGCACAAAACATACATTTTATTGTATGTATTTTATAAACCATTATTCAAATTCTCCATCTTCACTGATCTTCTTCATTCTGATACCTCAGGAAAATATTTTTGTATATCTACTCCACAGTTTCAACCCAAATAAACTCACTCTCCTTATGGCAGATTTCTGCAGTGAACATAAAGGACGCTTTTATAAGTGTTTTTTGCCTTGATTAGATTACTGTAGGTTATTTTCTTTGTTACTTGAACATGGTCTGGTCCAGTAATAATGGATCAGGATCACTGCTACTTGGCCAAAGTCCCTCAGTGAAGTCCAAAAGACACAGATAAGAGTTCCTGGGTTGGAGGTTCATGCATTCAAGAATTCTGTCATTGATGCCAGCTATCAGAGGTTTGTTTCCTCGTTAAGTCGTGTCTCCTTAGAAAAAAAACTCTTTGTCCGAAGGTTCTGGATGTCTACATCAGGGGTCCCCAAATTTTTTCGGTGCGGGCCACATCACCTTGCTTTTCTGTGATCGGGGGTCAGTCTATAACCGAAAATGATATCAGTACACCAGGATTAAACGAAATAGTTGCGGCCTAAAATGCCTGATGTTGCATGAGGTTTTCAAAAAAATTGCAGTGAAAGTTGCGGTGCTTTTTACATTTTTTGTTGCGATTTTGTTGCGGGAGGAAGTGAAAGTTGCCATAAATTGCGATTTGACAGTCGCGGAGAGGGCGCAGCGAGCACCAAGTCCACGGCCCCGGGAAGTGGCGAGGTCCGGGCAGGAGGGCGCTGTAAAGCTCGCGGCCGGAGCGGTGAGCCACCTTCGCCCCTGAGCCTTTCCAAGCCGACCCAGAGCCGGTCGAGGCGCACCACCGCAGAGGCCAGCCAGTGCTGGGGAGAGGTCCCTCGAGGGGATCCCCCCGCACCGTGCGGCCGTCCCTGACCCGCAGAGTTGAATCCCCCGGGCAGACTGCGCGGAAGTTGATCACGAGCAAAGTCATGTCGGAATATACCATTGTGAGAGGATGAAAATTAGCTAGTACTGTAAATAGTTTGTAAATAAGGTAATTAGAATGCCAAGCTTAATCATTAAGTGTGGATATTTTATAATAGGAAAATGCAATTTTGAAAAATGTTAAAGTGGTTGTTTGGGATCGTTAAGTGGGCCACTGCAATTGTTTAGGCGGGCCGGATGTGGCCCGTAGGCCGTAGTTTGGAGACCCCTGGTCTACATCTTGACAGTCCTGCCACCAGGATAATGCAATAATGGGCAAAGACAAGGAGCATGGGTGGACCTGATGCAGGCTGAATAAAGCCTGGCTACCCACCTGTCAATCAAAGTGACCACGCTATTAATTCTGCATAACTTTAAGCCTTGATATCATTTGAACAGATGAGTTAAAAAAAAAAAATCACCCTCAGTACAGTTGTCATGAACGGGGAAATTAGCTATAGAGACCAAAACAGTTTTTTGTACCAGGCTGTAAACATGTTTATTTCTGCTGTGAAGTTGGACATTTGAACATGGTGGATGTGTGAGGAACTGCAGTTTTTGGTACTTTAGCAATGACTTCACTTCAAAGCCACAGAGATTGAAGCTTTGTCTGTGGTTACATGGTGCATATTCAAGTTGTGTTTGAACATCCACCCATTTCTCTTTATTTCAAAATAAATATACAATATCTCCAGTGCGTTCAGTGTTCTATTTCTTCTGTCTTCTCCTGCTTTTACTTCTGTGGTCTCGTACCAATTGAACCTTGCCTGGAAAGCCTCCAAAGGGAATCGCCCAGAAGATGATCAGATGCCCAAACTACCTAAACTGACTCCTGTCAATGCGAAGAAGCTGTGGCTTTACTCTGAGTTTCTTCCAGATGGAAAGAGCACTTCAAGGAACTTGACCACAGACTAACAAAAATTAAGCATTATACCAAAGGTGTACTGGATTCAATGGGAAATGAAATGGGAACTGGGCGTACCAAACGAGTGGGGAATAGTTGGGGAGGGGGTTCAGTGGGAGCAAATTTGTGCCACTGACCAGTTAATGCCCAGCAACTGTTTTGGCAAGACATCGTTATCATGTCTGATAAGAATGGTGCCTGTGATTAAACAAAGTTATATTGAATTGCAGAGCTATCATTTCTAAATTGGATTGCTTTTACTAACGTACCAAGTGTCCCTGTATGTGGGTGTATATGTGACTATCAGGCTTTGCTGTTGCTGTCAGACAGACAGAGTACAGCAGACCTGGATAGCCCCCTCTTCCTGGTCCTGGTGTGTCTATGCTGACTCCTCACTTTTTAACAGTATCTCAACATCCTGTTGATTAAAATCCTCATATGCCCTGCAAGGACTGACATACCCTTCATCTCATATTTAACATAAACCTGTGTCACGTGACACGCCTGACTTCACGTGACAGTGTCAAAACTCACACATCACACTTTCAGGGAGGCAATACACATAAAAAACGGCGATGAAAAAGAATGAATATGCATGCATGGACTAACACATGCATATGGTGGCATTAGGCCAGAGGAAGAGGAAGAAGCTCACAGAGTTGAGGGTGGGGGTTGGGTCGGGAATGGTGGAACGGCTGCTAAACGGAAACAGCTGCTTCAGTGAACTTACCTCAAACTTTCCCTTTTTCTCCAGCGGCTCCACTTGGGCCTCATTGGACATTGCGGCGCTACTCTTTGGGACGCCCTCCCCCTCCATTTCCTCTACGATCATTACTGTCTCCCACTTCCCAAAGCTGCTGGCAGGGAACATGTCCGACCTCATGCTATCTCCAAAATACACGACCTGCAGGGTGAGGGGGAAAAAGAAGGTGATAGAGAGGACAGATTGTTTACTTTTAACTGCACAATAGTTTAAGTGCTGTGGTAAAGTCGCACTTCAGCTGGATTCTTTTCAAAGTTAGCTGGCATAGGTCTTATGAGCCCCCAGGGTGAACTAGGCCAGACACGCTACTCTGCAAAACTCATCACAACCTTTTTGACCATCACGTCTCTTTGGTCCTCCACATCTGGAAAGAAAAGCAAGCTGAGGCAGGCCTTACTGAGACACATTCCAATAGTGAAGTGCAGGTGCACACCGTGCAGAGCTTGAAATCCCATTTCAACAACCATTTATTTCTGTTCCCTTCAAATGGGAGAGGAAATGGAGTAAGGAGTGGAAAATGTTGGAGATTAAAATGACAAGACGCAGAAGTCAGCTGACACTCTGAACACAGGGAAAAGGCTTTACAGTAAGAGGCTGAAAAGTGAAAGGCCCACAACTTGTCACTGTTTAACATAAATCCTTTATACTACGTGGGCGGCTGTGGCTTGGAGGTAGAGGAGGTTCGATCTCTGGTTTGATCCCCTCCAGTCTGCATGTCGAAATGTCCTTGGCCAAGATACTGAACCCCAAATTGCTCCCGAAGGCCTTACCATCACTGTGAATGTGTGTGAATGGTTAGCTCCTCAAACTGATGAGCAGTTGGCACCTTGCATGGCAGCCAATGCCATCAGTGTATGAATGTGTATGAATGGGTGAATGAGATATGTAGTGTGAAGAGCTTTGAGTGGTCGTGAGACTAGAAAGGCGTTATATAAGTACAGTCCATTTACCATTTACTTTCAATTTCTGCCAACCAGTGTGAGTGAATTCTATTCAGTTTTAATCTGATTGCAGGTGCCCATTGATTTCCATTAATTTCTGTAGTGCCACAAAACAGCCTCCTGAAGGTTCCTTGACCTGCGTAACTGAGTTTGAACTAGTTTTTGTTAAAATTACATAACAACTGTAATGTAATAGTAATTAGTGCAGGTTAACAGAACAATTATGTAACTAAATATAAATTTATAGACTTCATAGACTAATGGATTATACAACAAAAAAACTCTAAGAGTTTGACTTGATTGTTTCAGTTTGTTCAAGCACATAATAGATTTTCATACCAAAAGTACACTGTGTTCTAAAATAAGGCCTTCGTTGTGTCAGAGATATTGGATCTAAATTTGATCTCTCTTGTCTCTCTCTCTGCCTGCTTTTCATATTCAGGCTGTAGCTCAAGGCTCAAAATGTTAATATTTGGGTTTTTTTCCCAAC
Organism: Collichthys lucidus; assembly: GCA_004119915.2. Lineage (NCBI taxonomy): Eukaryota > Metazoa > Chordata > Actinopteri > Sciaenidae > Collichthys > Collichthys lucidus. Next base: position 16,437,199 of record CM014086.1, read on the forward strand.
CAAAGCCAAAATCCTATTTTAATGAAATCTGAAGACCTGAAATTTTCATTCAGGGTCACTAATGCATGTGCAAGTTATCTGTGTGGATTATTTAAAAGTCTTATGTAAGCTGCATCATGTAAACTGTTTCGGCACACCACGAATACAGATAACAGAAGTTTCTGTTTGTGTGTGTGTGCGTGTGAGAGAGAGATCTAACTAATCAACCCTGTCTACAGGAGTCAGAAGGCCATGAAGAGGATGTAAGGCATTCCAGTAGCTGCGTCTCGTCCCTCCCCCTCACAGAGCTGTGCTGTGTCTCGGGCCAGCCCACATGTAAACAAACAGACGGGCTAATCGGAGCTGCTGTGGGCCGGTGTGTGGAGAGGGGGGCTGCAGGAATCACATTTCCAACAGACTTTCCCAGAACTGCCCACAGCGGTGTCTTCGTACCCCAAAATGCACTGCACCTCTCATTGCTCAGTCCTGCAGCCAGAGTCATGGGATCACTATAATAAATATTTACAGAGGCAAGGGATTCCAGCAGAGAGGCAACATATTATAGAAGAGATTCATTGTGGATGGATGCAGATACATTGACCTGAACCAGACCGAGCTCCGAATGCAGGAAAACACCATGAAGTGAATCAGACTGCATTTCTAATCGCTAATAATAAAAAATGAGACGTTTCTGTGTCTGTAATTACTACTGATGGAGATTAGCTGCTCTTAGATTTTTCTTGGTATTAGGGAAACTATCTTGGATTAGGGTCACTCTTCCTCTTTGCAGGATTTCTACAGTTTATGTATTTTAGAATTAAGTAAATCATCTGAATGGTGTAATAGCTCTCTGAAAGTCAATACCAGACCTGTAGACTTTAGTGGTTCATAACCCTAAACCTGGTATGTCTTGGTGAGAATATATATATATATATATATATATATATATATATATATATATATATATATATATATATATATATATATATATATATATATATATATATACATATACATATATACACACACACACACACACACACACACACATATACTGATATGTTTTTCTTTTTCTAGCGTAGTTGGGACTGACTTGAACAAGCCTTCAAGAACTTAACCTGACTCAACCTCAGACAAGTTTCTACTGGCTTGAGACTTGAAATGGGCTTTTCCTAAAAGTCATAAAACATTTCTGCTCAATTCTAAATTAAATGTTACAACAATGAGACGAAACATCATCTTTGGTGTTAACATCAAATTAGACGAATCTTTGGCTAAATTTAGAAAACACAGGTTTTTCTATTCATTTGAGATTGGGAGTGCATTTCGACTGCGTTGTAGGGTAACCGAAGAAATGCAGCAACCTGTGGCAGGGATGTGGTTGAGCCAGATACAAATTTTGGTTTAATGCAAATCAATGTTAATCAGACTGATCAATCAGAAGAGACTATTCAGGTGGAAAGATACTCTACCTGTTGTGTTCTGGCTTTGTTTATTTCATGTACCAGTTGACACAAAGAAGCTTCCTTTGGTTTGAGAAAGGGACGGAGAGCAAGTGGTTTAGTGGCATAGACAGGGAATAAGAGTGAGGGAGTTCCGGTATCAACAAAATATAAAGTTCATTTGGGAATTTTAATATGTTACGTTATGTTACGTTCTGCACAAATAAACATGATGTAGCGACCCAGATCTTCAGATCTTCTACTTTAGAGTTCTGCTAACCAAGCTGCTAAATTGCAGTTTAGCCCTCTGTTCTAACGATGCTGAGGTCCCAATGTTGAATAAATGTTGTGGTGTATAACACTGTGCTAATGTCAGTTTGAACACAGCCTTAGACAGTATGAGTCAAAGGGTGTGACCTAATGAAGAGCTGATGTATATGAGTGGAAGGGGAAACAGTCCAATATCTGGGAAGCCAAAGCAGGATTATCGCTTCATTATACAGTGGAAAGATGGAAGACAGGAACACCAGTGGAATGCCCCTGTGGCTCAGTGTCATCGTGACACGTAGTGCGGGCCTGTGGACCCCGTCTTTTATCGGCTCATCACTCAGAGGAGCAGTTAAAGCCAAAGCCGGGCCCAGGTAAACAGAGCTGCAGGCATGCAGAGGGGCCTTAATGAACCCATTGTGCTACACAGTGTGTGGGGCCTGGAGGACAGGGGGAGGAGGGAGCCAACAAGACAGCAGGGCAAAAGCCGTGTTATCATTTAGTCTCATATTCAGTCCCAAAACGCATAATTCCTCTCTGAACAAAAATAGATCATTACAGATGTTTTTAATACAGCTGAGACTGAGCAGAGGGGAACTCAAGAATGCTATGACTCACGGGGACAATGCAATATCCTGGACTCCGAGGTGTTTATTAAAAAAACCAAACAAAGGTTAATCATCGGCATGCAAACCTGATTTCACAATTCATTCATCTACTGTGATAACTAATAACAACATCACAGGGATTAGAATGATTACAACTCCCCTTTTTGGGGCCTGAATCACTATGATCATGTCCCGTCAGCTCCACCTGACCCCGTCAGGTTCAGCACTGTGCAGGGAGGGAATTGTAATCTTCTCTGAATGCCTCTATTCAGCCCACCTGCATTAAGTCCTGTCAGGTGAAAGTGGAGAGAAGTGAAAACACAGAGTGCCTCAGGTCACCCCCGGAGGAGTGTTTAAAGCAGCTATAAGTGCAGGTTGACACTGAATTCCGCAAGAGATTTCTCCACGTGGCCGAGGAACAGAGGGGGCATTGAGCAGAAAGGGCTGGGAGGGAAGGAGGGAGGAGGGGGAGAGGAGCTGGGGTTGTGGACGGTGACGAGTGCTGCTGAGTGAACTTCAGGCTGGGCTGATGCAGCTCTGCCTGATCGGTACAGGCAGGCTTTTTAGCTGTCATGTTTCCTTTTTTATTAGTTAGTCCTGTGGAGAACTACAATACCCATGAGCTTAAACATTCACTGTGGAGTGTGGAGAACAGAGAGTTACTGTTAAGAATATTAAGAGTGACTGCGTTTAAATTTATTACTATGAAGCTCAATGTGTCCAAGATGTGCACTGATATTACAGAATTTAATTTGGCCTTCCCTATCGTATCCTAAGATTATAAAATGGTAATGTCAGTTAGTCGGTGTGTTTAGAAATATGCTACTTCAAAATATCGAATTACTCTCAGTGTAAATTGTATTTAAATACTCTATAGTCTATAAATGTCAGTGCATGCTGGCCATGTGTGGTTTCATAGCCTCTGCTGCTATCTTGGCCTCCAGTGCACTTTGTATCATCACTTGCACTGATCAATAAAATATCCAGCTTCTTTGCCGTCTAGTGAAGGATGAGCTCTACCTCTCAAGCCGTGATGAATGAAAAGAACAAATACTGTGAGCTATTCACACAGTACGTGGTGACGAATCCATTTACATACCCTGACTTTGGCATTGTAACATGAGGAAAGGGGCGCGTGAGACACATTGATCAACAAGTTTTAGCGATGTTTCAATTGAGGGTTTACTTTGCCACTTCCAGCAAATCTACTGATTGTGGCAATCCCAATGAAATGGACAGATTTTGGTTCAAAGTTTCACCGTAATGGGACGTCCAGTGGTTCAGGGGGTTAAGACACCACTGCGACGGTTTAAATCCAACTGGGGATCTTTATTTCCTGTCCCATTTCCTGTTGTCTCTCCAATATTGCCATCTAAGAGTGACAAAGAATAAGCTCAAAAAGATGATCATCATATGAAAAGTGTTGATAAATGGGCATTGTGGCAATAAAATGAACTAATTCACTGATTTATATTAGTGATTGATGGTTGACCATTATGCCTTACAAGGCAGACATGAAGTCACTTCTTGGCGTCAAGGAGATGACTCGGCAGGATTTAAAAGTATTACAAATCAGTACAATCAGTTCCAATTTTTACGTTGTACAACAGACAAAATCAGCGGCTTAGATCAGTCGTTCCGAAATCTTCTGAAACTGTGACATGGCTTCTTGAGGCATTCCAGTGTGGGACAGCGAGCTTCCCCTCCCAGCAAAAAGCTGGAAGCCAAGTAGCTTTCACTAGACTGTCTGATGTGAGTTTTTGTGGCTGGCTCAAATTCAGACTGTTGAGAGTTCAGATGATTCAGCACTTTTTCAAGTCTATTCCTTTTGACATTTTTTGTCCTCTCTGTACTCTGCAGTGTTGTGTTCTGTCTGAATAATCTATTTTATTTTTCATTATCAGCATACTACAATAAAGACTATCACAGCTAGTCTGGACACCAATCAACAAAGAGGGCTTTTCACTTGAATGATTTAGATGTTTTTTTCTTGTTTATGTATGATTTTGATCTATTTCTGATGGTGGCATGTCTTAAAATGTCAAATACAAATATGTTTAATGTAATGAAGTTGGTGACAGGGTTGTAAAAAAAGCATTTCCTTTCAGTCGACAAGCACTGAGAATATCATTGACATGGAAACGTAACCAATGTTATGCAGGATTCAAGTAAAAGAAAAGAAAAGTCAAAGTTCTCTGCCATACCAGCGAGGTAAAAAGAGCTCTTTGATCTGTGGAGAAATTATTCCTAAGAAAGGGATACATTGTAGTTTGCAGTAAGAAGTATGATGGAAGCCGACTGCTCTGTTCGGCCTGTTTTATCAGCCAGCATGCTGGCACACAGCAGCCCTGTCGACAGCCATGCCAAGGGCCACGTTCCTCTTCTCCATCACACCAGTGTGAATCTCCCTGACCTGATTTATCACGAAGCCCTGATCTCTTTCAGCCTCTGCCAAAAACCGAAGTTGGAGTCAACCTCAAAGCGAGCCTGACATGTTGTTCAGCCAGAGAGGTTTGACTGCTCGCTCCAGTAATATAAAGTACGAGGAGGCTGACCTACCTTGGGCTCTGTTTTCCCCGTCATGGTCTTGAGCAGCTCGTGAAGGTGAGGCCAGTTGCCCTGGGAGTACCAGCCAGGTTTGTCGAGCGACGGCAGCCCCTCGCTCTCCTCCACGTCGCTAACTGGAGGAGAGGAAAAGAGAATCAGACAGCACAGTTTGACCAAACAGCCAGCTGCTACATGACCGCACAGCCTCCAGTACCAGACCTCGTCAGCTAAACCTCACCACAGCACTCGCCAACAGGCCCACAAGGAAACAGAACAGCAGAGGCAGAGTGTGAATTATATGTACTATGAGACAGCCTTCAATACTCGATACAGGCACAGGAAAAAGATTTTTGGCACAAAGAATTTTCTTTTTTTTTCTTGCCTTTCTTAAATCTTTGCTTTAAAGTAGATAATTGAACCTCTTTAGGGTTACTGTAACAGTGAATAAACCTCATGTAAATAATGACAGATCACCGTCATATATGAGAAAGAATCTCTAATGAAACAACGTTAGAGATTTGAAAGTTATAAGTAAAGCAACCTTGTTTCTGTGTTTATGTGAATTTGGGTAGTCACCCTGCATACAGAAATATCTGAGCTGTTGCCGTACAGTCTTCCAGCAGCCATCACCTCAGTTCAGCAGTGGAGGAAAAAACCCGGCTGAGTGAAAACAGAGTAGTTTTGACTGGTGCGCTCAGCGTTCCCAGTACATACCACGTGTCAAGCCGGGAACTCTTCCAAAACCTCACATTTACCCTCCGAAAATGTCGTAACCGTGCGTTCAGCCATGCAAAGCACTCAGCCTTTCTGTGCTCATCAATAATGACTGAGGATTTTCCGCTTGTTGGCCACAAGGTTTATTTTCGTTCATAAGGAAAAGTAATTCAACTGAGAATATGATTGCAGTTTCTTGTGGTGTTACTGATTATGCAGTCAACAAGCAGACAATGATATGAATGATGAATAACTGTGTGTAATGCACAGTGGTACTGCAGTTTTACCGTATCAAAGGTCACATCACAACCTTATACAACATGTTTTCTTTTTAATTCAAATTCAAAATGTAAAACACTGATTTTATCATTTAATGTTTATCACTTTGGGTTATTGTGTTACTACCATTTGCTACATTGGTAGCTCTGCAGGTATTTTGGCAGCTGCTCATACTGGATCAACTGAAATGGATTTGACCTGCTGGGGCGCTGGAGTAAAAGTCAGATGATCAACAACATGGCAAATGTCTGGACCAGATATGATGACAATAATCCTCAAGCCCTGCCTGCTAAAATGTTTAGCTGACAAATGATTAAATTAAACCTGCAATTAACGATGAACATATAATTGACATTACATTTCTTTAGCTTTTATTCAAAGCAACAATTAGTGGGCATGAATATACTTTGACATATAATCATCTTTTATGTTTATATAGTAAACTGGTGGGCATATAGTAGTTGTTTTTTTAAAGATTTTTTTGGGCCTTTTTCAATCTTTAGTGTATAGAGACAGCTGGATAGTGACAGGAACGTGGGGAGAGAGAGATGGGGGATGACATGCAGCAAGGGGCTGCAGGTCAGATTCGAACCCTGAGCCGCTTGTTTATTTACACATCCAGCTGTTATGGAGAAACATTCATTTGGAGTCGTGCTTCTGGTAAATATCAGTCAAATATTCTTTTACCTCTGTATCTGGTCTCCAAGCTGTTGGCTTCGTAACTAAAAGCTTTGTAGAGCTTGAGGCTCAGTTTGTCACTGCGAGTGCACATTTTCTAAAGACAATGAGGAGGTGACAAATTGAGGCCTGCAGTTTACTGTTGAAGGACATCTGTCAGTGGCGTGTTGATGCTATCATTCATCAGGAGCACACAAAGAAAAGCACTTTCACGGCTGACCTCACACCTGACTATTCTGTCATGTTTGCAGTAATGTTTATTAATGTGCCCCATTTCTGAGAAATAAGCTAGATAAATAAAGATACAGCCACTTTCCAGTGCCACTGAGCAGACAGGACACTCAATGTGAATTATTACAGCTCTAAACCAGTTAGACAGTCGAGATTGTATTCACACTGGCTGCGCAGAGCCATGACTTTATATGGATCTTGATAGAAAAGAAGTGATCATTCATTAATACACACAACTGTGAGGCCTTTAGTAAGTTGTTTAACAAAGGCTGTTTATGTCTGTATAAACAGCTTATGTGAAAGATTCTTCTTTTTATGGCCACACTTTAAAAACAGCTGAAGCATTCCGTCCTAGGATTTTCTGGTTATTTACTTGATGTTTTTCTTTAACTTAAAGGCAGAGAAGTGACGACAGACGGGAACATGAATGAGTTATGTATGAGGCTGGCACAGACAGGCCTGCAGACGTCTCTGGTTTTTTGGTGCTGCTTTCAGCATTAACTACAGCCTATTTCAAAGAGCCTGTCAAAGAACACAGAGAGGAAAAGACACGCTGACACAGACAGTAAAATATGTCACGCAATTACACGAGTAATGTGTAATTACCGTAATTACAGTGGAAACTGTGGGCATAATTTTGGTTATGGCTTAACACTTGCAAAGGCATGGTAGTTCTATCTTACTTACTTACTATCTTATTAACAAATAGGGCTTCATTTTCAACTGTTTGATTACATTTAGAATTATTTTAATAGTCATCTTTAGATTTTGCATGAGGATCAGTTCACCTCTCACAGTGAGTAATGCTCTGATACTGATAGAGATTGCCAACTGGTCATGAGGAGCAATTCAGGGTTCAATATTTTGGAAAGGAGGAGCTGGGACTTGAACCAGCGTCCAATTACTCGACAACATGCTCTACCACCTGAGCCGCCTTGTCCTTTCAACCTAAGCTCATAGGCTACAAATTCATAAGCCTGTGTTACAAATACGTGACATAGAGTTTTACATATATAACCTTTAAGTATGAGAGGTGTAACTAGGAGACACAATTAGAGCATTATGGGAAATGTATTTCTACTTGTTGTAGTTTGAGCCATACTGGAGACTATAGGTTCTGATATCTCTGCCTGCACAGCTTCAATTTGGACCATTTCTGTTTTAATCCAAGTATCCCGACTTGTTTTGAGTGGCCCTTTAATTTCCTTGTCAGATTTTTATTTCAAATTTTATTTCAAGATGACTCCAAACAAACAAAAAAACACATTTATAAATGAGATAAAACACATCAGGGGAATATGAATATGCAATATTGCCCACAGAATTGCAATCATACATAAGGTTGCATGGGAATTAACAGGAATTTATGGGAATGAACGGGGATAGACTAGGGATTTACAAAACTGAAGGTTGGCCCTTAATGATGAACTTAAATATAGTTGGGGAAAATATATTTTAGCATAATCTTGACTAAAACAACCATGTCTGCTTACGACAATGGACATTTGGATATGATACAGTTTGTTTAAATTACCCCCAATCTTCAGTTAATTCCTATACATTTTCAAAATTCCCAGAGTTTGAATTTTGAATAATATTTCCAAAATTCCATGGAAAGTTAAGCTGGGGATTTTTGTTTTGTAACTTACCAGAAACTTTCCATCCTTTTGCAACCCTAATCATATGTGATTTATTTACACCGGCAGCAAGTGCTATGAAGCATATTCAACTGATGAGGAGCATTTAAATGTGGCATGCTGTTCTCTAGGAATCACTTGAGGATCTGCTTTGAAGAAGGTGAGTGCTCTTCTGGACAGGCAGCAGTCTTTAACTGACTGGTATTTAAGAGCAGCAGCAGCAGCAGCAGCACGTCTTCACTCTTACTGACAAAGCCACGGTGTTCGACAGAGTATAGGCCAGCACAGGTTCAAACTGAGGTTAAATATGCTATAAATATTGTGACAGGAGAGAGTGAAAGAACAGGGATGAGCACCTGCACATGTGGTAGTATACACACACACACACACACACACACACACACACACACACACACACACACACACACACACACACACACACACACACACACACACACACACACACACTGTGGTAACAGCTGTGAGGACACTGGACTTGAGAGACAGAGGAATGTAGGTATGTGGTCTGGAGCTAAGTGCTAACTGTGTAGCTCGGAGGAGCAGCAGCTGTGAAGACGCCCTGCGGCATCGTCACTGAAATAAAAGATGAGGATGTATGATACCTGTTGGAACCTGAGGGTATGAAGTCATTTATGTAACACCTTTCTCTGACATGTTATTTGGTGATTACAGCACATTTGAAATTTTTGAACAACTATATGTTTTAGGTCCAGGCTAAGCTAAAAAGAAAAAGCGTTTCATGTCTGCATTTTTAAGCCATGACTAGCGAGCATAAAATCAAAGGATCTTTCACATTATTTGTTATGGTTTGTTCTGTTGCTAGATGCAGAAATCTGTCTGAACATTTTTCATCTGGTGAGCACAGTGTTAACTTTAGCCCCAGTCTTTTAGCACTATATAATGCACTGTAAGAGTGACCACAGTTAAAGGGCTCTCCTTTTTAAAACAATGCTGTTTTTAACTAACTCATAAGGGCTAATGTTGATTAGCCAGCTAGCTGCAGCTCATAAAATCTGCCAGCATAGTTGTAATTCAGCCAGCTAAGATGGAAAAGCAGTCATCACTGTAAAAGCATCTGGGCTGGGCCAGAACAGAAACTTGGCTAAAGAACACATCCTTAGGGTTAGGGTTCAGGTCCTTGGTACTGTGTAGTACTGTGGAGCCAAAGTCAGGTCTGGCAATGCCAACCACTTCACCACACTACTGTGACATTAAAAGTCATCATAATGAAGCGAAGTACAATTTATAATTTGACATTTTTGACGTCTCTACAGGTGATTCTATCCATTTGGACTCTGGCTGCTCGTCTTGGTCAGGCTTGCAGGGTGCTGGGCATTGGCTGACAGATTGTCAGTGTATCATATTTACACATAGAGGCAATTTAGAGTCACCTATTCGCCTAACCTGTGGGAGGAAACCCACACAAGCGCGACCAGAACCTGCAAACTCCACACAGGAAAGGCTCCCATAATGATTCAATTCATATTAAGAAGTGGAAGTTCTCTGTAATAAGTTATGAGCTGATAATTAGCTGTATATATTGCATTTCATCTCTACAAACGCTTGAAAAGTCTTCCATCATCAGCCTTTAAAGTTATAAACTTTGTGTCAAATTCTTATAAACAAACTTTATGTGCTCATAAACAAATAAGAACATTTTTAAGAGTGCAGAATAACAGCTGATGTTTCCAACTAAAGAAAGGAGTGGTCAGTATATGTGGAGGCCAGAGGAAGAGCAGATGCTGATGCTTTTTCTGCCAACGTGGCAAAACTAAGGAAGAGTGAGGCAGGGAGGGAGGGAGAGAGACAGAGAGAGAAGAAAATATTTTAGAGAGTGGATCATCCTCTCTTCACACATAATGCATCCCCAGTGTTATTGCTGGCAGGATGACAATCCAGCTGAGGGGAGCGTTCCAACAGGCTGCCCCTGCCAGCGCACACCTACAACATGAGCATCCAGGATCAGATGCCTGAGCTAATGAGAAATGGAAGACAGCCCAGGAAGGTAACTGGACCTATGTGGACCGCTGGTGACAAGGACCTGAGCCAATGAAATGTTGGCAGCTGATGTGAATCTTAGGAACACAACTAACAGCTGTTTGAAATCTCCACATTGAGTTTGAGGAGGTTACAGCTGGACTGTCCTCTGTGTCCTACAGTATGCTCTGAAAATAATACAATGGATACACAATACAGCAAATGTCTTAAGAGCATGGCTTTATTACAGGGTCAGCTGACCCAAACTGCCAAATACATATGAATTGACTGACCTGAAAGCAACACTGAGAAACATGTGGAATTTTTGCAATTCAATAAAATCAATAAAAATTCAATAAAATATGGACAGCTGCACACATCATCACATATCATTACATTATTTATGATTAAAAATTAGCAAGTCGACAACTGTTGCTAACAGCCAAACATCAACCAGGTCAACAACAGCAGACACAGCAGCAGCTAATATTACTTATTAGTCCAACAGCAGTCAGCCCAGCTCGGCGTCTGTCTTTCAGCATTTTATTTCACCAAGCTCTCACCAACCACTAAAAGTCAGTCCCACATTTAATCTTGTGGTACAAACGCTTACACTCCCTCGGTGCTCTGAGCTCACAGTCTGGACAGTCGGGCTAACAAACTGAGCTAACATTAACTAACAGCAGCTACAGTTGGCAGAAGTTTCTTTACTTCTTTACAGAAGACATCAGAAGGAAAAGCGGAAAAACATTTTCTCCATAAAATATGATCCAGTTTCACCAAAATCAGTCAAATAGTGCTGTAGTGTGTTATCTACGACTTAACAGCAGAGATGCCATTCACCTGATTACAAGTCAGTGATAGTAGACTCAAATTGATTTCAAATCTAAAGTTAATTTATGGAAACTCTGCAGATAGAGTGAGTGATATGAGGTCTCTGATTCTGGAAACTTGTGATGGGTGTTTTTCGCTATTTGTTGACATTTTAGACCATAAATGATTTATAATTTGACCTATAAAATGGGGTTGGCGGTGAGGGCATGGGAGCATTCATTCAGTACTCACCAAGGGTCCTGAAGGGCCTCTGCTGAGGGACCAAGGAAAAGAAACCAGGCTTCAGTGCGTTTGTGATGATCACGTCAAACAGCTCTTCAAAATCCTTCCTGTAAGCGGACAGAGAAACATTAGTCTGTGATAGACTTCTGGCCACTGTGTCAGGGACAATGCTTGAACAGCATCCAAATCTAAAAACATTATACAAACACAAAAAACCCGGTGACGCAAACGCTCTGTACAGATGATAGAAAACATGCAGCAATAAATAGTGTACACATAGGGGGCTACTGAGGGAATACTTAGATCTATTAAAGTAAACACTTTGAGAGCACAGTATGCACCCTCTCAGAGCTACAGTTACTGTCATAAGTGATAGTGAGAATGTTGAGAGCTTGATGGTCTCTCCAAGGATACGTACAGTACTCTATGTACTGTATATGTAAGGACAATCACTGCAGGACTGGCCATATAAGGTGAGAAGCAAACTTATGAAACAGGAAAGACTTCTTACATGTAAACCTAAACTAAATGAAAGATGCCTTCTTTGGCTGAGCTTCCCATCTAAAAGGAAAAAATGTGTGCTTTCTGACTGTTAAGAAAAACCTAATTAAATTGCCAGATCATCCAATCTTTTTGATAAGCCTCCATGCGACACAGAGATGTGGAAAGACAGAGCTGTGGCGGAAACAAGGATTCCGTGAAGGTGTCCTAACAGCTAATGCACAAATACTGCCATCATCCTTATCTGATGATATGTTGATAGATTATCACTTAGAAAAGATCAGAACTAACACTAACACTCAATACACTATGCAGCACTCCAGCGATAAATGTCTTTATCTAGCCGTGCCAAATAGTAACAGCAGCCTCTCCGGACAGCTTGTTGGGTTTTGGCCAGTAGCCTCCTGTCAGACAGTTCTGGTCTTGTTGTGCTACTTCTGACAGCTGACTGTCACTGGCCCCCAGCCGGCTCACCAGACCAAAGCAGCTGGAGGCCAGTGACAAAAAGGAACTACTGTGTAGTGACGGAGTACAGCCATCTTCAAGACAGTGTTCTGAAGTGTTTGGTCCTTTACTGGCTGAATCAAACATCTCCCTGAAGAAAAGGTGCGTATACAAAGTTGGAGTATAGGAAACACAGGAAGGATCTAAAAGCAGGCCAACCCAATCTGTGAACAAAGCACACTGCACCACAAATCACCTCTGGCAAGATCAAGCTGGACTAACTTCCTCTTGTAGCTATCACAACATAAATCTGCATCCCGTGACCTTGTAAAGCAGGGACTTGAACATGATTTCGAGCACACACACTCCAACACAGACGAGGCTCTGACTGCTCTCCCTGAGAGGCGACACATGACACATGCTGCAGGAGGGAAGGGGGGAGCCTATGAAACAACGGGAGAGCAGGGGAAAGGGGTGAGGAACTACAGGAATGACCAGGCTGCGTGAGGGAAAGGGGTGGGAGGCCAGAGCAAAACAGCTTTGCCAATTTTGCCGATGCCGGTTCACACAGAGAACAATCAGCTCTGAGCATGAAAAGTTAAAAAGCAGACCACCTAACCAGGCGAGTGCAGCGTGAGATAACAACACCTCCGAACAAGAGGGGCTTATGTTGGTTAAAGCTCAGCAGCAACATGGACATTGTGTTTTTTCAAGGCTCTCCTGCTGCTTGATCAAGTGTGTAACAGAGCTTAGGCTACAAAAATACGTCTAAACCACACAGTGTGCAGTGCAAACAGAGGGAGGCCGGCAATGCACAAAGCCAGTGTTTAACTACAATGAGCACTCTAACACAATAAGCCCTGCTGCACACCTACGATGAGAAAATGAAGTGCTGGCTGTGAATTAGTTACATGATCAATCAATTTTTTGGCAACACGATGGCAGACCAAGCTAACAGCACAACATCTAACATATGATCACCTTATAAAGTTATTAAGACTACCTAATTGTCCAGCTGTCATGGAACATTAGCATTTATTTAGACACCTGACAATATTGTGTAATAGTAACAGTTCTTTACCAGCTAAATGCTCCACTCTGTTCTCCAGCCAGTCACTGACATTGTACATTAGTTCTCCAGTACTTGTTGCCAACTGCTAGCCTCGGCTTTTTATAGCTTTTAATCAATTCTAGAGCTTTAAAAGGTGAAAAGTTTAAAATCATCTTCTCCTCAGTCATTATGTCCATAGAGGCTGCTGAGCCTGAAAACATTGCCTGCTTGCCGATCTCCTGTTCTGGCCTGACACTGGCTCCCTCCCTGTCAGTAACCCCTTACCCTGGACATGAAACTTATTCCTGATGATTATTTAATCATTAAGCCTGGTTCAATTTTCGAGGTAAGGGGGATGAATTTGAGGATTTTGAGTTCAATGAAGACAGGCAGTGTATTAAAGTGTGGTCTCTGTTCATATTAGTAAAAATAAATAAGTCTTGTCTCAAATCTGCTAATTAAAAAAGAGAAAAAAGAAATTCAGTGCCAGCTGCTGAAGGCTGCTGGGATATATGTGAGTGCATGTGTGTGATGATGATAATGGTAACTGAAGGTGGACATGTGAGCCAGCGTTGACTAAATGAATGACTGATGGCATGTGAGAGCTGTAAGGAATGTTGGGAGCTGAGGGAAAAACCAAAAGCTGCCAGCCTGGACTGAGCACAGACTCTTAGGTTTATAAACCCCATGGGGGCTATTATGGTAGCTCTGCAGACCAGGTCCTGGTTTTATTAAGGAGGTGGCCAGTCTGTGGTCCATATGTGAGTAGTCTTACCCCAAGATGTGTTCACAGATAAGCCTGCAGTAGTCACTGTGGGAGCTGGTGATGAGGAGGAGGACCTTCCCAGCGTTCTTCATGCTGCGCAGCCAGGTCTTAACGGAGTCAGAGCAGGGCTGGAGGTACCGGCCTGGGTCCCTCTTCACACTGGGGAAGTAGGTCCCTGCATCATCTGTACAGAGACGCAAACAGAAATGTCAATCAAGACGGACAGATCTGGGAAGAAGTAAATCCACAAAGATTGTAGTGTCAAGTTCTAGATTGGTGAACCATGATATGTAAATGTGTACCATTAACGAACATGTGGGGCCAAACAACCATACTTCTAAAAAAAAAAAAAAGAAGCTTCCTGATACACCTTTCAATTAATTTAACTGAACCAACTCAACTGTGTTGTTGCTGTGGCCTAACTACTTCCAGTGAGGACTAACTTAGAAGAAAATTTCCTAACATTTGATTTATTGTTTGGTTAGTTGCCAAACTAGCTAGTGTGCCATCGAGCCTTGTGAGATACTGTGGTAGGTTAGTGCTACAATGTCACTGGCTATCTTGACTTGCAAGTAGTCACTGTTTCACTAAGCTCTTAGCCATACCTATTACCTGTCTATCTCATGTTATGCAGCTTGCTGGCTACAGTAATTTGCCAGATAGCTATATGAGCACCATGCATGGATGCAAGCTGTGCCACCAGTTACATAAGTGTGTATGTAATGAAATGTCAAATTCTGAGTCTTTTCATCAATAACTCAGAAAATCACACATCAAAACACAAAAATAAATAAATGAGTGCTACATGGCTGAAAACGTTTAAAACACCACAAACATTCTGATGTGTTGCACATTTGAATTTAAGAAGAGTCTTTAGATGTTAGGGTGAAATAAACCAATAACAATGGATCTTCACAGAACGTCTTTCTGGGCAGACAGTCTCAAAGAACACATGCTTCCATTTGTCTCAACAGCAAACTAAATGTTTACAGATTGAGCAAAGGTTGAACAATAGCTAAAGGCTTTTTACGGGAGCTGCTGGGTTTATGTGCTAAACAGACTCTGAGTGGATGGATTGTATATATATGGTGAACATTCTTACAAAACTGCAGTTTGGACATTTAGTTTGGTCTCTACACGCTAGAAGACAGTGTGAGCTGATGTGTTGTTGATATTGTTGCTTTTTTCTGCTTAATCCTCCGCATGTGTGTTCTAAGGGGCGCTCAGGGGCGTGTTCCCCACTTGCAAGGCACCGTCAATGAGCTTTCCTCACTTTGAAGCCCCACAGCTGCCCTTTAGTACATCCTGTCAGCCTACTGTACAGTGCTAAATATGGCAGCACTCTGATCTGTGTTACACAATCCCACTCATCACAGAATGTAACTCTTGACCCAATGTTCTCAGCAAGATCTCATGAATATAAAAAAACATGAATCAAAGAATCCAAAAGGAATAGATGTACTTGATGCAGAATGGAAACATTATAGGTTATGAGATCACATTTCTTGGTAATGAGAGGAAATGTGATATCATGATATATTACAGGAAGTCAAACTTGTAATCTTAATGAGTTGTTGCTATGTAAATATGTTTAAATGCATGATCCGATGATGTGAAGCACAGAGCTAAATTTGAATTCACCCTTGACGAACAACCTACATGTGTTATTTGCTCTTGAGCTGAAGAAGGTGACCAATGAGTGAGAAGTGGCGTTGCTTATTTCACGAGCAGGAGAGAAGAGGGCTTAGGAAAGGCAGTGTGTGGATGAGTGCTGTGTATTCATTAGCTTAGGTGTTTACCCTGGCACAGAGCGCCGGCCTCTCAGGAGCATCACTGGGCCCTCAGAGCGACACAGACACAGTCAAAGACTGTTTACCCTGTGGCCCAAAATGTTCTAATTCTGTTTTTTGCCTGACACATGACACAGTTCTGATGTTTTCTTATCAGTGTGAACAGCAACAAGCTCCATGGAGTTGCATTTTTGTGGCAAGCCAAACATACAGATCTTAGACTTTGCTACGGTTTTTCAACATTAACTACCACATTGTCTCAGTTTTCAATATAATAGAACCCAATATCAGAACATAAACCATGCACCACACATCTGACTGATTTGTCTGTATGTGTGTCAACCAATATGCCGTGATTTGTGGCTCTTTCTGCAACAATAACTCTGCCTCTGTGGTGTCCATGGTGTCAAAAGGTGTGCTTGGTGAGATAACTGTCCCCTCATCCTGATGGAAACGCCCATGGTGCATGCATAAAAATATGCACATGTATAAATATATGACACATTTAAGGGTCCCAGTTTGAGGAGGTCTTCTAATAGTTGAGCTAAAAACACATCATCATAGATATATCATAGAAATCAAGATCATAGAGATCATAGAAATCAAGAAAACATCAATCTGTTCTACTCTAGAATATCTTATAAACTTTTGGCTTTAGAGTGGTGCTAGAAGAAAGCTCACAGTGTGTCTGAAATGGTAAGGGTTCATCCTTGTAGGAGCATGAATCATGGAGCATCTTCTGGAGACATTCATACCACGATTCATACCAGCCACAGAAGACACATTACAGTGTTACAACACTGTTGCCATCTGAGGCCCTATTGTAACTGCAGTACCTGAACTGGTCTCCATCATACATAGTGTAGACCACAATTAAAAGTGGTTGGTAACATCAGTCTGCTAGTCCAAAAATCTTCCCTTGCTTTCTGTTAACATGGCAACATTAAATTTGGAATTTGTCAATGTTCTCATCAGGACATTTACATTTTATTCAATTTATATCATCACCACAGCTAAAAGTCTGGGTTTCAAAAACGTGTTCAAAAATTAGGTAAAAGTGTAGGTTATACGCAACAGGTTTCATCAACCTTGCTGTCATTTAGGAATACAATATGGGGAACATCATGAACTTGTAGAAGAATACTGACATGGCATCAATGCTGTCACCTATTGACACCTTAAGTCACTCTACTTCAAGTTTTTAGCCTTTGTGGTAGGCTCTTGATGCTAAAGTAAACAAAAAGGCCTGAGGTGTTAACACAGCACAGAGAAACTGAATAAAGGCTACTAGTGTCCTGTTTTCTGGATCTGGACACAATGACCTCAGATCGTTTGAGAAATTCCAGGCACCCACACATTTTACCTTTGAAATTGCTAAATTCCAACGACTCCATTGTCATGGATTTAAATCGCTCAGCCAAGTCCTACAGTGAATTCCAAAAGTTTGGACATGCTGCCCCCCTGTGGTAGAACATAGGACTACCTTGAGGAAGGAAAGACTCTTTTAGGTTTTAAGAAGGCAGTACAGGGTTCTAACCAGCAGATGACGACAAACGCAAACCAAAAGCTACGATTCCAAAAAAAAAGAGTCCAAAATTCACACCTTTTGAAAATGCCCCAGATGTAAGTGAACATCTGGTTATTATTTTCAATATATTTCTACAGCAGTTTTAATTATATCCACAGACCATTGCACATTCAGTTAAACAGAAACGGCAGGTCGGCACATGAACGACTGTTTGTGGGGCTGTTCCCCCTCTGGGACCCTGCAGTAAAGCGCTTGTCTTGCCTCATTAACCACAGCCAGGGAGGTCAGTTGAGGGAGGCTAAGGGAGCTCTCCTGCAAGCAAAATCCTATGTTGCACTTATGTGTGTGTGTGAGGATAAACAACAAGCGACCTCGTCACCATCCTTTTTGTTACATTTGATGCTAGAAGGATCACAAGCTATGCCATTGGGACCGAAGATCTACCACCCAAGTACACAACTGAAACAAGGGCCAGAGAAAGTTTGTACTCATTTTGCAGCACGTCAAGATAGGACGTGGATTTGGTGGAATGTGGAATCATACCCTTCAAATTGCAAGGCTGTGATGTTTGATCTGTTGCTCATTGACCTCCCCTATTGGATAAGTTGTGAAACATCTTCATCACTAAATATCCAACCCCCCTTTGCTTAGAGCTTGCAAATTCCTTATTCTGATTTTGTCTTGGTGGTAATTACCTCTACAGCAGTGTTTCTCAAACTTTTTCAGACCAAGGACCACTTTGTCAAAAAAAAAATTTTCAGGGACCACCTGACCCTGTCTTCAGCTACCTATCCATCATTGTTTCCCATCCTCTCCGTGCCTTGTTTTAGTTAAAGTTCACAGCTTTTGCTGCTCATTTACTTGCTTTCTTTTCCTTACTTATTGACGTGACAGCGGAATGATTTTGTCTATAGGAGACGCCGTGGTTGCTTAGGCAACAATTTGGGCACTGCTAATTCAGATTTATCTTCATATATCCATTATACATATTTAAAAAAAATATTTGTCTGCATTTTTGTTCAGAGAACAAATTCGCTTTACACTTCAAATAATGTTAGGTAGGACTAGGGCTGATATGGCCTGTAACCAATATCTCGATATTTTTAAGCTATATCGCGATACACGGAATATATTTCGATATTTTTGTTGTTGTTGTTTTGTATTGTTTATTTCTAATAAATATTGTCATTATTTCCATGATAGCATTGTAATTGCTCAGAATCAACGTAGAACAGTAGATTTACACTTGCTGTGAGACACACCTCTTTTATAGCTTTTTAACACTTGTCATATTTTTTATGAATTTTTAATACATTTCATGATGTAAATATGAGCTTTAAAGCTCAATAGCTTCCAGGTCCTGTGACCTATTGGCTCAAAATCAGTGTAGAACAGTCGAGCTACACCTGCTATACGACACACACTCTTTTTTTTTATAGCATTTTAACACTTGTCATATTTTTTATGAATTTTTAATATATTTCATAATGTACATATGAGCATTGAAGCAGTGCAGAATCATACTTGGCATATGAGACACTTTTTTAAATCAACCATTTAACCATTCTTCATATTTTATAAATAAACGTTTAATACATTTAACACCCACGTTTTATTTTGAAAACCGAAAGTGTCCACACGCTGCAGTAACCTAGCGCTGACTTTCCAGTTTTTTAAAAGTGTTTGCCATAAAGTCGGCAGTAAGGGCGCACTTGAAAATATTGGAGCAGCTGACGTGACCACGCGAAAACGAGAGACGGCGTGACCGCAGCTGTTTTTCTTCAGAACCAAGTCGTCCGTCTCCATCTTCAATTACCTCACTTGGACTCTTGGCTTCACCTCTCCTCACTTGATACAGAAAGTACGCATGCGCGCAGGGGATGTTTCTGGGTGGGCGGGGCAGTGTGCTGCGTGCTGTGAGCAGCAGGAGCGAGTGACAGGAGAAACTCCGGAGAATTAAATGCAGACGGCTTAAAACATTTACGTGACAAGTACTCGATGGTCGCGATATAGTCATTTCATACATCTCACATAGAACAAGCCGCGATATATCGAGTATCCCTAGGTAGGACTCCACAAACTTGTGTGGGAAAATATTTTAAGAGATCCTCTCACGGACCACTTGAGGTCGCTCGCGGACCACTAGTGGTCCGCGGACCACACTTTGAGTAACACTGCTCTACAGAGAGGATTATGTTTCCGTGGCAGATGTTTGTTTGTCAGCAGGATGACAGAAAAAAAGCACTAGGCCAGTTTTTTAATGAAATTTGGTAGAAGGGCAGCATGGGCCAAGACAGCCCATGCAATTTTGGAGTGGATAAATAAAAAAAAAAATCACTTTTATTATATATAACACCGGTATTTATGGCAAAATGAACTGAATCGGTACATAACAGCTGCCTCAAACAACATGGTGGAGGTCTATGCTCCATGAGTGCCCATAAATGCAATAAATAACTGTCAAATAAATCTTCAAGTACAGTATGTTTCTTATTATTTTCTTTTATTTCATCAGTGATGAAGGTTTGAGCTGAAGAGTTCATTTGTGAGTTATAGCATATACCTTTAATACTGTAAATGGTGTTTGTTTCCATTTGTATTGTTAGAAAAGCGGCTCTGCTCGGAGCCCTTTGTTTCTAAGGGAATAACTTAGCTGGCTCAGTAATGCTGTGTTCATCTTCTGCAGATAACTGTGCTATATACAGCTTCACTAGAAGTTCAGACCAGACGAACAGTAACGTTAACTCAAACGATGATGAACAGGAGGGCTTCGACTATGTACTGTGCTCCTCCAACAGGGGGAGAGCGTCCTGTAGATGTTAACACCGGACTCCTCTGGTATTTTTTCATTGACTTGAGAGGACGGTGATTGAAGAATGTGAGGCTGGATTTCTTACAGATATACAGGTCATAGTAGATAGTAGTTATTTATAGATTCATTTATAGAGTTATTTATTTAGAGTTCATTATTTTAGAATATAGATAGAAAACTGCAGGAAAATTGTGACCCTCAAGGGGCGGGGACAAGGAAATGGCTAGAGGAACAATGGTAGACAGGAAGTGACATCAGGACTTTGGCTCCCCATGGCCTGAGTTACATTTTTCTGGATCTGAACCCTGATTGAATTCTTCTATGATTCATTTATTACTGCATAATTGCATAATTGACAGTTGAAGTTTGTGCTTTTGACCCCAAAAAATGTTAACCACGTTTCACTTGTGTTGAAACCATTGTCCCAAAGCGTTGTCCTTTAACTCTGCTTCACTTTGTTTGTTTGGGTAAATCCTGCCATGACGTGGCCTGAAAGTAACCTCCCAAAGGTAACTTCCTATTATGCATCCTTCATATAAATGTTGACTGCTTAGCTATGTCTGGCATTAGGCTGAAAGTAGAGAGGCAGGGCTAATACTGTGGTGCATTTTGGGTCAGGACAATGTGATCAATCTAGAAGTCCCAGCAGCATAAAACTCTGCTCAGGCACCAGCACCAGTTTACTACAGCGTGCATGCGGTGGAGTAAAATGTGTTTCTGCATGCTCTGGCTGTGAATGTAGGTCTGAAGTGCCCTGAGGGCTCGTAGGCCTGTGGCTGGGCACCACGCCGTGCAGGCCAGGCGCCTGCTCTGGATCGGATGGGGAGCTGCCCGGCAACAGAGAGAGAACCACGACTGGCAGCAGTTCAATATCTCTTACACATCAAAGGGAGCTTGACAGGATACACAAATCAACAGTTCCAGTGTAAATTAGAGCCAGACACGAGAGCGTTTCACAAACAGCCACACCAACTATGATGAGGGCAGAGAATCTAGAGGCTCATTCGTTTTCTTTATCGCCCAGTTAATGAGCAGTGGAAGATTGAATCTATCAAAACACGCGTTTAAAAAAAAAGATGCATTTATATTTTTCTCATTATACTTAACGAGCATCAAGCTCCGTATGTAGAAGTCACATGGAGAGCATCTCTAAAGGGAAGCTATAATCTCAAGTTGTGAAAAAAGTGCATCCAGACAAACTGTGTTTTCCAGCACCTGTTGGAACCACGTAGAAAACACTGGCCTGGCCATTTTGTCTGTGGACTTTTCCATTTTTAGCAGCTTGACCGCAAATTGCTGCATCATGTCCCTCATGGTGCACAGTTTTTTTATGCCTTTGGTCTGTGACAGAGGAGGAGAATCTTGAAATGATAACAAAAAATGCAATAAAACTATAAATAACCCGTCAAGTGGATTTCATGTCTCTAAAATCGTCGCCGGGATATATACAAAGTATGACATTTTCACAGTCATCTATGAGTGATAGCTGATTGCAAACCCCTCAACTCGCCAATCCAAGTGTGAAGAAGAATCTATAAAGGCCACAAAACAAACAGAAAATATGAAAGGTCCTATCTAGAGCCAATGTTTGGTTTGTCCATTCTGGCTGACTGTAGAAATATAAATAAAAATATATATGGTACTTTAGGATAACACTCACATGTGACTTTTGCAAGTATAAAAGTCTCATTCTAAGGTAAAAAAAATTTAATCGTTCTTATTTTCAGGCGATTATACAAATAGATGAAAGCATTGTTATGAACATTATTCAATTTGTGTCATAGTCTGTAAATAGAGCACAAATCTGACACATAGGACCTTTAACAGTGCATAGGATGAATGGGATATTTTGATAAGTACAATATAAAATGTTTAGGTGTTTTCTGTTTAGGAGGGGTTGACATTTTGAAGTTTAGTGAGCTGTATTGGGAAAGTTACATTAAAAAATTAAACCAACTACTTGTTCAAGTTGAATTGTGACATATTACCATGCATATTATATAAGATCCTCCAACGTTTAATAAAAACAATGTAAAATAAAATAGTAAAGAGTAGTAAAGATAGTAAAGAATGTAAAGAGTATGGGACTGAAAATGGAGCCCTGGGGTGCACCAATGTCAAGTATGAGGGTGGATGAGACATGCACAGTGAGGTGTTGAATCCCAGGTCCTTGAGCTTTGTGATGAGCCTGAATTGTAATATAGCAGTCACAATCTTGTTACTTACTGAAAAAGTGATTAGATTATTCACTAAAAGCACTGAAAAGCTCCTGTTTGCCAGTGTTTGTTGGAAGTTTGATCATTTTGTTAAGTGTCTAAGAGTCTTCATGAGTGACTTTGACATTTTGTCTAAATGACTTCTTATTCCAAAGCTTTCTTGCCATGTCAACAATGCTACTGAAGCGGAGAGAAGAGGCAACACAAAGAACAATGACATTTGGGGGGACAGTGGTTTTTTTGACACCCGTGTGCAGATCACTGTGGGGGACAGTGACGCCAGTTGCACAGTCACTCTCCCCTCAAGGCAAACGTGAGGGACACTGCAATCTGTCATTATACCAAAACCAGAGCTATATTTAGCCAGAGCTATCTTAAGAAAATTGTGAGGATTCATACATCAATGTCTGATCTCAAGA
Organism: Collichthys lucidus; assembly: GCA_004119915.2. Lineage (NCBI taxonomy): Eukaryota > Metazoa > Chordata > Actinopteri > Sciaenidae > Collichthys > Collichthys lucidus. The sequence goes on from CM014086.1 coordinate 16,460,162, forward strand.
GGATCCTATCTTTCAGTGTGAATCCTCACATAACATTGTACATCTAAAATGCATAGCAAAATTGCAGATTAAACATATTTAAGTATATCCATCTTGGCTGAATCTTGCTGACTCACAGAAGGACAATAAAGGAAAGCAGAGAAAGCAAAATGTGTAAAAACCTTGAGCAAGTCTGGCCAGGTTCCTTTTAATCATAGGGGGTTTATGGCACTTCAGTGATGAATGATTCTCCCAACTTAAGGTGCAATCTCCGCAAACAATAGCTTACCAGCGGGACACCAGGAGCATGCTGGGAGTTATCTTTATACTGGACTCTTAGCAGTTTTGATTCTCAGTGAAAAACACCCTGACAAACACCATATCCAGTGCAGCTGTATAGTCCTCCCATGGTCACAGTGACCACGTCTCTTTGTGTGATGCAGCACACTGCTGCAGACTGGGGTTTTCTGTAGGACACGTGATGAAGCGGAGGGAGGACTCTCACGTGCTGCACAGAAAAAAACTGCTTTTATGGAGCTTTTGCTATATTTTAGTGTCACTGCTCTCATGCTACAACTCCAGATTTTATATGGCCAAACCAAACATTTATTAGAAATCGAACACAGTCCCAGTCCTGATCTGAGTCCTTTAATATTGAATATCTGTGGATACCAATTCTGATCCAGTGCTAAATGTATCTTTCTCTTTTTCCTCAAGAGGTCAGTGACACAAAGTAGCACGGCAAAGTCAAAGCCGGACTCTGCACTGATCACAACAGCTCCATTAAAAGGAACTGACTAGTGTATAAACCAGTCAATGCCTTTTTTCTGGATGCCTATGCTGTGAGTTCTTTGAGATTATTCGCTCGCCTTCATCTTTCTCTTGGCTGTATACAGACTGCACAGTTTTTTTTCATGGTGTCATGATCTAGTTCAACTTGGCAGCTACGTCACTGTGTTGTTTACGACCACAAAAACAGTGAGGCAGGCTATTAAAAGCTAGTTAAGTTTACTGCAACTATTGTCTCAGAATATAAGCACATTAAATAAGGCTGGTGTTAGCAGCTTTCATCAGACTCCAAGCATTTATGCACAGTCAGACATGATGATGCTAGTTTTATCACTTTCTAACAAGAGATTCTCTCTGCTGTTTGTCAGATGGAAACAATGTCAAGTGTGAAGATTTGTGTCTCTCTGCAGCCCTACAGCTCTTACATAATCCTCTTTGTTACAGCAAAAAGTATATTGTATATGCATATTGTTTCTTACTCCAGAGAACTGAACTCTATGAACAGTCTCTAACATCCAACCATATGATGAATTATGCTTGTATATCAGTCTACCGCAAGCATAATACAGCAGTACCATCCATCTGCCAACAAGATAAACATGGCATTACCCCACCTAGCAGTTAATTAGCTCGTGTTTATTGTTCATATTTTGTGTTTGCATGTACATGCTCAAAATGTTCTTGCTCCTGCGAAATTTACTTTAACTCAAGATCAAACACATAGCATATCATCAAGACCTCATTTAGCAAGTCAGACATAACAGTGTACATCTCCACCCTGATGGGTGATATCATCAGGGAACATAGTAGACATTGGTTATAGTACAAAGAGACTCCAATAGCAAATGAATCATTTGGCATTCATGTGCGACCTGTGGATTTGTGGTGTTTACGTGCTGCCCTGTCCTCGGAGACAAAAGGCAGAGACAGGAGGGATGAACGCAAATATTGCTTCCCTGAACACACAAAAATATGTCAACAGAATCAAATTCCACCATGTCATCAGACAGATAGATGGCAGGTAAAGCCAGCCTCAGGTTGCATTGCCTTTATTTTACACGTCTCATTTGTCTGAGGGCTTAAAGGACTGATTCACCCAAATATAAAAAAGAAGACCACTCTTTTGTGTTTAGTAACACACACCTACAAGGGACATTAAAAAACACAATGACTGTGGGGTGGATTATTAATGTTCTTACGAAGCTTGCACATATTAACGTCTTTCCTGTAAAAACAGGCAGATCGACCGAAGACAACTTCAGAAACCAGCAGTGGCCAGTCTGGCAGAGGATACAGTAGCCTACTGAGGTGGTTTACTTGCCAAGTTTGGCTACTGGCGTCCCAGGGCTGAGTCAACTTAGTTAGCTACACGGCTGACCGAGCTAACAACAGTTAACAGTTCGCTACTTTGCAATCAGTACATCACCTCAGTAATGTAACAGCCATATCTAGTCCTGGTCTGGCTTTTGAGCCTGCTTCTGTTGCCTGCTAACAGCTTTAGCAAGTAGTGAGACTAAAGCTATATGTGCATCAGGAAACTTTGCAAATCACAGAGTTGAAGCCGGGCAGCTGGAGGAAAAGCAGCAAATATATTATGTATAAAATCTGATCCAGTTTCACCAAAATCACTGAATAAAGTTCTAAAGTTGTGCTTTTGTACAGTAATCAGTCAGGCCTGGTCATAGATGCATGTAGCAGCCATCACAATCACTCATAGATTGTATGAAACAGGAAGCTTTCCGCTCTAGCAGCGTCATTAGAGAGAAAGTGTTTCATTGGATGTAAAGTGCAGGACCAGAAAGACGTTTTGTCATTGCTGGGTCATATACTGCTGTATATATATATATATAACGTATATAGTGCAGACACATGTGAAACACTTAAGCATCATAGACACTTCAAAGCAGCAGACAGAATGATCTGTCTGTCTGGTTTAAATGTGACCAATGAGTCAAAACCGATGCTGAAAATATCTGTGGTGTGGGACTTCTGTTAACCCCATGCATCTAGAAGCTCAGCTTGACAGGGACACAGTTTCTAAAATGAACTGGCTTTAGATGCCATTTTTTAATTGCAAATTTTCAGAGCAATCAAGTTTTTTTTTCTTTTTTCAGTTTCCAAAGTCAAGAATTAACTTATTCATCTTACCTCACCTCAATTCATAAGCCAACTTGGGTTACACCAAACAGCTAACTGTATTTACCAACTATTTTTTAAGTAAAAACTAACTTCAAGCTAGTCATTTGTGCTGCTTTTTTGGAATACAATGAAAAACAGCAACTCTTCAGACAGTTAATTGAAAGATTAATTGAAAAGTCTTTAAAGAGTGTCATAAAAATAAATAATAACTGGGCATATGGGCACTATTGCCTCTATTGCATTGGATTAGATGCAGAAACCTCAGAGACAAATCCCAGACAAATAAAATAAAACACATCTGCGTGGACAGATGTCAGTTTCGATGGCCCATTTTATAATTTGAGTGATTTCTTCATAGATTTGACGAGAAGGGTCTGTGATGTTTGTGCTAACTCACTGTCAAACAACTAAATTAACAACCATGGCAATGAAAGACAGTCCATGGAAAAGATTGTGACACAGAGCAAGTGGAAGGTGCCCACATATTTCAGAAGAGAAGGTTCCTCTAATTTCAAAGCCACAGCTGTGGGCACATTTAAAATGCAAACAAAGACGTCAAATTAACTCAACTTGCTGCTTTCCACAATAATTTAGGTGGAAGGCTTGTGGCATGGATGACTTCACCGTCTAACTTAAATCTTTATGAAACTGTAAAAACAAGGATACAGTTGCTACGTCAACACACAAGTGGCACATGTACAGTACATGCTCCCTTCTTTAAGTCAAATCTGTGTTTACTGTACAGAAAAACATCTACTTTGACAAAACTAGAATCACCATGGGGACGGTGAAGAAGTGACGGATTTCAATAATAGACTGCTGCACACTGCTGGTTGATAAGTTGTCTTTAGAAAGCCTTTAAGACAGGGATTTAAGCAGAAAGTTGCGAAACTGTAAAAGGCCTTTATTGTGCAGGAGGAGAATTGAGTGACAAAACCACAGGTTTATGGTTCAAGGAGCCACCATTGCACCCAGAAAGCAGCCAAGCTATCAGACAGCTCAGGATATTCACTCTGTGACGAGCTAAACAAATTCAGCAGTCAATTTAGCAGCGGACGCTGAGGTGAATGAGTGGTCGGAGACGTGGTGGATTTGATGAGAGTATTTTGGTATTTTTGCATCTTAATACCATGTTTGAAATGAAACTGCTGACTTTAAAGCCAACTTATTTTGGATTTGCTGGATCACCATAAATAACAGTGCACATGTCCCATCACCAAGGCTGTCCCCTAGTTTACTGAGAAAATTAGGCATTACTTTTCAGTTGCTCCACCTATGTGCCATGAGATATTCATTGCTTTCAAACTAACTGCTGAATCACGCATGTGCATAATGCAAATAAAATTCTGATACATTTTACAAACTAGCAACAAAACCAAATCCAGCCATTTTTAAAGATATTCAGTATAACTACTCCATATGATTGTCAGCAGCAGCTACTTAGTGTTTTCCTTCAAGCGCGCTTTACATCAAATGTGTGTTGCCTACATACACAAAGTAAATGGCCCAAAAAATCTTTGGACTTTCTTTCTCAGAAGTCTCAGTCAATGTGGCTTTAATGTCCTCCCAGTAATTATAGTGTAGAGGGACTGAGGTCACCTAACCAGTGGTCATTACAGTTTTGCAGGCAGCCCCCAGCACGATACATGGGAAAGAGTCAAATCCTCCATGGGATTGACCACTTATTTTCCAGTCATGATGCAGGAATAATTATAATTTTTTATGGGAGGGAGTTGAATGACCTTCACATCAACTGAGGAACTTTCAAAGACCGTCAACATTTGTCTCATGATCTGGTCACCAGGGGCCTCCTTCTGGCGCACGCTAGAACCCGGAAACTGTCGTACGCACCAAAAAATTCAGATGTATCAAAGTGTGCGTACGCATGGATCCAAGCACGTTTCTTTTGTACATCCCAATCAACGTGGAATTCAGCGCACATGCACCTCCCCCCTGTCCACGCCCTCATTTACATATGCAAATCTATTTAAATAGGCCCTGGACCTGAGATTCACCTCTTTGTCCAGTCAGATAACGCGACAAACAAAGGAAAGAAAATGAATTTCACAGAGTCTGAGCTAAAGATTCTAGTGAATGAAGTGGAGATTCTGTTTGGTTCCCTGTCAACAGGGATAAATATGACCAAAAAATGACGTGAGTGGGAGCGTGTGTGTGACGCTGTAAATGCCGTGAGATCCGAGCAGCGCACACACAGGTGTGGACAGGTGTGGCACTGCGACTGACATTTTACGCCCGCCTTTACTGACAATAATACTGAACACAGGGAGACAATCAGGGGCTTGTTAGAAAGCTCTGCAGCTCTAATTTCACCAGCAGAAAATTAAGAAAACCAAAAACATGATATTTGAATGCGCACATGCCCAAATATGCATTGGCACACTGGCACGGCTTCTGGGTAAATAAATAATTTAATCCTTTAATTGTCCCGTATGTAAACCAGCGTTACATACGGGACAATTAAAGGAATAGAAGCCACCCATCGCGCACCGTGCCAGCCTGCAGTCTGTTCCTAACCATGCTGTTAGTCATAATGAATGAGTCGTGCGCATCACATATGATTTGAACGTTGATGGAATGAAAATGTTTCCTACTTAGATAAACAGCTCCCGCTGGGATGCCCCTGTTGCCAGGAACCCCAGCGTATAGTCAGCACAGCCCCGAGCTACTCGCCGGCCTCCGTTGCGCTCTCTGGCCAGCCGCAGCTCTGCACACAGCTCCAGTAACACTGGCCTTGGTAACCGAAATCGGCCAATTATCATGGTTTGCAAGTAAATCCTCGCATTCCTTAAATCGCTCACGTTTGCAAGGTCCTCTAACAACGCTAACGCTGCCTTTGTTAATATCATTTTCTTCATCACATTGCGCATGCTTTTATAACCACCTATATAATCGCAAACATGTGGGTGTGTTAATTGTTCATAAGTGTGTCTCTGATGTGCACACTGATGACTACTTGTTTTCACACATTAACAGTTTCCCAGCGTCACCTCTAAGTGTCGCCAAAGGAACAATAGCTGTAGAAACGTGCGTACGACAGCTATGAAATTGGCGTGGGTCACGCACATTTCTACGATTGTTTCACGTTTGATACATCTGAACGTGAGCGTGAAAAAGGACGTACGCCATTTTTTTGTGCGTACGCAAGCTTTGTACATGAGGCCTCTGGTCCTTGCGGAATAAGTTTTACCTGAGTGCAGAGCACAATATTCCACCTAGCTAGCCGGCTTGCTAACTGCTAGCAACAATACTACACCAATCTAGCTGCTTGCTCACTGCTAGCTACAGTATTATGCTAAGCTCGCCAGCTTGCTAGCCACAATACTACGCCAAACTAGATAACTTACTAACAGCTAGTTGAAGTACTAGACTAAGCTTGCCAGCTTGCTAACTGCTAGCCACAATACTATACCAAGCCAGCTGCTGGAATGCTAAATGCCAATAAGCTTGCATTTTCATTTCATGGTGCTCACCTAAAACAAACTGTAGTTACATAAAAGAAACAATAAGACTTTAAGTAAAATAGTAAAAAGACATCCAGCACTGACAGTGTACCAATCAGGAATTAAAAAATAACCGTTTTATGATTTACATTTTCATGACATGTTGCTTCTAAATATTTCTTTAATGTTTAGTGGAGCAAGTTTAAAAAAATGCTAGATTTTATGCTAAAATGATGAATTCCCCCATTTTGACTTTCCCTGAAAGCTCAATTGTGTCAAGATGGCTCAGCAGAGTTTGTACTGCAGTCATTTGTTGCATTTTGTCCCCTACCTCCCTTAAGAGAGTGTCTACCTGCAATTCTATCACTTTTCAACTCACTGACATCAACAATATAAGTGCCTTTAAAGAGTGTCCGAAAGTATGTGCCCCTCTCCTCATCTGTGGTGCGTTGAGACGAAGACAAGATGATAAGACACACAGTTCTTAAAGAGAGATTAGAGAGGTAGTGCGATGGAGCCAGAAGGAGGCCATGATAACAAGATTTTCTCCCCGCCTTAAAATGTGGCCATTTAGAATTGGTATAAACACCCTTACCTTTAATACAAGCTAATTAATTTCAAGCATGCAGAAGCCTTAGTCTTCAGCTTTTGTCAAACACAACAAGTGTTTAATCTTTCCAGTTTGATCTTTGCTGTGTTTTCACAGTTTTCCACAGAAAATAGTTGGATTAAGGCACAATACACTGTAATATTACAGCGTGGTGTCAACAGAGATTCAGGGTCATAAAATTGTCCAGCACTGACTTTTGGAAGCATGAAGCCCCCATTTTGGGAAGAACAGGGACCTTCAGACTGTGTTTACATGTCTCACTACAGCTGAAAGACTGCATGCCTCAGCTTTGTATCATTCCTCCACACCTCACTATGTTCTTTCCATAAGTATCCATATAAACAACACATACCGTACTTTGATGTTTTGGGGTTTTTTCTTTCATATTTCAATGGCTTGATTGACTGCAGCCAAAAGCTAGTTGAACTGTGTATGAGCTATTTGAAATATTTTACAACAATGCTGATAAAACAGATCCATTTTGATGCGGATCTGAATCCAGATGTTGCCTTCTCTGTGATGCAGGACTATAAATATAAAACACTATTCAGCAAATTTTGCTTATTTACTCTGGAAGTACACATTAAGTTTTATTTAAGCCACTCTAATGGGTATAATAGTTTTACTACATCCAAATTCACATCCATTTGTACTATCTATTCATCAACTGTGGAAAAATCAAACCAGAGGTATTTATACTGCTTGTGAGATAAATGCTATTCGTGACTTTCTGCTTATTCATTTCCACTGAGGGATGCTGGGTTTCTTTAGATTGGAGGGGAAAAAAGAGCCAAGGGCTTCTGAACGTCCTTACGCATTCTTCCCACCAAACTAAGAATGGTTCTCAGGGATCCCTCCCAGCCCAACACCTAAAATAAAATCTAAACCGACAAAAACAACAACAGACCTTAACTAGGAGAGCAGCCCGGCGAAGAAAATCCACACAGATTCCAGTATATTTAGGACAAAGGCCACCAGGGCTGATAAGCACAGGTTTCACCGGCCCATAAAGACGTCTTAAAGCACATATTCAGATGCCAGGACCTGAGTTCACCGCTAGTATGTTAATCAAAAATAAACATCGAGCAGGTCAAGGGTTCGGCTGAGACTATTTATGGCTATGAGAAGCTTCAGTCCTACATTAAAAGGATTATGGGGGCTCTATTTAATATGGCAGAAATGAAATGAAATATAATATACATAAATATTTTTGTTTTCATTAGTGTATTATACCCTGAAAATAATAATATCTACAGATCAGCATCTGATTTGCTTCTATAGTAGCCCAGAACAGAAAAAATGAACACTTATTAAGGCCTTTAGTATTTTTAGCATTTTGAAGCTAGTTTCTCCTTCATGCTAGAAAGGAGAGAATGAGATAAGGGGGTTGCAATCAGCAATTAAACCACTAGGTGGCACTAAATTCTACAACCACGGCCATAAATGTCAAGTCATCTTGATTTTATTCTTACAGTCAGAGCTTTGAAGGAGCTTTACAATCCGTACAATACATGACACCTTTTAACCTTAGACCCTAAATTTGGATGAGGAAGAACTTACTACAAAACAATCCTGTCAAGGCCAGATTCTGTTGGGCCATTCTTGATCTTGGTGTTTCTTCTTCTTGGTTCTACGCCTTTCAGCAGCACTTGCAGTTCAGAATCCATGTAGTCGAAAGAAAAAGAGTAAAGCCATTACAGGGCCACAACTGTATTGATCAGAATTAAAGAGCATCAGTTCCATAATATTCGTGTTAGACAGATGACAGATGTGACTCAAACATATCTGGTGGAGACATGGTGTGAAGGTAGAAATGAGTTTCTCCGGGCTGTACACGAGTGTCAGTCTGACACATTGGCATATGTGCATTTCATTTATCCTTGCACAAAATGGAGGTGTAATGTACATGTGAACTACAAAGTGGTGTCACATTTAGTCAAGCACAATGTAAAGAAAACATAACGGATGCATAATCCATCTTAGATCAGAAGAATCTTTACTTGAAGCTCAGAAAGAAAGTTTGGGTCACACCAAAAGTCCTAAAATGTGAGTAAAGTGCAAGCCATTATACAGCCACTGCAGACTGTATTGGATCTAATTGAAGCGTATCTGTTCCGACACATTTGCTGTAGACAAGGGCTAAGTTAAAGCCATGGGAGAGCCATTTGTGCCTACACAGCTGTTGACTTTGTCTCTAAATTCATTAAGAACACTGATGTCAATGAAAACAAGTTCCCGCCCACATTTGATAGATTTGAAGACGACTTTAAGTTTATGTGAAATAAATATGTAACCGCGTCTAACATGGGTGAGTAGGTGTGTCTTATCCAACATCATTGCGTGCTTTATCAGTCTACACAGAGAAATAAGACACAGCAGAATCAACATTTCTGGCCAACAGGTAACCACTAGGCTTGAGATTGTGTTTTTTTGGAAAGTTGTTCAGTGCATGACATCTTAAATCTGAATATGATTTAGTTTGTTAGAAACATATGCTCATTCTGCTTTAATCCAACAGTTTCGCCTTGAAATGATCAATTCTGACATCGTGGATTATATGTTAGTATCTAGTATAAGCCTATTTTAATGTGTTCATTTGTTGTACTGGGCTGATGATTCATTTCATTCAGAGAAAGGTCTGGAGACAGTGGAATTTTTGAAGCTGTCAACATGTTTTGAAGTTATTACCTTAGCTTCAGTCAACAGATTCAAGAAAGAATGCAAGAGGGATCCAAAAACAGCACAACAGCACGATCAAAACCGTCCCTTCAGTGATGGGTCAGTACAGCTCCACCATTCAACCACAGATTGCCTCCCATCATATTTCCCCCTCCTGGGTCTCACTTGAAGTTTCCATGGTGTCTCAAAATCAATAAAAAAATGGACAGATGACTCTTAAATATGTTTGCCTCTGGTGTCTGCCACCGTCGCTCTCTATTTTTGTCTTTGTGCACCATAATTATTCTGAGCTCTGCGTAATTTGGTAAACACTGGTCCTCCTTCCAGAAAACCATAAATATAATAGTGTCAGAGCTGTTTAAAACCTTGGGTTTGGCCTCCCAACACCTTTTCTCACCACTAACACCACCTCCACAGTCAGTCAGTCAATCAACAGGCCTCTGTGCTACCAAGACACACCGGAGGACCAGGTGATGGAATGTAAGAAGCGACAGACAGGAACAGGAATCTAAAAGCAAAAACTGAATCCCTACAGCCGTAAGAAGTGGCATTCTCCCACGGAGCTTTAGTGGAGTATCAAATCCTGTACACTGGACAAGATCCCAGTGTAAAAACCAAAGACACAGATAGTTAAGCTTTATAGTGACCGTTTATAGAAGAATATACATTATAACCTATACTTGTTTCCGATCACAAACCAAACCAACAGGATGCAGCGGGAAGCAACCCTTCAGTTAGCAACCATGTCACTTCACACTATAAATTTGCAGAAATATTATAGAAGAAACATGCCAATAATCTCAGAAGCATATATTTTGTTGTGGAGCTCTGCACCTGCCAAATATAGTAAACGCTCTATTTTTGGTCTTTGCACAAGTTTAGTTGTTAATCTCATCCCTTTTTGCAACACTTCCTCACTTCCTCACCGCATTTCCAATTTCTGTAACGCTAAATACAAAATGGCCATGTCCAGTAAAATGACTGGGTCTGTGTGTGTCCACATCAGTGGGGTAAACAGGAAGACTGTGAGACTAACCAACCTAATTGAAAATAGTGGTAGCTAAATCACCACAAGCCTTTTCAGCTAGCTTCTTACTGAAGATTCATTCATAATGAATTCAAACAGCATTAATTAAACAACATGAGCCAGGTATTGTTTAGACAACAAGCTAACACAGACAATGTTAGCCAGCAAACTCAATTAGAAGTTCACAGAGACAATGACTGTGTCTGAAATCTCACTTACTTACTCATTCACTACTTCTTATATAAATGGACATAACAATACAAACACAGTAAACAATAGTTTAACAATAGTTAGCAATCTAACAGTAATAATCATTTTTCTGTAGCGTTGTTCTAAAAAAAGTAATTTTCAGATCTATAAAATGTAGCATATTGCTTTGTGGAATAGTTAGCACTATAGTAGATACATCCACACACTTTTAAATTTAAACATTTTTAAACATTACATTTAGTCGTTTAGATTACACTTTCATCAAAAGATAGTAAACGTAGTGCACTATGTAGTATAGGGAATGATTGATGATGATAAACACAGTCCATGCTTCTATTAACATAGCATTATCTTCATCTTCATCGCAAGCGCATGTCTCTTTTCTTCATCAAGGACCACAATAGAAGATGTCGTAGGCTGTGTTCAGAATGGCATTCTAAAGTTCCAGTCATACTAAGTATGACCTCAAATTGCGTATGCACTGTGTTCCAACAGCACAGTATTGTTTTCTGTATGTGAGAAATGTAATAGAGTTGCTAACATACTAGAAGAACTTGGACTATGCACAGTGAGCTTCCTGGACATACTCAACTGCCAAATACATTGTGTCTCAGACTGTCCAATGGCTGACTGCCAAGGAGAGGGTTCCTGCAGAAGCTCAAGCAGGAGCTACTGAGGACCAAAGGCTTAAAAGGTACAGTAAAGAGGAAAAGACTAACATAGCCCATATAATGTACTGCAAAACAATGCATTAGGGGTAGAGGTGATTTGTTGAGATTTACATTTTCTGAATCATTTTCATTCAGCTGGAGCTTGGACTGGTAAAGTTGTCATAAATAACAACTGAGTATTTTTAACATTCAAATGTAAGGTGACCTTCATCAGGTGACCTACACATCATGTTAACAACGGCCAGGTGACTTTCGGCATTATAGTCCAATGACCAGTGTCGCCATGGTAACATTAATGTAAACACAATTAATGTTGTGCTGTAGGTTTAGGCACTACCATGATCTGTTTTAGGTAGCATCATCAGTTTGGGTTAAAATAGTATGTTAGTTACGTGAGTTAAGCTACAAGTGTGAGTTATGTTACATATTGCATGCAATGTACGTTGCGTAAATGATACCAGGCTAGTATTTTGAGAGCAATGGACCTTCAGTGGAATGGCTTTGTTTTTGGATGTATGAATGTTGTCAATTTCAATTAATTTAGTTTAATTGCCACATATGATCATACAGGTACAATCATAGTAAAATGTATTTTCATAAACTCCTACTATTTCCTTAATTAAAAGTAGTGTAATATAAGATTGTAATAAGAACAGAAACATTATAAATAATAATGATTATGGAAGTAATGTGAGCAGATGAATAAAATTAGCTAGTAAAGTTTTTTCCAACTTATGGTTAAAGAGTATAAACAAAGATTTTCTATAACATTACAATCTCCACAAATATGAACTGGTAACCTCATCATGTGGATGGATGAAAGTAGATTGGGTTGTACCAGATATTTAGAGAAGTCATTAGAAGTTCTATTTTCTGATGTGTCTGAAAAAATGTAGTGTCTAGATGTTAAGAAGATACAGCTTGTGAAAAATGAGTCAATATTAACGTGAGTAACTATGCGACGAAAGAATTGCATATGATCTGTGCTCATGTTCACTTCTCTGAGACCTGCTGATGGTCTCCTAAAGAGGAGCTAAACCCAGATGACACAGATACAGGATATGACTCTTTAGTGAGGCGTCTCCAGTCCAAAGCGCTATTTGTTTTTACTATAGTCTTATTTATAAGGTTATATTTTGACCCATGACTCTGTTCTACTGTGTTTTTGGTTGTATCCTGAAGGAATTTTATTCTATCCACCCCAGTCGAGATTAAGCATACATGCAACACATCATAACGTATGAGAGATTAAAGTGTGCAATTGTGTAAGAGCATTAAAGATCTCCTTCAGCTGCTGGGATATACAGATTGCAACACCATCCCTGTAAAAGCTGCTGACAATGAGGTGGTGAGGGAGGTACAGTAAAAAAAAAAGTACTGATCATTATAGCACATACTCAGCTTTGATGAATTTGATAATTAGCTTTAAAGTAACCCATTACCTGCTCCTAAAATAAATCCTAAAATGAGAGCAAAATCTGATTTGGTAAGAAATTACCAGAAATTTAACGTCTCTGCCTTTAATTCCTTTTTGTCATGGGACCAAACTTTCCATAATTTCATAATGACTTGGACAAGATTTTGTCAAGATAAAAAAAAGAAAGAAAATAAAGTCCAGAAAGATGTTATTCTGAATCACAGTTAGCCTCCAGATGGTCAAACTTCCAACCATGATTTTTGTCTTTTGGTCTCTGTAATTGTAGCTAACACTCAGCCAGGAGGTCCAGCTTTAGTCCTTCCATTCATAAAGCTCTAAGTGCCTCTTAGTGGCATATTTGGTTTATTAAAACGTTAAATCTGAGCCACCGTCACCTCCCAGCTCAAACACTCTATCTTTAGCTCCTGCTTTCCCTGCTGGCACAGGCACATCAACCTGCAATTATTTTCTCCTTTCTCTCAGGCAGGGTGCTGGGAGTCAACCTGAGACAAGACAGTCCAAAAAACAGAAAACTACAGAGCAAGGCGTAAGAAAACACATACAAGTAAACGTATTGTACATCCAAACCATTCAAACTAGAAGATGCAGCAGGGTTCAGAAAAATCTACAGTTAATGAATGGAATGAATAAGCTTCTACACCTGTTTGAGCAGCATGCAAAACACAGATCCTCAGTCATTTAGAAACACATGCATTTTTCTCAGGAGTTGGTGGAGACAGAAAAACAGAGCTAAAACAGTTTCCAGATTCTAAATACAGGAAAAAGACAAAAACGATTATTTAAAAAATTATTCAGATCTTATTAAGAACACAAAAATATGATGTATAACTGTAAAGATTATAATTGTTTTGTATGTATTAAAAGTAAGTGAGAAAGGATGCACACTGGGAATTCTACATTCAAATTTAACACTAAATATTTGTCAGAGAACAAATAATTTTCTAAGGAAGCAAGGTGTGGATTACTAACTAAAATTTCTGGCCCCAGTCGAAATGATGTCAAGTCAAAAAAAACAAACATACAGACTGCAGAGGTGGATTAGATGATTTACAGTAGCCTGTGGGAACCATTGCTAATTTCAGTTGGCTTCTGATGTAACCAGCCAATATATGGAAAACAGATAACAGATACACCAGGACTTCCTGTGCAGTCCAATCAGCAACTTGAAAATTGAGAATGACACATTTCTGTTACAAAAAGAATATAAACTATGTTTTATAAACAGAATGCAGATAACTAAAATCTAAATCGTAGTCAAGACGATCACAGACGCATTTCGTTCAATGCTCTCCACTTTACTGTTTAACTGAAGCCCACTCAAGCATGACTGGTCAATACTACTCGGACTACGAACAGAAACTAGAATGTTTTCCGATCCAAAATCGTGGTTCCTGACCTAAAGATTCAACCTTCATGCATTCACATATCTGTTTACGGAGATTACATATTACCTGACCGCAGTGACTGACACTAAACAAAGAACTACCTTAACAAAGTATAGGCTCAATGTCTGGCAGTTCTGCCAGCTCTGCAAGGAAGACAAAGTGGACAGCCCAAGTAAACATTTACTTAAACTCAAACACAAACATCCTGAATATAATCACATGACCCACATGAAAATAAATAAATAAATAAAATATCGGTCCTGTTGGTAGAGTAGAGAACATAGAGAGTATAGCAGCAGAGTTTGTCTTTAACAGCGAACACACACACATACATTGTGTATAGTTTGCTTTGTACATACTGTTTCAATTTGCTTATGCCAATAAATCCTCTTTAAACTGAATACTGGACTAGTATAAAGTATAAAGAATAGACAGCGTATACTAGGGATGCAAATTATCGATTAATTCATTAATCGTTAGTTGATTGACCTTATCGGCCGAGTAACGGTTAACTGATAAGCAAGTTTTTTCCTAAGAACATATATTTCTCACTGTGTCTTTTAACATAAAGCAAAATATTGCTTATATACTGCATAAAAAAAATGCATGTTATATTTCTCAACTAATGTTTTATTGTACCAGTGGGGATACGGTACAGATATGGCATTCAACCAAAATTCATTCTGCATAGAAAATTGAAATGCATAAAAAAAAAAAAATTGCGCACTGGCTCACCTGTTGCATGTGAAACATACAATATGGGCTTAGCCTACACAATATTAAGCCTACAAATAATTATCTGGTTAAGTACTTAGATGAAAAACTTGAAACATTAGCAGCACCACTTAGAATCTCCCTTGTTCCGAGAAAGGTCACAGTAAGATTACTAGCCCTGGAAACTTGGGCTGAGCATGTTTATTTAGACACAGGAGCAGATAGCGCTGACGTGCTAGCAATTAACATTAGCATGTTAGCATTAACATGTATTTAATTCTTAGTGGCTAATGCTAATTGCTAGCGCATCAACACGGCTGCATGCAGGTTTTGAAGGTGTTATCTTAGTGAACTTGTAGAGCTGCTGAACTTAAACGTAGCACTGCAGAGTTTACACTGAGCGTCTTTGTCATCATTACTTAGTTCGAAATGCTCCCATACTTCACTCCGGGTCTGTCGCCGCGTTACAGTTCAGGTACGTTCGGTGTGGCCTAGATTAAGCAATGGCGCCCTCAATTGGCGACACCATTAAATTTCACTGAAAAAAACTTCTGTGGAAAATGGCCCTAGATTCAGTTAACCCGATTAATTTATTTTAATCGATTAAATTCTTTTCGACAATTAACCGATTATCTAAAAATCGGTATCCATCTTTAAGAACGGGGAAATTAGCTATAGAGACCAAAACTGTTTTTTGTACCAGGCTGTAAACATGTTTATTTCTGCTGTGAAGTTGGACATTTCAACATGGGGACTTATGGAGACTGACTCACTTCTGGAGCCAGTCTCAAGTGGATGAGAAGAGGAACTGCAGTTTTTGGCACTTTTGGCTTAATTTCACAGACACAGGGTTGCCACTTAATGTGGACACAACTCCAAATAACAGCGAATGTTTCTCCTTGTTGACCTCATGTCAAACCAGGCACCTGTTTGCCAACACGTTAACCACATCAACTTTATGAGGATAATAAGTCAGTGCTGAATTTACAGCATTGCCTCAAAGTGCCCAAAAAAATTATATATGCAGGATTCTAACCAAAATGTTAATTTTGTGCATTTCTGACGAGAAGTGGGGTGCAAAACTAATTTCTTCAGAGTCATTTAGACACTCAAATGTGACTTAAGCACGCTGTCTGAAGATGATGTGGAAAACAGAAGCTGTACATGTGGGGGGACAACCCCTGCCATCAGCAGTTAATTAAAGCCACTGGAGGAGCATTAAGTCACGTCTGGAGTGCAGCAGCGGCAGTATGTTAAGATGTTTGGAGGGGCAAAACAATAGTTAAAGCTGCAGACCCTTCCTAGAAATACCACCCACCCTGCCATCAGGAAGTTTCTGAAAACACTGAGGACAACATATCGTGGTCTGTCTTTACTGCTTTCCATACAGCACATCCTAATTACATGTTTATGCAGTGTGACTGCTTTTTACCTATACGCAGCACAAACCTACCCAGAAACACCAAGTGAATCTAAGTAGCCCTTTACATTAAACCTCAGAATGGACAGATTTAGATAGGGAGGCATTAATTCTGACGCGCCAAGAGATCCAAATTAAATAAAAAGCGGCCGTGCCTCTCTGCGGTCACAGCCACTTTCATGGTGAGGTGCAGCGGCATATCTGCAGCTTAGAAAGTTGTTAAATGTCGACTCCACCCCCGCACTACTCTGTCATTTGATTCAAAGAGTTTACCAAAGATGCCCACGGCTCACTGAGCACTCATCTGCGGCCACTGAGACGCTGGCAGTTTAAAAAATACGGGCAAGGGGAAGGAAAGGCTTTTCCAGTACCAGAGATATATTACTCTGTGGCTTGGCCAATCAGGACTGTAGATGTATGGTTGATGAGGATCACCACGTTCAATCAGTCAAACTTTGATCTCACATTCAAACGTCAAGGCTTACTTTCAAGACTCCTGTCAAACGCCATTTCTGTTTCCTTATGGTTATTTCAGGTTTAACAGTGATTCTGCATCTGATATATGGTTCATGTTCTTTTGCTGCTGTGACATGTGAATTTCCCACCTGGGGATTCTTTTTTAAAATCTATGAATGTCCCATATTTGTACTCACCATTTGGGGTAGTACAAACAGTAAATGTATAGCAAGATTTCAACACCTTCATAGTGATATTAATGTAGAGCTTTCTACAAAAACTAAACATTTCTGGCTGCTACACAACAAGCAGAGATTCAAGGAAGTCATTGATCCTAGCCAGGAAATAGTCCAGCACATCTCAGGCAACTCACTGAGAAACCACCATGTTTTTATTCTTTGTAGTATGGATTAAACAGACCAGATAATACCAATATGATTCAGAGGTGTTTGTAGTTTGGATTTTGTTACCTGTACAGTGCCTAGACAAGCTAAGCTAAACTAACCAGCTAGTGGCTGTAGCTTCACATTTAGCACGCAGACATCAATTTGAATATCTAATTCTGTATTTCCAGCAATGTCAAACTATTTTTTCAAGAGGAACTATGTAGGGAGACGATAGGGCATTTCAGAGTGGACGGCCATGTACACGCAAACACATGTGCATAGCAGTCCTGCCGATGGTTTCATACTATTCAATGATTAGTTGCAGTGACATGTCACGGATGTGAGCCAAAATCATCTCTGCCAGTTTAACACGTTTGATGTGCCTTCAAGATACCCACAATGCAATTTAGTGACTGTGCTTGTTTATGAAAAGGTTATAAAAGGTTTAATGTCTCTCAGGTTTCATTTTATAAGAGACTTTAATAAGTTTCTGTTCTTATTTAATGAATTTAGACTTTAGTCCAGCCAACACATTGGTGAAGTAATCTTAGTTTGTTGCAGATAAATTGACAAAGCTATTATCTAGAGATGTCTTTAAGAAAGTTTAGAAACTGCATAGGATGTCCAAATATCTGTTCAGCACATACTGTATCTTTTCAAACTAAATTACCAATATCAATCAAACACAAAACATTCTGATATTGCATGCCAAAGTATTTACTACCTGAGTCTATTAAATCAAAGATGTGCAGGAGATTTTGAAAACCCCTGATGAGGGGATGATGGCCCTCCTGTCCACCTACAGCCACGTTCAGTTTAAGTTCCTCTACTGCTGCAGCAATCTCAACTGCAGACAGGAGCCAGAGGATGAAGCAAGAAGAAACTCAGAACAAAACCTCACTCCTGCCTCCTGGTGTCTAAAAGTTGACTGTGGATCCCTGTGGCAAACAACATGCCAGTTTGTAAAAATCACAGAGACAATATACAGACATAAATCTGCCAGCGTCATGATAGGCTTTACTATGTGAACTTTAAACATGAACACAAATCAAGGCGGTGCTGAGTTTAGTAATCTAAATTAGCCTTTCAAACCCAGAAATTAGAGATAAGAAAAGAAATCCCACAACTTTCCAGCATCCTTGGTTTAATTTTAGATGAAACCAAAAAGTGACAGAGAATAGTTGGTACACGTTGTTCTGGTACACGTGTAGTCTATCACTGTCTCACCAGTCAAGAATATTCAGACTGAAGGAAAATATTGTCAGACTTAGAGGCTTTTCCAGAAAAACATCCCGTCACATGCCACTTGGTCAATAAAATGATGTTCTTTAAACAATGACTGTGCAGTTACAAATAAATGCAAATCTGGGCTAAAATGGGACACTAAAACGTGGAGGCAATCCTGAGTCATCGGTCAAAAAGTGTAACACAGTGCACGCGGATGTTAACTTCCAAGACCTGCACAACCGTTTGCCACAAATGTAACCAAGTAAGATAAATCAAGAAACTTTAAGAAAGGTCACCCCAAAAGGGGAGACTGATAGGAGTCCCCTCACCGCTGCTCCATACAGACAGGGAGAACCAGAGGAAAAGAGAGAGAGGAGACAGGGAGGAGAAGGAGGACCGTAACCCCTGAAGTGACAGGCCTCCTGAGGACATGGCACCCGTCATTAAAGATGACATCAGAGGAGGGAGGGCCTTCCACACGAGGTAGATCCTCCATGATGCTGGAGCCCTTCTTAGTATAAATACCTTGAGCCCAGTGCCCTGGGAAGCAGCAGCTGCCACTCAGACAGACAGCCTTCACGACTAAGGATATTAGAGCGCAGCACCAGGACAGCAGCCTCCCGACCCCTCCCCCAACTGTTTTCTTGGAGCGTAAACCTTTCCCGGTAAGGTGGCACTTTTTTCTAAATCTCAGGTTAGTGCACAGAGGATTCCCACCATGCAGCCTGGCTTTCACTGTGAGGGAGAACTGCTGCTGGAGCACTGATGCTTGTTTGGCATTACAAGTGTAATGAGCCATGCGCTCTGGCTGAGTTTACACTGAGAGAGACTTTGTGCCTTTGACTATTTGTTTTTTTAGATTAGGAGAGATGTTGCATGATTTAATTGACAAAAGAAATGTTGAGGTTTTGAAGAAAAACCTGTGATACAGCAGCTGCTCACTTCAGGAGAGCAAAACTGAAAAAAGTATGATCTGTCTGATTTGCAGCCTCTGCATCTCTTTACTTGGACTCTTAGTTTAACTGATGCACTGCACTTCACTTGCAGTCTCAAATGTCAGTGATGTGCAGCAACACAGGTGCCATGCTGCTCTTCCATTATCGTGCATAACTGTCATTAGAGACAATGACAGCAATAATGCTTTCTTCTCATGAATGGCTTCTGTCTTTGCAGGTTTAGCTTCACAAGATGGACTTGAGGGTGACAAGCGTTCTCCTTGTCCTCCTAGCTCTGGCTGAGGCGACCCCTGAGAGGTACTACCACAAAGTGAGCAAGACTCCCTACCCCGTCAAGAGTCATGGTAAGACATGTCACTTTTCTTGTCAGGGTTGTTCTTAGTGATGAGGGGTTTTGCTCATGGTTCAAAGTCACCTGGGTAAAATAAGCAGGGGCAGAAAGGATGCCTGCAACTATTTATATTTTAGCAAAACTCCAGCAAGTCCATTTTTTTTATTTCAAATCACTGCAGACTGCACTGTAAAATTGCTTTCAGACTGCATTGGCGCCATAATCCATCTGTTTTTGTTCCACAATTAAAACAAATGTAGACAAATGAAACTGCAAAACAGCAGATGACCCTTCAATTTACACTTCTGGTAGAATTTGTAGAACACTCTTAATTAGACCTTGTAATGCTGAAAAGCAAGTGAGAAGGCAGGAGCCAAAATGTTTTAAAGCAATCCACAAATGAAACAGGGTTACGGTCTGAAATCACTTCTGAGACACTCCTTCTACAACGACTAAACAACAACCGTTAAATGAAATTAAAGCCATAACTTCAACCACTGAAATAAGACAAATCTTAATTAACCTCACATTCAAGTCATCCTGGCTATCCTAATCGTCATCATCATGGCTGCTCCGACACTTCACCAAGATCTCCTCTTATGCAACTTGGCAGACTGTCGGCACATACACATCAGTAAATGAGGCTGCCAAAACTGTGCCATTAACTGTCGTCAACTCAGCAGGACTGTTGCAACATATCATTGGCTGAGAGTGGAAGGCTGTGGTTGAACTGGCTGAACTGCTGTGAATGTCTATAAGCATATATAACTGTGAGGTGGGGTATTGCTGTAAAAGAGCACCTTTGCTCTGGATAAATAAAGGTTAAATAAAGAAACTTTTGCCACTTTTGCATGTGGCATAAAAAAACAAAAAACCCAAAGCAGTGGTCATGATGTAACTGCCAGGATGATGTATGACACTATATTTTATATCCCAACCAGGGAATGATTTAAATGTTCTGCCTTTGACATTTGTTTCTCTAGCTTTTTGTTTTTGGAAAGGTTCTGATGTGGTTTCACTGTGTGCCTCCACGTAAAAATAGAATACAATGAGGGCTCAAATTTGACGAATGTCCAAAACAGATGTTGTTACCACATTGCAGGCGCACCCTAACAAAGTGCTTTGTGGCATTAAAAATCACACCACACACAAGTTTAAACTGTGAGTTTAACAAACAAACCACAAAATTTAGTGAAGCTTAGCTCTGTAGCTGAGATAATGAAGCCAGTTTTTACAGTCCAAAGGGAACAAGTAATAAAAGAATTATGGAATAATACTCCAACTAAAGGAGTGTTTACTGAAAGCAACCAAACTGAGAGTGGAATGCAGGTACTAAACTGAATATATACAGAATAGTTTTTTGCAGTGCAGCTCCTGGATCAGCTACTATGGCCACTATCATCACTTCCACTTTGTGGTCTTCCTGGCCGCCAAAAAAGTCCAGTTCTGGCACAAATATCCCTTGTGGGGTTTCAGGCACGACTTTATGTGGCTTGAAAATGACAGCCCTGTCAAAACAATCCTTCTCAAAACACAACAAGCATTTAAAAAGAGAGGTCAACACTATTTGGATTTGATTCTTTGACAGGTCGCTCTTTTGGCAATGATGCATTCCAGAATTATAGTGCAAGAATGACAGCAGGGTGATAGTTTCATCAGGGATGAGCAGTTCAAAACTTTAGTTCATTCCTTTTAATGCTAAAGCCCTGGTACATGAGTTTTTTTGTTACTGCAATACCTAAATGGTACTTATATTTTTAATATAGTGACTAATTATATATATACAGACATTAAAGGCACAATTAATGTCACAATTGTAGCATTACATTAACTAGTAGAGTGCATAAAATAGCAACATTTATGTTCAAAATGAAATTTAAAAATATATATAAAAGAAAATTCAATTAAATCCTGAAAAAAGACAACTGGGCGACATGTTTGTCTGGGGGTGAAGGCACTGAGTTCTCTGGAGTCTGGCCTTGAGTTTCTTTGACCATCTAATTTCCTGTCATCTACCGTCAGATAGAATTAGGCAGAAAATTTTGAAAAAACCCACTTGTATATGCTGTTTCAAGTATGTGTATGTAAGTGGATGTTTATTCTTATATTAGAGGTAAAAATAGATAAATGTGCAATAACGTCCAAAAAAATAACAAACTTTAACATTATACACCAGTTTAGTGCATATATTTACTCATATGAACTGTTTGCTCTAGCACAAACTTTATTCTATGTGGTAGGAAATACATCAAGGTGATGATGACAACTTGGAGACCACTAACTATACATTCAAGGCCATAGGCAATGCAGGAAATTAAAGGGTGCAGTATAGTGCAGGCAAATGAAACTGAGATGCACAGGGGTTGGTATGTTGGGTCCACGCCAGCGGACATAGCTTGGTGAGCATTACTTCAGACCAATGGTGCTATGAAGACTATCCTGAGAAAAAAAAAAAGAATGCTGTCCACACAAACCGCCCTACAATCATAGGGAGTAGTCTTTCAAGTCAGGTTGTAGTCTTATGGGGAATACTAAACCTTGGGTTATTCAAGGCCAAGGATGAATCTTGACTTGTATATTGCATTTGTATATTGCAAGTACAAAAAGTAAAATATTGTGCAGAGAAATGCTTCAGAATGAAGAAAATTCCTTGATCATATACATTTTTTTTAGTTTGACATTTCTTTGGGGAACACTAAGGGATTTTTTGTCCATGTCAATTATTCTTTCATGTGTATTTTCTGTATCCATCTATGACATCATGAGGAATACTGTGAAGTACCCTTTTTTACATTATTCAGTACAAGAGACAGTTAAATATATCCAACTATAAACATCTAAGTGAACCAAAATCACATGGCATGTGCATTGTATTACCTGACTCAATGTTTCATCTGTATTTATGCATTTTCTAGTAGTTGCAGGTCAGGACGGACCTCCAGGTCCTCCAGGTGAGCCAGGGCCAATGGGACCACCTGGACCTCCTGGAAAGAGTGGTGTAGGACATGCTGGAGCACCTGGCCCACCAGGCCCTCCCGGACCAGCTGGCTACTCTCAAGCAGGTAAACCTGGTACTCCAGGAGCCCCTGGAAAACCAGGTGCCCCTGGTATCCCAGGTGAAAGAGGTGCAACTGGTGCAACTGGGGCAATGGGTCCAAGAGGTGCACCTGGTGCACATGGAGCACCTGGACCTGCTGGACTTACTTCTGTTGGAAA
Source organism: Collichthys lucidus (assembly GCA_004119915.2). Classification (NCBI taxonomy): domain Eukaryota; kingdom Metazoa; phylum Chordata; class Actinopteri; family Sciaenidae; genus Collichthys; species Collichthys lucidus. The sequence continues at coordinate 16,483,256 of CM014086.1, forward strand.
ACCCGGAGCAGCTGGTCTCCCTGGGGCAATGGGACCAAGAGGGGAGCCTGGTTTGAAGGGACATCCTGGTATTCCTGGTATTCCCGGCATGAAAGGAGAGAAAGGTATTGGAGTACCTGGTGTTCAAGGACCATCAGGCCCAGTTGGACCAATGGGCCCATCTGGTATGCCTGGCAAACCTGGAATTGGTAAACCTGGTGCCACTGGCTATCCTGGAGAACCTGGAAAGAGTGGCGTGCCAGGAAGAGATGGCAGTCCTGGGCCTATGGGTATGCAAGGGCCCAAGGGTCACACAGGGGCTCCAGGCACAGGAGCACCAGGAAAACCAGGCCAGAATGGTACACCAGGTATGCCTGGACCTATGGGGGCTAAAGGTCCACAGGGTCCTGCTGGTCAGCCAGGCGCCCCTGGCATGCCAGGTGTTGGCAAAACAGGTGAACCAGGAATACCAGGTGGCAGAGGATCCCCCGGTACATCAGGAACCACTGGTCAGAAAGGAGAGCCAGGCCCAACTGGTTTTACTGGTCATCCAGGTGCTCCTGGTCCTATTGGCCCAGCTGGTCCACAGGGTGCAAGAGGATTCCAGGGGGAGGTAGGCCCAACAGGACCCAAAGGCGACATTGGTATGGTTGGTGCACCAGGCCCAAGGGGAACCAAAGGTGAGCAGGGAGCTCAGGGTTTCACAGGAAAATCAGGTACCCCTGGGGCAGTAGGTCCAGCAGGACTTCCAGGTCATCATGGTCTTCAGGGAGAGAAGGGTGCACAAGGCCATACAGGTGCCCCAGGAATTCCAGGAGCAAATGGCGGCCCAGGACCTAAAGGACACGCAGGCATGCCAGGAGCACCAGGAAAAAGCGGTGAGATGGGAAGGCCAGGACCCATGGGACAAGCTGGTCCCCCTGGTCCAGCAGGTCCCCAAGGATTTAAGGGTCACCCAGGTCTTCCAGGCCCACCTGGCCCAGCTGGCATGACAGCTAAGGGAATTTCTGGTCCTCAGGGTCCACCTGGAATTCCTGGTGCCAGAGGTCAAGATGGTCACCCAGGTCCTGCTGGTCCTCCAGGTCCACCTGGCCCACCCGGGGAGGTGATTTACCACCATGAGAAGAGCATGCCAATCAAGTCCCATGAGGTTGTGATGCCTCATGAGATGATGAAGGCCCCCATGTCTGCCTTCAGTGCTGTGCTGACCACTGCCTACCCTCCAGCTGGAACCCCTATTAGTTTCAACCAGGTTCTGTACAATGGTGAGCACCATTATGATGCCCATAGTGGTGTGTTCACCTGCCAGATCCCAGGCCTCTACTATTTCAGCTATCATATGCATGTCAATGGTGCCAATGCACTGGTGGCCCTTTACAGAAATGAGGAGCCAGTTGTTTTCACCTATGATGAATACAACAAGGGCTTCCTGGATCAGATGTCAGGCAGCGCTGTTCTTATGCTGCATGCTGGTGACAGAGTCTATGTCCAGGTCCCTGATGAGGAGAGTAATGGTATATTTGCAGCAGATAATGTTCACTGCATTTTCTCTGGGTTCTTGATTGCCTCAACGTGATTTCACAAATCCAAATAAACCTCAAAACCCTACAAAACAGTAAACTACTCTGAGAAATAGATCAGTTTACAAAAATCCAAACTGAGATTGTCGATTTAAAAAAAATCTGGGTGTAATTTAACTGCTTCATTTAAATCTTTGCAGTAACAAAATAGTCAATTTTCCAACAAATTACTTGCAGAGGTATAACTGCATAGAATGTTTGTTTTGTTTTTTTAAATATGGTTCAAATTAATGCCTTTCCCCAGTTCACCATGTCTGTGTCTTTGCAACTTTAAGAAACATGAAACAATATTGGAAAATATCATAAGTGGTGCTTTACAACTGCCTGTAACATTTACAGCATGTCTTTTATTTGTATTTGTTTTTATTAATGTCTGTTGTTTAAGAATTTTCCTGTAATATACATACAAAAGACACGCAAAACTGTTGAACTATACGTTATTAGAGATCAGCACATTCTCACAAGCACTGTGATCAGCAAAACAACACAGAATGAGAAACTCAAACTGCATTTTTTTTAAAACAACTATGTCCCATTGGATGTGTTAAGTTATGTACCACTTACTGACCAAAACACACAATAAAAGTTCTAGTTTGAAAAAGAAAAATACCCTCCTCCTGTGTATATTGTGTGTGTGTGTGTGTGTGTGTGTGTGTGTGTGTGTGTGTGTGTGTGTGTGTGTGTGTGTGTGTGTGTGTGTGTTGTTCTCCTTTACAGTATAATCTTTGACAAAAAGACTTCAGAAATACACTATAAACTGGAATGTGTGCTAATAAAAAGCATACCTTTGAATGCAGATGTGTTGTAATTGTGGTCAATGGCAGCAACCATGTCCTTCCAAAAGTTGGAATTCACCTCATTTCCTCGCTATTTACAAAAACATAAAGTTACATTTTAGTATGTAAATAGGTGAAGCCCTCAACCACTAATATGAAAATGTACCTTATGAAGTATTACCTTATGCAACATGTCCACAACTCTTCCACAGAGGAGAGCCCCGGGTAGATCAAAGTAGTTGTCATAGAAATAGTATTTTGCTGTAAAGACCAAAACAAAAGAAAGTAAGTCAATCACAGGTTATGTGAAAAAATCCTAGATAATGCATTTAAAGAGCAGAAACAGTATATGTAATAAAGATAAATATAAGCATGATACCAGATCTTGTGAAGGAGGTATTGAGGCTATTGAAGTGCTTCCATTCCCTTTTTGGACCATAATGTTTGATGATCTCTTCTGTGCTGAGGTCATTGGTTCCATGTGTTGCTCTAACCAAGGAATAAATAAAAAACAGGACCTTTAACAAAGAAACTGAAGAGATTTTTATATTTTTATAAATATATTTCATGCAGCAAGAGAATACCGTAAGACAGTTCCATCTTCCGCCAGCTTCACAAGGTTTCCATCTTCCAAATCGACCACAAGCCCTTTAAAACTGGACACAACATTCAACATATTAGAAATTCATTATAAACCAAGCCTGTTACTCATGTTTGATGAGCCACTGTAGATTATTTCAGTGGACATAAAATGTAAAACTCAGATATCAAATGGTAACAAACAAATGACATCTAACCATAGTTCAGTTGAGAAATAATATCATTCTCATCACAGTGTGTTCAGTACAGATAAACTATATAGCAGGTCTAGAACATGTTTAGTCTAGTAGTTACATTAAAGCAGATTAAACTTTAAAATTTCAAGCGATAAAGCTTCACCTTTTTGGCCCCTCTTTATTACATGTTATGTATTTTTTTCCTATATACACAGACATGCAAGAAGTAAATATATACCTTCATTCAAATTCAAATTAAAAGGTGTCTATTTACTTATTACATGTCTGTGTATGTGTGTATGTATATATATGGGGGGGGTTGCTTGCTGACTCACCAGAAATCCCAGGTGGCAGGGGTTAGGTTCAGCAGGTCCTTGTCATAGCCTTTATGCTCCACCAGATACCTGGTAAAGCTCTCATAGATGAGCTGCAGAAGCAATGAAGGGATAACATCACTTACTGCAATGAGCAGCACAGCCATAATGCAAAGGACAACAACCGTGTGTCAATGAACGCTGAGAATACACAGGTTTTTATTCCAGCTGAACACTATAGAGTGACTTCCCTCCTCATTTCTTCTGTTTTAAGGTGTGACGATCAGTGACTGTTCTTTGTTTTAAGGCATGAACAGTATACACTGAAAAGTAATGTTCACACAACCTACAAATTTCATGTGGTTTTTGTTGTCCAGGCTTTCTAAAAGTAAAGCTAGATGAAAAGTGGATCTTGGTCCCTTGCCCACAGATTCTGCATTCATATTCAGATATCTGTTTGTTAAGATTATGTATGTATATACCTACCCACCTACTCCAACTCCTGAGAAGAATAAAGTCGCTTAGTCTGTTGTCAGATGGTTTATTGGAGCTTCATTGAACACAGCTGCCTGGAGCTGCTGGAAAAACCATTGATGAGAATGTTCATTCATTTTCCATAACCACTTATCCTTATCAGGGTCACAAAGGGCTGGAGCCAATCCAGGCTGACACTGGGCGAGAGACAGGGTACACACCCTGGACAGGTCACCAGTTGATCACAGGGCACACAGAAACAACCTTTTTGTACTCAACCAATGAGAAGGTTTGGGCTGGAAAACCAAAACAATGAGCTAAAGAAGCAGATCCCATAGAGCTGAGACATTAGTAATTTGATCCATTGTTAATTGATACTGCACAGTGCAGCTTACAGTTAAATCAAGTTATTTCATTGGTGAGAACTATTTGCAGAAATCAGCCAATAAGTCTCAAACTGAGTCAAAAATCCAAACAGGTAGCAATCAAACTGAGCTCCCTATCCTAGACCTGTGCTGCTGCACTGACAGGATTAGCAAACAAACATGTGGCATGCATGGGACAAGGAAGACCACAGGAGAAGTCCAGGCCTGATGATTGTTATGTTCTGTCACTCACAGAATCCAGCCATACCCTGTGAGTCTGCAGTGACTTGAGCTCCTGATTACACCAGGTGCATCCTGCTATGTGAGGATACTGCTGCCAATAGGCCTCAAGGGGGATTTAAAGACATGTATGATGATCACCACCGACGTCCAACCTGTGAGTCACGCAGAGTGACTGCAGCATCAGGAGCATCGCATCACCTTACACACACACACACACGTCTCTCTATCTAACCACAAACCACACAAACAGGCATTTTTATATTAATGCATTTAACGAATGATCGTGGAGCCTATTGACGACGCCGTGCTATTTTGAATCCAGATGTGTTGCGGATCGAAACGTCACGGCCACCGTATGATTATGTATTGGAGCTAGCTGCACACACACACACACACACACACACACACACACACACACACACACACACACACACCCTCACTCACTCTCACTCACTCACTCACCCTGGAGGTCTCCTTCAGATGGTAGCGGCAGAGCGTGTGGTCCAGGTCGAAGCCGATAACATCACACTCCGCCAGGCTGAAGTATTCGCTCATTGTGGCTGCGGCGGTGGAGGGGAACCTGCGGGGAGCTCAGCTTCACTGTACACACATCAACTCGTGCACGGAGGCACAACACTACCGTACTGATGTCTGTGTCAATGTCACTGTGTGACGGCGGGGATGGCACTGCGGTCCGCTCGCGCGCTTTTCGCTCTTCTAAAACGGCACCGTGAAAACGAGTCACTGAGCCCGTTTTCCTGCACACGAATCGGTTATCAGTGAACGGTTACCGTCAATAACTTCCACATATGGAGCCAGAAGTTTAACTCCTGTGCGCCTGAAGAAGGCGGCAGAGAGGCGAGTGAGAGCGACGGGAGCGTGCACTGCTTCCGGGTGTGTGTGCCGGGGACATAACCGTAACACTCAGTGTAAATGCGCAAATGCGCAAAATTCATTTGGGGGGGGGGGTCAGAATCACTTTTGGCTGCCAGCTATGTGCAGGGCCGTTTCCAGCTGTTTGGGAGCCCTATGTAGGATGCTATCTGAGGCAGAGACCCTAACCTTTTCAGATGTGACGATGCAACATTCTGTTACAGCAGGCTTCAGTACATTAATACATGTAACCGATGCAGCTGAAATGCTCTTGAAAAATGTTTATGGTAAACTTTGAAACTCCCCTCACCAATCCAGAGTAAAAAAGAAATAAAGTCAACTCACTTAAATGAATACAAACACAATGGAGCAGCCTCCATATTAATGTGCAAACAAAAAAAAATAGTAAGAATAATATTAATGTTTCAGAAATATTTACATGTAACACTGCAACCTCTTCAGTAATATTTTGGATCTGACCACAAGTCTGACGGTGGAGGGTATTGCACAAGATCCAATGAAATCAGCAAAAGCTATTATCAGTTATTATTTCGATGCCATAATGCAATAAATAAATGAGTTGGTTTGTCTGGTTACAAATAAAGACAGGTACTTTTAATTCTGAGGCTGAACCGGTGGCTGCGGGGCCCTATGCATCTGCATAGTCCACATATAGCAAGAAACGGCCCTGGGTATATGTACACGTAGAGGGATTCCACTAAGGTTTTATGCTGTGTGCATACACAAATATATACATTCAGGCATACATTCAACTAAAGGTAAACATTGAAGTACTATGTAAGGATGAAAATATATATAAATATCAAGCGGCAACCTCTGTGGCTGTAAAAAGTGCAGTTTGTCAAATGGCCACTTGAGGCTGGCTACAAAACGAGTCCATAAGCTCCTATTATATATACTATCTATCTATCTATCTATCTATCTATCTATATACTGTATATATATATATATATATATATATATATATATATATATATATATATATATATATTCTCCCTGTAACCTCACTCTTCCACTTGGGTCCCTCTCATAAGTTTCTAGCCCCACAGAGTATGTCTACTTTCCTCCTCTGCATCATGTCAAGCAACTGTCTACCTTTTCCTGTCATAGTTCCAACATTCAAAGTCCCTACTCTCAGTCCTAGACTCTTGGCTTTCCTCTTCTCCCTCTTCCTACGAACACGCCTTCCTCCTCTCCTTCTTCGACCAACAGTAGTCCAATTTCCACCGGCACCCTGTAGGTGAACAGCACTGATAGATCCGATCCGGTATGGAAGTCATAGATTCGATTTCGGGCTTGGGACTGGCACAATATGACACTGGCTTGTGCCCCCTTGTGGCTACATTTTTGAATATATTGAATGAAACTTTGAATATTTGTATTGAACCTTGAATATATTTAATGAAGTCTGAATATATTGAATAAAACCTTGAATATATTGACTGAAACTTTGAATATATGGAGTGAACTTTAAATGTATTGAATGAAAGTTTGAATATATTAAATGAAACTTTGATTATATGTAGTGAACCTTTAATATATGTAGTGAAGTCTGAATATATTGAATGTAACCTTGAATATATTGACTGAAACTTTAAATAAATATATATAATGTACCTTAAATATATTGAATGAAATTTCGAATATATTGAATAAAACTTTGCATATATGGAGTGAAGTCTGAATATATTGAATGAAGTCTGAATACATTGAATGAAACTTTGAATATATTGAATGAAACCTTGAATATATTGACTGAAACTTTGAATATATTGACGTGAAGTCTGAATATATTGAATGAAACTTTGAATATATGAAGTGAAATCTGAATATAATAAATAAAACTTTGAATATATGGAGTGAACCTTGAATATATGGAGTGAAGTCTGAATATATTGAATGAAACTTCAGATATATTGAATGAAGTCTGAATATATTAAATGAAACTCGCTCCCTTTTTAATCATGGCAGACATAAAACAGGCAAGGCAGCTGTTTATCAGGCCAACCTCAGCATGCCTTCAACCTCACAGGAGTGCCCCACAACACCCAGTGTACAATCTCCACCCGTACACAAGAAAGGGCCCAAGACACTGTATGGTTAGCTTGATATAGTTTTCAGGTTATTTAATGAAGGTGAAACACTGTGAATGGCCGTGCGTAATGGCACTACGCTCTGACGCAGCACTCCTCCGGGACTGGAAGAAGAAGCTGCTGCGGCTACAGGGATTTCATGAACTGAAAGAGAAGCTCTTCATATATCGTTTAGATACAGTAAGAATCACCCACATTCATAGACCAATGCAGGGTGAATATTTAGTTTAGTATTGAACGTATTTTATGATTCGCGACACATCGTCAGCTTTGGGCAAGTTACTCACACAGCGGACTGCGTACAGAATGAAATTAATTATATATTCAAAGTTTCATTCCATATATTCAGATTTCATTCAGTATATTCAGACTTCATTCAATATATTCAAGGTTCTATATATATATATATATATATATATATATATATATATATATATATATATATATATATATATATGGCCAATGAAGCGATTCTGATTGTGATTCTGTTATTAGAGTTATAAAGAATTAAGATGCTGGCCATTTTAATTGACAGGTCGGCGCTGTCCCTGGCTTGTTTGAGCAACCAGGCATCATTCAGGTCCACCTAGGCTCCACATCTTTGACCATTTATTTTATTATCATTTTATTATTTTATTACCCTAGCACCCTTCCAGTGGAGAAAACTACTTGTTGTATCTCTAAATGGTTAAATAGTATCACAATTAAACAATTTGTAAAGCAAGAACGGGAACTGTTTCACCATAAACGCCCCTGCATCAGACGCCAAAGTCCAGTAGTGTAGTTTTTTTCTGCCACCTGTTGTGGCCGCCATGTTCCCGCCTTGGGCCTCCTAATAGCTTTATTTTAACTTAAAACTGTTACTTTGCCTACCGTTGCATATTTTTCTTACAGGCCCATAAATTAGTACCACATAATTGTAAGTCACCATGCTTATTTTCTTTTTTTTATCAGTCCAGGAAATGGCTTCCATAGTGAATCATTAATAAATAATGATAAACATGTAGCTAATATAATCACTTGTTTGGTGCTAAAAGGTTCTACCCGCCAATATGGCCGCGCGAGGAGATGTGACGTCAGCTGCCGTGCGCGTGCCGCTCCCTCATTCCTCAGCAGGTGCAGGTGATTGGCGCACACACACACACACACACACACACACACACACACACAGGAACATGCACCATGAACTCCAGACCGAGTCTCGAGCAGGAAACTTCACATTTAAGTAGAGCAAGTCAGCTTCCCTCAGTGTGTTCTGTGAGCTGTGTGTGTGCTGAGGTCAAAGACCGGGACTACTCAATGACTCTTTACTTTATGGAATAATGAACGAGGAGAAGGGACTCCCCAAACTGTTCCAGTCTTTACTCCTGACACAGAATGACTTGCTGTGATTGACTTGAAGGTTTTTTGTTTGTTTGTTTGTTTGTTTGTTTTTTGATCATGGAGATCCGTAAGAGGTTAGTGTCGCTTTTTCAAAGATGTACGTCGTGTTTCAAGAAGCGGCCTGGAGATGACACCACAGGTGTGGACAAATCTGCCACAGTTATTGAAAACATCCACGCTGGTAAAAAAGCAGAGCCGGACTTCCCGGCCTCAAGATCTTTACCGGCGCTACCAAACAAGGTTGAGGCGTACTACATCGCCCAGTATGACTACTCTGCCCGCACCGAGGAGGATCTGAGCTTCAACGCCGGGGACAAGTTAGAGGCTCTGGATAAAAGTGCTGGTGACTGGTGGTTTGCGAAAGCTCTCACCGGAGTGTCGGCCTCCAAAAAGGGATACATCCCGGCCAATTATGTGGCACCTGTGGAGAGTATTGACGCAGAGCCGTGAGTATGATTTACCATCATTATTCTGTTTGAAAAGGCTGTGCTCAGTCATATTTACGCGTGAAGTGACCACAGCCTTTGAAATCAGTGGTTTTGTTTAGCAACTCAATGTCTGTTAACACTTTTGGAAAACCCCGCAGAGTGAATGTCTGTGGTTAAAATGGTTAATGATTGTCTGGAGCAGGAAACATGGTTAATAATCCCGGGACAGAACAGGCTCATAAAACAAAAGAAGCTCAGCGGTGCATTGACCAGCCTCTGCTGGCATGTCATGGACACTTGTATACAGTTGAACCAGATAGACACACAAACTGGTTTTGCAGCAAACTTGCAGATTGAAAACACTGCGAAAAGCCTTGATGTGTTCACACCCTGCAGTGTGTGTGTGTGTGTCAGAGTATTAAAAGTAATAATAAACAATACTGTTTTCTTTATTTGTAGCTGTGGGGAAGAATATGTCACAGAAAACACTTTGTGGCTCAGTCTGTCTCTGACCAGTGTCTTGTCAGCTGTACTCTGGTTTTTCCTGTTTTTGTTTACAGTGATAAAAATAGTTTTGATTAGTGGTGTCATACTCTTTGTCATAGTTTCACTAAATCACAAACCTGAGAGACTAGACAGACGAGAATATGTTTTATGCCACACCGTGACATCATGCCGCTCATCACATGCATCTCTGTGGGAATGGCAGTCAAAGCTCAGTCAGGTTGTGTTTATGTGTTTTAGGAGTGTTAGGGTTTTGTACATGTTACCTCTGCTGATAAATGGAACACCAACTATTTCCTTGTTGACGAGTTCATCATGTATCCTTGTGCCAGCTCAGCTCTGATAAGTCTGAGCTGATAAGTCATCAGGATTCTGGACTTGTGGACTAAGATACTAATAAAATGTCATATTCTTAGTTTAATGAGGACCAGATTAACCTGCTGGGGCAATCTGGGATATTTATAGATAGCTATTTCTGGGAAGAGACCCTAAAAATGGAGCATAAGATCACAATGACAGTTATCATTTATAAGAATGCAGAGAGAGGGGCACTTTGCCGCATGTCATCCCTACTCTTTATCTCTCTCCCTACCTTCCTGTCACTCTTCAGCTGTCTCTATCAAAATAAATGTACAAAAGCTTGAAAACTAAGATAAAAGCATAAAGGAGACATTATATTACATCAGGTACTATTTAACAGAGGCTCATAATACAAGTTATACAAAGAAAGATCCATTCGATCCTCAAGGATAGCATCTGTTTACGTTTGTAGTATACCTCCTTACCGCACAACTTTTGGGCAGTCTTCTTTTTCTTTTAAGGCCACAACACAGTGGAATGCACTACCAGTTAATTTAAAGAGCTGTCTCTCCATCAGGAGCTTTAAGTCACAGCTGAAATGTTCACTTAAAAACAGTCAAAACTGTAACTACTGATTTATGGTGCTGACAGAATGTTTTTATGTTGTGTGTGTTTGTGTGTGTCATGAGTGACTTGTCTATTGTATTTATGTATATGTTCATCCGTTTTTTATGTTTTATGTCCTGCCAGAGACTGCGGATGTAAATTAGCCTGAGGCTAACTCTGGTACAGTGCATGAAATGGCAACATTTATGTTTTAATTGTACATGGTCCCTAATAAACGTAAACAAACAATATTATTGTTAATTAGGAAAACACTGTGCTGCTTTATTGAAACATGCAAAACAGAAGCACAGATATAAGCACACACAGTGTAGATCATTTTATTGACCCTCTCTTAATATATGCGCTTAATAATGGTTATTGGTGAGAAATGATTTAGAATGATTTATTATGTAAGATTAATGTATCCTGTACATTTCATATTGACAACAAACAAACAAATAATTAGTCCGTGTCTCAATACTTTCCAACTTTTCCATCATGTCTGTGGCTCTCAGCCCCATGGCTGTTTCCTATTTGAGCATCTAAATGGCTAAATTAATATATACTTCATTGTTTCATACAGCTAGGTACTGTAGTTTTTAACCGCTTCTTTGCTTCAATGCTCATTTCCAGATGGTATTTTCCTGAAACCAAGAGGCTGGATGCAGAGAAGATGCTGTTGGCAGGGGGGAACCTGCAAGGCGCCTTCCTCATCCGAAACTGTGAAAGTCAGAAGGGGGAACTCTCCCTCTCAGGTAAGCTGAGACAAGACAGTAGAAGCTTAAGCTTCGAGTCATTTCTCCCTCACTTCGGTGTGTTTTATAACGTTTTCTCATTTTGCACATTAACGTTGGCAGTATACATTTAGAGAGAAATGGAAATTTTATTTTTAAAAGTATTGTTGGTGATAAAACGTGTTCAATTTAGCAGCTTACCAAAATACATACAATACATGTTTCACATAGTTTAAATTTCACCCTGATGAAGAAACATTCCAGGCAGACACTCACGCTTTCAGCATTACAACATGATTATGTAATTGATTAGTGTTGGCTCACAAGCTTATTTTCATAGTGTTTACAGCTAAATCAAAACTAAAGAAAGAAGCTTCTAAAATTATCATGACTAAGTAACCTTTTTAGTGCAGTAATATTCCTAAAGCAATAAATTGTACAAGTGTATTACTCGACTTGATAAAGATTATTAGCGATATCCTAACTAGCTAACTAGCACTACTTCATCTGTCTGTACACTGCTGTCACAAAACACACATTTCCACACACCCCTAGCATTTTTCAGTGACTCGCTCAGTTGACTTAAATGATTAATGGCTTCAAGGTCATCAAGTTAAATGAACTCGATTCCAATAAATAACAGTGAGATAAGTTTAGCTCTCCGCCTTTCCTGGTGTAGTTCTTTCCATCATGACTAAACTCTTTCCATTGTCATTCATTAAACTCAACTGATGTCATTATTCATTTCACTGCCAAGAGTCCCCAGGTTAATTCCTAATATTAATTCTTAATAATTCAACATGTCACCCAAGTGAAAATATATTTACCTCAGGCTAATTTGACTGATTTAATTACATTTGAATCTGAGGGAAAATATAGTAGTAACATAACATTATACTCATGACTTCTCACTGTGCATAAGTAAAAATGTAAAAAGGTGCAGAGTTAAGCAGCTTCCTGTCACCATTAGATCTCTTAATGGACTAGAAACTAAACACCTGCTGTATATCTTTAATGAACTTTGACATTTCTATATAAACAATGGATCAAATGACTATAATGAGCCCACAGACCAGCCGACTCGGCTGTTCCTTTTTATTTTATGGTGCTTTTTAGCATCTTGCAACTCTTTGTTTTGGTTCTACTGATCACAACTTAACTGTTTGGGTTCAGTTTCTGATATAAGTTCTTATAAACTTACTGAACACTACCTGGCCAGCACCAAACAGAAAAAAGCAGTGGCATTAGTGTTTGTTTGCAGATTGTTGTGTTCCACCTAAATGGCAAAAAAACAAATCTATTAATGCTTTTTTAAACTACAGTTAATGCAGTTAATACAAACATTTCTACCATGACAATCTTGTGTTGGCTTGCTTTGATTAAAAACTGAGCCGAGCCATAAGGAAAGCATACTTACTTCTTGACTAATGAGTATATCATTGGATGTTGACTTGTCTTTCAGTGCTCGACTGTGGGAAGGTGAAGCATTACAAGTTGAAAAAAATGGACAATGGTCTTTACTTTGTGTCAAGGACCAGATCCTTTGAAACACTGAAACAGTTAGTGGAACATTACTCCGAACAGGCCGATGGTCTGTGTGTGCGTCTGGGTGAACCATGCAAAAAGGTAAAGCACACCGAGCAGTAAAATGTAAAGTGAACACATCCTGTTTGTTTTTGTCATTGTTGTCTTGCATGAAGTCACATTGTCATATTAGTAAATGGCGACTCTTCTCTTCCCATCTGTGTAGATGGAGGCACCACAGACTCACGGTCTGTCCTATAACACTGTGGATCAATGGGAGATTGACCGCAAATCAATCAAGCTGCTGACGAAGCTTGGAGCCGGTCAGTTTGGAGAAGTCTTCGAGGGCTTGTGGAACGAAACCACAGCGGTCGCAGTAAAGACGCTCAAACCTGGTACACGAATGCCTCCTTTACTTTGACTACAGTGTTTAGTAAAGAACAGTTTAGAAATGGGTTGAGTGCAGTTTGATTTTACTGATCAGCAGTGCAGTGTGGAATCAGTAAAACTAGATTTTTATTATTTGAGATGTCAGAGCAACATGAGAAGTTTATGCAGCTCAGGAATGTGTATTTCACATCTCAACTACAAGTGCATGACATTATTATTATTATTATTATTATTATTATTATTATTATTATTATACAGTTTTTAACCTGTTTGTCCCAAGACAGCCAACAGAGACTACTCCTAGCTTTCTGTACATACTCTAGCATTATTCTATAGGTCATAAAGATCTCATGATTCTGGAAGAATCAGAAATAATAATTAAGAATTTTGTATTTGAGTTGAGGGAGAACTAATGTCTCATTATCCAACCAAGAAACTGCTTTTAAAAGATCTGAAGACATGCTCCAGAGAATTTACCCATCGTTGGGGCGATAAAAGTCTATCTATCATTGGGACTAAATGAAATAAAATAATATAAAATAAAATAATAAAAAGCTGTATTATTGGGCAAGTGAGTTGCAATTGTGAGCAGGCACAGTTCCTATGCACTGGATAGTTGGCATGAGCTGCTCTTTATGACTAACTAGAGAATCTATGTAAAAGTGTACATGTACTACATAAAATCCTGCTTTTTGCCAAAAACTGACCACTACCAACACCTCTCACAGGAACCATGGACCCTGAGGACTTCCTGAGAGAGGCTCAGATCATGAAGAGGCTGCGCCACCCCAAGCTGATCCAGCTGTATGCTGTCTGCACCATGGAGGAGCCCATCTACATCATCACAGAGCTGATGAAGAATGGCAGTCTGCTGGAATACCTCCAGAGTAAGACATGTGATTATTTACTGCTACTTTATGACAGGATCAGAGTCCAGTGCAGCTTTTGTTCTTTAAAAACAATCTCTGGGCCAGGTTAGAGCAGAAATGTATCCCAGGACAACAAAACCATTTTATATAACAGTTTTTAAATCTCATCACCCACACAAACATGTTTTTAGATGTTAACACTTTAGGAAAGACTGGACGGAATGTTTGCATTATACAGCATCATTATGAAGTATCGGTCTGTCAGACTTTGAATGTATTTGCTGAAATTCATTTTACGGAAGAATAACATACATTAAACATAAACCAACCATCAAGTCAGCATGGTGTGACAGGGAGGGAACATAATAAGGAAGAGAATGTGGTCACCTGCTGTCATTTACAGTCTGAGTCATCTTAGGTCAATTCACCATAAAAGTCTGCAAGTAGAGTTTAATGTGTGTTTTCTCATTAACTTCAAGCTGTATAAACGTACATTATGTTTAATTTACAGTTAAATCCCATCATTAGTTACTTCTTAGTTGGTTATGTTGATTTGTTTTAGTTTGGACTTTGTGTTTGCTGGGACACTCCTGCTCACCTCTTAGACACACTTGCTGTGCTGTAGTGTGAGAGATGTAGTGTCACTTCCATTTAGAGTGATGGTCACTCTGAGGTGCGCTCATGTGGAATTGATGTCTGCTGCCCCAAGACAGTCTGTGTGCTGACCCACATCAGCCATAATTCAGCATCCACCCTGCTTCTGTAACACCTCATGGCTAGGACATGTTCAAAGTCACACTAAGGATGTACAAAGGATAGAGTTAGACATAGTCTCTTGACACATTTTGCTCAGGTATCCTAAATTTTAAACTCTCTCAGGTGTCCGTGTCTGTATGACTAGACCTGCATCAGGTTTCTTGCCAAGTAGGTATTAAGGTATGAGGAATTTGCTGCTTGTGATGTGCCAAATACCAAGACACATTCCTGTGGGAACCTACTTGGCCATGTGTGTCATTACAACAGGCCAGTCTTCTATGATATGTGTCTGTATTACAACTGAATTCACAATGTTAATGAAAAAGAATTGGTGTATCTGTCCCAAAATGTACTGTGTTCTTCCTTGGTCCATGGTATATCTCTTCAGCAAGTATCATAAAAAAATGGACTGAGAACAGGATGAAGATTAGTTGCAGTATGTTTGCTGTCAGTTGTCATTTTATGTGACAAAGTTGATTTTTTTTTTTTTTTTTTTTTTTTTTTTTTTTTTTTAGAGAATAAATTGTTTCGTTTGGCTTCTTAATACACAAACATGAATTATTTCTATCATGTGATTTAAAAGGGTTCCATTTTCCAATCTTTAGATTTCCAACTTAGAAAATGACAAATCATTGAGCCCTAATTTAATTTGACACAGTTCGGTTTGTGGGAGGAGTCACCTCACACAGAGGTCTAGCTTTGGCTAAAAGGTGCACTAACTGTTATTGACCACCATATAACGTGTTATTTTACATTTTATTATTTATCATTATTCTCTCTACATTAAAATCACTAAGCTCAATCAGTTTCCTTCTGTAACACTTCAGACATGGCAGGACTGCAACTGATTCTGTGCCTCTCTCTCTTCATTACAGACGATAAGGGCACCACGCTCGGCATCTCTGACCAGATCGAGATGGCCGCCCAGGTGGCAGCAGGGATGGCTTTCCTTGAGCTCCAGAACTACATCCACAGAGACCTGGCAGCCAGGAACGTCCTGGTGGGCGAGAACAACATCTGCAAGGTGGCTGACTTTGGCC
This sequence comes from Collichthys lucidus, assembly GCA_004119915.2. Classification (NCBI taxonomy): domain Eukaryota; kingdom Metazoa; phylum Chordata; class Actinopteri; family Sciaenidae; genus Collichthys; species Collichthys lucidus. The sequence goes on from CM014086.1 coordinate 16,499,284, forward strand.
TCGCCAGAGTCTTCATGGTGGGTTTGACTTTTAAAGAGATATCTTATACACAGACTAACAAGTGTTCTAGTTCTCATAAAGATAATTGCACATGAAGCTAAAGAAATACTATTGGTAGATCGGCGTCCACATTCCTCGCTAATTATAAACGTTGCCCTCATTTACTGGCACACACTGTGTGATTGACGGGAAAGCTCTGTCATCTGTTCCAGGTATCACCCTGGCCCTGCCTTACAGGGCTTTAAAATCTAGGCTCTGTTATTCATTCCAAGTGTCAGTTCCTCCTCTGTTTCCTTTGTTTACTGCACTGGAACACTCATACACCGTTCTCACCCTGCATAAAGCTACATCTACCTGCATCTATCCTGTGCCTTTCAATGCTCTGTTCTATGAATCACTTCATTACTGTAGTTTTATAGTTTTATCTCCTCTTTGAATCTAATCTTTGTGTGTTCCATTTTGTCACAGCCAGTTCATGACACATTATAAAGCCTAATAAATACTGTTGATAACAGTGATGCAGTGGTGCCCTCTGGGACGACCCTGCAGTCGATAAAACATGATGAAGAGCCCTCCAGAGTGCTAGTCCTTAGTGAGCTCTTCAATATGCAGCTCAATGACATCATCACATGTCTTTGTGAAATAACTGGTAAATAGTTAACCTATGTATTTTATGACGGAGGTGCAGCACTGTAATTATACAATCATAATAAAACAATTCAGCTCTTGTCCACAGTTGGTAACTTCAAAATAAATGCATCACAACCACATCCAGCTGGCCCCCTTTCATTATTTGCCCCTGCCCCTCAAAGAGTCTGCCACTGCCCCAGCTTACCAAATCTCCCTCTACATCTGGTTTAGTGTCCCGATCGTCTGAAAGTTCAAAACCTGAACTGTGTGCTGCGTTTTTGCTTCCAGAAAGAAAACGATAATGTGTACGAGGCCAAAGAAGGAACAAAATTCCCTGTGAAGTGGACCGCTCCCGAAGCCATCCACGACAACAAGTTCAGCATCAAGTCTGATGTTTGGTCCTTTGGAATTCTGCTGCATGAGATCATGACGTTTGGACAGATGCCTTACCTGAGTGAGCCTTCCATCAACCTTGTCATAAATCATTAAAAATTACTGATTTACAAAAAAATTCTGAAAAGTCAAAGTGTGATTGATCTGTGATTTGTCATTCTTGCATGATTCTTCCAGCCATGACAAACTACCAGGTGGTCCAGAAGCTTCCACAGGGCTACAGGATGCCATGCCCGCCTAGCTGCCCCAAAGTCATGTATGACATCATGATGGACTGCTGGAAGGAGAACGCACATGAGCGGCCCACATTCGAGACTTTGCAGTGGAAGTTGGAGGACTTCTTCGACCTGGACGTGACGTCCTACGATGATGCCAGCCGTTACTGAGTGGGTCGTGAAACGTGGAAATAAAAGGACAAAACATACTCTCTATGCAGTGACACCAAATCAGAATCACTTGAATCCAAACACGAAGACGCGCTGATGTTTTTATGAAGTAACCGATTCAAATGTAGTAAAAAAATCCAACCGTTGGGCCAAATGAAGGATTTTAAATGTTAGATCTGGATGTGATTGAATACTGTGACGGTAACTGACATGCTGCGAGGAAGCTTTAACCACAGCGACAGCTGGTTGCAACACTCCTCACTTTGTTTGGCAGCTGAACTGCACTATGTAGCTGAACTCGAAAAGCTTACTTGTCCGGGAAGAGGCGCCTTTTGAGCGGAGGCAGAATGCTGCTCGCTCCATCTCGATGAACCGGTTCTTCCTGCACGCAGAATAGCGCACATTCTTTCCACTGGCTACCTGCATAGCAACTAGCACAAGGTTTACCTGAGAGGGTTTGTAAGCCACGTTCACCTACACCGTCTGTTTGGCTTTGTGTCTTAGAGAATGTACATACCAGAAGTCATTTAACATTATTCAAAGGTAGGTGAGTGTCTAGAGGAGCTAACTAAGACGGTGTAATGACAAAGTACTTCTGTTTTACTTAAATAAAATATTTCACTGTAAAGTTAAAGACCGCACTCTCCTCAAATAGTTAAACTTCATAGTGTTCTCTTCTGCCACTCTGACAACCGCTACAAGAGCTTAAAACAAAGATTGAAGGAACAAACAACTATTCATGTGCATTTTTTTTCTAACAAGTTTCTAATTCCAAGAAGAATTTTACAAATGGCCTGATTTGTGCTTGAAATGAATCATTTGCACACAGAACTGACTAGAACATAGCTCAAATAATCAGCGTTTTAACAAATACTTCTAAAGCTGCATTTATTGATTTCTGTAAATGTGAAACTAACTGAGGTTGGAGGCTGTTGTCCTCTCCAGTCAGGTAAGGAGCAGCATCACACCTGTGTGTTGTTTTAGCATTAGCCTGTTAGCTTTGTTTGGCTGCACATAGGTGGGGTCGACTTGTGTGAAAAGCGTGAAAGCTGTCATGGATGATCAGTTCTATTGTGAATGAGCCACTTTAGTTTTGGATGGAGGTACATGCACACGCCTAATTGTTTAAGTATGTTAAAGATTGTTTATGTTCTGTTCATTTGTGTCATTTTAAAACATGAGTTCTGACTTTGAATGCACACTGGAATGAGGTCTTTTCTCCTCTGCACCAGGCAGCCCTTGTCATTTTAGCACAGCAGGTGCACAGCACATGTTGTAAAAGTCTGCAGTGCACTCATCCTTACCTGCTCTCATGATGGGGCACTTTTAGAATGCAGCATAACGGCTAAATGACTGAACAATGTCATACTGGACTCGACGCCTCTGTTTTTACTGTCTTTTTATTGAACCAAATAAAAGCGGATGAGCTGAGCAGATCTCAGATTAGCGACAACACGTCTGATCAAATGCTTGACACTTCTTAAGTGGATTCTCTCATGCTCTGATGATTTTGTATCGTGTTAAGTGTCTAAACAAGATCTTGTTAATTGTACTCTGTAACCATGGCAGTGTTTATAAAATCTACTGTATTTTAAGATTATCATGCATAATAGAATTAAATGACTTATATTTACTATTATCCTGGTTGGGTTATTGATTTGATCAAGTGACTATTGTACAGGATGTGGTGGATACTAATAGAAATTAGTCTAAATATTCGGCTGAGTCATGTAAACTTTAAACTCCTTTTTTTTTTTTTTTAGTTTTTATTCGGTTTCCTTTCTCTTAGTTCATCTATCCTCTCTACCTGTGACCATTTTCCTTTCATTGGATTGGTGTCAATATCAATGTTTAGGAGATTTGTAATTAAAGTCCACATGTGTCCGGCTGACGAGGACGTTCCTTCCTGAAAAGCATTCTGTTTATATGAAAAGCCAAACTGTGTGTCCTGTGCAGGTGTGTGTCCTGTCAGTGCTTTGGATCTTTGTCCAGCAAGACGCTCAGCCAGTGTTTTTGCTCGTGTTTGTTCATTCCTGTTTTCTCATCGTGTGTTGTCTGCACTTCATAGTTTCCTTCTCATGTCTCTTCTTGCTCTGTATAAATTGTCACTGTGCTTTGCTCTATGTGTGGTGTGTTCTGTGTGTTTCCAGGTCTTTGTCTTACAGCGAACGGTTTGAAGTCCAGGTACTACCAGTTATTAGGGGGCATCTGGACGTTGCTCAGTGTCTTCTCTGACTCACATTCTTTGCATGTGTTTGTACTTTATTCATCAAGTGTTGTCATTCTGTTTGCCACTCAGTGAATATTCTGTTATTGTCTGTCTATAATGTGTATACTGCATGCCTGTCTGTCCTTGATCTGTTGCTCTTCCTGAGATTTTTTTCCTTTTTTCAGTTGCATTTTGTAAAAACGTACTTCAGGGCACCTTAATAAAGTGAGTGTCTGTCTGTCTGTCTGTCTGTCTGTCTGTCTGTCTGTCTGTCTGTCTGTCTGTCTGTCTGTCTGTCTGTCTGTCTGTCTGTCTGTCTGTCTGTCTGTCTGTCTGTCTGTCTGTCTGTCTGTCTGTCTGTCTGTCTGTCTGTCTGTCTGTCTGTCTGTCTGTCTGTCTGTCTGTCTGTCTGTCTGTCTGTCTGTCTGTCTGTCTGTCTGTCTGTCTGTCTGTCTGTCTGTCTGTCTGTCTGTCTGTCTGTCTGTCTGTCTGTCTGTCTGTCTGTCTGTCTGTCTGTCTGTCTGTCTGTCTGTCTGTCTGTCTGTCTGTCTGTCTGTGCTACCATATATCCATTACAGTTTATAGTTAGTTCATGATTTGCTGCTTTTGTGTCTCTCTATCACAGGTTCCACTGCTACTGTAATCATTTTATCATTCATTGTCATTTTGTCAGTCATTGTAATTGTACAATATCTCTCTGATTTGTTCTGTACACATGACATCCATTGCACGTCTGTCCGTCCTGGGAGAGGGATCCCTCCGCTGTGGCTCTTCCACATTTTTTCCCTGTTAAAGGTTTTTTATGGGCAAGTTTTTTCCTCACTCGAACTGAGGGTCTAAGGACAGAGGGTGTCACTCCCTGTACAGATTGTAAAGCCCCCTGAGGCAAAATGTCCACATAAAATTTGATTTGATTCGAAGATTTGTTTGGGTTTTTTCACATGACAAGTACAAATCATAGGCAGGGTAATAACTACATTTCCCTTTCATAACTCTGACACCAAACTTTAAGAGTTCATTTATAAATGCACCATTTTGCAAATAGAGAATGAACCTGGTCAGTCATTACAAAATGTATATAAGCTGCCATTAGTTTCATTAAAAATACACCAGTTTCCTAACACTACCAGGAGTCATTTCACTGTCAGTTTAATTTCCCAGCTTGACCACACAGTGGTGCTGTCGCCCTCCTCCTCACACTCATGCTTCCTGTCCTGATATCTAAATGGTTTCCCTCTAGCTGTCTGTCAGAGAGGAGAGTGTGAGCAGAATCTAATTAGATGATGGTCACATGAGGCTGAGACTCAGCTGACATCAAGATGAGATTCCCCATGAATATCTTGGATAATAACTTTTGGCTGGAGTCCAACCCATCTGTAAACACATCATCGGGTATTTGATATGCGTTTAAATATTTGGGTTCACGTCTTGGATCTGCAGGTGATTTCAGATTATAGTGAGAGTTGGATGTTCTGCTGAGAAGCCTTGGGTCCTGCCATTCATGTGGATGTTACTTTGACCATAACCCTGTAAGATTAAGACACTGACATTAAAGTCTGCTTTTATAGACTTTCAATATTTTACAGGTACATCCAATATTTGCTGGGCTTGTGAGTGATCAGGTGAGTTTTGTGGTTATTGTTGGTGGAAATCAATCTGCTGTGCTCATTTAAAATGTACTCATGGGGCGTTGTTCATCTCATTTGGTAGAGCAGCTGCCCCATGTACAAGGGATCAGTCCTTACTGCGGAAGCCCAGGGTTTGAATCCAACCTGCTTCCCTTTCCCCTATATATATATATATATATATATATATATATATATATATATATATATATATATATATATATATATATATATATATATATAACTCTTTTCTTAAATTTAAGTCTGATGCACTGACCAGGACATGACCTAGGCACATGTTAAAAATGTTTTTGTTTTTTCTACATATCATGATCTCCTCTCATGGCTCTTTTGTTGGACACACCCTCCCCAGGTAAATGGAACACTGCTTTGAGCGGGGAATAACATACAATATAGTGTTGTGATGTTAACACTAAACAATTGCATATCAAAATAAAGAGATTAATTCATAAAAGCATATTCATTCAATTTGGACGCTGTTGTGAACACTTTGTGAAATTCCTGTAAGTCTGACAGGACTTGGAGGTTAGAGGTAAATTGAAACTGGCCCAACACTGGCCCATTGTTTACCGGTAACTCGGTCACACATTACCTAAAACCTGTTCCCCCAGCTTGGAATGGGTATGAGGAATTGTCAGCGATGCCTGATTGAAACACAGGTATGATGAAGCCTTCTACATGTCAGTAATCACAGCATGTCTACTGATGTGTTAATGCTGATGTGTTTGCTGCCACATCCATCGATTCCTGCTTATCCGGGCTCAGGTCACAGTGGCAGCAGGTTCCCTCAGCAACGTATTCCAGAACCTCCCGTAGATCCCAAGGTGTTCTCGGGCCAGATGGGTTATATAGTCCCTCCAGCAAATTCTGGGTCTGCCCTGGGGTCTCCTGTCAGTTAGGTGTGCCCTGAACACCTACAAAGGAAAGCACCCAGGAAGCATCCTAATCTGATGCCTGAACAACCTCAGCTGGCTCCTTGACTTGACTAAGATCTAATGTTCACGTATGTGTTTGTTACAGGGGGGAAGAGTTGACCTCCAGTCAAAAAACAAACGGTGAATTCCTTTGTGTAGTATCTCTGACAGATGCGTCCACCGAGTTGGACACACTTGCAGGCGCTCAGCAATAATTTACTGGTACTTACTTAGACACGTTGAACATGATTGTTGCTACCGGTGTTATTATGCCACAAGCCTAACCACGTGCAACGCTGGAAGCTCACTAACTTAATAACATAATAATCAAGTTGTTCAGAAAGCCACAGTGCAACAAACATGATGCATCTTAATTCAGCGGAGAGGCTGTAGTGGAATGTTCAAAAGCCTTTTAAAAACATTTCACAGTGATAAACTATTTGCATAATTGGGACAATGAATGAGCAACAGTACAAAATAATCCATCTTCCCTTTTGTGTCTCAGAAACACGTAAGGCTGAGGATCCACCTTGGAAAGCACCTGTCTTTATCTATTAAAAAGTGTATTTTTCCCCATTTACCATAATGCTTCACAATAACAAGAATGTGTTCTAATGCAACCCTGTAAAAAACACAGCAGATTTGCCCGTGGTCATAAATTACAAGCAGACAACGGGTGATTGCCTCTCAAAGGGAAAACAAGTGGATGAGACAGGTTTAGTGAGAATTATTCAAATGAATTGCTCTTGTTTGCATAGAGAAAGGGGGATTTGGAAAAGATGGGCTGCAAGGAATGGGATGGGTAATTCCTTTTGCAGCCAACATATTTATGAGCACACGAGTCAATTCCCTTATTCATGGAGACATGTCAAAAGTCTGCATGCGCTACTTCATATCTGCAGGAATCATCAGGTACACTGAGTTTGACAATGACGTTCCAGTCCGTATGGAGAAGGTAGAGTGTGCTCGGAGCCCAGTTTAATTCACACTTGGTGATTTACATGTTGTGAGTCAGTATTATGACGCCTTTATATCATAAAAGCTACATTAGAGACAATAAAACTGTGTTGAAGTTGAAATTCCCTTACATATTTTGGGGTTATCAAAATGACAAATTGTCTTTTGTTTAAAGGAGCAGCTCTCTGTTTGAATTCACATGATCTACTTCACCATTTAGTCCTGCTTAGAGTTGCACAAGCCCATAACTTAGACCTGAGGCTGAGACCAAACCCAGCCAGTATTAAACTCATACTCCCCAAAATACTATTTTGAGTACATTCTGTAAATATTCTGTAAATATCGCTTTATTTATTATTTTCTATTTTTAGTGATAGAGTCTGTCATTCCCGCACAGGATTATAATTGCCTAATTACACATGATTCACAGAACACAACTGTATTAGAGCTATATGAACAGAACGTTTTCCTACTTCCTCTACTTCACGTTAAAAGCATTTAACAGGCGAAACACGAGGCTTTTTGTTACGCAATGCATTCAGACACCTTCATCAACAATGTAACTACAAAACAAGACGACGGTCAGTTTGTTCACTTTTTGTCTGTGGATGAGTCATGAATATGTCAAGGAGGGATGGAGGATCAGGAGCAGTCAGTAGGTAGATGAAGGTTGATGATGAAGACGATCACTGATGATCACCTTTTCAATATTAAAGAAAGATCATATCATATCATCATTATGCTTCAACATCACCACATCAGGTTCCAGGATCTTGTAATGGTACTATAGGTTTATGTTATGGCCATAGGCTGTGGATCGTTTAGCTTAGTTTCTTAGAGATAATGTTCTTCATCAGTTTGGCATAAGCTGTGAATTCAAAGCACTGACCCCAGGATCTGAAATCTAATTAATGACCATAATAAATTAATGAATGCAGATTTTATTAGCAGTGTTCCAAGAAACACTTTCTTTAGCTTCCACCTGCCATGAGTGGTGCAACATCTTTTCCTTTTTTTTTTATCTCTGAGATTGGATATTTCTGCTTTAACTTCACTGCTTTTTTTTCCACACACTCGCTCATCTTTTGATGAGCTGACAAAGCAGAGTTTAATCAACATTGACAGTTAAAGAGAAATGTCTTAATAAATGACATTTGGAAAAAATCCAAATCCAGCCTGAAACTTTATGCTACAAAACATCCTGAACCTTGAAACCCAATACTGCTTTGCCTTGCCGCTAGTTCTCTACCACTCTAAAGCTGATTTTGCACCCAAAGACCAAACATTGAGTGAGATAAGCAAAGTATTTCGATCAGCGATCACAAGGACATATCTGTGAATGTATCTTGTGTTCTCTTATTATTCCGACCGTCCATTCTGGTGGAAATTACAGGTGGTGTTGACATACGGTGGAAATCTATCATCATGATGTGTCACAGTCCTCAGGCGTCCTGCTGAGAGTGTACTCAACAAATGTGCAGGTCAGTATCTAATCTGCTGCACAAGTACAGATCCAGTGTCTGATTGAGTTGGAGGTGGCTCTGAACAGCCTGGCGCTGATTCTCTCATAACTGTCTTTGAAACGATCAATCAAAGGTGACAAAGCTGTTGGATCATTAGAATTGATCTGTTTATATCAATTTAAAGCAATGAATTCCTAATGCTTTCATCCAGAGGGGAGTGCTGCAGTCACCTGGTGTACTTGAAGAGACTGTAAAGTGACTGAAGAGATAGGATTTGATCAAAAAATATGCAGCATATCACAGTAACACCTGGTTGAAATAGAGAACAGTAATGAATACGTAAAGTGTTTCAATAGAAAAGGTTAAAGCTTCCAGCTACCGCCACTCCAAATTGATAGCATCAAAGTAAGATTGACCCGTACAGTATAATTATGAGAAATAAATACTATAACAATGTCTTTAGTGATTTAGTGACATCTGTGAAGTTGCATATTGCAACCAACTCGCCGAACCCTACCATTGCCTACCAAGCATCTAGAAGAAACTACGGTGGCAGCGAAACATGCACAAAATGCAAAAGTCCCAATCAAGAGCCAATGTTTAGTTTGTCCATTCTGGGCTACTGTAGAACAACATGGTGGACTCTACTGAGCAGGACCTGCAGCAATTATGCTCCATTTCTGCCAATAGATCTATTTAAAGTTGAAGAAAGTGAGAAGATATATTTGAGGTTTAAGTATTAATTGTTTTTACTGTCCTTTTTTTGGTTGGCTGGTTTTGTCTCATTAATATTAATTAGCCTCTTTTCTGATTGGCTGTTTTACTGAGTGATGCACAGCCTAGCAAGATAGCATGTGTTTCTACACGGGCTGTGCACCTTAACAGTTTCACAGTGTTTACATAGCAGTCAGACCTCTTTTATAATGGAAAAAAATGTATATACGTTTAACAGTGTTGTACAGTTCATCTGACACGGTTACATCGGATAAAACAGCTGTGGAACCACTGATCTCAAAGAGCTTTTTAATAGTTGAACAGAAGGTTGTATGCAGAACAGTTCAAGTCTTCAGTCGTCCTTCATTTGTCCTTGAGGAGGCAACCTGTGGACACACTCGGAAGCGTGCTGGCTCGGAGATGAACATGTCCTTAGGGTCAGTTTAGTGTAAGGAGGCTGAAACAGAGTGTAATTATATTTGTGGTGTGGGGTTAGGCGAGGTTCAGGAAGCCAGCTCCATTGGGGTTGGAGCGCGCTGCTGTGTGAGTGACATGATGGATGGACTCCTCCCCGGCTGCCCACATTGATCCCTCACACTGTAATGGCCTGGGGAGAGAGGGCCAGTGAGGGAGCATCTTCTCAGAGATGAATGACCTGTACCTGGTGTCCCGAGCCCCTTCTTTCCAGGCCCGGACCATCTTAATCACGCATCGATTGGCAGCGGCGATAAATGCCTTGCTGTTGGAGAAGCGGGAAAACAGAGCGGCTTCATTTTCTAGAAGAAACCTGGGATTCATTAGCAAAGCCACAGCAGCTTTGACCTGACATCCATATCTCTGTATCTAATTATCTTCAATTTGGAGGGGGCAGAAATTGGCTAAATCATGCTGCATTTTGTCAGTGTAAAGCCAGGAACACAGGACTGACGGGGCCTGGTACGATCAAAGGGCTCAAATGAAGACTTCTGGGTATCTGTGTCCATATGTCCTGGACTGGAGTTTGTTTGGATCTTATAGAAGACATACAAACCCTGCATTATTTTACATTAAATCTTCATTATTGTCCCTTTATGAAAGTCATATGATTATATACAGTATGATAATACTGTATTATTGATATTCATGCACTTTAGCACCAATAGTTGCGTTTAATAGTGATGAATAATAAATTGAACTTGAATATGATTAAAAGATCCTCAAACCGTGACACTGCTTTGAGGTTCTTCTTTGTTTAGTTTCCTTTTTTTTGTAATTCTCTCCTTTGCTCATGCCTGTAACTTCCTGTCTCTGTTTGTCTGTTCTGCCATGATTAGTCTCACCACATCTTGTTTTGCTGCCCTCACTAGTATATTCATTCTTTGTGTCTCAGTTCACCTTCATTCTTCAAGCCAGTGTCAAACCTTTCAGCCCAGGTGTAGCGTTTTCCTGTGAGATCATTGGATTTTGCTTTTGCTGGACTTATTCTTTTTTTCTCATTTTGTATTTTATGCCATCAAATCATTGAACTCTTTCAGCTCTGCCTCCATGGTTTGCCTTTGGGTTTAATCTCATGTTCCCAGCTTGACCAAACGTATACACACATATCTCAAAAAGACTTCAAACACGGAAGCATCTTTCTGTTTCGGAATTGAGCATTGTTAAAAATAAGTCAAAATGATTTCATATTTTAGTCCTCAAGTGATTTCCAATATCCCCCAGCCACCTGCTCCTCACCTGCTCCTCATTTCACCTAATCAGGCCTTTTCCACCAACATGGAATGGCTCCATTCTAGTTCTCACACTTATTTTTTAACTGTTCAGAGCATTTTCACCAAAAATAAGTTGGCTCCCAGATGGAGCTAAAAAATATCAGCTTTTCCTTGAATTAAACCAAAGTAGAGTGTCATATTTACAGGTCATTGTGCCATTGATGGATGGCCCATCCTTGATTTCAATAGTTCCTCCTCAAACTGGTGGAAATTCAGGCTGGTTCATGAGATAGCAACAAAGGTCCAAAAAACATTGAATGGAACCAGTTCATCAACCAGAACTCATTTGGTGGAAAACCTCTTTCCATGTACTGTAACTGCTGACAGCCTCAGCAGCTCGTTTACTTGAGCAAAAATAGGTTCTATAAGGAACTTTTCAGTTAGCCAACTATTCCAAACTATTGAGAGGCGTGGTTTTATATTTCACACAGTGCTACAATGATTAGATAGATGGAAAAGTAATTTAGAAACATTTTCCCAAGAGGACTTGATAATCATTTAAGTAATTTTGAAGCAAAAAAGTCAAATGAAATGAAAAAGACTTTAGCTGTACTTTGGTTCTTGAATTGATTATGGTCATGGCTCCTTGTAAAACCTTCTGAAGAACCATTAAGAAATCATAAATCTTCAGATTTTTTTAATCCAATGTACAGTACTAGAATTCAGCAATATTTCCCTCTGAAATGAAATCATGTAATGAGTCAGAGTATAAATGACCTTTATATTTGTGCAGTACACAGAGGACTTGATTGGGCTCACACTCTTCTTGTTGCACAGCCCCTCTCTGCAGTTTAAGCACAGCTTTAAAGAGTCATGCTCTGAGTGATGAATGTCGATACAGAAGTAATAAGCCTAAAGTCTCATTTTATTTTTTTTCCTCCCATTTCTTCCTTCCTTTCACACAATCCGTCTCTATTTAAACATTTACAGCATCCGCTCCTTTCACTCACGTCCTCAATTAAAGATCAAAATCTTTGCATTTTAATTGGAATTATATTAGGCCATTTAATGCCCTGTGTCATTAAAGTTTTATCCATCATTTTTGAAATAGGATTCTTCTTTGTGAAAATGTCTCTGGATGACACTGTGGTTAAAAAGGGGCTGATGACACTCGGGGCGGGTGGGGATGGGTGGGGGTTGAGCAGTGAAGTATAATTTGTCCAGTCCTGGTGACACTTGTCCAGGTCCTGAGAACCAAGTCAAGCTGTTAGCTCAGTGTGTGACTGGCCACCTGCTCCATGCATGGACCACTGAACTTCATCAGGCCGGGTGTTTGGAGACTCTCTGTCCTGGGGGGGTCACAATTCTGCTCTTTGTGTCTTGTTTTTGTTTGTTATCACTGACTTCCTAATAGAGTTGTCACTTTTGAATGTATTGTTTAATTTGTCATTTTATTTAATTTGTCACATTTGTCCTGTCTGTCCTATAACGCACTCACCATCTGTACTTTATCCACACTGACTATCTGGATAAACACTGCAGAAGATGTATGTGAAATATTAAGAACTTATTAGGCATTTAATAATGATTACCAACATTTATAAATGTATGATCACCAAAAATAAACAGCAGCCTTCACTTACCTTCAGTGTAACTTCAAAAAGCAATAAGTTTATAATCTAATACTTTATAATATACAGTACTTTATAAATAATAACTAACTGATAACTAATACTAATACTTTATAATCTGACTCTCTGTGCAGAGTAATGCATTACACTACTTCACCAAAATAACTGCAGAATTATGATGAGGTGCAATCAATGGAAAGGTGATCAAAACAAACTCAACTTCATTGCAGTTCATCACAAATCCAAAAAATATAACAGAGCACAGGCCCATGCATGCATTTACATGTTGCGATTTATACATTCAGTTTGTCTGTTTAAATGAACAGTAATATGATATGTTTATGTAAATTAAATAGCCCAGACCTTTTTAAATCTTTAACTCACTGAGTTCAGTGTAAAGAATATTCAGCCTCCTCTCACTCCTCTTCTAGTTGAGCCTGTCCCTCTGTCCCTGCAGTCTCTTTGACGTCCCCGGAGTCCAGTAGAACCGATAAAATTATTCCATCTCTACACACTAGTTATTCCCTGCTGGTCTCAGAGTCTGTCTGAGGCAGATCATTAAATTAGCAAAATACCCCCCCCCCCCTCAAAAAAAAATCCAAACACAACTGAACTGAGTGGTGCCATATTGCTTGTTATAGTAAACATAATAATATCAATGTACAGGATTCATCATATTACTGCTAAAAGAGAGCTATTACGTAATATGTTACTTTTGGAAGGCATTACCAGGACCGTTTTTAGCTATTTGGTTCTATGCAAGATGCTATGGGGGCCCCTATTTTATCAAACTGTGAGGGAGATTCTTAACCCTTTTCAGATGATCTGTAGTGACGCAACAGTCCAACAGATGCAGCATGTTCCTAAAAAATGTTTATTGTAAACTTTGAACACAGTGTTTGTCCCGCCCTTAACTACCCACACCTGTGTGATCCTCGTCATCGCCCAGTGTATTTAAGCCCATTGTTTTCTTCCCCCCTGTGCCACACTGTTAGTGTCCACATTAGACAAAGCATACTGTCACAGCACAGCCCTTAACTGTGGCAAAGATGGGAGACCAGACTGTGGAGTGAAATGATCAAGCATCTATTCACAACTCAAGAATATTAACAGAAGAAAATGTATATAAATGTCAGTAATGTAAGAATGTGTGTGAGTGTTTGCTTGCGGCTGCAAGGGCAAGAGAGAGATCTGCGGTTTGGAGAGCCTTACAGCCCGGGTGTCTCATCACGAAGATGACCCTCCCACGACCTGGACAACACAGAGGCACCTAGTGGAGTGGTGGGGTCGTCACGTCGTGGGGTTTTTACACTAATTTATAAAATGGCCTATTTAAAAAAAAAATTGATTTCTCAAAAGATGTATGATTTGTTTTTTATATGGATCATCTAGCCTTGTCTGTTTAGACACTATTAACCTCATTATACTGTTGGTAAATACCATATCCATTGTGCCAAACTCTAAGCCTTCCCTCCCTGGTTTTATTGATGATTTTAAGTGATTTTTTTCATTGCTTAAAAAGATAAAGAGCAAATATGCCAAGAAATTAAGCCTGGACTTTGCCAGCCTTCAACGGGGCCCTATGCATCCACATAACGGCCCTGGGCATTACCCTCTCCATACACCCTCTGGAAAAGAGCTGCAGATGATCAGGATCAACATTTATTAACGGCACATGGATTTATTAATAGCCAACATTAGAAAGTATGAACAGCAGGCACGGGCATTTTCCATGATCTGGCAACACAAACGATGTATTTACTGTTTCTGAGAAACTGATCCTAAATTCAGGTATTGACAGATTATTATGTGTTTATGGAATATTACAAACATGTATAACAGCATCTCTATTCATAAATAAAAATCATATACTTTGTGCAAAAAGGCTTCAAAATCAATTCATTAACAACATATCAAGCATTTATTGATGGATAACCAACATCCATAACTGTTGCTATTATATAAATATTCATCTTCATCTGCTGAGAGACGCTCGGTGTGTTTACAGATGTCCACGGTGTTGTTGGACTCAGCTGGCTTTGTCGGAGGTTGCGGCGTTCATCAGTGACGCTCATGTTTGTGGCGCGAGTTTGAGTCGAGCCCAGTTTCCTCACCTCTCCTGTCAAGGCTTCGTTCTCATGCAGAGGCATCATTGTGATTGGGGCTAAATTACCCAGAATCCCACTGTGTTACCATATGTTTCACCCATTTTGTGAGAGGCTCACGTCGAGGAGAAGTCTGCTGCTAACCGTCTGAGATCAAAGGCAAAAGTCCCGCAGATAAAAGTCGATTAGAGCGGAGAGAGAGACGAACGCTGAGCTTTGTTTTGTCAGGATTCCAGACTGTGCATGAAGTGGAGGAAAACGCTGTGAAATAAATCTTTTTCTCAGCCACCTTCCGCTTCAAAGTCCGATTTTTTTCCCCCTCTCCTCTCTCTGATTAGCATCAAAGTAATTATTAACATCGCTAATACAAATCTTGGCTGAAATCTCAAAGCCTGACGGAGCATCACTGCATCCCCATGGAGCTCTGACTGCTCAGGCTCTCTGTAAATTGCTAATGAGCTTCAACCAATTTGAAAAATGAACTTGACAACAGATGCTTGTGTTTCTCCTAGAAATTAAATGCCTGAACAACAGCCAGAAATGTCCCTTTTCACCTCTGGACAATAAAGTATCTGCCTCGCCAAGTACTCTTTGACATTGGTCCAGATGTCCAAGTCTATCAAACGGTGTTCGAGGACCGCCTCGACCACTGGCGGAGCTGGCCAATAAAGCACTCGGATTTTCTAATCTGCCACGGGTCTTTGTGACTTTGAATATAAAGAGCTCGCCCTTCAACTTGGACGTCCTTCTGTTTTAAATGAGCAGAACACACACAGTGAGACAGCTTTTAACAGACCTGCCTCTGTTTCACATCATCTGTTTGTGCTTTGATGTAAAATGGATAAACCAGTGTCGGTCTGGTTTGTTGGGAGAAGGTTGCGTCTCGACCCCCATTAAACATGAAATCAGATATCACAGCTACGTTGGCCAGTACAGAACAAGTCAGGTCGAGACATCTGCACCCCGAGTGTGATTTTAAAAAAGCCAAAAATGAGAGGCAGAAACATTCAATAATGTGTGTGCGTATTTTGTCAGTACGCACTGAGAGAAGAGAAAGATGATGGATGATGTTATACAGCGGACCTTTTGTCCTTCTAGATCCTAGAAATGAAGATAGGCAATTGTCCATCAGAGCAGAGCCAGCGACTGCTTCCCAGGGCCTGAATATATGATTACATTGCTTTGACTCCATTTATCTGCATACCTCCTATTCAGCAGTGTGGACTGGAGTGTGCCACCCCACCCCCTAAAAAAAAAAACACAGCTCAGAAAATTCCTCACAAGCTGTCCCAAATCCTCTTAATGCTATCAATCCTGCTTTTGCTCATTCCACTTCATTGTCTCTTTATTTCGGCACTTTCCTGCATGGGGAAGCTTGATTGATTTGGCTCTGGAGGATGGGAGACAGGAAAGTTGGGAGGGGTGGGTGCTAGGCAAAGTGTTTGGGAGCATCGCATAAACTCTGACACAGACAAATGGCTCGGGCCGGATCGGATGAATTATTTGACTTTCAGAATATTGCATTGCAGACGAGTGGCCTCGTCATGCCTTTTCTCCTGCTTCATAATACGATGACAAGCACATCTGTTTTTTTTTCTGTGGCCTGTAACACTTAGCCGGAGCAGATGATGAGTAAACCCACAGGCTGGTTTCAACATGAGCAGAAGACGTGCTAATGGAAACATTCCCTGCTTAATAAATCCTGCCTTTTATTCATTGTATTATAAATAGGAAGTCTAACATTTTGGGATATTTGCATGTTTATTACACTCAGTCAGATAACTTCAAACTTTAGAGAGCACATTTCAGAACATGACATGCAGCTTCACACGCAAAACAACTCAATAACACAGTTATTAAAACAAGAGACATAAGAAGCAATATAAAGACATAAAAGAAAGTAAAAATAAAATAAGATCGGTAATATCAGTGTAAATTTTAAACTTAAACTCTAATCATCTCAGAAAATATAAGAAAGAGGTGGAAATCATTAAAAGCAATCTGGTAGAAAGTTTGGACTTTGAGTTTGGACTCAAAATCAACAGAAGTTGATTGTCCTAAACCCGTCCTCTACGCGGCTTCAAACTCCACCACCGGGAGCGTTTCGGAAGCGGAGTGTTTAGCCCACCAGACTTTGTTTACTTGCTCAGATTTGGCCATTTTCCCGGTGTGTGTTCTTCTAAACATGCTTCTACAAGTGTAAATATGCTACGTGGTTAATTAGTTTTGCTTTTGTCTGTGTTTACTACCTGTTTTACTACCAAAGCGCTGCGGACGCGCCTGGTGGGGTTTGGGCGTTGTGATGAGTTTGTTTTGGAGCAACAAAA
Source organism: Collichthys lucidus (assembly GCA_004119915.2). Lineage (NCBI taxonomy): Eukaryota > Metazoa > Chordata > Actinopteri > Sciaenidae > Collichthys > Collichthys lucidus. The sequence goes on from CM014086.1 coordinate 16,516,347, forward strand.
AACTGCTTCACTGTATTCACCATAACTCATTTTTTGGTTGAACAAAGCAGCACTAAACGATGTCAGGGGACGGTTTGGATCGTACTCAAGATAAATAAAACAGACAGATCTGAAGGTGTGAAACCATTCAGGGCCTCAAAGACGAGTCAAATCATTATATCTGGAACAGGTAGTCAGTGTGATAGTGCTAATAAAGATGTTTAGTATGTTTAATATGTTATTGTTTTCTTGTTTCTGCTGCTAAATTTTGGTTCAGCCTGTTTATATGTTGTAGATAATTCAGAGTGCATTACAGTAACCGAGACAGGAGAGGAAAAAAAAGGCTTTTGGCATCGTCCAAAGAAAGGTCGGGTCTAACTAGTGATATTTCCTAAATGATAGTCTAGCATAGCATAGCATAACCTTTTAAAAGCATCAAGTGTTGAAGCTGGTGTTTGGTGGCACACAACACTTAACAGGTCTGTGAAGGTTCTCAGTTGTCCTGGTCATCTTTCTTAGAGAAGAGTTAACTCTGGGACATTTTGACTCAGTCGTAGATCCGTGAAAAGAGAGAATCTCCTCTCTCAAAGTAAGAAACAGGGCTGTAATGAAGGTTCTGGGCATGTTACAGGAGCAGTTCTATATGTATGCCCCAGATAACTCAAAGAAGATGTGATAAATAATCTGTCTTCTCTTCATATATGCACAGAGTCCTCGGGGCATTCATTGCTAGCTCTCCTCGGCTAAAGTCTGTACATGGGATAATGATCATGGACTTCAAATGTAGCCCTGTAAAGCTAACTGTCACGTTGTTATTGGGCTTTATATACATTAGAAAGTTGTTGGAGGACATTTCTTTTTTTACTTCTGATATAGCCGGTAGTTTTAGTCTGTGCTTTAACCAGTTTAGGACATTTGTATTGGATGCACAGACCCACCCAAAAACAAGTGCATATTCAAATACATGCAACTGCTCCAGTAACATGTTAGAACCTGAATTACAGACCTGTTTCTTACTTTGGAAGAGCGTACTTTCTCCATCTGACTTAATTCAGTCTCCTCATTGTCAGGACTGAACGACTGGTCCTCTAAGGCTACAGCAAATATGCATCAGCAGACATTCAGCCAGCGAACGAAGGGATGGAGCGGATGTGAAATCCTCTTTGCAAACATAGTTACAGAGCTTGCCTTGTTATGGAAATTGCAGTGGCATTGATGAACACCATGTGCAGATTAGTGAGACAGAGCTGAGAGGCAGCTGAGAGCCACACTGTGGGACGGGGACGTGGGGGGGACAATTAACAGCATTGACACCGTTCTGTGTGTTGATCCTGAGCAGCAGGGTTTTCATGGAGAAGTCCCAGCAGCACCAAACAGCTCTCCCTCACTAATCCTCTGCAAGATTTCCATTTTTAATGAACTTCATTATTTTTTGTTACAACTGTTTAAACATTTCAACATTTTTTTTTTGTTGCCCATTGGACGAGGCTTAACTTGATGTATTTCAAATAATTGATGGAATTGGGGCTAAGCTAAAATAAGCATGAAATCATTTGTGGCCCAGCGCAGGAATGAGGAACAGACAGCACTGTAATGAAGACATCACCCAGCTGCACACTTTCTACTGTCTCCATGGCCACACTTCCACCTGTCTCCTCAGTTACCATCTGACCCTGCAAACCAAAATATCTCTCTGACTTCTCCCTGATCAGATTCAAGGCAAGTCACACAAGCTACATGAGGACAAGAGCAGGAAATGTGCAATGAGAGATACAACCAGCTGCTCCAGCTCTCAGCTAATTCACTAAGTTGCCGGTAACTTTCCACAAATTTCACTAAAAAAACACTGTTGAATCCGCAGCTAGCTGATCACATCGAATGTTGTTGTGTGTTGCAGGTGGGCGGGCTAAGGTTCGTGGGTCACTTCATTAATGCTAATTATTAGAAATATGCATCGAGGAGAGTGGGAGGAACTCTGGTAATCTATGCTAATGACTTTTTTCTAACCCCTGCTTCTTGATTCATCTGGTACTCCTGCTCTCTGAGACCTCGCTGACACTGGTTGAATCACTAATTGTTACCTGAAGTTACATTGTTTTACTAAATTCCTCCAAACAGCGCGGCCTGTTGTTGTTTTTAGGACTGTACGGCCATTGGTTGAAGGAAGTATGCTTATTTAAGATTAGAAGTCTTTATGGTAGTATGTAGGAGCCAGCAGCTTAGACCTAACAGATCTACCTGGCTCTGTTCGAATGTGACAAAATCCAGCTCTGAAGCCCAGTGATTGGAAACAAAAATAAATTATTTGCTTTGAATGTAGAAAAGCTTGAATTTGAACGTTTTCCAGAGGATATGTGTCGGACTATTACCTGACCCGGACCAGTAAATTCCTGGAATCTTTACTTGTTCACTAGCAACCGGCACCTGCCTTAGCTATTTCCGGTTGCTTCTAATCTTTGTGGTAAGCTTCCCCAAAATCTCAAACTATTCTGTTAAAGATCCGGTGTGTAAGGACATGTCAGAAATGAAATTGTGTTCAATGTATAAACACCTGAAAATAAGAATTGTTGTTTCTACAAAGAGCGTGGGTCTGACAGAGTCTGTACTGCCATGTTTGTACAGTACACTGTACGGTGGCTTTAGAAAGGGCCTTTTGTGTTTCTCATGAGTGATCCCACGCGCTTGAAACAGGGCGCTGAGGGTGTATTCAGTTCAGTTCTTTTTGCAGCCACTAGATGTCACCAATCCTACAAACTGGACCTTTAACCACTGATCTTTTGATCATTTGACTGGCTGTAGAATTAAATCCTGTCACCATACAGAATATTGATAATGTACCCCTTTAAATAAGTCTGACAATATTCAATAATTATTGTTATCATTTATTTTTATTACTATACAGTATATTAGTATTAGTACAGTATATCTTTTCTGCACATATTAAATATGGTGTGATTCAGCTCAGGATGAGCTCTAAACTGTAATTAAGGTTTTGTCAAGGTTAGATTGTTGTAAAGGGTAAGTGGATGATTTTCATAGCTGTGTATCACCACAATCTGCTGAACTACATAAATGACACACTACTTCTGCTAAGCACTGGCACTAAATGTTGTTATACATGAAATCCATTCAAGGATTTCTCAGAAAATACTGAGCTGAATCTGTTACAACACAACATAACGGCACCTCTTTGTGTGGGCAAAACCCATTATAGTCAGTGAAGGTAGCAGCATTCTGTGCAGACGTACTGGTGCACAATTGTGCATGATATAGTTCTAAAGGAACAATGTCTACCACAGCAACAATTCAGCCCCAAACCCCACAAATGTTCAGGGTTTAATATGTGCCTCCTGCAGTGGAAGTAAAGTGCATTATAAGTAAATCAAACAAGAATCAGTCTCGTTTCCAGAGTCTGAAGCAAAGCTCTTAAGATGTACTAACATCTGTTAACCGCCACCGGTGCTAACAACTCAATGTGTTTTTGTTTCAAGGTAGGCCTACAGTGCAATGCAATATTTATTGAACCTTATGCTCCCCTTGTCTCGCCTTCCTCAAGGACAGAGGAGGAGATGTTTTGATGTTTACGGGCAGGAAGGCAGGAGCCTCTCACTAATGATCCGGACAGCTGATAGGGGCCTCGGGGGGCTTTCTCTGCTTGCAGACTGTGGAGGCAAAACACAAATTAGGAGGGTCACCGGTTAACTAATGAGGCCATGCTGTCCAGGGACGACGGAAGGAGAACAAAAGAGAGAGTACGGACGGAGAGGTGGAAAAACAAAGCTATCGGAGTGTTGTTAGTCAAAAGGTTCGAGGACTAGATAATCAAGGTGAGAAAAATGAGAACCAAGACTCCAGACTTCAGATATTTTGGTGCAGGGTTTGAAGGATGTGGACCCTCACTGTGGAGGGTCTTATGAAAGGAGGAGACTTTGAATTATGAATGAAAAATACAAAACATGGTCTCTGTTTTATGTCTGTGTAAATTCAGTATATTATATAACACATCACCTTGCATTGTGGGAAATGTATTTTCTAAGATTTCATAAACTGAATGAAATATCTAGCTGCAGCCTTTAATGAAATGCTTTGTGTCGTTTCCCATAGACAGTGTTTTCTCGATTACTTCATGAAGCCAGATACTAAAGAAACAATCCTTCTAAACATCTGCTGGTCTGTGAGATATTTGTGTTATTGCGCAGAATAAAAAGTTCCTTTTGGATTTGATGAATCCTGAAAATGTTCCCAGTGTTTGCTCGTCAAACATCCGGACACTGAAGGCCATCCGGTGCTGAACCTGCTGCGGCTGGGGACAGCGCTGCATCACTGTCCGTCTCAAATGAGAGCAAAAGTAATTGAGCTTGATTAACCTGGCCCTTTGCCACATCATTAGATTGATAGATGGAAGTGGCAGATCAGACAGGAGAAGGCGGGAAGCACTTAAGTCATAAAGCAAGGTCATTCTTACCATGTGACCGACTCATTTGCGGTGTTTGTTTCCACTTGCCTTGGCGCGGCGCTCACAATGTCAATTGCATGAGCGAGGGGCAGATATTTCACTTTCCTGGGTGACCGTCTACTTGACGGCTGCATTGTAAATGCAAATTGAAAACAGGAGCGCGTGGATCAGTATGCATATATATATTCACACTGTATGGATGGCTGCAGTCGCTATCTGTTTCAGCTGCAGTGTCAATCCTTTTATCTCATTTATTCTATGCTGTCTGATGAGCCCATTCATACAAGTCAAATTTATTTTGATCTACCTGCATTATTTCTTCTTATTTTTCCAGATAAGACTAAGAATGGAGTTTACTCTGACAGTCAGTCTTTGTTTGTACCTTTACCACTTTTTAAATGTTTATTTCAAAACCTGTATTCATAATGTTTCATGAGTTCCTTCTCTGAGAGGATTCCTTTCATACAGAATTGTAACTAAGTAGATTTATTTAAGAACTGGAATGTGAAGATTGTACATCTAAAACACAAGCTCATAAAACATAATGCATTTGGTAAATGATCTATCTAACAATATATAAAGTGGTAAATTTAGCTTCACCTTGATCAACTACAACTAATAAGTGCTTCTTACGCAATAATAATGCACCTGTAATTATATCTAATATCCAAATAATAAACAATTCATTAATAATAGATAATGGTTCAAGAGTCAAAGGACCCATCTTCCGTATGATGACTCATTTTAATAGAACAAGTGCATTATGCTAATAACAAAATAATGTTTTTACTTATAGGTCCAGTGTGCAGCATTGAATGACATTAAGCAGTGAAGTTGCAGCCAACTAAATAACCCTCGCCCCACTCTGCTGTCATGTGAAGGAGAACCTATGGCGCCCTGCAAAAACTGCTAAACATGAAAGGCCCTATCAAGAGCCAGTGTTTAGTCTGATCATTCTGGGTTACTGTAGAAACATGGTTGTGCAACATGGTGGAGAAATATAAAGGGGTCATTCTCAGGTGGCAAAAACACAAATTATTTTTTAGGTGATTATATCTGAATGAAAATATAGGGCAAACCTAAACAAACAACTAGGACATTTCTTTGTGTCACTATTTGTAATTAGTGTAAAATTGTAAGCCAGACTCAGATTTAGAAGCTGGTTCATGAAATAAACAAAGTCAGAACACAACAGGTAGAGTATCAGAGTTTAGTTCTCAGTCTCAGGTTGTTAAAGTCCAAAATAATGAAAAATTTTCTGCCTAAAGGTGCAAGTCTGCAAGGATATTTCCTGTCACTGAGAAGTTTTGTTCATTTGGGATTGATTTCTTATCCTGAGACATGATACTTTTGGGTGCTGGCTTGCAAACCTTGTTGCCTGTCTTCCCCTACGTACTCTCCATAAGTCAACAACTGATTCCTTCCTCATTTCTATCCATTTATTCCTTCATGAACTCAAATGTGTTTCATGTGAGGTTTTGGCAGCGTGAAGCTACACTAAAAGCTTGATGAGACCTCATTTGAATGTAGATTTGTGTGCAGTACTCAAACTCAAGAGGTGCTTTGGGATTCCGTAAGCAGGCAGAGTCTGGAGGTCTGAGTAGAGAATTTAAATTAAAATGCATATGGAGACATCAGGTAATTGGTCTGTGAACATCTCCAGCAGGAGAGAATTTTCCATCTTGTCTGCTCTGCCTTCATTTAGGGAGAGAGCTTCGTCCAGAGAGTACGCCATTGCTGCTGTTTTACGATGTGCCGGGGGGCCGCGGGCCGTGCCATTCAGTGCTTTTATGTGGGAAGATTTTTGGGAGAAGGAGATTACACTGATTGAATTAAATACCATCGTAAAAACAGCAAACATCATTAAAGTGTAATTCCATTAGAGCTCCTCCAGTATTCCACCAGTATTCATTAGTAGACAAAGAGTGGGAAACGGGACACACCGAGGGAAAGAACATGTGCATCTACGCCCACCCACCCTCGCACACACACACTGAAATGAGATTGGGAGTGTTGTGCAGAATTCTGATCAGTGCTCTGTTATAAGTGAGATGGAGACAGAAGCAGCAGAAATAGTAAGATTCACAGGTGTTTTCATAAAGGGAGAGATCAGTAAGGCTTCTGTAGGATAATGTAGAGGCTATCCCAGCATGCAATAGATGAAAGGCAGCACAGCTCTCAGATGGGTAGATAGTGGTACTGATTTTTTTCACAGAGAATGTGCCTCAACTTTTGGATTCTGCTGTGGTGTAGATCCAGTTAGGGTGAAATATTGCAGTTTTAAAGGGCCACTGTATATTATTTTGTTGCATCTAGTGGTGAGGCAGCAGATTGCACCCGACTGAATATCCCCTCCCCTCACCCCCCTCCTTCAAAATGTGGTGTAGGAGACCCTACAGTGGCCGTAAAACTTGATAGAACTGTGGAAGGCCTATCATTCAACATTGCAGACTCTGACTGTGTTAGAGGGCCCACTCTCCATAGAAGTAAATAGCTCATGGTCTACGATACATCTGTGCCTGGCATTGTGCAAAAAGCTAACGTGGATATGATTCTTATGTTCAGGTAATTACACGCTAATAAAAGCCATTTCTACCATATTCTGACAATAGATCCCTGAATGAATCTGACTCACTGGACCCATATATCGAGAAAATGATTGATTGATTAACAGTCCCATAAAGAAGAATTCTTTACACTTTACTTTCATTTTCATAGTTGGGCACTGATTTCTAACAGCCATTCATCAACGCTGTCAGCTCTAGTGGCAGTTACAGTGGAGGGTAGAAGAAGAGGCGATGGCAGTTTGGCCAACATTGGTAGAATTCAGCATTCAGAAAGTGCAACAACAAAGGGAGGGGTGAAGAAAATTCTGTTACCTTTCTTTGTGTTTCCATTATATTTAAGTCGACACATGTCATTTGGAGATAAGATTATGCTTGTTGTTGTTCTGTATACAATGATACAGAGGAAAAGTCTTATTTCCTAAAGTAACAGTGAAGTTAGTAGATACACTTGAAAATTCATACAAATAATTAAAAGTGACTACATTCATTTTTAATTACTCATCAGCAAAGTAATTAGTTACATTACTAATATGTTTCTCTAAAATTCTCCCTCTCCAACTCTGAGCTGAACCAACTAATTCAAAACTAACCCGAACTGTGGCAGTGCAATGTTAGCAAGCCAGTTAAAAAACAAAACATTTGGAATTATCAGAATGTTTCTGCTCACACTTCCTGCTTCATTCTCTCCAAAATTGATATCAACTGTCCCATTCAACTTCAGGTAAGAAAGCTAACAAACTGACCCCTAAATGTCAAAGTAACAATGTTACTGGGATTAGTAACTGTAATGTACAAATGCATATTGTAATATCTATATGCTACTTGGTAATCTGAGTAATCACATCCTGCCAAACACTGCTAAACTGCAAGTGAGGGCACTATTGCCATGTTAAACAGGAAAAGCAGTTACATTCAAGTGAAGTACAGTAGGTGACAGCAGGAAACTGTAAACTGTGATGACAGTCTGGGCAATAATTTTACCATTCATAAGTCTTTGTCTGATCTGGAGGTTTGTGTTCACCTCACTGCTCGTGTTTCTTATGCTGTCTGACTTCATGATGTTGGTCACCGTGTTGTCAGATGCCAGCAATTAACTTGAGTGATTACAAAGTTATTGCTAATAGGATTGCTAGCCAAAACAAACTACAAAAATAAAGCTCAAATAAAGTTAGTTTTGGTGAAGACATTGGACTCTCTGCCTCCTCAACAGTACACTTGTTACAGCTTGTTTGATTGTCTGACATTGAAATTAGTGGTTAGACAGCTCAGCATTCACCTGATGGACCTGCATTCAAAAAAGCTGTTTGATGGAAAGCAAAAATAGATTTTTTGTAACTCTGCAAGGATCAAAGTCCTTTTAACGTAGATTGGGTACAATGACCCCACATTGCTAAGAGGGTCAGTTTCTTTTTGAGCTGAGCATTACTCCTCTATCTCATGTGCAAAGCTCCAAAATGAAGACTCTTTGGAAGGTGAGGTCTGGTGATCCTCACACTACAAAACCTGACATTTTTCCATGACCTTACTGCATGTGCTGAACAGTTTGGGCTGCATTTGAGAGCAGAAAAAGCATTTTGGACAAAAAAACCTCCATGTAAAAATTAGCTTCATCTGGGATCTTGACCTGCTTTAAGTACGCTCATGATTGAGGGAGCTGTTAAAGTGGTGAGTGGTGAGATCTTCAGAGCACAGTGTTTCTGCTCCTTACCTGTGGCTTCAAGCTGTCCTTCACCAAGGCGGCACAGAGTAAACCATGAAGGAATCAAAAGTCTTATCAGCTGACCTATGAGATTATCTAGTTTGCCACTGATAAGCTTGGAGGAGCAGAATACTTGGTTAAGGTCACACTGGATTGCGCCAGTCCATTCTCTTGAGGGACTCCATAAAGGTCACGAGGAGACAAGGCCTCCACCCCAGGTATATTCCTTTTGTGCTGTTCACTTCTATCTCATCAGACTTTTATCACTTAATCCATCTACTTGACCTTTTTGGCGGAGTCTCCAAAACTATTTCTTTTAACAGATTTTGCACTGAGCCCCGTTGGATCTCCGGGGACAGCGCGAGCCGTTTCTGAATGATTAGTACCCTGCTTTGTTCTGCCTGAATGGGGCTTGTAAGAAAAGCTTTTTCATCTGGAGATCGGTGAAGGGGAAAGACACTGACAATGCCACAGGAATAAATAACATTCTCACACTCCATAGTCATATCGCACTGGCTACTGACAATATAAAAAAAAAGACTCTTTCAGGGTATGATTTATGACTGGAAAAGTGGAATGCAGATTGCATGCAAGGTACTCCGATTTACTTCAATGCAGTGAATTGCAAAGAAAGTGGAAGTTGGATTCTTTCATCTTTGTCTTTCTCAGTAAGACACACAGATCTGGATGTTTCACAGAAAGCTGTATTTGAAAAAGTATTTTTGAATGTCTGAATACAAACACCACCAAAGGGTGATATTGCCATCCTTAATTCCACCCTTTGCTGTAGCCGATTGTCATGTATCCAATCTGTAGTGATGGACCAGAGTGGCCACTCCTCACATCCATCTGGACAAGTGTTGATTGTCTGAGGAATGAGATTGCCCAAGTGGCAGCAGACACCCTGTAGTGTCTACGCCACTAGAGCAGGGGAGGCGGAGGAGGAGGCATCTCAGACACTGATACCGAGTCTAAAGAGTGGCAGAAGGAAAATAATCCAAATGTGAAGATTTCAATGCTTTACAAGTGTTTGTGCACTATTCATGCCAGTACAACACTTCAGGTGAGAGAGAGAAGAGAAGAAGGAAGCCTGGTTTTATGCATCCTTGTGGAGAAGAGATCAGGCTATAACTTGTATTTGCTTTGTGTAGTTTTCTAGTGCCAGGATTATAAAGAGATACAGGGCCTCATGTTAAAACATTGTTGTATTATGAAGGCATCAGTGCTTCGAATAAAGTGCATGCTGGTTTGTTACACAAAAAGAAGACCCTTCCACAACAGCTCTTTGGCATCAGAATCTCGAGATCTGCCTCAGGTTTACTGCCTCAGGTTTATGACTTTCTGAAACTGACAATCCAACAACCTCACCCACTTCATGCAGTCATGAGCCGCATGTACCGAGGTGAGAAATTAAGCAGGGTTTGAAGGGTTCAGATGACTACTCTGGGCACATTTTGCACTAGATGTCTAAAATCCTTGTTGGTGTCTCATCACCCTTAGTGACTGCAAACCTTTTAAACCATCTTTGGCCACTTTCTATTGATTGTTGCTCAAACGAGTGTTCCAACTCAAATTATGCAAACCCTGTTGAATTTGTCAGAATTGTTCCATGTCAGCTGGATGAAGATCACCTGTATGGCAGCAGGTGTGCATTTTTATGAAAACTGGCAATTAGCAGAGTTGATTTTATTATTCTTATTATTTGTCAAGCTCAACAAATTGGCATTGTGATGCACATTTCAATGAACTGTTGTTTTGCTTGATCAGATAACTGTTACATAAATCTGTATTGTGGAAATAATGATTAATATTATTAATATGACTATTGTCAAAGCTGCATTTCCCCATTTGGCCACTAGGGGGCAATGAAACATGCTGCTTACACAACATTTGAAATATTAGAACAAAAGGTCAAACAATAGCTTGAAACACTTAATAATGCACATCCAGCAGACACAGAGTAAAGGTAGCATTAATTTGGAGATGTGTTTATGGTCACCCAAAGTGGCTTTCTTTACTTTTTGGCTCTGATCTGCTCCACCAGCTCCTGAAGAAAATATCTGCTCAAAAGCTACATCTTTAACTTTGTCTGTCTCTTTGTTTGCTCGGCTGGTCGGGTGCAGTGGGTTTAGCAAAGCCTCTTCATTTTTCAGCGCCTTGCTGTGGAAGAAAATCGGGTTGATGAGAGAGGTAAGAGAGTAGCTTTAAGCTAAAACATAGAGTTGAAAGACATGCTTCATGAAGGTGAGGGGAACTACAGAGTTATCGACAGTTCTGTTTCATCCTTTTTATTTGTTAGTTTGAAAATATTTCTAAGTGGAGATTTGAGTCATTTTTCTGGCATTTATTGAAGAAAGACTAATTTGGAGATAACTGGTTCTGGACTAATCCTAAATGTTGCTAATGCTTAAGTGATGATTCTAAATATGAGAAAATTTGTGGATGCAACACGTTTTTTTAAATTACTTGCCACTAAAGAATAAATGTGTGTGCTGGCACATCATCTTTGGCTATAAAAACTAACACGAACGCCTCAAATATCAGCCCTCCTCCCGCCTCAGACTCTGCACATCTCTGCTGGCCAAGCTCGTCAAAGTGCTCTCTCATTAGTCAGCCAGCTGAGGTGTGCAATATCTTTAGCAGGGAGCGTATTTGGACAGTGAACAGGCTAGAGTGTCCGACAGCACTGGGCTGCTGCCACTACAAGTGATGATCCATTTGGCACAGGCCTGACGAGTCGATAAGACGTGCTGACTTCACTTCTTCATATTCTGATGTAAATGCCAGAGGAATACTTTAAATAGTCAAAAAAATGCTGGCGGAGTGATTGCATATAGAGGTGGTAATTCAGTTTTTAAAGATATAATAAGGCTAAATTGACAGAGTGGAAAGTAAAGCGCTCCATTGATTCTGACACTTGAAAAAAAGGTTTGTCATCGTGCTGTCTGAAAAATGAAAAACTCAATCAAACACAACCTTCCATCCCTGAATTTTGTTTGTGCGTTCATTTTATTTATTCAGCTTTTATTCTTGTGTTGGAATTTTCAGTATTCATGACGAGAAATGCTGAATTTATTTCTACCCAAACTGAGGACGACGGTGTAATGAAAGACACTTTCCCTATGGCATCAAATTATAGATCAAAGCCGTCTTTCTTTATTTGGTTCTGTCTCCTGTAGCAATAATCTTTCCAAAGACTCAAAAAAAAAAAAAAAGAAAAAGTCTGTGATGTGTAATCAGATAAAGGCATTCATCAAAGGAAGTGGTTCTATCCTAAAATGTGATATCTCTGATATCAGATGTTTGCCTGGGATGTATTTAAGCAGGTATGTTTCCATTATCAGAAAGGATTATACCGTATAAGTAAAGGTCGTTTGTTATTTAATAGCTCTGCCAATATCCAATAATGAGTCCTAATGTTATTTTAGACAACCTACTTCTTTTCAAATAGTTGATTATGAGAACTATGTCAAAACAGCATGACCTTGTGTGACTTGTATCTTTGAGTTCAGAAAGACTCTAAGTATAAAAATCCTCTATAATATAACCAAGCCTGAGAGGCAGAGGGCTGCTCAAGACGGTCCGCAAGACGCGGTATCGACCCAAGAACACAGGAGAAAGGCCCTACAAGACATAAAGGCATTTTTTTGTGAAAGGAGTGATCACTTAGACCAACCTGCAGGGCGCTAAGCTGATCGAGGGATGATAGAGGGTGGGAAGGAGGCACAGCCCAGTAAGCCCAGCCCAGCCCACTAACAAGTCCCACCCAGCACCCTTTTCCCAAAGGAATGGCTGGTTGCCACGTTTAGGTGGTAAAACCTGGAAAATGGTGGACTGAGATGACCATGTGGCCCTGGCACATATGGTAGCCAGGGAGGCTCCTCGTCACAAAGCCCTCGAGGTGGCCACACTACGAGTTGAGTGTGCCCGAAGGACAGGACACAGCACAGACTGATGTTGCTCGGTCTCGCAAACCGCGCCAGAAGAGGGGAGCGACCGTAGCTTTACTGACTGAGATCAGGGCCGGTCCTAGCTATGGGCAATGTGGGCGGCCGCCCAGGGCGCCGTCTCCGTGGGGGGCGCACAGGCGCCCGAAAATGAAAAAAAACTCACGTATTTTCGGTACCGCTCATTAAGTTAGCGGAGCGGGCGCCCCGGGAAGCAGGGGGTTGACGAGGCAGAGGGGGGCGCCGGACAGACTGATCGGGGCGCACGGCGCATCCAGGGGGGCACGAGAAAATCTTCGCCCCGGGGGGGGGGTGTTCGCCCAGGGCGCAAATGTGGCCAGGACCGGCGCTGACTGAGATAGGTGGAACTCGGAAAAAACCTTGGGCAGGAAAGCTGGATTGGGGTGGAGGACCACGCTTGATGTGACTGGTGAAAACCTGCAGCTGTCACTGTGGACCGACAGTGGCTGAAGCTCACTTACGGGAAAATCAAGGGCTCGAAAGGGAGGATGTCTGAGCACATCAAGAACCACATCCAGATCCCATGGAGGGACTGTAGGTCTAGTCCTGTGAACTATGAACCGTTGTGCGCTCTTAAGGAACCGCAAAATTAGGAGCAGCTGGCCTCATTCAGTGTGTGTTTGCCGCCACATACTGCCACATATGGCCACCACCACCCTAAAGGGTAACAGCAGACTTGTCCGTGTCCAGCTGGCCCTACAAGAACAGCAGGATGTCCTGGGCCATGGCTGAGTAGGGATCCACCCAGTGGGTCCCACACCAAGTGGAAAACACCTCCAACGATATGAGTAAGCCATCCTAGTAGATGGTGGTCGTGCTTCCTGTATAGTCCTCACCACTGGCACTGGCAGACCTAGAGCATGGGCCCTCTTAGGGGCCAGGCCACCAACCTGAGCCCTATAGGCATAACCCTATAGTTAGCCAGCCCTAACTATAAGCTTTATCAAAAAGGAAAGTCTTAAGTTTATTCTTAAAGGTGTTGACCGTGTCTGCCTCCTGAACCCAGAATGGTAGTTTGTTCCACAGAAGAGGAACCTGATAGCTGAAAGCTCTGGCTCCTAATCTACTTTTGGAAACTATAGGAACCACAAGGAACCCAGCATCCTGAGAGCGCAGTGTTCTAGAGAGATAGTAAGGTACTATGAGCTCTTTTAGATATGATGGTGCCTGACCATGAAGAGATTTGTAAGTAAGGAGGAGAATTTTAAATTCTATTCTAGATTTAATAGGTAGCCAATGCAAGGAAGCCAAAATGGGAAAGATGTGATCTCTGATCTTGGTTCCTGTCAGAACACGTGCAGCAGCATTCTGAATTAACTGCAAAGTCCTAAGAGACTTATTAGAGCAGCCTTATAACAAAGAGTTACAATAGTCCAGCCTAGAAGTAACAAATGCGTGGACTAGTTTTTCTGCATCCGCTTGAGAGACAATACGTCTGATTTTAGCGATGTTACGTAAGTGGAAGAATGCAGTCCTCGAAATTTGTTTTATATGGACATTAAAGGACAAATCCTGATCAAAAACAACTCCAAGATTCTTTACAGTGGAGCTGGAGGCCAGGGTGATCCCATCTAAGGTAACTAAGTCTCTAGAAAGAGAGTTTCTAAGGTGTTTGGGTCCAATTACAAGATTACAAGAAGTTTTGTCTGAATTTAACATAAAAAAATTGTAGGTCATCCAATTTTTTATATCCTTTGGGCATGCTTGGAGTTTAGTTAACTGATTGGGTGTCGTCAGCATTGACAATGTGCTGACTCTTGCCAGCCTGCACAAGATGGGGGAACCCAGGCCTCCCTGCTTGTTGATATAAGCCACTGCCACTGTGCTGTCGGTCCTCACAATGACATGGTGGCCTCTCAGTTTTGGCAGGAACTGTTGAAGTGCGAAGAGGGTGGCTCTCAACTCTAGGATATTTATGTGCTGGGACGTCCAAGGACTGGTCCAGTCTCCAGTCTCTGGTCCGGTCTCATGTGCAGCAGGGCTAGAGGGACTACTTGCTGCTTTGCCACCATTAAGCCCATGAGGCGAAGGCAGAGCCCCCAGCTGACCCGAAAATGCAGCTGGAAGTGACCAAGGCAGGCCTTGAAGAATTGCTGCCTCTCCTGTGACAGCACGATGGTTGCAATCAGTAGTCGAGTTGTAAAATGAAACAAGGGGGGATGGTGAAATGTTTCATTTATGTGACATATTTTCCAGTGGGGGGTCTGGGGGTCCTCCCCCAGAAAATGTTGTATTTCTTAGATGCAGTTTTCTGCATTCTAGTCAATTTTAGGGTGACTTGCTAGACATGGCAAATCCTAAATCCCATGATTCATGGCTTGCATTCTTCTCAAAAACATCTTCACTTAAAAAAACACAATTTAAGGAGGAGTGAAGAAAACTTCGAGTTTTAATACGACGCGATGTTTGAAACAAGCGGTATCAAAAGAATATGAAGCAGCAGGTAGCAGCTAGCGGTGCTGCTAAGGCTAAAGCAACACAGAGTGTGGATGATTGACACCTGTCACCTGTCGGCCAATCAGAATCAGGAGAATCGATTAGTACCGCCCACATTCACCTTTGACCCACCAATGACGATCCAGAATGAAGTAAACCCAAAGGTAGTATATCACAGCAAGAGGACACACTTCACTTTCAAAGCAGAGACATAGCAGGCGACATTAGCAGGAGACACTAGCAGGAGATATTAGCAGCGTTTCTTCGTGCTGGAATAGAACTTTTGACACGAAACAGCAAAGATAAGACACACTGTGTCGTTTTGTGGATTTTTTTTGCTACTCTTTGGGGGGCTTGCTCGCCGAGTTTTCATCACACAGTGATGATACACATATCTTTGTGAGATATATTTTTATTTTTTCCCCCGCCGCGCCTCTGGCGCCCCCCAAGGGAGGCGCGCCTCACACTTTGAAAACCGCTGACATAGGTAATAGACTGATTATCATAAAGCCCCCCTAAATGTCGAATGGCAATTCTATTTCCAGTGTTAAATATAAGTAATTTTCACAAGCATTGATAAAATGCCAGAAGAGATGGAAGAAGGAATGACCATTTTAGAAGAGGGATGACTTTGACCATTTTGACCCCCCTCAACTCGAGTACTGGTTGCAATCCTGGAGTCCAGGACTGTGCCAAGAAACGTTGCTACCTGGGAGCCTGCTCTAGTCGTTTATTTTTTAGTGCCTGTGTCTTACGCCTGTTCATCTGCTTTGTCCTCCAGACCTTCCCTGCTAGCCACGCTCAGCCTACCTTTGTCTGCTCTCCTGTCTTCGTCTTCCTGCCTTGAAGATTTCTCCCTGTGTCTGTTTGTCTTACGCCTTTCGAATAAAAACCTTCAAAAACAATTCCTGTTTGTGGTCTGCATTGTGGGTTCAGTGTTCTGCCAATGCTCAAGCTTAACAGATACATATTTTCAGAAATGACTATGGTTTCTTCCTTTTTTATTCTGACTTTGCACATAGAGTATACTATTCATAGAAGGGTTACATGTAGTAACTACTTTTTTCATCCTTTGTTTCTGATTCTTTGTTCTAATTCTTAAATGCCCAATACTTGAGTTGCAAAGTTAATGCTCATATTAAACACACTAAACTAAAATGGTGAACATGGTAAACATTAGAATAACACGTTAAAAATTACCATGTGGTGTTCTCAAAAATGTTTGTTCTCATCAAAACACAATGAATGCATTTCTTTTCTCATAAAACAACAGCTAGCATTACAGCTAGCTTGCAATCTTCTTCTTTACTGCTTGTGTGGGTTAAGTTCTAAAACATATATGCTACTAGAAAACATATGAGCATAAATTGTAGGAGAAAGGGTTGATGAGGATCAGAGTGCTACTAACAAGTTAGCACATGTCAGTTACTCGACCCATCTGACCTAGCCTTCACCTTACAGTGCTGAGGCTTGGCTGGGAGAGAGTTTCCATGAAAGTAATAAAAAGTACATGCATTACTTTTCTGTATTTCTTGGTCCGGTTTAAAGCCGCATAAAGATGGAATGTGAGTTTCTGATCTGGCAGAGAATCACTGTCATTTACTACAGGTGGAGAACAGGCATGTGGAAAATTCATCCTGACAGAGCCATATGGTAATAAAACTGCTGTAATTAGGCATCTGGGGGGTCGGGTGGTTTTGTAAGTATATTGAAAGCAAGGTTCTCTGCCTTTATATTTGGGTTTGATTGACACACTGGAACCAGTGGGGAGGTACTGCCCGGCTGGGCAAATGGAAGTGGCAGATGGATGGAGGGTGTATCCACTGCTATGTTGCCATCCAGTTCATTGTCAGTTGAGATATGCTTTGTCAGTCTAATGATATTTTTGTCTTTTCTCATGTACTTTGTGCTGGTTAAAAGGAACATAATCGTCCATGCTTCGACCATGATGAAGATTTTTAATGCACAGTTAATCACATGGATAGATCATGAGGCAATGGACCCCTGGAGCACAGACATGTAGGCCCCCATACCCAGCTACATAGGACCAAGCCCCCTAGACTCTTTTTTAGTAATTTTTCTCTTTGTGGTTGTTTCATCTCTTTGTACTAATTTTGTCTCTCTTTATATTAATTCAGTGTTTCCTTTTGGTTGTTTTCTGTCTCCTTGTAGTCATATTCTCTCTGTAGTCATAGTATCTTTGTGGTTGTTTAACTCTTTGTAATCATCTTGGGTCTCTTTGTGTGTAAGTTATCCCTTTGTGATTGCTGCGTGTCCCAGAGTAGTTGTTTTAAATCTCTTTGTAGTAATTCTGCATTGTTTGTAGTGATTTGAATCATTTTGTGTGTTTTCGAAGTCGTCCATCTATTTATGGTTGTTTTGTCTCTTTGCATTAATTCTGTTGTAATTTTTTAGTTGGGTCTCTCTGTGATCATTTGCATGATTTTGAGTCTCTTTGTTATAATTTGTGTTTAATTTTTCTCCTGGTTGTAGTTTGGAGTATAATTTTTCTCTTTGTGATTATTTGGTGTCTCTCGTAGTTTCATCAGGTTTATTGCCTAATAATTCAACAAGGAAAAAATGAATAAAATGAAAAAATATTCTCAAAATGATGTACAATAATTGTATTTTGTGGGTGCTTTGTCTCACTGTAGTACCATGTGTGTCTCTCTACAGCATTTCTTTATGGATATTTTGTCTTCTTGTTCTTGATTTAAGATTCTTTGTGTTTGATCAGGACATCCTTACTTTTAACTGAGCTTTGTGACTTTCCAACAAGAAATGATAAGTCACTTCAGACAGACGTTCTGCTCCAGGAACCCCCTGACCATTTGGGCCCCTGGGCCTGTGCTCAGTAGACCCATTGAGTAATCCATCCATGATTAATCCTGTCTATCTGCCCTCTCCATTTGGTCTCCATGTCCTGTTGAGTTAAATGTCATGGAAGAAGAAGTATACGGCGAGTAGTGTCACTTTACTTACACTAAACAGCCACCTATTAGTCCTTCCATGCAAAGAGGACATTCAAGCTATTCCAGACATATTATCAACTCTGCCAGACAAGATGGAGGAGAGCATTTGACCTTGACGGTGCTCTCCCTCCCCTTCAGGGAGACTGTCCTCACTCGTCTTCTGAGAGTTTTTGCAGGGGGTCACATCCCTGCGCATCTTTGAAATGACACATAAGTTGTGCCGGGAAAGAAATAAATTCAGCTCATTTAGACAGAGAGGCAGAGATGGGTTCCACCCTCAATCATAAAAGCTGGCACGACCATGCATCTCTGCGACATTTCAGAAATCTGTGGAAAAAAACTTCTGCCCCCTCCCAGAGCAGCCGTGTCGTGTCTGTCAGCTCCATCTTCTCATGTCCAACCTTGGAGGGAGGCCTTGACCTACTCTCCCAGAGGGCAGACACAGACTGACAGACAGCGAGGAGACAGACAGAGAGGCAGACCCGGAGAGAGGGTCCTGTCGCTATGCTAATGCTGCGGTGGCTATCAGGCGCCACAGTGACACTACCCTCCCCACCCGGCTCAGCACGCTCAGGGGACAGCCAGCGGATTTTTCTCACTTCCACAGGCAGCCTTCATTTTCCACACTAGTGGAAACTGGACACTGTCATCTGTTATTGAGTTTCTGGGCTGCAGAGCCTATCTCTGTATGGGAAATTGAATGTGGTGCTTTCTGTTATGAGCAGGATTACAGTGGTCCGTGATGGGCCAGTGAGTCGCACCTGAAGATGGGCTGTTAGCAAATGAAAAACCCTCATTCATGTGTTTTTGTTCCATCTGTTGGAAAAAAGGTCTACAAAGGTCTGCAGAAAAAGTAATTCCACCTCCTCAAAGGTTCATGTTATATCTTAAATTTCAGACCCTGGCAGAGTCATCTACATTAATTTCACATAAAATAATTATTTGCATACGTACTTACGCCCCCAAAGTCAGTATCTAGATGCACCTGGCCACCAATGTGGACAGATCTCTACCATCTCCGCTGCAGTTACACCCCCGTGCTCCTGAAGCTCTGTCAGGTTGCACGGGCATCGTGAGAGAATAGCCTTTACGAAGTCCAGCTACAATTTCACGACTGGATTCAGATCTGGATCTGTGTAGCTTTATGTTGGGCTTAATGTCGTGCTGGAAAACCTGCGGTCACCACCACCATCACGCTTCACAGTGCGGATGTTATATTCGTGATGATGTGCCATCGGGTGGCACTTGGTCTGATTACCAAAATGCTCAGTGTTGGTGTCAGACTATAGAAGCTTCTTCCAGCTGACATCAGAGTCTCCCACATGTCTTTTGGCAAACTGTGGCCTACAGTTTTGTGACTCTCACTTTGCAACTCTCTCATGAAGCTGTAGCTGATGAGGCACCCGGCCAACTCACTGCACATTCTCTCCAATCTCAGACACGCTTGGAACTCCTTTTTTCATGAGTCTCTTGGTGACCTTCCTCACTCGTCTCCTTGCTAATTTACTCAGTTCATGAGGATGGCCTACGCTCGATTGTTCAAAATATATTGTGTATATACATGTAAATGTACATACAGGTGAGTTTAAAAACATAGAAGAAGGTAGGTCTAACATTACAACAAGAACAATAAATACGACGAATGGACCAGCACAAACTGCATTAAAGAAATCTAACAGCTAGGAAAAACGACAGCAACAAAGATGATTAAAGAACATGCATAAATCATTTCCAACCATGATATTAAATGTTTCTACGAGACACACTTTTATCTTGTGTGTGTCTTTTATCTTTGTAATAAATGTGTTCCCTTTGTAGAGATCTGCTTTTACTGTCTCGCTTTTTAATTTAGCGATGTAAAACAAATTACAAACAAACATCAAACATCACATGACATGCAGAGAAACAACAAAAATGCAACTCCAACAGCTTCTCCTACAAAAATTTATTTCCTCCAGGCGTCAATTAAAGTCTCCATAAAATTTTGTTAGTACTCAAAGTGGCCATGATGGAGCATTATAAAAAGAAACCTTGACAGACAGTTTGAGATCCACTGGATGAATCAACATAATAAAAGAGCAAGACATCCATCATGTGCCTAATTACCTCTCAGGCCAAATTAGAGGGTGTCAGCAAAAAGGTCAAGGTTGCTTTAGCACCGGTGTTTATCCTGACGAAAATCAGGTTCACCTGTTTTGACGCGTTGTGTCTGTGTGATTTTTTTCTTTGGTGGTGCGGCTGTCAAATGCTTGGAATGCTTATAAATCATAACCTGACCTGTGACAGCCGTCACAACCGGTGAGGGAATAAACATGCCATGCTACCCAGGGCCTATTTAATAATACTCAAGGGAATTGCATCTTGGCAAGCAGTGACTGTGTTCTGCATAAAAAGTAGACGTCACACTATATACAGGTGTGCTAAATCAACAGCAAACTGTCATGCCAGGAATGTGGCACACTAACTCGTCAAGATTAAAAGTTTTAGCGTGATTAGTTTCACCGAGGTAGTTTTTGTGTAATGTCATAGCTGGACTTTGCATGCTTCTAAAAGTCCTTAATTATTATTTCAACTGCCTGACTATCATTTACCATATAATCTACTACTACTTGTTTTAAATATCACAAATGTATCAAATAACTTGCAATTTTGCTATAATTAGGTATCAGATATAACTAGCTATAACTGCATCGTGCCTGAAGATTCTGTTTTTTTATTAGCTTCTGTCGAGCGTCCTATAGATGAACATGAAATATGGAAACTTGGCTATCAACTCTGTTAATTGAATGAAAATTCTGACTTATTATGTTGTAACCTTTCCAACATTTCAGTTTCAGTTTGACCTCCAAATAAATTTGTTCAGATCATGCAGATAAACAGTTGGCTTGTTTAGAACTTGTCCGACTATCTGACTCCTCATTTTCTCTTAGTCTAAGATGCTGCAGTGTTCCCGTTTCTAAGCAGTTACTTTGATGGGTACAAGGTCATTGTGACCAATAGAAACTATGGCTAAAATAATACAAAATAAAACCATGTTTATATATGAGCAGAATTACATTTAAACAACAGGTGTGAAGCAGGTCTGACCTTTACAATTAAATGTGGAACACTGTTGAAACAAAATGATATGAAACCTAGACATATTACCACATTATAAATCAAGGAGCCTTCAAACCCACACATTAGTGCATACTGTGTTATACAGTATAATAATATAATAATTTATTAATTCATTGTTTTTGATTCATTTGTACAATTAGTTGATTAAATTCACCGAATAAGTCTGCCTCATTTGATGATTTACAAGCCAAGTAAAAATATTTAACACCTAGCATCTACTGCAGAAACTTTGAGCAAAAACTATTCAGAAGTTGAAATTATTGAAATGTCAAGAACCTCCAGCAAAGCTCATTTTGGCAAAAACAACAAAAGGCCTTTTTTTCCTTCTAGCTTGTGCGCTGCCGCTTCTTCATTATCAAACTATATGCTGTGTGCAGAGACGGCAGACTCCAGATAAATCAGCCTCCCACATCACACACATCATGAGCTCCTGGCTCTCTTGTTGTGCACAATCCAATGGTCTGGAGAGCAGAAGGCTGATAAGCAGGTGGAGGAGTCAGGTGGAAGAGGCTGGCCAGGAGCGATGTAGACAGATGGCAAAAAGTCAGGAGAAAGCGAGATGAGGGAAGGAAGAAATCGGAAGGGGAGAGGGTATTTTGGGGAATCTCAGCTCGGTGGTATCGTGCTGTGAGACGAGAGACTCTATAGCTTTCTTCTCCTCAACATGTTTCCTCAGAATAGGAGGCTTAGCAAAGTGGAAATTCAAGTGGCCCCCATTCTGTGCAAGCTGTGCACAGACAGCTGTCTATACACTCACAGTGGAATTGCAAACAATGGGTGCTTCACATAAAAAAAGAAACCAGGTCAAAGCACATAGTTCACTCTGTTACAATCACCTCCAATCTGTATCCACACATGCAATATTTAAGCTGATGGTAAAGAGTACAGTACACAAACATAACCACATTACCACAGCACAGACATAGACCGTGAAAGCAACCTGCAGCGACACAAGCAGCTTTAGAAGGTTGTAAAAAGACACCTTGTAAAGTATCATTGCAGTTTATTACAACCTGGGTCCCATATTTTCATAGAGTGGGACATACTTTCTATCAGTAACAATAACACTGTGTGTTTTAACCGGGGCCATTGGTGCATGTGTAAATGAGTGTGTCAAGGTGATTATTTGTTTAATTGTTGATTTCTTTTGTTCATTTTCTTTTTTTTTTTACTATTGTATGATTAAACAGTTTTGTTAACCTTTGGTGATTTTATTTTCCTTATTCCTTATTATTATTCCTTATTCCTTGCACTCAGCCCTTGTCCATCCACTCAGCTTTAGCCCCTTGTTTCATTTTCTTGTTTTTTGTTCTTTTGTGCAAATGAAACTGAACCATTTTTAACTATTTTTTTCTTTTTTCTTTTCTATCTTTTTCTTACCACCTCTGAACCAAGACTTACCTGTGTGCCTTGCGCCCCTCCAAATGAATTCCCTGGGTGAAAGTCGTTGTCGGTTTCTTTCCTTGTTAGTTTTGTTGTTGTTTAAATTATTTGGTTTAATTTCTTTGTGTTTTTCACCTTATCCTTGCCACAAAATGATATACTCAAAATATACTAAAGATAGTAGGTCTAACATGAACAAGGAAATGAGTCTAAAGTGTGATGGATGTTTATGGACAGTTTGGGTAATAATTATACCACTCTCCTTTGTTTTCTTTTCCAATTCAATTTTAATGTCACCACATTCACAGACCAGACTTCAGCAATACATTTGGTGAGTGCATGTTACACCGAAAAATCCACCCAACCGTCTTTGTGACGGCGCGGACTGCTGTTTCGGTCCGTCCTGCACACAACTTCAAAAAACCCAGGCAGCTGTTTGTTAGGGTTATGGGTCATGGGCTACCTGCATCAGCTTACAGCAATGAGGACATAATACGTTGAACATTTTTGATATTTAGTAAATAATTCCTTTCTTTCTGTGGATGTGGGCCATGGCCGGAATAGCACCCTGTCTCCTTTGCATTACGTTATCAGCTAATTTTTATGACTTGATATGTGTATGGAGGGAATAGTTAATTAATTGCATTCACTGGCGAAGTTTTGCACCGAAACAATAAGTGTGACATTCCTGTAACGCTGCAGGGCCGATAGCAGGCTGTAGCTTCCTCAGAGAAATGTTTGTTTCCTTTTAATGGATCGCAGAGAATAAAACCACATTGTCTTCCCTGTAAAACAAAGGTGGTTATTAGAGCAAGTATTACCTCCCTCGGTGAGGGGAAATAAGAAACTGTATGTCAGTGGTGGAGATGGAGATTAATGGCTGTTTAAAATGTTTCTGAAGAATGTGTGCAGAGTAAGAGAGAGGGACATCTGGGCTATGATTTGATCATGGGACCTATCCCTGAGAGTGCATTCCTATGTCCAACACCTTGGATTACAGCCCTCGGGGTCATTAGCAGGGCTACTGCAGGAGTGTTTGAATTGGAAATCTATTCATCTGCTTTTCTCATATTGATTTGTGGTGGCTGTCTACTCTTCTTCTCTTTCAGCGGCAGAATACTGTTACTGATCAGTAACAGTACAGGAAGCAACCTGGCAAGCCTCAGTGGTGCTTTGTAAGCCCCTTTGGCTCTCATAAACTCCCTCTGTTTCTCTGCTTGTGTGGCAACTAAACTTCACACGCGAAGAGAACAAAGCGCTGTCATTCGTCTGCGTCAACACATCTCGGAGCTGGCAGTTGGCTGCTCCGCCATGCAGTGAGCGTGGAGAGGCTGGGAGCCATTTCCAACTCTGAGAGCGTCTAACAAAGACTCGCTGAGCAATGAGATTATAAATGCAGCTGCCTTGCCTCTCTTCGTCACTGCATTTGCCTCCTCTTAAACACAGTTCTTCTCTAATATCTCACAATATAGATGATAGTAGCACACTGTGCTATCTGCCAGCTGTACAGTAATAAAAGCTTTTTTTAGGGGAGGACGCATTAAAAACACTGCTGCTATTTGACTTGATGTATTTACTGGTGGGTCTCCAACAATTTTGATTCTAACATCTACTGCTAATAAAATTAAAAGGTTAACCATAGCCTGTAAAGGCTTATTAATCCCTGGTTTAGATAGAAAACTTCAGCCAGAGAGTTTTTGCCTTAAGAAAACAACAAAGAGGATCAAAAGGAATCTTAAGTTTAGAGTCCTGACCTTTCACAGACACTTTAAATACTGAAAAGATGAAACCGTTGCTTTTATTCCTGGTTGTTTGGCTCATGATGCTCATGATCCACTAAAGCTCTGACTTTAGTCTGACCTTCTTCATTTCAACCTCACATCACACACCTTTAAAACAAACTTTAAAAAAAAACTTTCTTTCGGACTTGTGAGCTGATGTATTTACTGGTAGGCAAGGTGTGATTGTCTCCATAAATATTGGTTACAACTTCTACTGCTAATAAATCTACAGGTTAACCAAAGCCTGTGGACAAACATGAAAGCTCTAGATGACTGGGTGGAATTAAAGCTAAATTTGACAGTATATATTTTTGCTAGCAGCAAAAAAAAAGCATTTTGATTTCAAAAACATGGAATCTGTAACCTGTTAAGATCAAGTTTCTCATATTTAAGGAAAATGTGGATATGTAGTTTGGTTATTTCCTGAATTAGATCTCTATGCAGGTAACTACTGTGGCAGATCCAGGAGCCTCATGTTTGTGTTCAGATTCAGAACTTTTCTACAAATCTCTACAACAATGAGAGAGGACAAAGTAAGCATAACTCCTCATAGACCCAGCTACCTGACTCGGCTATGTAGCTTGTTGATATGAGCAACTCCTATGACAGCTTCATGATGTTAGTATTCATCTTTATGCAGATGATACTCAGATTTATATTGTTGTCTCTCCAGATGTTCCTGTCCTCCTCTTTTAGCTTGATTGTCTGATCTTCTGTTCACACTTGGTTGTCTAGAAGCTGCAGAAAAAGACAGAAATCCTGCTGGACAGTGACAGGGTATATAGAAATACATCAGCAGCTCTGCTATGAGACACTACCTGGTCTGTGTGCCTGTATACATATTTGTAGCTGTGCTGTTTAGCATGGTTAACGTTGTCATACCAGCCTTGCTAATGTTATCAGCATATTAAATATGTATAAGAGACACAAACCGGGGTACAGTCAGCCAGTGTTCTGTGTTCTGGCTGGCTCACATCATTAAATATTTTGAATTTAACATCATGAACATCTCTCTGTAGAAACATAGAAACGTAACCAGATCCAGCTCTCAAACACGTACACACAGAAGATGGTGAAGTGCTGCGACATCAGTCAAGTGCTGATCATTATGTTCAGTGGAGCTGAATAATCTCTCTCCTCTCCATCATTTTGTTGTTTATTCTTTATTTCATTTCTGTACGAGACAATTGCTGCCATCATTGCTCATAACAAATGCTGCTGTTGTCATTATGGCACTTTTAACCTCCCATACTCCTTCCCATTATTATCAAACTGTTTCTGACACATCATTATTGAGGGAGAAACTAATAATAATTTTATGCTGCTGTATTTTGTTGCTAATTGCTGCTCTTTGCTCCTGATTTCACTGACAAATGAAACAGGCCAAATATGATAATGATTGGTGGTATATTTATTAGCGCAGTAAAGGGATGTTTTGGGAGAATCAGTAGGTGAAATAATTGCCAGCTGCATGGCAGCTGCCTCGCTGCTCCCAGCAGATGAAACTCAGTTCAGCCGGAGTGTGAGTCTGTGCAGACATCATGCCGCGATGCTTCCTGCTGATGATAATGGGACGTCGGGCCCTTATTGGCCTGTCAGCTGTTACAGATGTGCTATCCCCTCCTGTAGGTCACCCCTAGGCTGCAGCAGCTGCCTCCGTCTGTTCGTCACTTCCCCCCTGTGTCCGCCCCGCAATGGTGGCACTTGAACGGCAGCCAAGGCAGCACAGGCCCTCCCGGTCAGTTGCTCCCATCCGCCCGTTGCCTCGGGCAGGAGATGGGCGCGCATTTACAACTGTCACACATGGTGAGGAAGCGTCGCCATTGCAAAGCATTTGCTAATCAAAAACCCATTACTGTTTTTTTTTTGCCTTTGATTTCCCCAAAGCCTCTCTCAGACTGGAGGTTTTCAGTAGCCAAGACTGATAGGGTGTGGCAGGAAGCTGCTGGCAGCAGGTGATGAATCAAGGGGATGTACGAGCCAGTGTGAGCTGTAATTTTATTAACTGCAGCCCATGATGGATCATCCTCCCCTCATTCTACCCCCACCAAAATAAATGTCTGCTGCATAAACAAGTCTTAAAAAAAAAAAAAAACACAGGAGCAAGGTGATGTGGTTGTTAACATTGCGCTGAATTCCCCTCTGTCTAATGAGCAAACAACAGTGATGTGATCCATTTCCACGAGACCCCCCTCCGACCTTGATTTCCATGGGAATTATGAGCCTTTGGTAGGACCGTTGGGAGAGTGTGGACTGCTACTAAAGCTTTAGCTCCCTCTGTATTCCGCTCACTCTCTCCTTTAATGTACCTCTTCATACATTCTACTTGTCAGCGTAATGCAGACCTGTCCATTCCTCTCTCCAAAATATAAAGCATTATTCCATCATCTCGACGTTCCTCTTGGATCGCCAGCGAGATTACAGTCATAAGTATTCCGCAAAGGCTTGCACGTCGGCTGCAGGAAGCTTTCAGTTGCCCTTTCTTTCTTTATTTTACAGGAGCTAACTTCTTTTTTATGCATTTAAAGGTTTGTTCTCCAGCGTACTAATATCTGTCTTCCTGACAGGTGCAAATGTCATAAACACATACCTATTGCTACAAGCACGGGTATCATTACATTGCCCAGGGGTGTTTTTCTCTGAAATCGCACTGAAACAGAACTCAAAGTATTAACTTTGTTCACCACAGCAATTCACAGGACTATAGTCCAGGTCAAGTAATATCCTAAAATGACTAGTGTGACTGACCAGCCAGCTCTGCTGCAAGCAGGGAGCAGGAAAGGAAAGTATATGTACAGTGTTTGGCCTGCCCTGGCTTTCATCAGCAAGGGTGCAAGTGGAACATTGCACACAGCAAGAAGCAGAGCTGTGTGACTTTCCACCAGGTTTTACAGCCAAAAATTGATCTAGATTGTCTAAATTGTCTAAAGTAAAGGCGAAGAAAATGGAGAATGGAGAATGAGTTTATTTCTTCTGTCTCTTCAGTTCTACTTGGACTTGGTGAAAAAACGCATGACAGCAATGTCAGTTTAGAAACTTTTATTGATATTCTGATCTAGTCTGTAGCTCCCACATAGGCTGTTTTTGTTTAGAGAGAGAGAGGGAGGCTCCTCCGGCAGTCTAGTCCTCTAGCAGCATACTAGAAGAGATGGTTTAGGACTCACCTGAGCCAATCCTAACTATAAGCTCTATCAAAAGGATCTTAGCTTTTGGAGACTATACGAACCACAAGGAACCCATGCTTCCTGAAATTGCAGTGTTGTAGGGGGGTATAGGTCAAATTGACCAACACTACAGTTTGTTTAAAAGGATCACAATCCATTCAAGCATGCTTCGTTCATTGAACCATTTATCAAATGTTTTGAACTATAAACTGATTTTCCATTTAACTTAAACAATTTTAATAGTTTTTTATTAAAAAATGCTGAATTTTCACATTTCCCATTCAAACACGGGGAAGAGACGCACGGTGCGGCGGCAGCAAGCTGAGCCTCAATGCCTGCAATGACAGCGTGTTACTGTCTCTCTGTATGTCGCCAATCAAATCTTTCAAACACTTTTAATATATGCCCCCCTGACTTTCCATGGTTTAACTAGTGTATATATGTGTGTAACATATACGTGCACTAGGTAAGGTAGGCAGTTCTTTTGCCGCATGGTAGGGGGCAATGATCTTTATTGAGACGGAGAGACATTCTTTTGGCCTTTTTGAGCTTAATTTGACAGAGATAGCTGAAGAGTGACGGGAATGCAGGGAGAGAGAGATGAGGAATGACAAACCCCGGGCCGCCACAGCAAGGACTGAGCCTTTGTACATGGGACGGCTGCTCTACCAACTGAGCTAAACACTGCCCCTGGGACGGAGAGATTTTTAAAACTGAAAGAAGACAAGGAGGACTTCTACAAAAACAGACATTTTTGTCCAGAAGGATTGGTGCATGGACTTTATTTATAAGTAAGGGTAAGACCATAATAATGTTTTTTATGTGCATCACATGGGCTACAGTTTGTTTGTGTGAAGAATGCTGATATGAGATATGAAACATAAGCTGTTAACTGCTGCCATTCAAATAATGAATAATCTACTCTGTTGGGTTCATATATTTGTAAATCTGACTCTGGTGGAGTGCATCACCAGTCATGAACTGAATGGTAAGTTGGGTAATATTGTTGATGCGTCACCTGCGCTGTTGAACACATAGGAAGGTCTTCACAGTAGTCACGTAGCTTAGATAGGGGAGTCCCAGGTGAACAGCTGGAGGGATTTTGAAAGTGGGGAAGCCACACAGTTTCTTTGCATCTGTGCTGGTCTCTGGTCTGATCATAGTAGTTTTGGTTTCACATTTACAAACTGTTTTTTTACAACATTCATTCGGTGCACCTGACTTTTTTCTTTTTCTTTTTTTCATGGAAGCCCTCATTTCATGCAACACTGCACGTTGGAAATGTCTTCAAATTCCTTCAGGTGGCTTTTTTGCCCTTGGATTACCAATACAACAAGGAAATCTTTACATAATCCTATCTGTTCACTGTTGTATTTTGTTTCTTGAATCCATACGGGACCAGAAATGTTAGGATGACAGCTTGTGGTTTTAGGTTGATAGTATTGTGTTGGAGCTATTTCTTGACCCTCACCACAGCGTTGTCCTGAGGAGTGTCACGCTTCCTGGATTGATAAAAACCTCACCAGTGAAGATAATTAAGGCAGCAATAACATCTCCAAAATGTCTCTGAGGGTTTTCCAGCCATATCATCCCTCATATATTGGTTACAGATCATATATCTGACCACATTACTTACATATCATACCCCACATGACATCATATACGTAGAGTATCATATACCAGACTACAGAGAGTCAGCTCCGCAGTCCAGCTGCAGAGTAGTAATGATGCGTGGGGCCTGATTACTGCACCGAGCAGCAGAGGAACAGATGATAAATGGCTTACTGGCCTCCCTGAGACAATGGTTTGTGTTGATCAACATTTACAGGGCAATTAATTTCCTGCACTGCATCTGAATTAATGACAAGCCTTGACAGATTTGCATGAGACATTACTACATGCACAGTAAACCTTTTGCACATCCTGCATTAGTCAGACAAATGATACTAAATCATCTTCTGAGCACGGTTACTTTTTTTGTTCTTTTATCATCTCACTTCTGTAAGAAATCCATTTTATCAGCAATGCTGTCTGGGAAGAACCTTGTATCTATATTCTCTTCACCGCAGGACCTTCAACTGCAATCAATACAAAACCTCTGCTCCTTTTGTTTCTCTTTTTTCTCTTCTCATATTGCATCCTGCACACCTCTCCAGCCCAGTGACTGATGCGGCTGGGATGGGGTGCAGAGGCTGTGGGGAAGTTGTTAAAGCTCTCATCAGAGGCCAGTGAATTACGGCCAAAGCCGAGGACGCAGTGGCAGAGGGGAAAGAAGAAGGAGAGCCATCACTTTATCTCTCCAGGGCCGGGGTCACAGGAGTCACAAGGCTATCATGCATGTCAGGAGCTCCGGTCTTTAATCACAGAAGAGACACTCTCCTACTTTTTCTTCGGGCGCCTCATCGGTAACCCCCAGATCAGCCAGCCAATCTGCCAGCTTCCTGTCCAAACGGCTGCTGAGTCAGCTAACGAATGGGTGTCTGAAGATTTGCCCACTGGACTCTGTGATTACACCAAGTGCCACCACCGGGCCCACTGGTGCCACGCTCATAAAGTACCAGTCTAGATTTACAATGCGAGTGGGTGACAGAGATCATAGTGAGTTTCACAGACTGAAATATTAATGTGTGAGTTAATCCAGAATTCAAAACTCTATCCACTGATGATAGACCCTGTGTGAAGACATTTTTGTCAAACCAGTACATTTAGTTTGGAAACTGAGTGACATGGATAATAATGAGCAAGAATTATTTTTCTTATTTCAGGAATTGTTCTGGTTGAAATCCAACAGTTAAACAGAAAGTGGAGAGATGGTCGGTCTAAACCCTTCATCATTTGTTTTACAGTTGTCCCTCACTATATTGCAGTTCACTTTTCACGGACTCGCTGTTTCGTGGATTTTTTGGGTGTAATTTTGCATGCTTTTTTTACAGCGTACTGTACAGTATGAACGTGCATTGTGTTCTGTGTCCTAAATTGGCTAAAGGCCAACTCAAGGCCAACTGAAGGCCAACTCACACCAGAGGCGGAACGGCAGCGGAACGGCTGCGCCGCGGTTTCAACAGAGCACTGCAGACAGGAAACCCGACACAGAATCAACATAAACTTCCGCCCCCTTTCAAAATAAAACACAATACACATTTCA
The DNA here is from genome assembly GCA_004119915.2 of Collichthys lucidus. Classification (NCBI taxonomy): domain Eukaryota; kingdom Metazoa; phylum Chordata; class Actinopteri; family Sciaenidae; genus Collichthys; species Collichthys lucidus. The sequence continues at coordinate 16,547,017 of CM014086.1, forward strand.
TGTAGCGTTTTACAACTTCACATCAACGTTACGTCATGACCGGTGGCACCAGATGATCAAAGATCAATCAAAGGGTCTCAACATGGACGACGAGAGACTAATTGTTGAAGTGGAACAACACACAATCATTTATGACACAACAGATGCTTTTTATAATCTCCCCTACGTCGGAGAAGCAAAGTCAGCTGTTTGTCGTTGTTGTTTTCTTTATACACTGTTTACACTGTTTTACGGCCTTAAAACATATATAATAATTGTAAAACTTACTTTGCGGATTTCGTTTATTGCGGGTTATTTTTAGAACGTATCCCCCGCTATACACGAGGGACCATCTAAAACTTATCCCAGACCTTAAGTTTTTGTTTCTTTCAGTAGGTTTCCACTCCCCCCTTCTTTGCTTATCTTGTTTGAATCATTGTGATTTTTGAGAGTTATGTGACTATTTCTTGACTAATAGCTTGTCAGGACTGTGTTTCCCTTGTGCTTCTAGTCTCTCCTCTAGCCTCTGTGAAGTGAACCCAACACTAAGTGCCACAAACTGCAGTTCCTCAAAAGTCCACTTGAGGCTGGCTCCAGAATTTAGTCAGTCTCCATAAGTCCCTATGTTCAAATGTCCAACTTCACAGCAGAAATAAACATGTTTACAGCCTGGTACAAAAAACTGTTTTGGTCTCTATAGCTAATTTCCTTGTTCATGACAACTGTACTGAGGGTGAATTTATATACAACTCAACTGTTTACATTATATTAAGACTTAAAGTTATGCAGAATTAACAGCATGGCTGCTTTGACTGATAGGTGGGTGCTGTTACAGATGGCTTGTTTGAGCAACCAGGCTTCACTCAGCCCACCTCAGCTCCACCCACAATACATGTCTTTGTCCAGTTTTAGATGGAAGGCTGCAGAGGCCGAACTACTAGCATGGCGTTGACCAGAGCGACCACACTCTGAGCTTCACAGCCGCTCTTCAGGAGCCTGTGGGTGACATCACAGAGACTACACCCATGTTATGTGCAGTCCATGGTCCACACTCAACACACACATCTCAGATGAGTCAAATCTGTCAGTTTATATAAGGCTGAAAAGAGTTGTTATAAGAATTTTAGGAATACTGGATTCAAAGCATCAAAGTTTAAGTTGAATTTATTCTTGTACAAGACGGAGCGTTTTAACAGTGCAACACAGAAAAGGGCTCACAGAGAAAAAGGCTCCCTGAGGAGCTCTAACAGTTGGTTCTTATACACTCTAATGTGCTGTCTCGGACAACTTCCCATAGATACAGATAGCATAGCTTAATTTCCTCTAATAGTGAGCATTTCCCCAATTTAAATGTTACCTCTCTGACCTGTCCATGACCCTCGTTCTGTTCCGGACTTCTTCTATTTATACATTAACGTGAACTTTACTGTACACTGCCAGCCTTAGCAAAAAAGTCATATTAGAGAAGTGAAAACAGAACATCTGAGGAGTAGGAATTCACATACACATCATATGATTAAAAACATCTGAAACACAGTGTAAACCTAATTTTTATAACACTCATAAAGAACTTTTCATATAAGTCATAACTTATAACTTTTCATAACTTAATCATAACTTAACATAATCATTTTATAAGTCTATATAGATCACTTGTAAGCCTTTAAAAGGTTAAAACTAAAATGTGAAGCAATTAAACATTTCCATAAATGATTCATAGAGTGGAAGTGGTTGCTATTTATTCATGCAGGATGCTGTTTGCGAGTGGTAGGAATCATTACAACATGACAAATCTTTCTCCTTTACAAAGTGTACTCTCTAATGAATTAACTGACGAATGTTTCCTTTAATGATGACATGCCAGTACAGATTATTCTTTTATCTGTATGTTCTGCCAAAACAACAGATCCTCCAAAACAAAACAAAACAAAACAGGGTACAGTTCTTGCTGTAGTCGGCCCCGGACTGCAATCGGACGTCCTTTTACTGCACGTCATTCCCCCTCTCTCTGCCCCCTGCTTCCTGCCTCTCTTAAACTGTCCTGTCCATTAAAGGCATAAACCCCCCCCAAAAATATACTTAAAAAAAAAAAAAAAAACGAGACACCAGTATCCCACAATGCTTTAAGGAAATACAATTACAAATAAATAATTGGGTAATGACAGATATAATCATTAAAAACAAACATGTTAAAAATGCGGTCTGTAAGATTTGAGGACTTTATTTTCAGAATAAGGCAGGCATGGAGTATAATATTCATAACTATAACTAATCTTTTCATTGTTGTTACTTAAAAATTCTCCTTTTATATCTACAGTGAGAGCGGGTCTGCTTTCATGGAGGCCGCCATGTTGAAACACTGTGTTTCTACAGTAGCCCAGAACAGACAAACTAAATACTGACTCTTCACAGGGCCTTCCAAGTGTTGTTTCTCCTTTACACAGTGGGGTGAGGGTGATGTGAGGAGATCGCAATGCAGTGATCATAACACTAGATACAACTAAATTGTACACACTGGACCTTTAGGAGACATTTTGCTCACAGTTTGATTGACATATTGTGTAAATGTTGTATCATTTGCTGTAATTTTAAAATGGTAAAAAAATATTATATTATATTATATATTATTAATATAAAATATTTGTGTTGTGTTATGTCGACATGTACTGCAGCTCGTTTTGATCATTTTCATGAATCCATGTCACGACATGTCAACTTATACCATCTCATGTGTAATAAAATCTACACTGTACAGCTACATTTACAGTAATAGCAGCATTACAGTTGCACTGAGGCAGTAGGTCACTGTATGAACTCACACACCTGACCTCTGTTTCTTAATTTATCACATGACCCATTAACTCTGCCTGTATATTGTCTGCAGGTCCTCCGTTACTGTGCAAAAAATACTGTAAGATTGAACCTGGCATGACATCATCACCTCACGTACTTGTCTCAAAGATGAACACAGGCAGGAGCAGCGGTTTGGCTTCCCTCCAGTTTGCAGCCTTCTGTGATATATTAATCATGTTTCATGAGACCCAAAAGTAGCAAAATAAAAGAGAAAATGAATAAAAGAAATGCTCCAGGGTGAATTGTGGAGCCCAACCTTGCCACTGTGCAGATATCACTATCACTATGCTCTGAGTATTGGCTGTAATTGTTTTCAGGTGTTGCTCTGCACGGCTCATTTATTTCCTGAATAAATCACACACAGAGTCTTGAAGTATTTTAATTGTATACCACAGCCTGGGGGCAACAGATTTGATGGATTTCTCTCGTGCCAGGAAACGTGAACAATGAGATAGCGGCGCCTCTGAGGGAGGAGGATAACGCCATCTCACGCTTTAAAGATCCTCATTAGGAGCATTTAAATGTACAATGCAGGACATTTGAAAACCAGAGGCAGCATTTAACGATGAGCTTCTCCTTGACCAGGCCTGATCCAACCATGCTTGCCTGCTGTTAAGACTAATCTCTATCATCAACCCCATCCAAGCCATTACACCTCCGGGTCTCATTCAGCACCAAAATGCCAATTTATGCATTAGTCAAAGATGAGCACTCAGGGTAAAGGTGTTTAATTTCACATTATTGCATTAATTGTGTAACTCCTTCTCGCCGAGCAGCAGCAGGAGTGAAAGCTGATGTGAAGGACGAATATAGAGAGAATTTCTCTGCACTCTGTTGTTTTTTGGACCAGGCTATGTCTTGATTTATTCATTGGAACATAGTGTAATAATGTGAGTGTGAGTCACTGTCCTGATGACTAGAGTGCTATTTCACTTGCTGTCGCTCACACACACATTCTCTCTGTCTCTCTCTCTCTCTCTTTTCTCTGTCTCTCTCTTCTTGTCTCTCTTCCCCAGTCTGCGCTCCACTGGGGATCACAGGTTGCATTAAATCAGCCACAAGGCCAAACAGCAAAAGGTGGAGGCAAGAAAAGATGAAAATCTCTCTCTTAACTCAAATAAATCGGGAATTCATCAGCACACAGCAGCGCGGTATGTTTGATCTCTTTGCAATAACAGGGTTCTCTGATTACTTTTTATTACTTATATACTGTGGCGTGCATGTTTACATTGTATCATGTATGAACATTAGTAACCTTTTCATAAGTTAAATGGATTATGCAATTAAAGCGATTTTAAAGCTGCACTTTTTTATTATTATTATTATTAATTTTATATAAACATTGGTTTAGATAACTCATCGTTCATCGTGCTCTCTTCATCTCTGACATGCATTTTAGCCTCGTTCAGACCGTTGTTTTGGTTCTATGCGTCATTACTGTTTTAATTCTATTTCAGTTGCAGCAGATTGTGAAAGACGCCGTCATGATACATACCTTTTTAATGAAGTGAAAAATCACTTTAATTCAAGAGAGTAGTCCTGTTTTAACATTACTTATTCCGGATGGCAGTAGCTCAGTCTGTAGGGAGGGTAGACTGGTAATTGGAGAGGTGCCAGTTCACCTTCTGGGAACTGCAAAGGTGCCCTCAAGCAAGGTACCAAACCCAGGGCACTTCCAGGGTGCCGCTATGTGGCTGCCCATCACTCAAGCATCTGTCCACATTTGCATGTCTGTGAGATCTTTGTGTGTGTGTGTGTGTGTGTGTGTGTGTGTGTGTGTGTGTGTGTGTGTGTGTGTGTGTGTGTGTGTGTGTGTGTGTGTGTGTGTGGTTGTATTTCGGACTCATGTAAAGACATGAGTGTAAAAATTAATTTCCCCACCAAAGGGATAAATATATAAGTATCTATTTTATTGTCTTCTTAAGGAAGGGCTTATAAGAGATCTGGAAAATAATTTTGGGGGATTGTTGATTGGAGAGGAAAGTAGTAGCAGAGCAGCACTATATGAGTTGTTATTCCTTACTTCTTCCACTAAGCAGTGGGAAAGACCTTGGGGGTATGATCGCAGCAGAGACACAACAGCTTCATCCAAAAATACAAAAGAAGATAGAAAAAAAGTACATAGATTAAATCATACACTATGTAGACTAAAGAAAATGTATCATCCCCATTCACATTTATGTTGCCATGCCTGTGGAGAGGAGTTTTTGCAATAAGTATGACTGTCTTTTACTCAGGATGTGAAATATCTCCAGTATCTATCAGTGTCCATCGGTCTGCCTCTGAGCCACGAGGGTAGAAAATCTACAGTCAATGCTCACAGACCGCATCATTGCATTAGCCTTTTTGTCAGTTAAAGGTATTGTTATGATGAATTGGAAATCACATAAAGCAAATGGCTTCGGTATTGTCAGCTGGCTAAAAGTCTTCATGGATTTATTGTGGCTGGAGCGAGCAGCCTTAGCTCTTATTGAATATGACCATGGAGATGATGGACTGTGAATCTGTATGAGATCATGTTTGGTTTGATCTGGTGGATTTTGTCGTCTTCATGATGTCTATGTGAAGATTAGTGTTATCTGACAATAGAATATACCAGTGTTTTCTCCTTTGTCATATATTTAAATGCAAAGCTGCAATAAAGCCTAAAGATATTTTTCTTTTTGGACTAAAAAAGCAGAGCAAAAGGAGAGTGAACACTGGACTTACATTCACCAGGTGGTCAGAGACACAACTCCTAATGAATACTAATGTTAGGTTTTATTATTTGATTCAGCCATTGATTCTTCTTTTCTCCACATTTCTCTCATTCCTTTGGTTTCTTAGGTTCATTCATTCATTCTGGTCATCATTTGTTCATGTTCAGACCCAGCCACTGCCTCCAGTCTTCTGATTATAGAATGATGTCACGTGCTCACCATCATCCCTCACCTGTTGGTTATTTCCTCATTACCTCCCTGGTATATATACTGGTCCACACTAGTTCTCTGTCAGGGTGTCTCAGCTTTCCAGGTTCCTGCATTTTCCTGCCTGTTTTTTGCGCCTGTAGTGTTTGCATTCTGCCTAGATCTTGTATCCTTGTACACGAGTCACACATTTGGGTCCTACACATAGACAGCATAAAACAAGAACATACTGCATCATGACACATGGCACAGGATACCAGACCATTCTTTATGAAAGGAAAGGAAATAATGCCATCCCACCATTTCTTGTAGCAGCAACAAAAAAAATTGACGCACTGTTTGGCCATTCACAACCAGACATAAAAAAAAAACATCAGTGTATTTAAACGGTGTAATGTAATGTGTGTAATGCAGACTGCAGCAGAGAGAGAGCGTATGAATATGGACAGACGTTCAAGCCTGCGGTCTGCTGTGGTGAAAAACTTTCTCAAGTTGTTGCAAAATCTTAATAACTTGAAAAGCTTTAAGTTCGCCTGTCCCTTCAAATGAATATATAAAACATGAATCATTCTGTGTGATGGTCAGACTTTCTCTAACTGTGACGGACGTGCAGCGTCCCTGCAAACAATCATGAAATTTACTGTTGATTATTAATCGTGCATCTTTTGCGATAACTTATATGTTTATATAATTATGAGAGTGGACAGGGGGGCAAACGAGAGCGATCATTCTCACTGTGACATGTCATTTCACGTTTGTGCCAGGTGGTCTATATTTCTTTATTATTTTTTAATTCTCTTCTGTTTTTTGTTGTACCAGACTGATTGACTCATTTGACTCTGCAGCCAGTCTCAAGTGGACGTTTGAGAAACTGCAGTTTTTGGCACTTCCATATTGGTTTCACAGAGGTTGCTGCTTGGTTCCTCTGTGTTTTTGAGCTGCCACACTTTGGCAGAATCTGTCTTTAAACGTAATGATGGGTGTTTCAGTGTTGGTCCTTGTTTTCCTTTAGGGGGGTGGAGGGAAGATCACACCACTACTTATAATAATTGCCTGGATGCAGGCAGCACAGATGAGGGGCTATTATTGAATTTGTGCTTTGTTCTTTTAGCGTAATACTATGATATTTCCAGAACGGTAATAACAGTGTTTTTCTGACAAGACTCAATTCACCATTCATCCACCGTGCTAACATTGTGTCTCTATTTTGCTTTGCTGTGTTTTATATAGAAGCAAAACTGACTCCTCCATCCTTTGCTCCTTATCAGCTGGATGATGTGTGGATAGATAAACTAACTGAAGTGATAATCTGTCAGTGTTGTGTGTACAGATTGGAACGTTGCTCCCAAAAGTGAGGCTAGGTATGATTAGCCAAACAGTGATGACTGAAAAAACAACTCAACGCAGCAATGTGCAGCCAACAACATCAGCCACTAAAAGCTACTGTTCATAGCAGATTGATGTGTATAGACTGACACGTCTAATTAGCCCCTTAGAAACAAGCTGAGAAACCTTTCCATCCACTTAAAAGCCAGTAACCATTAAGTGTCTCAATATACACATGACACCTGAGTGTTGTATTTCATGAAAAGCCTTGTGCTGACATGCTTTGGTGAATAAAGTGCCCACTCCTCCAGAAATGTCATTTAATCCTGCCGAGGTATCTTCTAGTCAGAGGTTGACAGGTGAGATAGCAGCAATACACAGGTAAAAAGAAATATTTTTCAACCTGTAATCAAAAAGTAAAGTAACAAATATTAAATTCAGAAGCGTTACTGCATGCTCTGTTGAATAGTCATATTCTGGAGCCTCAGAGACAAATTAAAACGTGAAGTCACAGAACGAGAACAGCATGTAAAAGTCATCAAGGTGACAGCAGCGCCAGCTACGAGCTCTGTTTTTTTATTCTGCTATTATCTGACAACAGACACAGCATTGAGCTAACTTTAGAACAAAACCATTCCACATTCTAGATGCCTCAGTCAGCGCGCTGGAGTTCTGTATGAGCGGCACACAAGCGAGTCAAGTCTCGGTCCTATCTGGATTTCAAGCTTCCTTTTAATATCTTCACCACGTCTTTTCATGGCGGTGAACCGGGACGTATTCACTCATGGTGCTTAATCTGTTTTGGCAAGATTAGTTTCGCAGCACTCGTATTTTCTAAGGTGGTTGTGACTTCTTTTTTTTCTTCTTCTTCTTTTAGCTTTGGTACGAGCTTTAACATGGGAAACACACCACGGGCTTTGCCGTCATTACTGCAGCCTCATTCCAAGGTTGTCTGGATTAGTGCTACATTGTCACCTCAAAGAGGGCACAGATGTTCAGGTGCACATGAGGAATATCTGCTGTAGCTAAAAAGAGATAGCGTACTCACCGCTTTAGCACTCTGACCTAAATTAATCATTCAGTGCCCGTGCTTTAAAGTGCACCTCTTGCACTTAAGCTATTGCAGTTCGGGGCAATGGCCTGTTTAGAGGAAAGTACTTGCTCTTCAGATTGCATTGTCTGCACTGTAAAGGTCTGGGAAGCAGAGGCTGTTGGATCTCATTTCTGTGCTTGTGATGAAATGGCCATGCATGGCTTGCTGGGCGGCGAACAGGAGGCCCATGGTTCACTTATACCACATTTGGACCCGCTGAGCACTGCAAATATTTGAAATGTCAATCCATTTCATAATGTCAGTAGGCCTCGGAACGCAGACTCTGCACTACAGGCAACTCACACCGCTGAATATTAGCAGCTCTCTCCTCCCTCTTCTCCCCCAGTCCGTCTCCTTTTCCCTGTTTACTAATCCCTCTGTAGCTGCTTCAGTCCAGATTAGCTGCAGAAAGCAGGGAGCAGGCCGGGCAGGCCACAGATGGCTGCGCAGCCCTCTGTAGCCCACAGTGAAGCAGGTAATAGAGGTTTTAATAAGCCACAGCAGGACATTTGCCACAAAATACCATGATGTATTAATGGGCCCATGCAGAGAAGGTAATTGTTAGATTAAAGGAATCTCATTTTGAATCTGTGCAGCGGTGTCACGGGAGAAAATTCAGTATTAAGTTCAACTCGTGACCTCAGATGTCTGGAAGCATGTAACTGCTTTGTTAGTGTGTTTTAACTGTGCAGACGTGGACTGGTTAGAATCTTCACGTTTATCCTCGCTGCATCAAGAGCGCAAATTGCAATTATGTGCAATCCCTCGCCACATTTTGGTTAATCTGTGTTCAGTGTTGAGTAGTGTGTCTGCACTTCCTGCGGTTGGTTTGTAAAACAAAAAAAAGTCAGCTGATCCAGCGGATCGTGAGCTGTTGTTAAATTCATTAAAGTTATGAATTAGCATCATTTTACAGGGTGGAATCAGTGATTTGACAGAAAAAACACATATAACATGATTTACATCATTTCTCCGGTTTTCTTGCCTCATGAGCTCCAGTCGCTCATGATACAGTTGACCCCCCATTGTTCAGGGCTTTATCAGCAGAATAGACTACAATAATATAATTACAACACTTCCTCCAGTAATGGACGTATTGTCAGTGATGGCTTAGTCCACTAAGACAACAGTGGCAGCCACTATTGTTTATGCAAAAAAAAAAAACACCTCCAGATATCACAGACTTTCCTCGAGTGTGAAACACACCAGAACGTGACGCCGTGTTAAAAACTGCGAGACAGCAGACGTGCTGACTCCAGCAACCCGGACAAGGAGACGAGCGTTCACTGTTTGCGGCGTGATTGCATTTATGGAAATATGGCTGCATGCTTTTTTAGAAACAGTACAAATGTTAATGTGTGGCCACCTTGCATTGAAACGGCAAAGCAATCCATCACTGCGTCTGACTGGCCCGAGACAAACTGCATTCAGAAAGTTGATCTTTTTTTACTCCCTCCGATCCAGGCGTGAGCAGGCAGGAAGCAGAACACTGCATTAATCGCCGAGAACCGACACAGACACAGTGCTATGTAATGATTAACTTTCACATTTGCAGCCTAAAATAAATCTATATGGTGTTTGGGGTGAAAAATGGTTGAGTACAAAGTGTTTATGTTTTGGGGCAAAATGCTTGAGTGTGTGTTTGTGAGTGTGTGTTCCGATGAGCCTCATCACCTCTTAGCTGAACTTCATTTTTTACCTACAGCTAGAAAGACAAATGCTATCTATTGTCATCTTTTTCGAACGTTACCATCACTGCTTCCAATTCCCTGCTGTTAGTTCACATGAAGTCAGACTCGTGCTCTGTTTATTTCATCGTCATCTCACATACAAAAATAAAATAAAAAATCAACATAATGTGCAGAAAAAGATGAACCGGTCCACAGCTAGCAATCCCAATCCCTCTAACACACTTAATGATAATGATGACAGATATATTAATCTCTCAATTGCAAGGATGCGAGCGCACCCGAGGGATTCACAGATCAAAGAGAAATATTGCGCTCGGTTTTCATTTGGTGCATCTCATCTGGCCTCTGACAGAGATATTAACAACTGAGGCCCAATAAGTTTCCCTCAGGCCTGTTTCCCTTTTTCATTCATCTCCTTAATAGAGGCAATAACAGCACATTCAAAGTGACAACACATCGCACAGCAAGATTAAAAAGCCCGGCCACTGCTCTGCACAAATGTTTAACATGCCATAACCAGAGCTGGAGATAACATCCAAACAAACAAAGAGCAGCAAGTATTCAGGATTATTATCTGTACCACAGAAACATATCCACAAGAAATCAAACAAAAGTCACAGGAAGACAACAGTATGTTCATGTAATGCATATAAATCACACACACCATGGTGCAGACCTTCTGATACCGTGTCAAAGAGCTGAGTAGTTATCAGCAGGGCTGGATTACCAAACAGGCAAAGCGTGCAGCTCCCTCAGGGCTGCAGGCTAGATCGTTTTTTGGTAATTTGATTAATTTTGTAAACAGTTTGTTCAATAATACTAAAGCACCACAAGCAATAAACTGAAATGATGAGGGCCTTAAATTGTCTCCTGGATTATTACCCATTATGTCCCTATGTGTGAGGAACTAACGATAAAACTAATGTTAAAGTGTCTTTGTGAAACTAGACCCTGGTCTGTTTTGTGCTCCTCCTGCAGGTGGATCACAGACTACCTGTCTGACAGGAGGCAGCACATGAAGCTGCACCCAATACTCTCAGGGCTTTGAAAGAATCCAGCCACACCTCTCCTCATCACCCTGTGTGACCTCCCCGGTTGACACTGTGGAGTCTTTCCTGAGCTCCATCATCAGCCAGGACCTGAACCCAGCTGAACATCAGCTCTCAGCTCCCTGACTGGAAACTACAACAGAGGATAAACTTCCTGCAGCAGACAATGATAGTGCACTTCTAGACCTTCATCATTGAGTCCAACCTCACCTCCTCCAGGACCCTGAGGGGTGCAGGTAAGATTGTGGTTGACCCCACCTGCAGTCCATAAGGACCAGAGCCTCGTCCCACGGGAACCTTCCTGACTATAGCTGACCTCATCAACGTGGCCCGTGACCTGCACTGACACAGGACTTCACATCTCTTATATATCTGCACTATAACTTATACATTGCAGATATTCACCACACGTCATACTGTGAACTTTGTACATTCCATGGACAATATTTTGCACTGTACAGCTCTTCATTCAAAGAACTATTGTTTGTGTCCGTTTAGGTCAGCTTTGAAATGATTTTATATGCAGTCGCAGCATCTATAGATTTTCCTTTGTGGCCTGTCTGAACACAGCTCTAGTGAAAAGTGCAGTTTATTAAAGATTGGGTTTTATTCTCAGGGCTCTCATCATCAGTTCTGTTGTTTGCAATAACATACTCAGCAAGGTTATTGCTGAGTTCACAGAACACTGCGACATTGGTAAATATATAGGATAGGTAGGTCCAACGGGGCAACAAACACAAGGAGATGATCTTCATTACAAACAAAAGTCAGCTGAAGTCATTATTAGTCCACCCTTCCATAGGAAAAAACAGAAGTGTACAAAAGTACAGCAAGTACAGTGGGTCAGAGTTGAACCTGTTTTCTCTGCCAAGTTTGAGTCACTTGGGGTTTTTGTTGAACTCGTCTGATTGTTTCACTGGTCATTGAGGTCATTGGTCACGATTTCTTTCCTCTGCCAAGTCAAGTAGAATATAAGTAACAGGCTGACGTCAGCCCTCACAGACACTGAATGACACTGACCTGAATGAGACTTCAAATGACAAGCAAGCTTTGATGCTGTGGTCTGCCTGTCAGAAATCTTTGGTGAGCAGCTCAGAGACAATTTAAAAAGCCATCGGCTATGATTTGTCAAACATTTAGCCTCTGGGGGGCAACAGCCAATGTAGCCAGTGGATATTTGGGCCACAGCTTTGTCTGTAGTCCAATAAGCAAGAAAGAAACATTTATTTACAGATAAAGGATCTGCATATAAATACAGATACATTAATAAAGCTATTAAGATGGCTAAGATTGCATTAGGACCAGTGTGTTTAACCTAAAACATAATTGGAGTCCAGTACCAAAATGCTGGTCCCTTGCCCATGATTCTGCATTCATGTGCAGATATATGTTTGTAGAGATGAACTTGATGTAGAAACTTGAGCTTCTTCTGTTGTTCAGATGGAAATATAAAGGGGAAAACACTGGCCATGGATGACTGCTATAGTAAAATGGCAGTGTGTCATTCAGCGGTGGGAGGAGGCTGGCAGCAGGAGGCTGAGATGAATCTGCATTACATTCATGTGGACAGAGAGGGCCAGCAGCAGCGAGTCTCCTGGGTGGCTGGTGTTTGCAGAGAGCACACACAGACGGCTGCCGTGATTGGATTCAGATCAGGTGTCTCAGGGAGGCTGAGCTCCATGGCAATGAGGGCTTCCTCAGAGACCGCGGCCGTGCGGATCCATCTCTTCCTGCAGCCACTGGAGTTTACACAGCATCAGAACAGACAGAGAGGCTGTCTCTGTGGTGAGCCACTGACCCCGGAGGTTTATTTCCTGCCATCAGAGTCACCTCTTTGTTTAACGCTGACATTTTAAGGAGCTGTGGAACGTTTCATCCATACATCTGACCCAAAAGAAAAGTGATAATATACTAACTCTATCTGAAAACTGCAGAAAAACATTGTAATCCTTAATCCATATTCTTCTTGTTCTGACGCACTTGCTGTGGTGTACCTGCGCTGCACACTCCTGTGCTACACTCTTGTGTAACATCTCTTTCCTTTGGGTTAGAGTTAGATACTTTTTACTAAACAAACCACTCTTGCTGCTGGAAGCATAAAACACTTGCTGTTAACTATTAATTGTGCGTACCTTCAGTTCAGTGTCGGAAGATTTCAACACAGCACTCATTTTAACACAAAACATGATCTTTCCCAGAGAATGTGTCAATACAGGAGGCGTAGTGTGAGCAATAGCAACATGGGATGTATTTAAGTATTAAGTATAGCTCACAGACCACAGTACAATCACTGTAGTTATGCAGGTATAAGAAGAGAAATATGCCGCGGATCATATTCATGGAGGAGACAGATGACTAAAATATATATCTTCTTATATATATAGACGTACATTTATGCAGTTTTTGGTTGTGCTAAACTAATTAAACCTTACATTTAGTATTGTCACAGAACCTGGTCTTACACTAAAGCAAGGGTTTCCAGCCCGTGACCCCCAAAGTAACTCTGTCACATGATTTTTTCTCGTTACATGTTGTAATGTTTAGCCAATGTTGTTGCTGCTGCTAATGTCGTTAATCTGTTGTAATCACATCAGGAATCAAATGGGGCGATGAAAATCGAAAGGCTTTTATTTGAAATGTAACTACTTTTTTATGTTTTGTTACAGTTATGCTTAAAATATGCTATTTCTAAAAGTTTTAAAATTTGATTTGATTTCTAAAAATCTTCTTGCAACCCCACCCATCCCCACCTTGATGCTTTGCAACCTCCCAGGGGGTCCTGACCCCCACTTTGGGAACCAATGCACTAAAGCATGTAATTTCACACACGTTTTCAACATGTGCAAATTATAAATGTACATTGTCCTGTTAGACTCTTGAAGTAAAGCCAGGTCGCAGTTTGCTTTCAAAAATACTACAAAATTTACATCATGTACTTTTGTACTGTATATATATATATGGGTGAGGCAAAACGTGGCACAGAGCGTGCAAATGTCACATGCACAAGCCTGATTTCCACGCCCACATGCAGCCACAAATAACTGTACACCCAGCCTTAATTGTCTATTTACATATGATAACGCTGCCTGTCTCACCATCATCTCTCACCTTATGTTTCACCTCAACCTCATCATAATCTCCAGTCTGCTTCTAGCTGCTTCAGCTAAGGCGTGCATATTCTCACTGCATATTCTGTCTATAAACACCGGCTTATGTGTGGGAAATGGCATATGCATGGTTTGTATGCATGGAAATCATTTCCCAGCTCATCAAGACGTCTGCTTCTATGTGTTATTTTCTTTTGACAAGCACTTTGGTTTTTTTGGATGCCGTTTTATGTCCGCAAGACATTTGGGCTTGTCTGTCCCCGTTCCACTCGGCGTCAGCTGTTTACCTGCACGCCCACGCTGTAAGCCGCACACTCAGTCATGATTCATTTGCGCTGTTTGCCCTTCAAACATACAACAGCATGCTGTTAATTCTTGCCGTGTTGCTTGCCCACAGATGCTTGTAATTTGTATCAGTTAATTACCTAAAGGTCGCGCTACATCGGCAGATGATAGAGAATTTAGCTTCATAAAAATGTGATCCAGTGATACCTCTTTGACAATAAAAACATCTTGAAAGCAGGCTGCCATGTCATCTAGTCACTGCTCTTCTTTCTTTTTAACTACACCATTCAAACTGATTTGAGTGGGTACACAATGTGGAAGTATCACTGAACGTATTTCTTTGTTCACAAGTCCCAGCTAACTCAAAACTATCCAAAAATGTATTTCCCAAAGTGTCCATGCATTGTTCCTGTTTTCATTTATTTCTGTTAAGGGACACAAGCATCGGACGCAATATCCCAATCATTAGCAATCTTGTTGTCCAATTAGAAAGATCTTTAGGAGCTGAATCTATAAGTCTTCTCCCCTGCCCCTTAATTAATCCAGCCTGCTGTAGATTGGACTCAATTAGCCTGGGCTGTTCTATCGTTATCATCGATTCTCATTTGTAGCAAAGCCATTCATTCACTCTTTGAAAACTGTAATGCAGTAGAAAGGAAATTAGGGAGAAGTGGATTGTGGGTGTGTATTGTTCTATATTTCTCTGTATTGAAGCATCTTTTTTTTTGTATTTTGGGCTATTCCAGGAAGATTCGCCGTACACCAACACAGTGATCTGTAACATTTTTAAAGGCACAGGTGATATCATCCTGCTGATAGCGGTGTCAGCATCATTCTAGAGAGCACACGCAGAACATGTCCGACAAGTTGATGTGACTCGTTCCTCCTTGAGCTCCTTGAACTACTATGCTAATTTGTCCTTTTTTCATGCCTGCTTGTCTCGCTTTGCGTTGTTTATACAATGACCAGTTTCATAGCTGACTTAGCTTAAAGTTTATTGCTTCTGTGATTGGTCAGGTTTAACACATTTGAGTGAGTAGTTCTGGAGGCAGTCTGCTCTAACACGGGACTTACACAGGAGGCGGAACGGCAGCGGAATGGTAGTGCCGCGGTACTTTGCCCGGTGTCAACTCAGACCGGACGCTTTTCAGCCGCGGAACGGCAGCGGAGCAAGTCGGCCGTTTTCACACGAGATCATGCGAGAATCCAAGCGAGACCCCGCGACAAACAGTGTATAAAGGAAACAACAACAAACAGCTGACTTTGCTTCTCCGACGTGGAGGAGATTATAAAAAGCATCTGTTGTGTCATAAATGATTGTGTGTTGTTCCGCCTCTCGTCGGCCATGTTGAGACCCTTTGATCGATCTTTGATCACCTGGTGCCACCGGTCATGACGTAACGTTGATGTGAAGTTGTAAAAAGCTACATGAACTGCATATTGTGTTTTATTTTGTAAGGGGGCTGAAGTTTATTATGTTGATTCTGTGTCGGATTTCCTGTCTGGTGCCCAGTGCTCTGTTGAAATTTACGAGGTTTAGCAGTGGCTCGCGGTAAAAATAGGAATGCAACGGAAAGCTCGCGTCGTGGCGTGGTGAGCCGCTTCTGGGACGCTCATGGACCGCGCCATGTGTGAGTGCTCTCATTGACTAGACTGACTTCTATTTGCTACGGTGACCGCGGCGTTACCGTGCTGCTTCCGTTCCGCGTCCTGTGTGAGTTGGCCTTAAGATGGGTAAAAGATTGGGCTCATCCTTTGCAGCGGGTTCATGTTTGGGGACTGTGAGTTTCCTTCTACCCCATCATCCCACTGCTGGACCACTGTTGCTTTGTATCTTTTCTTGCACTACATTCTATGTTCCAATTAGTTTTTCACATAAAGGTACAATCATAGTAACTGTACCCTCGACCAAGAGTAGACCTGACATCAACCACCTTGACTCGTGTGACTAAACCGAGCCTTAACCTTGGCAGGCCTTCTTGCCTTCTTCCTGGCTTCTTGAGGGGCTGGGAACCTCCCTAGTCATCTGTCTCTACCTTTTGGTGTTTAAGGCCTCCCGCCTCTTCATGGTGAATGTCTATAAATTTGCTATCTACTTTTCCTTATTGCCCCCAGTAAATTCTTCCTACTGTACCATTGCTTTTGACCCTACCTTTCTTCTGGTTTTCTCAAGTTCCCGCCACCTTGCCTGAAGAATAACCACTTTTCCGCTCATCCAAGAGAGAGGACTATCTGGGGGTAAATCTCTTCATCCAAAACCTCACGATCAATTTCCACTGGGCACGGATGTACTGTGTTCCGGGTGCGCCGCGGTGCTGTAGCTATATTCTAGTGAATGTTTCAACCCATACCAGCCCCGCCGCAATCCGGTTCAGAAGCGTACCAGAAGTGGTCTCTACTCGGCTCCATGGGGTATACGGCTGTTCTATTTTTGACAAACACCGCAAGCAGCCCATGTCAATCTGCACAGAGTAGCACGTCAGAAGCCAGACAGAAACAGCAGAGAGAATTCAGTCAATTTTCAAAATAAAACAACTCAACAAACAACATTAACTATGTAGCATGTTTACACATGTAGAAGCACATAAACCAAGGGACATGATCAAATGTGCAGGATGGACCAAAACAGCGTTGCGGACATGACATGACAGAGACGTGTCTGGTGGGTTTTCGGGGGTTACCCCGACTGTACCCCAGAGGAGATTTCTGTGTTACCAGAGCCGAAGCACCACAAGCTCCTCACGCTGACCGTTTTTATGAAGGAGACAAACCTTCCTTCATACAGAGGTTGTCTGATCACAACACAACGCTATCTGATTTGTAAAATAGTTGACGATCTGCACTTTGGTTGATTGCCGGCAGCTCACACACATCCTCAATGAGTCATAATATTTAGACCCAAGTTGGAGAACTCATCAGCATGTTTCCGGAGAGAGCGGTGCTTGTTACGATTTATGGGCCATTTCATGCTCCCATTTCCTTTAGTAGGTAATATGTGTCACTTTTATAACACTGTGAAGTTGAAGTGTTGAGGTGAAATGTTAAGTGATGTTTCAGCGATATGCAAAAGGAAGAGATTGGCTTAGCCTTAAGTGGATATTCCAGCAGTCATCCAGCCATTGGAGAGATCACACCATTTCCCGACTCCGACATAACAAGGCTGAATGGAGCACTTGTGTCCTTGACGAGCTTTGCAGTGCTTTACAGCCTGTGGGAGAAGGACATCCCACTGTACTGTTATACACTGCAGCGTTGTATGAATAGTCTGGTGAAGAAATGACAATGCTGTGAACTTTTTTGCTTGTAATTTGTACATTTCTGTCTGTTTCATTTCATTTGGTGTGCAGGGTGTTACATGGTCTGATAAAGAAGATGCTATTAACCGAATCAATCAAACCAATTAATGCAATGATACATAAATTAAAAGGCACACATAAACATGAACAGTGTCCGCTGTACTGGTTTCTTTTAACATGATTGCAGTCAGTCACTGATGGTCACTGATAACTTCTCTGTGATTTTCTCCCTGAAAACGTCATTTTGACACAAATACAGCAATTTGTCGTGGGTGTATAAACATGCTAACTCCCTGCAATATACTGTCCATCCATTTTCCATAACAGCTTGTCCTTATCAGGGTCACAGGAAGCTGGAGCCGGTCCCAGCTGGACAAGTCGCCACTTCATCACTGGGCAAAAACCTGCATGTCTGTGGACTGTGTGAGGAAGCTGGAAGGAACCCACGCAGACACATTGAGAACATGCAAACGTTACACAGAAAGGCCAGGGTTCAAACCTTCTTGCTGCGAGGCAACAATATACTATACTAGAGGTACTTATTTTTTATAGTTAAAAATAAAATGAATACATAATCTCTGAAATATTTCCAGGTATCTAAAAGTATTCGGAGCACGCACCCTTACAGGATGCTTAAAGTCAGAATATCTCAGCCTGTGCTGCTTTAATTTTTATCATTCTTTTTGAAATCTTTTGTTACCAGTCTCTCTCTCAGCAGCAACACAGATCTTTCTTCCTTCTGTCTGTGCTGAATCATCGGTCTGGTTTCCCCAAAGATGATCTATAACAACTGAACTAACTTTTACAAGTCTCCAGTGCAACATAATCTGCTTTTAGCCATCCACGTGACGTTCACAGCACTTCCAAATGAGGTGGAGAGATGGAGAGGAGACAGGAGGTGTATACCATTTTCATATCGTATGATTGTAAAATCTTAGAGTATCTTTGACAAAGTGAAAACAGCTCCAGTCAAACCTGAAATGTAACATAATGGAAATATAGCTGATATCCATCTTGGGATACATAAACTTGCTTTGCTGATTGTTACTGTAGTGACACTGGCTAATCACTCAAAATAAATATGTTATATGTTATATAAATATATTCATACTTAATTAATGTTTGTGTTCATCATGCAGATACAAACAAAACATGATTTTTATGTTAATAGTTCACCTCTCTGCTCAGCCCCGTTAAAGGTTTCTCCAGATGACAGCAGCTCAATGTGAGACCGTTCAGACAGACCCAGAGTTATTTTCTCACACTGTGGTTTTTTTGTTGTTGTTTTTTTTGCTGTGTCTGCTCTTTGGCTGTCACACACTGTCATAAGCTCTTGACTGAACTGACCTTTCAGCCCCATTAGCAATTAAAGCCTGACATATCTCAGTCTCTGCTAATTAGCATGCAAATAAACTCAGGAATTATGGAAATAGTTTAACTGGACCAAACTTGAAAGAAATGGTGTGCAGATGCCGAGCTGCTTGGAAAGTGACTGTTATATTAATGATAAACAGTGTCTACAGGCCTGTCGGGAGATCTGCTTGGATGTGTGTGTGAGTCTGCATGTGTGTGACACATCGCATTTTATTGAACATTGTCAGTGTTTATGTCACTCTCCAGAGTATTTAATTTGTGTATTCAAGAGTTGGACTGATTTCCTGTGAAATTTGAACCATTAAAGGGAAATGTCAGCGTCCACCAGTCTCTTATTCCCATATCTTTGTCCATGACAACATTTTACTACTATGGCAAGGACAATGTTGGTAGGGGCAAGGAGCAAATGTCTCCTACAGCTTCCCAAAAAGTCTTCAATTGAAAAGTTACAGCTGGCGATGTTCTATTTTCAATGTCCCATGAAACAATAAAACAAACTGCATTTTTCTCAGTCCAATGGTTCTTACCAAAGACATAAATAGACTCACACGCCAAGATGTCAGGTGTGATGTTTGTTTCCTAATGTCGCTTTCTTTTTACTTGGCTTCATGCTGTTATTAGCCAGCATCTCACCACAAGTGACACATTCTGGCTGAGACCTGTCCTGTCCCTCAATAAAACCAGACTTAATGTAACTGGAGATATAGCTGTTTCTTGTTTTGTCCTGTAGACATGTTGTACACTCATGAAATAGTGATGCTCTGACTCTGAGGAAAAAGAACGATGAACCAGCAGCTAGGGGACCTGATGAAACTGAAAGCAGGTCACATAACGTAGAGATGTCACAGAGGTGTGGACTGCTAATATAAATATATAACATGATGTGCAAATCTAATTTTGACATCCTCACAGCAGACACAGCCAATCTCTGGTGCCCCTGATGGGACCCAACCTCCAGTTTGAGAACCACTGTTCTAGTTAGAGTATTTATGGCAGCAAGATGGTGTGTGTCAGAGTACACTACCGTGTGTGAGTTCATGGTAATGACATGAAAAGACATGTCACACAGTGCACAGTGCTATTGTACAGAGGAAGATCTCCAGCCATACCCTTTAACATTATTTTGTCATATAACACAAATCATTCCACACGCATGTCTTTGAGTTGGAATGAAAGTACTGCAAACACAGGAAGCTTTGCTTCTCTGCTACATTACAGCTAACCACACAGCACGCCGGATCTATTTCCTGTTGTTGTGGCAAGTTTTTATGTATTATGTCTGCAGATTTCTGAAATGCAAAAAGGGACAACAATAAAATACACACTGTGCAGTTTTCATTGACTGCTTTTGTGGATAATTGTTCTGTCTGCAATAACAACCTTTGTTGGATTAAAGTGTTTGAGGGGGTTTCTGGTGAATTCCAAGCAGCAACCTCCAGTGCTGGGAAATGAAGCCAATGCAGAAGTGTTCAAAACTGCTTAGCTGTTGTTACATTGTTAGAGATATTGTTGTGTAGGTAACATTGCTTAGTTTTTAGTTTTTTTTATGGCACAATACTTTATGACTACTCTACATCTATTGTTACATTATGTTTTAGCAGAAGAAATGACACATTATTTACAGAACAGCATAAATAGAATACAACATTCGACATAATGTCTGTCCGTCCTGGGAGAGGGATCCCTCCTCTGTGGCTCTTCCTGAGGTTTCTTCCACATTTTTTCCCTGTTAAAGGTTTTTTGTGGGCAAGTTTTTCCTCACTCGAACCGAGGGTTTAAGGACAGAGGGTGTCACTCCCTGTACAGATTGTAAAGCCCTCAGAGGCAAATGTACTAATTGATTTGATTTGATTTGAACATTTGTCATTTGTGTATAATTACCTGAAAATAAGAATCCACAAGATGCCATTAAATCCTACACACTTCTACTTTAACAATCTTTACCGGAATGTTTTTTTTTTTCAGAAAAAGTTATTTCATTGGTCATTTTTTCATGGTACCTCTTACAGCTACCGTTTGCATTATATCACTACATATTAGCATCAGTTGTTGGCATATAAACTCATTTCATACAAAGCTCACACCCAGCCCCATGAACCTGAAGCACCACACACCAAGAATCAGCTTGATTATTCTTTGCACTCACATTGGACCAGTTTTAGTGTTGGAGACGCATACAAGGCTCATGTTGTCACTTTTCATGAGGTCATGACTCAGCTCGTCAGGCAGTTTTGTGGCTACTTGGTATACGAGGCCGCAG
Organism: Collichthys lucidus; assembly: GCA_004119915.2. Classification (NCBI taxonomy): domain Eukaryota; kingdom Metazoa; phylum Chordata; class Actinopteri; family Sciaenidae; genus Collichthys; species Collichthys lucidus. The sequence goes on from CM014086.1 coordinate 16,568,236, forward strand.
TGAAGGGAAATGGATCTTGATTGTTATGCTCTGTTTCCCCATGACCAATTTCCTCATTGTGTTTCTCTCTATATTGTTAGATGCCAATAACTCTTGAGAGAAAGTGACAGGGCTGCTGGTGTGGAACATGATGCACAGAACATGACAGCACAGAACGCTGAACAGCTCATGCCGGTAATTCATTTCCATCCTTAATTTCCCTGCAGATAATTATCAGATGAATTACATGCTTAGCAATGCATTGAACAGTGACAAACAAACAGAGCAGACATAAATGCTTGCATTCAGATATGCAGACTACTGTATGTCCTGTGTTTGTTCTTTGCTCTGGAAGTGAGACCTTAACCATGCAGATCCAGTAGATCTGACAATGACACAACAGGGTAGGAGATAAACCATCATGTGACCTGATGCGGACTAAATAACTTGTCAGTGGAGATGGTTGTGGAATTCAGGAAGAAACCAGCCCCACTCTGTGCCCATCACCGACTCACCACCAAGACTGTAGGTTTTACACTTCATTGCAACCATCATCACTCAGGACCTCAGGTGGGAGCTGTTCATCAGCTCCACCACCAACAGAGGATGTACTTCCTGTGTCAGCTGAAGAAAGCTCAACCAGTCAAATGGTGCACTTCCACACCTTCATCATTGAGTCCATCCTCACCTCCTCCATCACCATCTGGTACACTGCTGCCGCTGCCAAAGACAATGACAGACTACAGTGTGTCATTCGCTCTGCTGAGAAGGTGATCGGCTGTAATCCACCATTCCTTCTGGACCTTCCAGCAGGAAAGATTACGGGTGATCCCGCTCACCAGGGACACAAGCTTTTAAACACTGTGGGTGTGCATAATGTGATGAATGTTCACAACAGACTAAAGCCAGACTAAGACCAAAAGTAATTTTAGAAGGGAAAACGTCAGTGATTGGTGTTACAGTGGCTGATGATAATGAATTTCTGAGCTAGAATAAGGCTTGCATGTGAATGATGTGCTGATATGACTATGTAAAGGTACTCATAGGGCTGCTTTCTTAAACAATCTGACAATTTTAGGGATATTTAAGATTAATGTTCTGTAACATTTAATGTATCAATCAAGGTAATCAGTTCTAGTTGACATTTCAGAGGGCTGCTCATTCTGTCTTACTCTGTGCTGTCTCTGTGTTTGTAAATCCGTAATGATTTGGGGTTTCTAGTTTAGTATTTCCTGTTTTATGTAGAAAGAGTCTGTTCTCATGTGTCTTGCATTACTTCATTTTCTGCCTTTGTCTTTTTTCCGCCTGTTTTCTGTGTCACCTGTCAGTTCTCTTGGACTTAATGCTGCTTTGCTTTGACTTAGTGTGTCTCCCAGCGTTCCTGCTCCTGCTTCTCGTATCTGATTTTCTTTGTGTTATTGGACTTCTGTTGTTTGGATTTATCTGGATGAATGGATTATGTTTGTTTTTTAGATGCCTTTTGTTATTTTTTGTCTGTCCTTAAAGTTACCTTTTGTTCATCGACTGTATATACCTGTTGAATCAACAGGTAATCATCACAAAACTCATCTTTGCAGTGACACCAATATATTACCACAAGCACGTTTTCATGAACTTATACACCAGTCCAGATCTCTGCAGCAACAGCTGTGGGTGGGTGGTGATTTTAAAGTTCAACTTTCTTTTTTCTTGGACCTGGAGATTGTTCCAACCTGTTTGACCGTTGGACTGCCAACGTCTCTTGCTTTTCTTTTTAGTGATGCCAAGTTCCTAGATCTCAGCTGTAAACTGAGTACAATCTTATTTTTGCTGTCTAAATGTACAGGACCAAAGCTTCTGGTAGAGAAACCTTGACCAGTTTATTTTCACGTCATGGTCAAACTGAGTTGAAACACGGAGAAGGTTTCAAAATAGTTACAGCTTTACCTCGTTCATATTTAATAGAAGCTCCGGGTGTTTTTGCTGGACCTACCAGTGCCATCTTCTGCTTTTTTCTTTGTCTCCATGTGTTTATAAATTAGAATCAGCAAATTTGCATGTCTTATGCTTAATTATTAACTGAATATGTAATTGAGCTCTCTCTTTGTGGTCAGTCTAAACACAAGTTAGGGGTGTCAGAGAAGCAATGCATTACAGACAAAAGTTGAAAGAAGGAAATCAACTACCTGTATTAGTTTGCTGCCCACTGGTCTTAACAGAGCTCTCTAACAGAAGCAAAAAAAGCTGAAAGATGTAATTTGGCGGCCACATCTATGCGCTGTGACTGTATATGCTTTGATCGTTACTGAGATACACTTAAAGTCCAAGCTGCAGTCGATCACAGGAGTCCTCTTCCACTCTCAGAATCTATCAAGTTAATTGTCCGTCATGCTTACACACCACAGAAAGAGGGTGAGCTGGAATTAAGTCAGCCCACTCCAAAGATGACTTGTGACTTGTTCTTGCACATCATTTGGTCCTCTGAACGCTGATCCAGAGTAATGAAATCAAATGAAACCCCATCAATCCCTCTGAATGCGTTTCAGCTCTATCAATCCATGTTATGACACCCTCGTTGAACACTAACACTGTCCAAGACGCTATTAAATGAACTTGACAGATCTGTTTCTTTTAATCTAATTGATTTATTAGGGCCTTTCACGACTTTCCAGTAAAAAACGACACAAGTCAGCAAGTTGAAATGGCGCGCTGATCCTCAATGCTGCACTGTTTTCACACTGTCTGTGTCAGGGTTCAAGTGTGCTTTGCCAGGTTAGCAGTTCACTATCCAGCAGTAAGCAGACATGATGACCGACTGAACGCTGTCCCTCTGCTCCTATTGGTCACACTGAAGTGACAGTTGGTGACAGGAAAATGTGAGTCTATTTCATTTTGTTTTATGGTTAAATGTCTGAACATTAATCAAACATTGACTGAATGCAATAAAGTGCTGAAAACACTGTGACATGCTCCTTTGAATAAGCTGGTGCCCTTGTGTAAATTCTCTTTATGATATTTTCTGTCAGACAGATGACATGTGAGGTGTAGGACGTCAGTCACGTGATGCGTCTTCGACCTGTGGCCCACCATTGTGCCTTTTCATTGATTTTCAGTGGAACTCATTGCAATACACATACCTCTCCCCCAACATCCTCTTGTGTTGGTGTGACTGCAAGCTGATGTCTGGGCTTTTGAAATAGGCTCTAAAATCAATTGTTCATAACATCGGGGCACCCCAGGGCTGTGTTTTGAGTCCCCTGAAGGTACAGTATGACTGTGTAACCATGTTTGTCTCCAGCACCATTGTCACGTTTGCTAATGACACAACTGTGGTGATCCTCATCACTGAGACCATGGAAAAGGTCTATCTGAAGGAAGTAGAACCTGACCCACTATTGTCAAGACAATAACTATCTCTAAAACTCAAAGTGCACGGTACTCAAAGTGCTTTACATATTGCAGAGAAATACATTAAAACAATCTTTGGAAAGGCGCTAATATTATTTAAAGCAGAATGAATTTAAGTAATATTCTTTTTTAATCATTTTACAAAAATAACATCATAGTAACTTATAATGAGTTGTCCTGATAAACTACATAAAAGTGCTGTAGTGTAAATGAATGAATCAATCACATGTACAGAAAACAGAAGTTTTAATTAACTCTGTATAGATAGTGCAGTCAGTGTCGCTTACAGATTCTCTCTCTCTAACTCTCTGACTCTGCTAGATATTTTATGAGTCGTCATTATCAACAATCTCCTCTGGCATCAGAAACCTGCAGTCTCTACAGTCTAAAGCCACAGCAAGGGTTTTAGAAATACAGAGTTCATAACTCTAAATCCCCCCAGCACCACCACACCACCTGCAGAAATGTGCTGACAGGCCACCAAAAGACTTAGATCATTTCTTTTTTTTTAAAGCTAACTCCATAACACCCAGATATGAGTTTGGAGAAAAGTTAAATTCATTCTTCATTGTTTAATCTAGATATTAAAGAGTTTCATTTAAAATATCAGAATTAGCCTTTAAATCTGACACAGTGTGTAAATATCGCTTTATGTCATTTAACTCCTTAATTCATGTATATCTTTATATGTGTGAACTCATTTGTGGATCTTGTCTTGAACTTTAATCTTTCTGTGCAAATATTGCAGCACTTGCCATTAAATTCCACCAGGCACGGCTCTGTGACACTGTGGCCGCAACATCATGCGGGTTCATATCCCACCAGAAGTGCTTTTCTTGCTATACTTTATGAACTAGCTCAGATTTTCTACCATGGGTAAGTTAGCTTTGTTTCCCTTTTGTCTGTTTTTATAAGTGGCATAGTCTGCACAGGGTGTTTTATTTTAAATTATTAAGAATAGACTGGCCACGGTAGCCGTGAAAAATATAGAACTGCCAATTCTGGGATGCTTTTGGTGGAATCACAAGCATTGTCTAGAACGGCTGTGAACAACTGCAGTCACCAAAACAATACAGCCATGCCTGGTGAAATTTAAGGTAATGTTTATGTGTTTATGTCAGTATGTCATCTAATCCTACTGACGTGAGTATCAATACTCAAAGACTTTGTATCGATACTTTGGGCATCGATCAGCCCATTTGTACTTTGAGGATCAGCAAACCTTTTCAACTTGCTGACTTGTATCATTTTAACTGGATTTAATAAATCAGATAGATTAAAGGAAACATATCTGCCATGTTCAATTAATATAATATGTGTATTTGACAAAGGTGTGATAATATGAATCAATAAAGCTGAAATTTTGCAGCTTAACCCTCACCTCTAAATTGGAGTATTTTGTTAATTAATGTTGATACAGACAAGAGTCTAAATCTGTCATATAAGCATGTTAAATTCTCTTAATTCAGAGCTAAAATTCCTTATCATACGCTGAACATGATTAAAACCAGACTAAGACATTAGTGACTGGGATGTGAAATGATGTGAAAGGAGTTCAAAGTAATAAAATCCTAAAATATTTTATGAAATAATGAAAAGACCATTCCCCTCAGAAGACACAGCGTTCTCTAAGGCAGTGCTGTTTGCGTCCACTGACTCCCGTCAGCTGTATTTTCATCATAACTGTGTTACAGACTTCACTGAGCAGTCGAGGTCAAAAAACAAAATCAAAACCCCAAGTTTTTATATGAAACAAGAACTGACTGAATGAGCTGACAACAACAGGAAAAACTTCAGAGGAGAGACAGACTGCTCTCAAGTGTTTCCACATTCTGTAGAAAGTAGCTCAGCCCACTGAGGAGTGCAGCCGCTCAGAGGCTGCTGTGTTCTGTTCCATATGCAATCACAGTCGCAGTTGCTCCCTGGCGTCTGAGGGCCTGGGAGAAGACCCACAATCACTCTCAGCTCACTCGCACTGAGCTTGCCGTTTGTAAGATCCATCCTTAGCTCTGCCAGATCTCACACTATCGATCCTCCAGACCAAGAGGAAAGCTCCCCGTCATACATCAATGCTCCGCCTCAGTGCAGCTGATGAAAAACAATGGCAGTCCATCTCATCTGTCCCCCTCATCCCCTGAAGACACAGAGCTCGAGTCACCCCCACGGCCAAGGACATCAGCCTGTCCGCCCTGACGGTCCTCAGGCCTCCGTCCACTTGAGGGATGGCAAAGAGCGTCCCTCAAATCAGCTCGTGTTGGTGCCCATCTGTCTTCATTGGACTTGCAGTGGAGATCCTCAGCATGCCAAGATAAGACAAAGATTTGAGCCATCCATCTTGATCTGTCAAGTGAGATGACTTTGAGTGCCCGGCTGTAACAGCTGGTAGCCAAGGACAGAGGCTCCTCTGTGGCCTACATGCCTTTCAGAGCGTGTGTGAGGGATGGCGCTACACCGGGCTCAGTTCAGTCTCTGTGTTCAGCCTTGAGGTCCAGTCTCTGGACTCTAACTTGGCCATGAGGATTACGACTCTTCATTTGTCTTCATTAGGTCGAAGGCTTGTGATGAAATTTGATTTAGCAGAAACAAAGACAATTTGGTTTCAGGACGACTTATTAGGTACACAGACAGACATCAGTGGTGGTTGATTACTTTTTATGTTAAATTAAAGTTTCAGATATCAGAATATCAAATTGCTCGAATGTTAGCAAAGAATATGAAATAAATCTGCTCTGCTATGAAACAGCAAACCTATCTTATTCTGCATTTAACTATGAATCAAATATAATTCCATTAAATGAATAATTTGTCATTATCTTTGCTATTTTTCTTGTATGTTGATCTTCACAAAATATGTTAGTTAGTAATTTGATTGGATGAGACACATTCCATGAGTACACAGACAAGTGGTAACCATTGACTACATACAGATGTTACAATACAATTAGCTGGTAATTAGCCTGATCGGCTACTGTCAGTAATCAATAAACACATTATGAAACCATCAATCAAATTAACAAATTAACATATTAGCAGTCTCCATTAAACTAAATCTCCCTTTAATATGACATTGTGTCCTACGACCAAATCAAAGCCATGCTGACGTCCAGTCCTGCCTTGTGGTACTGCTTTAATGTTGTTGATGATGATGTCGTCCAATGCCAAGTCTCTATATGATCATGTGACAACAAGATACGTTTTCTGGGAGCTAGGGCTTATCGCATTAGCTTGCACTGGAGTCCATTATAACTACCTTTTCCCATTGAGAGGTAATTGTGGGGCAGACTGTTGAGGTTCTTCTCCAAACATGTGGTGTATGCTTTAAACAATAGTAGCTGTAAAAGTAGCACTGAATGGATTTACGCAATACCTAAATGACAGTTTATAACAGAAAGACAAATATCAGAAGAGATGTGTACCTTTAGATACCTTTAGAATGTGAGGGGATCCTACGTGTTTTCAATATTTAATGTTTTACTGTACAACCTGTGTGCTTTGTGTTTGTTTGTTTGTTTGTTTGTTTGATAATTTCCTATTAAGACTGTTTCTTGGGCTTTTATTCATTGGTCAGCAGTAGAGAGATGAGCAATGGTCCCGAGCTTGATGGCGAACTGCTGATGTTGCAGTTCATGGCTGTCACCTGAACTCCTAGGCCAGCAGGCTACCCCTTTTGGAAGTATGATTTCTTGTCAAGAATTAGATAAAACGATTGGTACCATTCTCATATCTGCATGGTAAATATGAAGCTCCAGCCAGCAGCTAGATGTCTTACACTTGGGACCAACGTGAAGACGAGCTGAGAGCTACAGAGACGAAAGACAGATAAAGATTGTTTCCAACAACTGGCACAGATTTTTTTAGTGTTTGCTAGTCAGGAAGGAACACAAACTCTATGACTGAATCAAATACACTAGACTAGACACTGAATGACTGCTTAGTAACCACTGGAGTTGTGGCAGTCGACAACCCGGTAAATCCAGCGAGAATAACTGTCATGTGTTCCTGTCCCAAAACAAGCATGGAAGCAGCTTGCGCCGTTGAAAGCAGCAGTACAGCTTGTGCTGAAAAGGCCAAAGAAGGAGTAAAGAAGCTCAGAGTTTAGAGATTCTGGGTGGAGAGACGTGTTGGACTGTAGGGTCTACGGAGAGAACTGGAAGTGAGTGAACTCTGTAAAGCTAACTTCAGGTAAAACTGTTCATTTACTTTGAACACCCTTGAATGTCACACGGATTACATAATCTGTTGTTGATGTTGGTCACAAATATCAAACATGTTTCAAAAAAATCACTCTGATTCACCATTCATCATTTAATCTGCTCCCAACATGATCAGTTGTCACACCTCCTCGTTGGTTGCCTGGTAATCCCGCCTACAAAGCTCTGATTGGCTCCATTGTTTCTCCAGCTGGCAGAGCCAACCATCAATGAGCACAACACCATTTCCTGGTTGGCTAGGGATGATTGATCAAGCTGTCCTGCTCAGGGTCGCTGTGGGTTTTTTCAATGAGATGAGGGGTTATTCATGTATATGTATCTACATATATTGTGCATGTATATGTTTTGTAGACTCTGTAGTTGTTTTCTGTATTTACTTTTAATGCATTGTAAGGAGTGGATTCAAGACAGAAAAAAAGGAAACCTCATTTCTGTCTTTGTACATTCTCCTGATCTTTGTGTTAATGTAGAGTACCTCTATATGTACTGTATATTCTTTGGGTAAAAGTCTTTTGGTAATTAGTAATACCTGAAAAGCTTCCTCTGGACTTACAGCTGGTTACACATAGAATCAACAATGTAAAGCCAAACGGAAACCGCAGTGAATTGGATTTTTTTCCCTTTAGTCTTTGCCTCTAAATTGATTTTCCAGTTGCCGACAACACAAGTGGTGTGTGTGATATTGAAATAATGGCCGATAGATAGAGAGAATTTCATTTCCAAGTTCCTTTCATCCCAATGAAGGCCAAAGAGGGTCACATTTCTGGCACAAAAGGCCCGTGCCAAATGATGCTCTCTTCCTATTAGAAGAGAAGACAGAGGGTAATTTCATACTTGTTTATGCCCCACATTCCCTGGCTCTTCTCACATCAGAGTAAATTGATTTCACTCCTCATATTGCAGCAATCCTCCAGTTTCTTCCACTCCATGCTGAAATTAATCATGGTAATGTCCCTGCTAAGTGAAAAGAAAATTAATTTTCACTGCCATACTGATCTAACTAATAACGGAGCACAAGTAAGGATAAAATAGGGAATCATTACTCAGCGAACATTATCTTTATTATTTGTACCCACTTCTGAGCAGAAATGAAGGGGCAGCCGCGGAGGAAGTTAAGGTGGATACCTTAAAGTGTGTCTGACTTTCACCAAGATCCAGGAGAAAGCATTAAAAAGGCAATTGGCCATTGATTGCTTGCTAATAGCAGAAAGAGGAGGGGTAAGGAAAAATGTCTGCAACAATTTTCCATCTTTAAAAAAAAGCCTATCCATTCATGCATGTTATTAAAGCCATTGAGCTGAAATCCCCCATTGAAAGACTTCTGGATATGGAAGATAGGATCTTGGCAACCTGAATTTACCAAAGCTGTAACTTATTAAGGTGTGTTTGACATGCATAAATCAAAATGACACCCTGCCAAAAGCAAATATCCCTCCAGTTAAACGATGAGCATCTCCATTTTGTCGTTGTTTTGCTATTTAGGTCATTGTCTCACAATTGTAATCATTTAAGAGCTACATACAGTTCTATGTTGTAACTCACATTAACATACATGCACAGAAATATGAATACAGTTGTCCCTCACTATAACGCGGTTCACTTTTCGTGGACTCGCTGTTCCGCGGATTTTTTTAGTGTAATTTTGCATGCTTTTTTACAGCGTACTGTACAGTATGAACGCGCATTGTGTTCTGCGTCCTGATTAACTAAGGGAGTACTGTACATAATGCGTGTAAAAAGGTGTATAAAAGCGTGTGGTTAGGGGTTTTACGGCCGTAAAAATATGGAAGAATTATCCTATCTTTATTCAAGAGCGCACATTTTCAGTTTGAGAGCATGATTTCTCCTTCTCGTGCTCAGATTTATTGTCCTCGTGCTCACATTTTATGCTCACACTCAAATCTAATGTGCTCGCGCTCAAAACATGTCCTGTGTGCGCTCAGATCTAATGTGCTCCAGGTAATTCTCTTATTGTAACGTTCAACAAGAGGGTAAATAGGCTAGGCTATGTGATTAAAAAGGTATAATATAAAATACGCTATGATGATAATGACTTGAGTATAACATTGGTAGCCTATTTACGACGTACGATTCAGTGCTCAATGCGTCTACGTATATATGTCTATATAACCAATAGTGATCCATGTATAAGGTGCATCGGATTATAGGACGCACTGTCGGCTTTTGAGAAAATTGAAGTACGGAATGTACCTTTTTAATCACGTAGCCTAGCCTATTCACCCACCATCTCTTGTTGAACGTTACAATAAGAGAATTACACGAATTATATTACGGTAACAGTCATCAGTTAATTTTAATTTAAAATCATAATATGACATGAAGCAAGAGTGCAACGGCCGGGATGCGAACCGGCGTCCCATGGTTCAAAATACAACAGGTAGCACTGTGGACTTAACCCCTCAGCTACCATTACACAGGCATGCTTTCAGGTGTATAGTATATAAAACATCCCGCTGGTATAAAATTAGAAACAGTCTACAATAAATGGAGTCATACGGTGTCTAAACGACAATAACTCTGAGCACAAGAAGGAGAAATCATGCTCTCAAACTGAAAATGTGTGCTCTTGAATAAAGATAGGATAATTCTTCAAAATAAAACATGTATAATAATTGTAAAACTTACTTTGCGGATTTCGTTTATTGCAGGTTATTTTTAGAACGTATCTCCAGCGATAAACAAGGGACTACTGTATTAAATGATCTTTGATCAAGCACAAAGCAGCTGAACAGTAACACAAAGGTGATATAGTAGCTTTGTTGCTCGGACGTCAGGTATGTCAATCGGGATGAATGGATTTTACTTTTAGATATTTCCCTCTTGACTGACCCTTCCATTGTCCTCGTTTTTGAGTCCAATGCATCGCAGCAAAAGTCTATCAAAAGATGCTGCTGAGTTGTTGCACTTTGGGAAATGTAGGATCCAGCATTTTACCAGCTGGGCCCAATTGCATCCAATTCAACATCCATCCATTTTCTGTAATCGCTTATCCTCATCAGGGTCATGGTGGAGCTGGAGTCTATCTTGGGGATACCCCACTTCAGCCTGGACAAGTCACCAGTTCTTTACAGGACTGACACATAGAGACAAACACACTTACACTCACATTCACACCTACAGGGAATTTAGAGTCATCTGTCTTTGAACTGTGGGAGGAAGCCAGACCAATGCAGACACAGGGAGAACATGAGAACTCCACACAGAAAGATCCAAGACTTTCTGGCATTAGATCAAGTTAAGCAGTAATGAAAGAATTAGTGCATACATTGTCATTTGCAACATTGATATGACATAAAAAACAAACTAGAGTCTATCCAAGACAGGGTATATCCTGGACATGTTGCTCAGAGGGACTACACATATATGGATGGACACACTTTGTGGTGGTCGTTGGTGGTTGGTCCAGAGCACCAAGAGGAAACCACACAGACAAACCACAACATGCAAACTCCACAATGCCCCAGTTTGCTGGTGGCAGACTAACCACTGAGTCGCTGAGTCGAATCAGATTAAACCAAGCAATAACTTCTGTGGCTATGAAGTCAATCCAACAGAGAAGTGTCAAAAACTGCAGTTCCTCGAACGTCCACTTAAAGCTGGCTCCAGAATGAGTCAGTCCCTATATATATATATCATATAGAACATACAAAGACAATATGTATACTGTATTTCTATCAGCACACAGTAACTGTGAGTGTGTGTTTATACAAATCTGTCTCCTTGAAATTACGTGTTATACTTATTTTTATATATTATATTTGCATAAAAATACATCACCAACACCAGATGACATGTTTTAATGATCATTATTCTTTTCTTGACTTCATTGAAAACTTTCCCTTGGATTTTGGGACAAAGCGAGAAACCAACCTCTCTCTCATCCAGCCCTGCTGCTCCAACTCTGCTGTCAGCCTGAGATACCTCAGCACTTTCCTTCTATACTGTGTGTGTCTATAAGCTCAATAAAGTAGCTACACAATCTACAGGACTAAAGGGTCTTAATGCCGCAGCATTCTGCAGGATTATCACACGTGTTCGTACAGTCGGTTTCTGCTCAGCCTTCTCTGCTCTAACACATGCCTGCTTTAAAAAACTTCTCTCAATTATTTCCCCTGCTGGGACAAACCTGCTGATGGCTTTCACTTTGTGTCAGTTAACAAATTGATTTCTGACCGTTTGCTTGTACAGTAGTTGCTTCAGCGCCTGGTGATGTTGGTGTATTGTCCTTGGGACAGGCTCAGTCTACATGCTGACTAAACATACAGTAGGAGGAGTAACTGCCTCCAGGATGCCCAGGTCAAGCTGTGTCCTTATCTGTCTGCTGAGTTCACTTTGCCTCTAATCCAGTATGGAGTTTATTTGGAGTACAGTTACAATCACAGACTTGTCACATCTTAAGCAATAATATATGAAATGGATCATCTAGACCCTCAAATGATAAAGAATGAGTTAAAACTCCCTCGTGCTAAGTTTCTTTCCCTCTTCATCCCCTGACCTGGTTTGACTCAGAGAAGCCTTTGATTAGTGCTCCTCCCTGTTTCCTCCTGCCGATGCATTTGCTGCACAACTATCTTTCTTTTCCCTGATGGAGCTGCCTGACTCCATTAAGTTTCATTCTGTTCAGCTCTGAGACCTCCTGACTTTGTTGCACCTACCCTTAAATAACCTTTCTTTCTGAAGTCAGTATAAAAGTCTGCATATCAAAGCCTGATATATGTTCTACCTCTGTGCTACAGAGCTCCATTACTGACCAAAATCGATAGAAAACACTGGCTGGCATGTTCCTTTATCACCATAAACACACACACTGTAGTTTATTTGTACTCAGTTCCGCATACACTCACTATAGAGCACCAGATGAAGATTAATCCGCTGTTGAAAATAGTCCCCAACCAATAAATTAATTTAATAATTATTGTTCAACATTTCTGAGCCTTTAAAAACACACAAGAGAAATATGTAGAGTGTAAAAAAAAGTTGAAAGTCTTATTCTTTAAAGGTCCAGTGTGTAGGATTTAGTGACATCCAGCAGTGAAGTTGCAGATTGCAACCAACTGAATATCATCCACCTCACTTTTCCTTCCAAGCATGTAGGAGAAACTACAGCGCCTGTGTTTAGTTTGTCCATCCTGGTATACTGTAGAAACATGGTGGTTTAACATGGTAAACTCTGTAGAAGAGGACCAACTCCCTCCGTAGACATAAAATGTTAGGATTTGCCTGTGTTTTCCTGGTGTTTCCTTGCCCTGCTCTGCTCTCACACCTACCTCTCATCATCTCTGTATTTAACTTTGGTTCATTCTCCCAGACTGCACCAGTTTGTTACCTTTCGCAATAATGACACAACTAAGCAGCTCAGAAAAACCTACTTGTCTTAGTTGTAGTAATTTTGGATGCCTGCCTTGACGCCTATTTGTCTCTTTTGTCCTCCAGCCCCGCGACGCTCACCTGCTCCGCTTGCCATGCTCAGCCTTGCCTTTGTTTGTTTGCCAGGTCTTCACCATCCTGCCCTGAAGATCCTTCATGGACCTCAACTGTTTTGTCTTTTCTTGTCGCATCATGTAAATAAAACCTTCTAAGCCATTCCTGTCTGTGGTCTGCATCGTGGGTTCAGTCTTCCGTCTTTAGGCTCTAGCTTAACATAAAAGGCTCTTTGAGAGACTAATGAAAACCTACTCATGAATGTTATATTCACATTTCTGCCATATTCTGCCAATCCCCCGAAATGGACACGGGACAAATGAAAGACAGCACTGAAACCTTAATATAAAAGAAAAACATTGTTTCTTACTTATTATCTTTATTATAATTACTATCTGACTGTTAACTCACCTGCAACATGAAGATGCACTCATTACTGCACTGAAGTAAAACAGTCTGCAAAATCTAGTTTGAATAAAATAAAACTAATTTATTAATTGTTCATCTTAACAATTCTGAACTAATTACATTTCAATTATTTGAGCACATTTATGTCATTTCAGCCTTTATTGAACAGAGGACTGTTGGAAGAGGTGATGGAAGAGGAAGGGGCGTCATGCAGTAACAGTCCCCAGTGGGTATCGAATCAGAGAAGCTGCTCTCACAGTATCAGTGTCACGGATCGGATCTTAATTCGGACACCTAACACTCGTACAATGTGAAATTGACATTGTGTATATTTCTGACACACTCTGCAGGAGTGTGAGGGCTGGATTTTTCCACTTCATGTCATATCTTTCAGAGAAGTGAGGGAAAAAATGGCCACTTTAGCTTCAACTTCAACAACAGTCAATCCGAGACAGACTCATAAAGAATTTGTGACAGCTCCGATATCTCCCAGCTGGCAAAAAGAACTACTGAAGTGTCGACAAACAGCAAAACTGCTGCACTTAGCGGTGGAACAGCTGAGGCCAGCCTTTGTTTGGAGTTTAATTGGCTAGACACAGTTTTTAAAAAATGTTTAAAAGCTGGATTTTTAATATTGAAACTGTACGATCATGAAATCTGCCTTTAGCTCATGGTATTTGTTTTAAAAAAAGTGCTGATGAGGGATTAATCTGCAATTTCGTTGTGCTTACGGTATGTCTATTGTACAAGGACAGTCCCTTTATTCAATATGAACATAGTTCAGTAAATATAGATTCCAGTCACATGCAGTGCATGTTTCCAACAGTTGGAGGAGATTGTGTTCCAGGTAGCAAGATGCATTATTTATTATTACTGCTTGTAAAATGTTTGTTTTCTTTAGCATATTAAAGTTTCTGTTTCTTTTAGTTTTCCAACAAAGACACCATGTTTTTCTCTGACTCATTATTTTACTTTATTTAAAAATAATTCCCAGCGTAACAAAAGTAAAAGACTCATGATGTCCTTGTCAGTAGAAAGAGACAAAGACATCATGAGTGTTTTACTCACATCACGTCACACAATCATCATCAGTGATCAGAGGGACTTACCCGGCTCTCACTGTCCAGGCGGAGGCTGTTTCCTGGGGGACAGTTCACCTGGGAGTCTGCATGGAGGGTGACTGGGTCCTGATTACTTTTCCACAAATAAACTGGGTGATTTTTTGGTTCTCATGTAACTGAAATGTTGTTTCTGATTTCAGGTCCCGCGTTTATTTTCTTTTTGTTTATTTCATCTCTGATTTATGTTAACTTTTTAATTTACGCACCCTCGTTCAACGGACTGTAAATAAAATCTCTAGATTATTCTGGGTCTTGTGCGTGAAAGTATCCTCATGCACTGAATGACACCGTCAGTCAAGGAAGCAGGCTGGCTTTGAGTCACAACATGCCTGTTCTATGTAACATAACAAATGGTGCAGACAGCTGGATATTGCAGCGTAGATGAATAATAGAGTTACTGCACGGAGAATAACACCTGAAGAATAACAACACCTAGTGGGAAATCATACTTTAACATTATTTTAATGAAGAAAAGCAGATTCTTTCTTCTGAGCCATCATGATTTACAGCTCCGTCAGCGGTGGCACTTCTCTGCGTCTCTGTTTGGATGAATTCTCGGGGCAATTAACAGGCAGTTCCCAGGCAGCGTGAGAGGAATGGCTCGCAGAGGATAATGAATTTCCTCATCCTCTCTGCAAACAGGCCGTGGCCCCTGTCTGCCCGGCACACCGACTCTGAGATCCACCTGTACATCAGCCAGGGTTCATGAAGCATGACCAGAACAAAGGCCAGAGGGGACGTAAGAGGAACATCAGGATGTACAAAGAGCCTCTGCCGCTGCACGCTGAATGCAAAAAAGTACAACAATGTATGTTGATCTTCATATCTCTGCTGGGCAACAGTAAATACAGGTTCTGTTCTATCAGTGTATTGATTGCTCTATGAAAACACATTGAAAGTGAGTGTATAAAGGTTTTTATGAAAGCAATTATGCAGGCCTGCTGCCTTTCAGTGTGGACGGGTAATTATTACCTGAGAAAAGTAGCAGTGTGCACAAGAAATCAATAATAATACGCTCTGAAGCATAGTTACATACAGTGCAGATATTCAGTCTGGGTCTTATTAAAGCATGAATCAGTGAGAACTCTATGCAAACGTGATTCCTCATGCTCCTGTACAGCTATCAGGAGTGCAAATGTTCAGAGGAACCTCGAGGGTCTGTAACAGCAGACGTGACTATCAGATTTTCTTGGTCTTCCCCTCAGGAGCAGCGCGTTTGTCTCTCTTTTCACAGTACAAGATTGAACAGATAATATAAACCGTGCATGAAAAGCTGGAATTGGACATCACAGGAGGTGATTTTATTGCTTCAGGTTATCATTCAGTGAGATCAAGCACTGAGGCTGTGTAATATGCGAGGAACAGTCTGAATCGACCAACAAAATTGCAGCCTTTTTATTTTAAACCTTAAAGGAAAACTATAGCTTATACAACTTTGGGTTTGTTCCTGAAGATGAATAAGTTATGGTTTTAGTGTATCTCCATAGAGAGCAGCAGGAATAAGTTCTAAAACCAAGAAATGTTAACTATTTAGCTCCAGTCCTCTTGTCGTAAAGTCAAAGGTTTTTGGTTAGATGTCTAGTGATGCCTCATGTTTTGTTCTGCGACATAAAATACATCAGGAAATCTTTGACTCGTGAATGAACATGTGGCTAAATGAGACCACAGAGTTTGTTTGGGACATGAAACAACACTTAAAGCTTACTGTAGCAGTGATGAGGCTGAAGTCATGTGTCTGTGGTATAGTTCATTTATACTTTTTTCCTCTCTCACCTGCCCATTCACCATGACACCTGCTTCCCATCATCCAATTGACCCGCTCCGAACATTCAGTGTCCCACACATAATCCGTTTGTGCTGCGCTCAGGTGCGTCGCAAGAACACGAGATCTCGTGAATTCATGCATAATCGCGCGATATTGCCGACTGTAGTCTCGTTGACTCCTGCAATGGCATTCCATGCCGCATCTTTTTTCTGGTGTCCTTATAAAAAGGATGTGAGGTGTCATCAATGATTACGCCTGAAAACCCCTCACCTGTTGACATCAGGTCGCCCCCACCCATTATGACGTGTTCTTGTAATGAAACTCGATCTGCAGTTAACACAGAGTTATTTTATTTTAAAAATAAACCGTCGTTTTATTTTGTATTTTGTAGCTGATTTCCTTCCCCGCACAATCTGCTCTGTGCTAAATTTATGCGGCGTGCTCCGACGCCCGGGAAAAATAGAAGCTCTGTGTATGTGTTGCGGAAGGCTGCCGGACGCCGCAGTCATTGCGGAGCCGTAACGCAGAGGGACCAGAGACTGTGTGAGCTGACACATTGACTAACATTAAAACGTATCGGCTCCATTGCCATGGCAGAGCCGTTCCGAATGCAGTGTATTTTAGGCTTAAGGCATTTTTTGACCTTTGCTTTTGTGATTATGTGTCTCAAGAGTCCTGCTTGCCATCCACCTGTGCCTCGTTTTCTGCACCAGTTTTGGGTTTGGCCACCACCAGCACTGCGCCAGTTTGGACTATTGAAACTACACCATCTACAGTACTTGTTTCAGTAACAGTACGTTATAAGATTTAGGATTATACTGGGGTGCAGATGTACTTACTGAGGCTGGTAGGGTTGGGACAATTATAAATTAGTGGTATAAGGACAGGAGAGACAGGCTAGGGGAGTACCATGTGGATGTAAAATAGAGTGCTCATTACTGAGCAGTAAACCAACTAAAGGAATGTTATGCTGTTATCTGTATCAGTGGGGAGGTGCCAGAGACAGCCTATTTTTGAACAATGTATAAGAACCTATTGATAGAGCTTCTCAGGGAGCCTTTTCTCTGTAACCCCTCTTGTGTGTTGCACTGTTATACGCTCCTTCTTGTACAAGAATAATAAATTCAACTTCAACTTTAAAATTCTCGTAACAGAGTATATAGTCTTTTATATGGTAGATAAAGAGGAAATGACGTTTTGAGAAGGAGATAGGCACCTTGCGATAAAAATATTTAACGTCCCATCCATTTATGTAAACAGAGGGTAGCCATTGACCCGGTGTTGCAAACAAAGTTTTGAAACCTCTTTGCTCTACTATTGGCTCATTGTGCCTGCAGCTTCCGTGTTCAGCGAATGGGAGAGAGCATAGAGCATGTAGTCGAACTACATGTAGCAGCAGACACTTGAACGCCCATCACAGTGTTCTGAATGACCAGTCCCGATTCTCCATTGTTTGCCTGAAGAACTCCTTCTCCTCCGTCATGATCATGATCACTTGATTAACTTTTTTGTGCGTTTAAGTGCACATTCAGTTAAGCTGCACAGGTCCCTGATTTCACCTCTCTTTTCATGCAGAGATCAGCATATTTCATGTTCAATTTTAGTGTCAGTTCCACAGAACAAAAAAAACACACAGTACGATATGACATGAGGGAAAAACACTCCAAAAATGTAGCTGCAACAGATCGCGATGTATTGCAGCCACAAAGGGTGTAGCATTTTGAGTAATCACAGGCTTATTTTTTACATCCTTAAAAAACAGACAAAGTTCACGGCCCTTCTCTGAAGAATAATGAAGATTTTAGGAAGCAAGAACATCAGAAACCTCAATACCTGACTACAAAGTAAGCCCTGAATATCACAGACACAATGTAAGGAATGTTTTACATCCTCCAATGTGCATATAATGATGAAGGGGATGATCAGCATGCTCCTGACTCCTGAAGGAACTAACATCAAGCAGGTGGGAGAAAAGGGCACCTCTTCCCACATGATTGAGGTGAGGCAGGGTGGTCATTGGACGTGAATGTCATGTATGAGAGATCAATGGAGTGACAGGAGCCAGCAGAGAGGCACGGCACGCTGACAGCTCCGCCATGAATATTTACAGCCTCTCCTTTCTCTGTGTCCGTGCGAGAGCAGCACTCCGCTCTCCTCTTTGGTTTGACACATGCAGTCTCTCTCGTGTCAAAATGTGTGTTTACCTGGTAGATTTAAACAACAGACTGGTGGAAATTCTCCCAGGTTCTCTGAATTCATTATTATTTTCTTTGTTTAGGATTTTCTGATCCATGAACAACTGACTTAGACTCAAACTTAGACTGCACTTCATTGATCCCTCAAGGAAATTGAATTTCCAGCAGCATACAGACACTTGTATGCAAAACAAAGGAGGTTTAAAAAAGATACAATATAAGATAAACAACAGACTGTTACATCTGCCTCTGCCACGCCTACCTCCAGGGGTTAATTGTACTGTGCCCAGTCCTTGTGTGTGTGTGAGTGTTTTCAGGTGTGCTGGAGCAGAGCAGGAACCACCAGCTGCACCCAATCCTGTAATCATCCAACAACCTACTCAGCCCTGCCACGACCACGCTGCCAGATTGTAGACACTATCTGTTAGTACTGCGCATCAAGCCCTTTGATATTGTTCTGACGGTTTTTCCTGTGCTGACTGTTTGTGATCTCCTCTGTAGATTGTTGCCTGCTCTGCCCAGTTCTCCAGCCCTTGACTTCCGGACCTGTTGCCCTCGCCTACTCCATGAAGCCCAGCTCTTAATCCAGCCTCCTGGGGAGACTCTGCCTGGGTCATCCCTGTCCAGCCTCTAACCAAACCTGCCTAAAAAACAATAAACTGGTTTAACTTCACCTATCTGCTTCCCTCATGTGTCCGCATCTGGGTTCTTAGCCCCCCTAGCCTGTAACACAGACTCTTAGAAAATATATAAAGTAAACAGAAGAACAATAAAACTCTTAACAGTAAGCAGTAAACTAATCTATAAAGTAAGATTTAAGTAAAATAGGATCAGATAAACTAAATGTAGAGAACTGTATAGAGAATGAATATAGATAAATGTCATGTGTTATTGTACAGTGGATAAATGACTAGTTATGTAGTAAGACTGACTTAAATTAGCAGTTAATTGAAATATTACACTTAAACGATTGATGAGGTTATTGCACAAAGAAAAAAGAAGAAGAGTGTCCAGATTATTGTTGCACAGTGAGTCCTCTTTACTCTATTTTCTCCTCCCCCAAGGAGGGACAAAGGAGTTCTTGAGTCTTTTTGTCCTACACTTAGGAAGGAGCAGCTTTCTACTAAACAGGCTCCTCTGGTTGCTGATGACGGTGTGCAGGGGGTGGCTGGCATTGTGCATGTAAAGCAGTTTGTCCAGTGTCCTTCTCTCTGCCACTGTCACCAGTGGGTCCAGCTTCATGCCAACAACAGAGCCGGCTCGCCTAATGAGTTTATCCAGTCTGGAAGTGTCCTTAGATGTGCTGCCCTCCAGCACACAAACAACAAACAATGACATTTCCACTAGTACAGTTTTTTTAGTTCACTCAGATCTCCATGTGATGCAAGGTTCATAATCTGATGAGGACTGTAGGTTTTACCAGCATGGACCACACCATAACCAGGATTTAGTAACAAAAGAAAAAGATACGGAGTAAAATCTTCATTCTTGTACTTGAATCAGCCATGTCACACAAGCACGAAGGAACTCCAAAGCCTACAGTTGCTTGAGAAAAGATGAAGCGGAACTAAAATCTTTGAGATCTGAATGTTTGTACCGGTGATCTGTTTGGAAGGACCATCCATGATTTGTACTAGGATATGGGCTCGAATCTACAGTGCCCAGCAGCGCCAGCTGGTTTGATCTGCTGTTAAATATTCACAGCCTGATATCGATATCGTGCACGTCCTCCCTACACAGATTTTGGTTTTGAATGTGAAAAGCTCAACTATGAAATCTGTTGCTTCATCAACAATACATGTCAGATATCTTGGGTGCCATGATAAAGACAAAGATTATACCTTAAAGGTCCAGTGTGTCAGATTTACAACACTCTATTTCCAGAATCTAATATTTTAGGATTATATAATATACTATGTTATCATCACCTCAAAATAAGAATCATCATGTTTTTGTTACCTTAGAATGAGACTTTTATAGCTACATAAACCGCAAAGACCACCATGTTGAACCTCCATGTTTCTACAGCAGCCCAGAATGGACAAACTAAACACTGGCTCTAGATAAGGTCTTTTGGGTTTATCAGATGCTTCCTTTCACACTAGAAAGGAGAGGGTGAGGCCAAAACAGCCTTAATTCAGTACAGATCAGGTCTAGACCATACTTTTTATATATTATTATATAATATTATGTACAGAGATCCAACAATTCTCACCATGAGCAAGCACTTGAAAGCAAGCTGAAAATATTGAAAATAACATTTTACTGATACTTTCGGTATTGCTATTCGTAAGACTTCTTAGATACGATAATTCATTCATTCAACATTTCTTCATGTTAATAAAAAACCAATCAGCATTACATTTCCATTAAAACTCTTTTGCTGTTTAAAATGTTTATATATACAGTTATAAATCAGTATTTTCATCAGCAGCAGGCAGCTGTTAATAAAAAACCTGCCCAGACAGACAAACAATGAGCTAAAATTAGTATTAGCAGCAGAACCATAATTCTTATAACATGTGCTCCTTGTCAAAACCAAGTGCCTACATTAACCACAATGCAACTTAAGTACTGATGGTTTGTTTGGAGATCTGCTAGTAGCGGCTAATGTAATCTTGAGGAGCAGCTACAGAGGTCTGGTTGGCTTGTTTTGTTCTACCTCCACAACAACAGATCTTTTACATTTTCTTTCTTGTAATTTTAAGATCCAACGATGCGGACTCAAGTGACATCACTTGAAGACATTCATTAAACACATAGCGCCCTTTGGAGACCCAGAGTATAGTAATACTCTGCAACACCTGGCCACAAACTCTGATGTTAAAAATGGGTGCAGTTTCCCTTTAAAGTGGTTACATTTCAGTGTTAAGTTCACAGTTGTTCGTTGCCCGCAAGTGGTGGAATCCAATGAATGACTGCTGCAATAACTTACTAATTAAGTTAAACTACGGGTTGATTGTAACATTGTCAAATGTTTCCAGTTTCAACAAGAAAATGTGCTATGTTGCTTTAAATTATTATTATTTTAATTCTGTAGTCCAAAACCGTTGCCTAAACCAGGCTGTAAACTGTGAAACTGACCATTTTAATAAGGCCTGCTTAAGGAATTACAGTTTTTAGCACTTGTCTTTATTTCCTAGCACCGGGAGGTGGCTACTTGGTTTAGATTTACTGTCTGCATACATTATAAGCACTTTTCCACTACAAGGTATGTCTCGACTGTACGATTCTCCATTGTGGATTTTTTTGTTTTCATCTCAGTCATGATTCCAAACTCCAAACTGTGCCTATTCTAACAGTCTGCAGACCACTGACAGGTCAGAGGGAATTGTCCCTTAGACAACACAGGACATCATGTACAAAGCTGGCACTTTTAAATAACCATGCTAACGTCGATAGGCAACCACAATTGTGTTTTATTTACTCAAAAATAGCAGCCTACAAAAACATGACAAAGTGCAGATGTATCGAGAACACCATCCCTTCATATTGGCTGTGAGGAGAGGGGTGTAGCTTCCTTTGGTGTGTGTAGGGGATGTGCAGTTGAGTGATGGTGAACATGAGCTGAGCAGTGAGGTTGACAATAGATCCACAGTGAAGGTTACAAAGGCTGCAGTGACTCAAGACCAAAGCAAAGCTCTCAGGTTATTTCCCAACTGCTGCTTGAGTCGAGTCGAGCCATACCATGCAGTGAAAACAGAGCTATACATATACATATATATTAGCCACATGTAATTAGCAGACACTTGCAGTGTAGACCTCGCGCAATTACTGTGTCAGGATTTCGATATTTAAAGATTTTTTTTCTCCACACAGGTTGTTTTGTTGAGTACATAACTGCGCTGCTCCTCTCCTGTGAAGAGGCCCTCATGTGAAATTGGACCACTCACTCGAGACGAGCCTCACATCCGAGCAGCCCGTTCGAGAGCGTGACAGGACCCTCGACTGAAGATGCGCCATTAAACCCATTTCACATAAGAAGTCTCCTTCCTAATTTTGAGTGATTCTTTAAGCGGCGGAGGTGAACTCGAGAGCTCTCGCTGTAGAGCCACTCAGCCTGACATCAAAGCCCCAACTCCCAGCCGGATTAATGGGAGCGCTCTCAGGGTGATTACACCACACACACTCAGGTATACACACGGCGACCCTCCATGTGAAGTGGATTTCTTTATCTTGTTTCGGAGGGATTAAAGCCCCCCACCCACACACACACACACACACACACACGCACTTTGACGGCAAAACAAAAATAGTTCTGAGACCAACATCCATGTCATTCAGTTCAGATCACCTCAACCTTGAGAGGCCGGTTTTAGTTGGAAGCAAACGAGGTAGGTATGAGGGGGAAGTGAAATATGGGAACATGTATCATCCCTAATGTGGTGATATATTATACAGCAGTATTTGGTAATGACGTGTATTCATAGTGTCAATGGCTCTGTTAAAGTGACAGGAGTTATCCCGCTAAATTATGGCTGTAATCATGATCCCTGCCATCAGTAAAGCTTCACTCTAATATCACTAATGGCCAGTATGGTAATTGTAGCACATTAAATGTCTAAGGAGCCACATGATGTCTTTCAGAAAATTTATGACAATGTTTTGGTTTATGGCTTTTCACACGTTCTTGTCCAACTTTAGTCATTTCCATAATTGTGTTTGACACACTCTGACTTAATGTGATGCATTAGAGAATGGCACAAACAGATCCTGTGTATCTATTAAAAATCTTAACTGCTTGTTTCTAGACGTGCCAGCGTCGCTGTAAGCTCAGCATTCACACATAAAAAGCCAGATCAGGTGAATAATTTATGATTCTCATCCCTCTCTGTGAAAGCATAACACACTCTGAGTCTGATCTGAAAAAAAAAAAAAAATCTGTCTGCAGTGCATTGTGAGCAGGGGGTCTATGTTGTGCATTAGTAAAATTTGAATGTGGAGTTGCATAACCCTGTACAGTGTTCTCCGCAGTAGCTGTCTGCTCATCCACTGGTGTCCCCCCCCCTGCACAGGAAGAGGCCAGCCAAGTTGTCTTACGCATGACAGCTTCAATCTGCTGTGGGATGGCTGAATAATTCAAAGTTCTTACGCAGGACCATCTGGCAGGCCCAAAGCAGGCGCACGAGACACCAGCCTTCCTCTAAAATAGCTTTTGTAAAGCAAGAGTGCGGACTGAAACAGCAGGAACCCTGCACAGGCAGATTGAGCTGCTTACCAGCAAACTGAAATGTGCTGTGTCAGACTGATGGCTTATTTGGGAGGACACAGGCAATCAGAGAGGGAGCTCAAATATTGTTGATATGACATAAAGTCCATTTCACGCCACAGTCAGACTGTAGATCAGCTGGAATACCAAATACCAATCTGTTTGTTTGGGATTTTGCAGACTGTTGTCATGATCATTTCCACGTCTCCAAACTGATTCCGTCGTTTTAGACTCATTCTTAATGCAGAAAAAGGAGCTGCAATGCATAACAATTTATTAATTCTGTGTTGTTGAATACATCACATACTAATATCAATCAACCTCCCCCTTCTCAAACAAGCACTGTTCTGCCCTCAACTTAAAAAGAAGAGAGAAAACAATGAAGACCAAACGGTGCATCTAGAAGCAGATATATTTCCTATTTCATAAAGAGCAACTCAAAGCGGCAGTAATCAATATTTTTTATATCAAAGACGGATGAAACAATTGTGTGGAATGTGCAAGGAGTCATTCATAATAAGAGATCCACAGAGAGTTATCAGCTGACATTACAGATCCCTTCAGTGTGGCTTTTAGCACCTTTCAGCTCCTTGTTTTGGTTCACTCTGATCAACTTCTTTCCCAGCAGCAGCAGCAGGAAGCAGTTTTCTGTCAGAAAGTTCATATAACACTTTGCACTTCCTGTTCAGCACCAAGAATCAGACAGTGACTAGCTGGTGAACATGGAGCAGTTAGCAAGAGCCATATCATTTTCTGAGTTGAGTTCATAGAAGCCACAACAGAGAGCATGTATTGAACTTGTTGGATGTTTTTCAAAAGTTTCTCCTCGCCATTGTCATCAGATGCTTGCTCATGGTAGGAACTGTTGGGTCTCTAAATAATATCAAGTCTAGACCTGCTCTGTGTGGAAAGTGTCATGAGATAAGTTATGCAGCTTGTTTATGCTGATCTCTGGCTGCTGGCTAGCTACTCCTGGGTGTGTCAGTACACCGTGACATCACTGTGGGGTGTGGTTACAGGTGCAGAGCAGAGCCTGTGTCTGAAGGGTGCATTGTCCAACATATCCTGCTGACAGTAACTGGTCTTGTTTCTTTCATATAGTCCAGCATGTCATTCCTTCATATCTTGCTGAAATTCATAACTGAGTCATCTTTAAATTCTCCTCAGCTTGTTTTTCACAAAGACTCTTGTCTTGGAATTCTAAGATCCTTTCATGAGCTGAAAGACATAGACTCACCATAATAATATCAAAACTTATTTGTAATTAGCAGCGCGCCCCTGAACTCTGCAAGAAATCTGGAGACAAAGATTTCCTGACGTACTTCTAGAAACTTTTGAACGCTCTCTCAATGAGCTGAGCATCTTTGCGCATCCGCCCTTCCTCCGTCCTCCTCCCCTCCTCCTCCTCCTTCAGGCACACGCCCCAGCTCTCCCCGCGCACTCTTCTCCAGTCAGCAGCGAGCTCCACACGTCCTCAGCGCCACACTTATCCGCGCCGGGTGCTGACGAAGGGGGCGCTCAGGTGTAAGCGGACTTCAGGAAGGCTTCCTGAGAGAAAAAAAGGTAACGATGTCCTCGCGGCAGGACGTCTGTTGAGTGTTTCTTTCCGCGTCTTCCTTTGCGCGCTTGGCTTGTCCGAGGGCGCACTCTGCTCTCTTCACTTTGCACACCTGCCAGACTTTGTCCTGATAAACCTGAAGACGTACGGCTGCGAGAGAGATGTGGAGAGAGGCTTTCTGACCTCCGCTGCATCCCGGCTGGAAGAGGATCCGCCGTGTCCTGTGGAGGATGCCGAACAGGTAAACAGAAGCTCAGCCGTCTTTTTAGCCCTTTACTTTGTGCCAGCAATTGCACTGTTTGCAGGAAGATGATTACCACATGGAGTTCTGAGTTTATAGTGACCTTATGGTACTTTGTGCTGTGTTCTTTGACTGTGAAATCAGACATTCCTGCACAGATTCTGCAATTTCTAGATAGAAAATCTTAAGAATTCTCACTCTTTCACATCAGCTATCAAGTTGCAGCCTCAGTGCATCGAACTTGAGCTTCCCTCCTGCAGAATTACTCTAAGAACAGCTCAGTGATCAAACATCCTGCATCAGATAAAAGAATCTTTCCGTTCCCGAGTGCAGAGCAAACTGAGATTCTGTTGAACTGTCTCTCTGGATCATGAACTCAACATTCAGAGTCTAATTCTCAGCACTGGTCTGAAACACTTTTCACTGGCACGCTTACTCTCAGAATCTCAGCAGGATCAGCTCAATGGTCCAGTTAACACATTCAGCACCTCATTTTTAACATCTCCTACTTTTCCCTCGTGTTTGTGTCAGTGCACCATCAGTCTTGTCGCAGGAGATTTATTATTGTCTCAGGCGACAGGTGCTATTTTCAGTGCTGCTGCATGTCATCATTATTCTGCCTTAACTCTCTAACAGGGCTTTTGTTATTAGTTAAGCACCCGAAGCTCAGTGGCTGCCTGCGAGGACGAGGATAAAAAGACTGAGAGTGCAAAAGTGCAGAGTGATGAGCGATATTAGGTGTGCTGGATATTAACTGTGCTTTGGTTTAATACTAACAGCATGAGGCTGGTGCTTATGTAAGCTCCTCAAGATACTTGGTTATCGCAGCTCTGCAACTGTATCTACCATATTTCAGGCTTCAACATGCTCTGTCTGCACCACCGGACTCCACAGCAGCTCTGTGAGAGCGCTGAATAAAAAGGATCAACAGGGAATATAAAGGCTGAAATCACAGTTTCCTGAACCTTCAGTCACATTTTAATCTTCCTTTAAATGATTATGATCTTCCCCTAACCTCAGTCAAGTGTTTTTACTTCCTAATTAGAATTGAACCATAATTATAGAGTTTGCAGATCAGAATGAATCATTTTGTAAACTGGGACTAATCACTGGAGAATTCCAGAAATACACAGTCATGAGAGAAAAACATTAAATCTGTGAAATTATCAGGAAAATGTGGTACAGTGAAATAAATGGTTTACTCCTGTTGATCCACTCAGAACAGTGTTTATTCACTTAAATCCAAAAACAACCAAAACATCCAGAGTGAGAGACTTTGTTACATGAGCAGCATCTGAATCCACTACTGACATCTGACGGGATGATACATTGATGACAGCTCATGTTAATGTAATGTTGCATGTACCTTTCAATGGTAATTTCAACAGCAGCTGATCTCTACGCAGGTTTGAATATTCTTGATATAGATCATACTGACTGGATATGAAGGGTCGGGGTGTAAACCACAGCCACTGTGTGTGTCTGCATTCAGATTGTTCTGGAAGAAATTGGTCTGTTCATCATATTTATATGCCTCATCCTCCTCTGTATCTTTAGGTTAGCTGACTAACTAACATAATAATATAATATTTAAACAATTGTCCTGAATTGATTAAATAATAAAATGTGATTTGTCTTGGAACCACACCTTTAAAAAAACAGGATGGTCTAAACATAGGTCTAAATATAAGCCCTGTGACTGAGACTAAAGGTCTCGGTGGAAATCAAGCTCTCAATCAAAACAACAAAAGACAAAGTCGTGTGGGTTCATGGGAGTTGACAGGACACACAGCAATCAGCAATAAATTACCAGGCTTTATCACGAGTGAGCAACACAAACAATAGTAAACAAAAGAGCGCCTGCCTGGCTAGCTCGTTCGATGACTTCCTTCTTCCCATCATCTGGCAGTTTTCCAGGGAGTTATAGCAACTAGAGGAAGTAAGGGGAATATGACGTCATTGACAGGCGATCAAATGAGACGTTACCTTAAATAAAAAGACAGATTCCTCTTTGAACGTTGTTGGAAACATATAGGATGATGTAAATACTCAACAGAAACAACTTTTGGAGTTTTTTTAAACACTGCATTAAGGATGGACCTGGCTGTAAACTGTGTGTTGTGTGTTATTTGTCAGCCTATAACCTGTTTAATCTGTCCAAAACAAAGATCATCAGATTTTCAATTATCTAAAAGAATTCATGATCATGATATTTTTGTTATATCTAGCAGAAAGGTTGAGGTTAAATTAATCTTTAAACTTTTAATGTATGATGTGTCTGTTTTATGGCAAATAAAGAAATGACACTCCAAATAAGAGTGTGGGAAAGTGGAGAGCGAGTCTGTAACCGTAAAAGAACAATCATAATGAGTGAGAATAGGAAGGAAATGGAAATAATTCACCATGTATTGGATATTAGTATTGGATATTATTACACTGTATATGATAACACAAATATCACAATATCAGCACCTGTCTACCACCCCTGTTCTGCATATATATGAATCATGTATTCATATTTTTCTAAACCTTTATTTCTACTTAAGATTTAGAATATGTGATTCTCCATCTATCAGTGATTAATTGTTGTATCTCCACATTCATATACACCATGATATACAGGCAGAACTGCTCAAAACCAAGAAGTTGATTTATTATGTTGACCTGAAAGTCATCTAATGCTCAGTTACTGGTGTCAGTCTGATGACTGTTTCCCTCCTGGTTGCTAAAACCTCCAAATTCACAGCAAGAATTCAGAGGTCATGTCCTTAGCAGCACTGATGTCTGGTTTTGTCATTCTAGTCAGAGAAATTGCACAGTCCATATTTAATCCCTCACCTCAGCGATCTCTCACCTCAACCTAAATGGAACTTCCACACTAGCTCACAATGCATCACAGCATGGGGTTTGGCTCCAATCAAAGGATAGCAGCAGATGTGTTGCTGAAGGTCTAATTTGATCTTTCTATCAGAGGTCATGATGGCATGCAGTTAGCCTGCAGCCAGGACAGCATATTGTTCTATTCATCTTAATGACTCCTGTGGGCAGGGCAGCAGCGGACACTGAGGAAGGGCCTAAAAATGTTCTCTGGTGACATTCTGGGAGTAACAAATGTGTGAGTGCAGACGAAAAAACAACAGAGGCCCGCCACCGGGAGGCTGCCAAGTCCAGTAAAACTGTGAAAAGAAAAGGAGAGCAGGGGAGCGTTAGTGTATCAGTCTGATTTTACAGCAACCTTCCCATTGCGTCAATCTGGCCGCTCCCTTATACCCGAGCTAGTTATTACATTTTACTCACGTTCGCCTTTGCAGAAGCGCTAATTGAATGCATCCAACACTGAGGCAAAGGCCTATCTTCTGTAACAGCATGACCTTGGTTACTAGGTACCAATAACTTTAGCGAGCGAGGCACTGGAAGTGGAAGTGAGGCCCTGCAGCGTGCTGTGTCATCACTCCAGATTCACGATGGCCAACCTGGTACGTCCAATTTAGGAAGACGTGTTTGGGTACCTACAACACGGATTAATTTCTGTCTTAGCAAGCAATTATGGAGGCAGACACCGAGAGACGGAGGAGGGTGACTCTGTGGGATTGAAATCTGAGGATGGTGCAGAAATTTGTCAGCCCTCCATGCTGACACCCTTATCCAAGTCATCTTTCAGGATTGTGATATATGACTAAGGTGACCGTAATCATTATTCACAGGCTGGTCTTCTCCTTCTTTTCCCTGGCATGCCTTCCTCCTGGGTCTGATCAAGTGTGTTCTATTATCCAGCAGTAATGATTTGTGGAGGTCTGTGGTGCTGAAGCATCTGAAGGACGGCACGTTGCCGAGCCTTCCAAAACAATATCATAACACACATCCATTAGCCATATGGGTTCCATTCCCCAGATTTGCTTGATGCAATTTCAGTATCCTCCCACAGCGAAGCCACAGTGTGAGCCTGGGATTCATTTAATTAGATGATTTTTTGTTCTTCTGGTTTCTACACCTTCCTCAAAAGGCTTGTTTTCATTTAATATTCATCCCGCGGTCAGAATAAAGGCTTCAGCTGAGAATTATTTACATTATTGATCATTCTGACAACTGTTGCTATGATGAAACATTTAGTCCTGTAAAATATTAGACAAAAATGATAGTCCAACCTGGATACCAGAGAATGTTTGAACGCTAATTTTAAATTATCATTTGATCATCAAAGTTGATTTTTGGTTGAATTGAATTGAATTTTGGTTTTTAGCCAGTTGGCTTACCCATTAATTGGCTAATTCAACTTAAAACACACAACATAACAACAACATAAAAACATTTTATTATTAGATTTCTGTCAGAGCTTTCAGTATCACCTCTCTACCTCAAATTTGTCTAATAATAAAGGTCACAAGATGTGACTGAAAGCTCTGGAAGAAATAAAATCATCAGTATGTGAATCATGTCGCTCTGTGTGCAGACTCCTTTACACACTGGTCCATAGGATTGATAGTGGTTTGTTCAAAATGATAGTTTGAAATGTATCCTAATCCTACATTTTTTAATAGTGTAGTAAAATCCCACGCAAAGCTATTAGATTTGTATCATCAGCAAATAAGAGTGGGAACAGATCCTTGCAAACCAAAGCTACCAACAGGAATAATACAACATAAGATTTTAATATAAGTACAGTACAATACCAACCAATACTCTTAAATAATGAACGAGTTTAGCTTTCACTTGCCTGTTTTCCATTTTGTTTCCACACAGTGTCCAGACTCAGAGAACATTTTTCAATAGTTCAACAGCATTGGCATTGAAATCCTGTGTAGGCATTCTTCTTTTCCACACAAGTAATTCATCAGGAATCAGTCAGGGAATTGATAATTAGGCCAATAAGCAAAATTAATAATGGGATTGTTATCAATAAAATAGGATCATTTCCCATCCCAACCAAAGGCAGGTTGTTAACATGAATCTAAAACAGCAGTGGGCCAAGAATAGAGCCATGTGGTATTTCAGAACAAATTTGAAGCTTAACATAACATCATCAAGTGTATCAAAATTCTTGCACAGTCAATTTAGTTATTCTCATAAATACCTGGTCTTTATACAGAATGTTTTTATATGAACTTATTTAAAGTTAAAGAGTGACAGCCTGAGTAGAGAAATGTATGAAGTATCTTTGAAAAGCAGAGAACTATAAAGGCTGTACTATTATGAACACCCCACTTGCTGATGGGTGTAACATTTTATCCATTTTACAGTCAGTGGATGTAAAGGATCCACCTGATATGAAGTTGATGGTGTGTTTTATGCCTTACTTTTGCTTCATTGTGAGCTATCAAATGCAATAGCTCTGCATCACTAGCATTTTAACGCCTGTAATTGAAGCCGTGCTGCAGTTTTACATGCATTCATTTACTGCCACTGATGTGTTCACTGTGTAATTGACTTCTGAACACATAAATAATGACAGCTGTTATTCTCTTCCCCTTCTCCTCTGCTCGCTGAATCTCTCATTGGCAGTCCATCCTCTCCTCCATCTCACCTCTGCTTCCTAATCACAGCAGCCACAGGCCTACAAAGAGCAATAAGTCAGAAACATGGAGCAAACAAAGTCATGGTCTGGGTGGATGAGGTTTCTGGAAATAAAACATGAACTCCCATCTAAGGGTGGAGTATGTTTATGGGCCTGTGTTGCTCAATGGATGGAGGTTAGTGCCAGCAGTGCAGCCGGTTCCCATAGGGGTCACTCATGCTTAAAATGTAAGCACTCAGGGTATCAGAAGGTGCTCGTGTTCAGTTAGCACTGTTAGATCAGCTGCAGCAGGATGGAACTGAAGAAATGTCAGTGAAAGAGCTCAACTGTTAGCTGATCTGTATATGGGAGTTTGAAAAAATTAAGATAATGATCATTGATTTGCAAAAATCAACAGTTCATTGGTTATATGCCCCAACAACATTATTTACAGTTTGTATTTAAGACCATGGGGAACGACAAAGTGGCTGTGGAATGAAAGTGCCAAAAACAACAGTACCTCAAACATCCACTTGAGTCAGTCTCCATAAGTCCCCATGTTCAAATGTCCAACTTCACAGCAGAAATAAACATGTTTACAGCCTGGTACAAAAAACTGTTTTGGTCCCTATAGCTAATTTCCCCGTTCATGACAACTGTACTGAGGGTGAAGTTATATACAACTCACCTGTTCAGATTATATTAAGGCTTAAAGTTATGCAGAATTAACAGCGTAGACGCTTTGATTGACAGGTGGGAGCTGTAGTAGCACAAAGTAGTGTTGGTTGAGGCTTAGCTGTAGCTGACAGCTAAAATCGCCTGTGACACTAATGTATTCATTTATCCTTCAGCTATCATTCTGTTTGCATAAAGCAGTATGCATCACATAACCACAGACAAAATAAATCTCTTCCCAAACATTATTCATGTCATCAGATTGTAATAAAAGTGTTCTGTATCAGCTGACATGGTCACTGTAGATTTAAACAGAAGGAAATTGCATTTATTGGGGGCTATTTTCAGCAGCGGATTAATCCACATTCAGTGCTCTAGGACAGTATGGCATCAGGACGGTGAGTGTGTTTGGTGGTGAAGTAACAACAACAGTATGACTCATTGATACTTGTTAGTAGACATTCATTGATGGTTTGAGCTTTTTCATAGAGATGTAGTTACAAAAAGAGAAGTATCATCAATCTTATCCTTTGAGTACAGCGCACACAGCAGAGTGAACATGATGGCAGCTCCATTTTTTCAGAGACCCTTCACGAACCAGCACTTTTCGGCTTGCCCCAGGTCTGCAGTGTATCATTTAATTTGCTGTAGGGATATGCACCATGTGAGCACTACAACCCTAGCCTCATGTGCTCTGTGGAGATATCTGTACTGATTAAAACAGGATCTCTTCCGTCAGATGTGCGCGATGTAGACGACTGAAAAATGCTTGTGAAATGGCTCGTGCACAGACAAGCTGTTAGGCTTTAGACGCCCTGGGGGGCTGGGGCCTTGGAGCATTGTGGCCAGCTGACAGTTCACCTCTGTGTATCGCGTTCAGTGTTTGTGCAATCAGCTAAAATCAACTGCAGATTGAAGACTCGTCGTTTAAGGCTGCACCATGGCCCTAAAAACTCGTTCCCTAACTCTATAGTAGCAGTTCAGTATATTTGATATATGATTCTTACATAATTCATTATTGTAAGTCACCTAAAGTGTGCATGAATGTAATGTAATGCACAGCTCTGATCAGTATGTAGTGACATTCCAGGTGTCTGTTCACTCTGTGCTCAGAGTTGCGTCAGGTCCTGCATATTCAAGATGACCTGAACTTCATTGTGATGAAAAGGTATTTCATCACCGTTATAGGTCTGACTCACACTTCAGCTCCTTTATTCCTTCCTGTGTGTCTTGTCATGTCCGCTATAAGCCTGGCATAGATGTCTAATTTGAAACTGTGGACAAAAACTCCAAAAACCCCGCAGTCCTCTGTGTCTCCGTGAGCTTTTTCATCCAGCTCACTGTGTTGACAGAAAAGCCAATGTCTGTGTGCTCCGGCTGACTGCAGACAGACACGCAGAGTTCATCTTTTTTTTTTTTCCTCTCCCAACTTTCGCTTCTGTCGAATCACGGCTCAATATTCTCTCGCTCTCTCTCTCTCTAACAGCAGCATGAGCCCTGCTGAGAGAGCGAGAGAGAGAGACATGCTGCTGAAACACAGCCATAAAAAAGACTTACCACTCAAGCTTTATTGACATGCTTGGACATAAGGCTGCCATACTAAGCGCAAAAATCATTCAGAATTATGTTTCTAGCAGAGGGCTGATTTACTCCGAGTCCTTTTAGCAGAGTAATGGCATCTCTAACTAAATGAGAGGCAGGTTCATAAAATTTTGCGGGAAGT
This sequence comes from Collichthys lucidus, assembly GCA_004119915.2. Classification (NCBI taxonomy): domain Eukaryota; kingdom Metazoa; phylum Chordata; class Actinopteri; family Sciaenidae; genus Collichthys; species Collichthys lucidus. The sequence goes on from CM014086.1 coordinate 16,601,641, forward strand.
GCTTTCCCCCTCGGGGTGTTTGAGAATTGGTGGAAAAAAGACGTTATGGAAATTTCTTTTTTAAAGCCTGAAATTTTTATTTTTTGCTCCGCTGAAAAATCCAAGCTAAAAGACAAGATAATGAGACATGATGTTTTCTGACAGTCATTTATCATACAGATGGGGGAAAAAAAGCTAGTTTAGCTCTGAAAGTTTTTTTTTTTTTTTTGAACATGACTTTGAATAAATTGATTGAGTGCAAATTTGTCCCAGCGGAGCACCCTTATATTTTAAGCCTGCACTGGCCGCACATGTGTCTGCATGTGGGTCTTGTCTGGCTGTCAGCGCCTTTGTCTGCATGTAGCACCAGTGATCCGGCCGTGATGCTTAATTCTCTGCAGCTATCTGCTGCTATCAATTAGAGCTTTTATGGGGAGGTGCTGTCAGAGTTACCATGGCAACCAATGTCATTGGCAGCGCGTCACATCCCCGCAGGGCTGTGGATGGAGCGCTTGCGAGTATTACTGCATAGTACATTTGAAAGATTCAAAAATTCTCAGCGCAGAAACGATGAGCATAGCAGCGTTGGCAGAGTCACGGTTGCTCGTGGACGCAGCTCTTCCTTCCTTCTTGTCTTCCTCCTTGACTTTGTACTAGTTTCTCAGGCTATTCTGAATGTTAACGGATAGCTTTGACAATTTCAGGAAGTTGCAAAAAGTGTCTAGCAGGCAGAAGTAGTAATTTACTGGAAGCAAGCCCAGAGTTATACAGCATATACTTTGGAATTACCTGCTCACACACTTTTACAAGCGGCTTTAGGATTCTGTCAAATGAAAACGTCTGAGTTAACAACTTCCCATTCTTCTATAACACACTTTATGACCAGCTATGCCCTGATTTTTAAAAATATTTGGATTTAGTGGTTGGTTTTACATGAGTGTTAAAAATTGAAATGTCAGGAGATGTTGACTCTCGGGATTCAGAGCCAGGCCTATAATTGAAATACAGAGGTCACGCCCTGTATAGCTCGTCTCAGAATTCAGGGGTTTTAAGGACTAGAGGGAGTTTATATTCTACAATCAAAACTTCGACATGGTGGATGTTTTTCAGGATGTTGCCTGAATCTTTGGACTCAGTATATTTGATTCTGACTCCAGGCCAACAAAAAATAAATAAAAGGTTCAATATTTTCACAAAAATTTTACTCCTCACAGCGAGGAGGAGGCTTTGAAACAGATTTTAGACTTGGGACTGTCACACTGTACATATACCCAACAGATACTGTACATGATACAGTGCATCATGTAAAATAACTTTCACAGACATTGAAACTTTTTAATGACAGTAGTACAGTAGAAGTCAATACCACCGATGAGCTAATGAACATGTTGGAACATGATAATTGTTCATTTTCATACCACGGCATAACACTGGACCTACTAAATACTTAACTAAAATTACTACCTAATTAATTCAGAGCCTCTTTCAGATGTGATTAAATAATAGTAATAATAGTAATTATTTTAACTCAAATTCAATAGGATTGTGAATTAAAATATGTTAATATGCATTACCTAAAAATTATTGGATTTCAAGTACTGAATCAAGCACCCTTGAAAACTCTGCTGACTGACACAAACAGTGGCAGCAGATTTTTAACTAGTCCTAAAGAATGTTTCATTTTTGGCTGACATGCGAGAGACTAGCTGCTGTCATCCATCTAAAGGTGTGTATTTTTAACAATGCTATATTGTAGGTGGAGCATATATATGTCTGTATGTTAAAGACTGTTACGGCCGCCACCGTTTCGCCCCGGCGTATATGTGTGTGTGGGGTGTCTCCCTTATGTAAATGCAGGACGGCGGGCGCTGGTGAGGGATTGGGTCCTGACGGCGCCGATCTCCGAGCTGAGAGGACCAGGATTGGTTGCAGCGCCCTCCGCATCCTCTACCAGTGGACCAATGCTCGAGCCCCAAGAGGACTTTTAAACAGCCGCAGCGAGAGCATCGCGCGGCTTATTGTGTGTGTGGTGGTAATGAGCTCGCCTCGTTCTTGGTGGAAAGTCGTTTGGCAATTTGTGAGGAGTTTGGTAACTTTGGTTTGGGACTGGGCAGGGATTAGATTAACGGTAGCACTGATCGCTCTGAGAGGATTTGTCTGTTAGTGACATTAGTTCAGGGGTGCTGTTTTGACGTGTGTTTTGTTATTAGGAACTTAGTATTAGATAGTGAGGCTTTTCTTTTTTCGTTTTGGTTCTGGTTAGAAAGTAATAGGCTCTGGTAGAGTTCTCCTTTTGTTATACTTGTTTGTTCTTTTGACAGCACCCGCTCGCCCTTCGTTCCCTTTTTTGCCTCTCCCCCCTTTGTTAAAAGACAATCTGAAATTTCATTTAATAAACTATTCTTGTTTAACCTTCTAAAATCTGGGTTTTGTGTTACTACTTTCATACCCTTTAATGGTCGTAACATAAATGGGGGCTCGTCCGGGATATATTTAAATTACCCGAGGAACAAGAAGTGAATATTATTTGAATTTTTCAGATCGTTTTGTGGTTTTTTGTGTTTGTTAAAAATGGCAACATTTAGTTTGGAGGCATTTCTGACCAACCCGTCGCTCGATCAAATTAATAGCTGTAAAAAGTGTGAGTTGGCACAAATTGCGCTCCATTTTGGTTTCCCTTATTCGAGACAGTTGGTCAAAAAGGAGCTAAAGGCTCTAGTCATCAGGAACTTGGTGGAAAGGGGAGTCCTGGTGGCACCAGAGGTGGCTGAACGGGCTGTGTCGGAGGAGGGCGCCCTCAGTGACGAGGGTGACCCAAAACCTGAGGTTGAGCCTCGGGGTGCTGTAGCTGCGGGAGGAGGAGAGACGGGGGCAGGTGCGCGGCTTAAGACACCGTTTACTCTGCCCCGCTATGATCCTCTCTCCTCAGTTAGCTCCGGGTCTAGAGACGAGGCAAGGGTGAAAGTCCGCATTGCCCGACTCCAGCTAGAGGCCCAGGAGCGACAAGCACAGCAGCAATACCAGCTGGAAATACGAAAGCTGGAGATCGAGGCTGACAAAGCCGTGAGGCTGCGTCAGCTGGAGCTCGAGACGCACGCGCTGCGTGACTCCGCCGGTGCTGTGCCAGGTACGTTCCCTTCCACATCCAGTTCACCGAGGCAATTTGATATAAGTAAAAATATTGCTTTAGTGCCTCTTTTTCGGGAAACAGAAGTGGACAGCTATTTCGGTGCATTTGAGCGGATAGCCTCTGCGCTGCAGTGGCCCGTTGATGTGTGGCCACTGTTGCTTCAATGTAAGTTACACGGCAAAGCGCAGGAGGTTATGTCGGCGCTCTCCTTAGAGGAGAGCTTGAGTTATGAATCGGTAAAGGCTGCGATACTTAGAGCCTACGAGTTGGTCCCTGAAGCCTACCGACAGCGTTTCAGAAACCTCCAGAAATCAAAGCAGAGCACATTCGTAGAGTTTGCCCGTGAGAAGGGCACTTTATTTGATAAATGGGTTGCCGCCTGTAATGCTAATGACTTCGCTTCATTACGGGAGTTACTGTTGCTAGAAGACTTTAAGAAGTGCCTGCCTGAGCGCATAGTAACGTACCTCAATGAACAGAAAGCAATTTTGTTGTCCTCCGCTGCGGTACTGGCTGATGAGTTTGTGCTGACACACAAAACTCTGTACATGTCTGCTCCAGTAGATGTGTCGCGCGCTACTCGGCCTCGGCCGAATAGTGCACTTGATGAGCCAGGTAGCAGGAAAGAGGACCGGGAATGTTTTTATTGTCGTAAGCCGGGCCACATCATTGCGAATTGTTTAATGTTAAAGAGGAAGGAACAGCAGCAGGGTCTTACGGGTAAACCCCAGCCGAAAGGAGTGGGTTTCATTCGGCAGGCGGGGAGGACGGGAGTAGTAGCGGAGAAAAAGGACGGTGATGGCTGTTTCACGCCGTTTATATTCGAAGGTCTGGTCTCATTAAGTGGCGAGCCGGCGGATCAGCGCTCTGTCCGTATACTGCGAGATACCGGTGGTTCGCAGTCAGTAATCCTCGCTTCGGCTCTCCCTTTTACTGATAAATCATCCTGCGGGTACGGTACTGTGCTGCGGGGAATTGAAATGGGATATGCGCCCAGACCTGTGCACCGCGTTCACCTGAAATCTGAGTTGGTGACGGGTTTTTTCTCTGTCGCGGTATGTGCCGAATTACCCATTGATGGCGTGGAGTTTTTGCTGGGAAATGACATAGCTGGGGGAAAAGTGATGCCTGCGTTAGAAGTGCTGAATTCCCTCACTAGCCCCGCGGCTGGTGAAGTGCAATTACTACCCACTGATGATGATGTGTTCCCGGTCTGCGTAATTACGCGGGCGCAGGCGCTTAAAAATCCGGAGGTGGGGTTAGCAGACAGTTTCCTTATGTCAGCCTTTTCGGATGAAGTTAGTGGGCAAAAGGAGACGGAGATAACGGCTCCGTCTCCCCCTGAAATTTGCCCTAAACGGTTGCGCTCTGCCGATCCGGTCAAGCTGGAACCGGAGAGCCAGCCCCTTCCCTTCACGCGCGAGCGCCTGAGTGCGGCACAAAGGGCCGACCCGACGCTTAAATCGTGTTTCTTAAAGGTGGTAAATGACTCCGAAGCCGGTGATGAAAATGTGGCTTATGTGGTGGATAACGGAGTACTTATGCGCAAGTGGCGCTCCCCTATCACTAGCGGTGCCGAATGGCATAGTGTGTTTCAAATTGTAGTACCTGCTGCTTATCGCCCACACATACTGTCCGTAGCTCATGAAAGTCGATGGTCGGGACATTTAGGGATCACTAAGACATACTCACTCATTTTGAAATATTTCTTTTGGCCAGGCTTGAAGACTGATGTCAGTAAACATTGCCGCAGCTGTCACGTCTGCCAAATTACGGGTAAGCCAAATCAACCTATTCCTCCGGCACCACTGAATCCAATCCCTGTCATAGGTGCCCCCTTTGAACATGTAATAATAGACTGTGTCGGCCCCTTGCCCCGAACGAAGGGAGGAAATCAATATTTACTTACCCTGATGTGTGCTGCCACTCGTTTCCCTGAGGCCATCCCTCTGCGTAAAATAACTGCGGGTTCGGTCGTAAAGGCATTAATGAAGTTTTTCTCTACTTTTGGTCTCCCACGGGTAGTTCAGTCCGACCAAGGGACGAACTTCAAGTCCAAGCTGTTCCGACAGGTGCTCAAAACGCTACATATAAAACATGTAGTCTCTAGCCCTTATCATCCAGAGAGTCAGGGCGCGTTGGAGCGGTGGCACCAGACACTTAAATCCATGCTTGGTAAATACTGCCTTGACACTGACAAAAGTTGGGATGAGGGGATTCCTTTTGTACTTTTTGCAGCGAGGGAGGCTATTCAGGAGTCTTTGGGGTTTAGTCCGGCAGAGCTCGTCTTTGGGCACACGCTTCGCGGTCCACTTAAGCTGCTGCAGGAAAAGTTTATGTCTCCCGAAGGCTCGCACGAGGAAAATGTGTTGGAGTATGTCAGTCAGTTTCGTGAGCGGCTACACAGGGCTAACTCCCTGGCGAAGGAGTCTCTCTCCACCGCTCAGTCTGTGATGAAGCGTCGGTATGATCGCTCGGCCGTGTCCCGTCAGCTCCAGGTAGGCGATAAAGTCCTGGCGTTGTTACCTATTCCTGGCTCTGCTTTGTCCGCCAGATTTTCCGGGCCATTTGATATACAAGAACGGCTCAGTGATACTGATTACGTTATCAGTACTCCAGAGAGACGGCGAAAGACGCGTGTATGCCATGTAAACATGCTAAAGCAGTATATTAGCAGGACCGGGGTTGCGACTCCGGAGAGCCCCTCCAAACCTGTGGCTGGCATCTCGGCAGTAGTGGTATGTGAAACTCCGGACCACTCCGACTGTGGTGATGGATTAAAGCTGCGCCCTCCTTCTCACCAAAGTGCCCGTTTATGTAATTCTGAAATGTTGGAGGCATTACCCGTGCACCTGGCTCACCTGTCGGGGCAACAACAACAGGGCATAACTGAGTTAATCGGTCGGTTCTCTTGCCTGTTTGGCGACGTGCCCACGCAAACCACGGTGCTAGAGCACGATATTGAGGTGAAGGATGCCAGGCCGATAAAACAACACCCTTATCGTGCGAATCCGGTAAAGCGTGAGTTGATGAAAAAAGAGACAGAGTACTTGGTACAACATGGGTTAGCCAAGCCTAGTTCGAGTCCGTGGAGCTCCCCCTGTATACTAGAGGCCAAATCTGACGGGTCCCCGCGTTTCATCACAGACTTTCGTAAAGTCAATGCCGTGACTGTCACCGATTCGTATCCTCTCCCCCGGATGGAGGATTGTATTGACAATCTGGGTCCCTCCAGATTTGTGAGCAAGCTGGATCTGCTCAAGGGATATTGGCAGGTCCCGCTAACCAAACGGGCTTAGGAAATCTCAGCTTTTGTAACTCCAGATCGCTTCCTTCAGTACACCGTGATGGCATTTGGCATGTGTAATGCCCCCGCCACTTTCCAGAGGCTGGTTGATGTTGTTTTGGTCGGGGTAGAAAACTGTAATGCCTATCTAGATGACCTGATTGTGTACTCCGTTACTTGGGAGGAGCATCTGTTGACCTTAGAAAAAGTGTTCACCAGGCTGGCTGCAGCAACGCTTACCTTAAACTTAGCCAAGTGTGAAATAGGGAAAGCTTCTGTCACTTACTTGGGAAGGGAGGTGGGTCAGGGACAGGTAAGGCCCATAGAGGCCAAGGTCTCGGCCATATTGGACTGTCCAGCCCCGACCACGCGTAAAGCCCTTCGCCGATTTTTAGGCATGGCCGGATACTACAGAAGCTTCTGTAGAAACTTTTCGTCAGTTGCTCATCCCCTGACTAGGCTAGTTAGTCCAAAGGTAAACTTTGTGTGGTCTTCCGAGTGTCAGCATGCATTTGAAAATGTAAAGGCTCTTCTGAGTCATGCCCCGGTGCTCGCTGCCCCCGACTCCTCTCAACCGTTTAAGCTTGAAGTAGATGCTAGCGGGGTTGGCGTGGGGGCGGTTCTGCTGCAGTCAGGGAGTGATGGGGTGGATCACCCGGTGTGCTACTTTTCCCGCAAGTTTCTGAAGCACCAGCTCGGCTATTCGACCATCGAGAAAGAGACCCTAGCGTTGTTATTGGCTCTCCAGCATTTTGAGGTTTACGTCGGTTCTAGTCCGCTGCCAGTGCTAGTGTTCACCGATCATAACCCCCTGGTCTTCCTGGCGACCATGTATAACCACAACCAGCGGCTAATGAGGTGGGCATTAATTATGCAAGAGTTCAACATCAAAATACAACACAGAAAGGGGGTCGACAATGTGTTGGCGGATACATTATCTAGATTTTGAACAGGAGCGTGTAAAATCTGAAAAAAAGAAGGATATAATTTTGTGTTTACCAAAACAAAAAAAAAAGTGTATTTTTTGGTCTTAAGGGGAGGGGTGTTACGGCCGCCACCGTTTCGCCCCGGTGTATATGTGTGTGTGGGGTGTCTCCCTTATGTAAATGCAGGACGGCGGGCGCTGGTGAGGGATTGGGTCCTGACGGCGCCGATCTCCGAGCTGAGAGGACCAGGATTGGTTGCAGCGCCCTCCGCATCCTCTACCAGTGGACCAATGCTCGAGCCCCAAGAGGACTTTTAAACAGCCGCAGCGAGAGCATCGCGCGGCTTATTGTGTGTGTGGTGGTAATGAGCTCGCCTCGTTCTTGGTGGAAAGTCGTTTGGCAATTTGTGAGGAGTTTGGTAACTTTGGTTTGGGACTGGGCAGGGATTAGATTAACGGTAGCACTGATCGCTCTGAGAGGATTTGTCTGTTAGTGACATTAGTTCAGGGGTGCTGTTTTGACGTGTGTTTTGTTATTAGGAACTTAGTATTAGATAGTGAGGCTTTTCTTTTTTCGTTTTGGTTCTGGTTAGAAAGTAATAGGCTCTGGTAGAGTTCTCCTTTTGTTATACTTGTTTGTTCTTTTGACAGCACCCGCTCGCCCTTCGTTCCCTTTTTTGCCTCTCCCCCCTTTGTTAAAAGACAATCTGAAATTTCATTTAATAAACTATTCTTGTTTAACCTTCTAAAATCTGGGTTTTGTGTTACTACTTTCATACCCTTTAATGGTCGTAACAAAGACTCATTCGAAACATTTAACGTGACGTTGGATATGGTTTACATTTTTCATAAAGGCTTGTATTTGGAATGTGATGTTACGACCCGGCTCGGTAGATGAGCCGTAACATTAAAGGAGATAAGAAATAATGAGAAAATTGACACTAGGTTTAGGTTTGTCAGTTTATTTTTCAATTTAACAACAAAAAGGTGGTGAGGGAAAAGGGAACAAAAGGGCACATGAGTGCTGTTTAAAATAACAAACAAAACAAAAACAACAAAAACAAACAAAAACAAAAAGAACTCTAACAGAGCCTATATCTTACTACCACAGAAGAAAACCATAAACAAAAACCTCACTGGTTAACCTATCGTTATCAATAACAAAAAACATCAAAAACAGCACCCCTTATCTAGTGAATCTAACAGAAAAGCTCCTCATGTAATCAGTATTTAGTGTAAATCAAAAACCTAACCCTGCCCAATCCCAGAACCTTCGACCAACCTTCTCAAACCACAATATACAAGGCAAGCTTTCGAAACACATACATACAAAGCCGCCACGATGCTCGGGCGGCTGCCGTTTAAATGCCCGGTGATGCTGCTGCGGGGCGCTCTCATTGGCGGCGTGGGGAAGATGCCGCACCAATCCTGGCCCTGCAGCTGACGAAGAGGTTGTCCCCGCCTCATCCAGTTTGGGCCAACCAGAGACCGGCAACCGCACACCTGCATTTACCTAATGAAGAAAACACTGCACACACATATGCTATGCTAAAGCTGTGCATATGCTGTGCTTTTGTTCATCTTCTACATCAGCCTTGATTTTTTATTGGCGTTTCTGCATGTCTCACAACCATTTTGTCTTGTGATACTTCTCTGCTACAACAATGTGAACTAAAAAGAGAGAAAAGCTGCATCACTTGACTCATGAGGTCAGCGTTTGTAAAGCCCTGGCTGCAGCCCTGATGCTTGGCTTTAACAGCTGATTGAAATATATTTTTCATCTGCATCAGAATTGTACCCTGGCAGTGGGGAGAAGCTATACAAACCGTATTTATATTTTCATTTTCGGAAAAAAAAGTATAAATATAAAATGTGATTTGTTTGGTGGCTGGCTGTGGCTCTCTGAGGGATCAGTGGATAAAGAGTGGTCAACCTCAACCATCCTGTTTAGAAGAAGGAAACATTTAGAGCCTGCGGCTGGCTGTCTGGCTGTCTGTGGAGACTGACGCTGATGAGCAGTAATCTGAACCTCCTCTAGAGTGAGAAAAACACCGGCAGCCTCCTTCTATCCCAACCGTGAGTTATGGCTCTGCTTTATCTGATGGAGCACTTAGTCTGCAGCCCCAGCCTTGTTTTCAAGTATTCTTTTCACTTACGCCCGATCGATCGCTGTTGCCAAGTGTTAATGATGAGTCATACTATTAAATGTGATGACCTGCGGCCGTATTCTATTACCTTGCTTTCTTGCACAGGCAGACCCCTGTAATTAAGGTTCAAGTAGATGCAGTAGGAGAGGCAGGTTGGAGCCAAAACTCAATTAAAAATAGCCTTCGCACGCATGCCACCGAAGAAGAAATGTTGAGCACAGTTTAAAAGTTTTAATGCTTTATTGGTTTCTGTCGCCTGAGGAGATGAATGTTTTCTTTAAACTGATGCTGAGATAAAATACTGCTGTACGAGTGGCAGGATAATCATTCACAGAAATTAATGACCAGTACCAGCCTTTTTAATTCATGCTGTTTTCATTTTTCTATAGAGTCTGTTGGGAATGCGTGGTGGAAGATGTAATGCAGAGGTCTCTGGTCAGACAGAGGGGTTTTTTTATGCTCATTAATAATGCAGCGCGACAAAGCAGGCTGTGACAGTGTTGCGTAATAGAAAAGGTGCTATTAGCAACCTGCTTGTAAAAAAAAAACTAAACAAAAAAAACGCGACAGAGCAGATAAATGGTCTTTTTTCGAGTTTTAGCAGCTGGATGTCAAAGGTCGGTTAATCCCTTTAGGTCGGATGCCACGGGAGATAATAAAGCCACAGGATGGATGGATGGGTCGTCTCAAATGGTGCCTGAGTGACTTTCATTTAACGCCAAGCTGAATTATTCACACGATAAGAGTGAATGAAAACCCTCTGATTAGAGTTAGTCATGTCTGGGTGTTATCAGTGTGTGTTCTGTTTTGACGTAAACAGCTTTGGTTTCATAGACAGAGAACTGAAGCTGAGACACCGTGTTCACACGTCTAACCGACATGAATATAGTTTTAGTTCATACAAATAAGTTCTCACGGCTTTCTGAAGAGCTCCTGTGAAACTCAGTGTTTGGTGGCTCTGGTCATCCCCGTCTCGCCTGCACTGCCTCAACACTAATCCAAAAATGCCAAAGAGGTGGAGCGTTGGTGGAGCTGACAATGTGGGCTGAATGAAGCTTGGTTGCTACCAACAAGCCACCTGTAACAGCACCCACCTGTCAAAGCAGGTGCACAGCCACGGAGGTTGCTGCTTGGTTCTGTTTGAGAGTGTGTTACATGGTGTTTATTAGTGAGACGGAGAACGTGGTTAGAGCAATTGGCTCAGGATCACATCTGTGATTTCTTGGGGGGGTCGCTGGTTGTATTGCCACTGGTTTACAGTGAATAAATTCCTACCACAGCGGTCTTGAACACTGGTCACTTTTCCTTTTTGAAAGATATTTTATCATGTTCATGTTGTGCTGTTTGGGTCACATCTTTTTACAAGTTTAACAAACACAAGACACGACACTGTGCATTTGAAACATCACTGCCGGTTTCATTTTTTTCCAAGGTTCTGCTAGTTCAATTTTTTATGAGGTTCAGTATCACTGAGCCATCGCAGCGCCATCCGCAACCGTTCTCCAGCTGAGAGCGTTGCATCGTGGGACTGCCTTATCAAAGGTTCAGTCAAGAATGGGCTTATTTTAGCAGCTGCATGTTGGAATGTTTTAATGTATATGTTTTACAGTAGCTTCTTTCACCCTCACAGTGTGAACGTGCTTCCAACAGTACACAAAACATAGTCAGATGAATTATGTAGGATGGAACTGGGACACAGGAATTGGGTCTTGAGAGAATATACTGTAACTGGGGTCAAATAATGATATCATAGTTTTTGTAGTATGATCTTGCTATCTGAAGAAGAAATAATGCTTTGGTTCTTTCTTTCTTTGGCATCTGAAACTACATTTCATTTCTGCCATTGAAAGAAGACAAGATTTTGCTAATGGATTCATATCCAAGCTTGGAGTCTTTCGAGAGAAGGCAGCAGTCGTCCTCACGGGTTTATTGCAGTCTCAGGTCAGTCCTCCAGCTCTGCATTCAGGTCAGCTTTTAAATGCTCAAAGGGATTTAATAAAGGATGTGTCAAAGGCCACAAAAGCTGCAAAACCAGAAATACTCTGCAGTCAAAATAGGAGAATCCTATTAATATTTAATGTGTTTGACTGTGACTGAGCTGGGTTGAGACCGTTTTATTTTTTCCATTTATTGTCATTTAGCTCTGTCATCTGTAATCAGGAGCCAGACTTACCTGCTCTGACAGGAAGGCAGCAGATTTCAGAGGCCACAGCGCAGTGAGGATCGGTCATGGATTTCAGAAATGTTAAGCAGATAAAGGACAGTGTTACATCAGCAAGTTAATAGAATTTGTCTCATGTACAGCATGCTGCTGCATTGCTGAATGGGGAAGTAGTGGGTGTAGAACAAAGGAGAGAAAGACATCATCAGCATATCAGTGTTTCTGATGCTTTGTGCTGTGGAGTGTGTCAAGCTGCAGATATGTGTGTGTGGATGAAGAGTCTGTAGGCCAGGGACAAGACGCTGTATCGAAAGTGTTTCCATGTGTAGTCTGAGATGTATTAAGCAATCACATTTGAGTGGGCTTTGATTGCATAAATGTAGACAGTGTGTGTGACATCACCCACAGGTTTCTGAAGAGACATTGTGAAGCTCAGTGTGGTGGCTCTGGCTGGTCTGTACAGTTGTCATGAACGGGGAAATTAGCTATAGAGACCAAAACTGTTTTTTGTACCAGGCTTTAAAATAACATGTTTATTTCTGCTGTGAAGTTGGACATTTTAACATTGCACTTATGGAGACTGACTTACTTCTGGAGCCAGCCTCAAGTGGACGTTTGAGGAACTGCAGTTTGACACTTCCACATTGGTTTCACTTTACAGCCACGGAGGTTGTTGCTTGGCAATCTCTGAACCCCTTGGCTGTCAGGCTATTGTCAGACTTCTTGTGAAACAATCTGGCCGCCAACGTCGTCAAACTTTAACTCCATTCTTTCGCCTCAAGTTGCTAATTGGACTGTAAACAATGAGTGACACAGAGAAGAGTTAGTCTTGGCCAACTACAACAGGAGTCCTGAAACATCAGCTGTTTCCCACAGAGGCTTAATGGTTATCGGTCGAGCGCCGATAGGTTCTGAGATTGGTGGACCCTGTTGTGCTGAACTAGATCTACTGGAATGAAACAAAGGCTGATGTAGAACTTGGCAACAGCTGCCGTGTTGAATGAACTGAAGTTTTGGACAAGAAATTGCTGAGTTGAAGTGATAGATAAAAGTAAAAGTGATAAGAAACTAAGCTGAATATGGATAGTTTTGGAATGACAGTTTTTATTAGTCATGATTAACCACATGTTGTCTGGAATCAGCCTCAATGATTGGCCGTTTTGGAATGAAACCAAAAAAAAGAATAATTATAATCTTTACCAGTGGCACATTGCTGACAGCTGTAGCTGATGTTGCTAATGTCGTGGTTAAATAAAACACATCTGTTCTATATGCCAGTGTCCATACTGTTTATAATTTATATTAGAGTTATTAGTTTTAGTTTGATATATATTTGGAGGCTAGTTCTTCATTGTGATTATTTTGTAGCAGTAATACTAATAATTTCAGACACGCGGTTCTGCAGGACTGAACACAGACAAATGTGTCTCCAATTTGCTATTTTCCTCCAAACACATAAATGTGACTAATGTGATCAGCTAAAAGCTGCTCTTAAAGGTTAGTCGCTGTTAGAAGGAGTGAGTCACTCCATAAATGTGTCTTATTCTTTACTTTCTTAGTTTTTTTTACAGACGTCTCAAGTTTAATTTGCAGAACTTTGATGTAGTCCTTGTTCTCAAAGTCAGACTATGCATTTTCAAATCACCATTCTGTGTTTCCTCTTTTGCCGTGAGCTTTTAGCAAAAAAAGAAGTTATCAGTGTTTTCCAAAACAACCCGAGCTGGAAATTCCAGAGCCTAATAAACACTAAATAAAGTCTTCAGCTGTCAGTTTTCACCATAACAAGATGTCAGTTTCTACCAAGAAGCCATAAAACCTTCAGAAGTGAGAAAAGATTCAACATTATGCAATCTGTTACAATTTAGAATAGAGAAACAGGTGGGGAATGTTTCCATGTCCCCTGAGGACAAGACTTTCTCCTCCGAATCACATCCAGTACATCAAGAGTCTTTGTCACAAGGATAGAGGTGGAAAATGTGTTTCAAGTCAGGATACACAACATCCACTGGGATGTAACCTAGATGTTTTATCTGCACAGATCTGCTGCCAGCCCTGCCATATATCTGACTCAATACTGTTGCTCTGTTGACCTTGGGGGGTGGAGACAGAGGAAGATGCCATATATATATATATATATATATATATAGCCTGCAAAAATAAATCCAGTTTGTTTCAGCTCGTGTTTGTTCACACGTGGGGGGAACATTTACACGAACACCTGGAGACAGTCTGCCTGGACGATGCCCCTCATGGGGGAGGCTGGACTTGTATGCGAGATAGTATAAAATCTCTGAGGCTGCAATTATAAGTGCTGAAGGAAACACAGCGGTGCCTGAGTTCTTGTTCTTCAGCGCTGTTCTGCTGAGTCTCCTCTTTCACTTTCGCACTCACCTGCACAAAGTACTGTACAGCGCTGAGCCTTCCCCTCTGTTTTTGCTCCTTCAGCACACACATCGCACTTCATCACCTTCTTTTAATTTACTGGTAAATATATCCAAGATAAATTAACACACGTGTTAACGTCATTATTCATGTGGCAGAGTATATCAGAACACAATCGCCTCCTGTGAGGTAAAACAAAGATTAAAAATTGAAGGAACGCACCTCTGAACAATAATTCAACTTTTAGGGCTCTTTATTTTTAGTGAGCACAAAATTGCGACCTAGTTATCGAGACATTTTGGTGCTTTGCGTAGCTCTTTCGCCTCATGGGTTCGAACCCAACATTTGACCGGGACCTGTGTGTGCAGTTTGCACGTTCTTTGTGGGTTCTCTCAGGTACTCCAGTGTCCTCCCACAGTCCAAAGACGTGCACTTTAATTGGTGTGAATGTGTCAGCCCTGTGATAAATTGGTGACCTGTAAAGGGCGTACCGCGCCTCTCACCCAATGTCAACTCAGGATAAGCTCCAACCTAACGTGACCCTCAAAGGAAAAAGCAGTTATGAATGTCACTTTAATCAGTTTCTGTTCTCAATTGTCTGTTATAGAATAAAGTAAAAAGCCATGATTGTGGTCAGCTCAGAAAGCCTACAGTAAGCCAACATTTTTAAGAAAGTTGCATGACCACGTCAAGTATCAGCTTTAAAAAAAAAATCTTACCTTCGTTCTTCACAAACATTCACCAACGCAGCTGATTCTTTACTTAAGAATTAAAACTTTTCTGTTCACCCAACTATGTATAATATATATTTTATTGATGATCTCATTTGGAACAGTTAGCTTGTTATGATATAATAACCCATGAGTCTTCACTGTGACTCTGCGGATGAGGAAATAATGTATTAACACACATTTGAAGGGCAACTCAGATTACAGCAACCCAAACACAAATACCAATCTAACCAGTCACTGTGACTATTACTGTAACAGTAACATGACCAGCTGATCCCAGAGCTGTGTGGAAGAACTGATCTCATTAGGGTCGCTTCGTAACAGTGGTCGATGTTTGTCGAAGAAGGTAATTAGTATTCCCCAAGCCAAAGTAATTCTATTTATTTATTCATATTTTATCTGAATTTAGAAAGTTCCTCCAGAGTCAGTATATCATACATTCTGTAACTGCTTTCACTGGTTCAGTAGAACTCCAAGCATGAAGTTTGATAAATACACCACAC
The DNA here is from genome assembly GCA_004119915.2 of Collichthys lucidus. Classification (NCBI taxonomy): domain Eukaryota; kingdom Metazoa; phylum Chordata; class Actinopteri; family Sciaenidae; genus Collichthys; species Collichthys lucidus. Next base: position 16,616,885 of record CM014086.1, read on the forward strand.
ACTGCTGCAAAATATCACTTCATATGGTGTTATATAGTTATTCTGTCCCTCACAGCAGGAGTCACATTGACTCGCTGCATTAAAGCGAATGAGGTTATATGAGGTACTTACTGACTTCTGAGATTTCTGGCTGTCAGTCTGGGAGTGTGCTGACCGCTGCTACTGTAAGTAACACACTGACTGTGCATACCTCACACAACCTTCATCAAACCCAACTAGTCCTTTAAGCTTCAGCTCATACTAACTTATCACAGTAAGTCCTTACAAGAGCTTCCTACGTATGCTAGTATAACTGTCACGATCCTGGTCGTCGTGGTCATGGATGAGACTGAAAAAACACTTACCATCATGCCGTTGTTTCATTAATTCTCCTCGGAAACAATTAATCAGAAAAGGTGCTGGATGCTATAAATATGGTATAAATAAGACTCGCTGCACTCCCGGAACTCCACGCAAAGCTTGCGTTGTGCCTGTGAACACTAAATCCCTAAACACTAAACTCTTAACTGCCCCAGTGGAGTCTCTCTGTTGCTTTCAGTTAAAGACCGAGGCTGCACTGGGTAGCCATCAGTTATGAGTTTGGACACCTGCAAGCAGGAAGCAGGCCAGTGCTCTGTTGTCTCTATATGAAGAGAGTATACATGCACACGCAAATGTCACAGGAAGTGTGAAAAGTGGGAATGATGGTTGATGGGTGGAATTGGAGGTGAAAGCAGAGACAAAACAGCGGAGGGCCAGCTCTTTAAAATAACTGTTGTTTGAAGCGACTGACCTTGGGGTTAACAAATAAATTCACAGGTCAGGAGTGTCCTCCATCTGTGCCGCTACCTCCATCGAGCTTGAGGACACACCGGCATTTTCCATGATTAGGTGCTGCTTCTGCCTCACAAGCACAATGGAGATGAGGGAGCCGATGAGGGGGATGAAAAGTGGGGAGCAGAGCGCCGGGCAGGGGATTGGATCGGAGATGAGTGCAGCAGGGCCATCCATTCTGAAAACGCCAGCGGATGCCTGCATCAGTACATCTAATATGTGGATGAATGTCCCGACCTTCAGTGGTTATCTTCAGTAGAGACCACTGACCCCGCACATCGCTCTCTTTGACAAGATTTGCTTAAAGCTGCTCTGGGCAGGATTTTTAAGTCAAACCAGAGCCATTCTGCCCGAGTTAAATCACAAAGCAGGGCTGCAGGAGAGATGAATATCTGATTCTCTGTGATAGAAATGCTCTATATTTGTCCTAATTTCCCAAATTAAATTCTGGTTGCGGGCATTATCAGTCATGGGAAAAGTCTTCCACTCACACAAAGGAAGTGACTGTATTCTAAACAGAAGTGAGTGGGCGGAGAAAGCTGCATTCACCAGCAGCATCTGATATAAATCAATACTGATGCCGTGTTTCATGATTTTTGGAGATTTTAATAAGATTGTCACTGTAATGAACCACAAACAGCAGAACGCCTGTCATCTGTTCATCGATCATCATTAACAGCATCTGCAGTGCTAAATACATCACACAATACAATACTTTAGACAGAATGAACATACTGATGAATCAGCAGTTTTGAACTCCGTAAGTGTAAGTTTATTAGTCACACAGGTACAATCAGCTACTTGCCAAAAGATTTTTCTTTTGTGCAAATTGATATTTTGGTCTGATGGCAAGGGATTGGGGGATTCATCCTCTAAAGGATCGTGAATATCAAACATTTTAGGCTCAGGCTTTAATGTACCACGTCAAGACAAATGACTTGTTTGACTTCATTTAGCCTGCCTCAGGTCCTCCAATGATCTTCGCTAGGAGGCGGAAGAGGCAGGATTGCCAACATGGCGGCAACCAGCACCACAGATTTTGAGCTCTTCAGAAACCCGTGTGTGCTACTGTCCACTCTTACTGTCAGTGTTTGACACACTAACCCAACCGAGCTTCCTGACGAGTGTCCTACTGCGCCGTCTTGTCTGTCTCCTAAATAAAAAAGCTGGAAGAACACGTTTAACAGACGTCCTGGTTTGTCCAGACTTGTCCTGGTTTGTCCAGACTTGTCCTGGTTTGTCCAGACTTGTCCTGGTTTCAAGCTCTGCGTCCCTGAGTCTCGATAAATATCTGTAAAACACTAAAATGTCCTGACCTTCAACATTAACCACCAACCGCGTTAAAACACACAATTCTAATACTTGTACTTGTTTTCAGTGCTCTTGTTCTTGGCGCACACATTGGGTATTGGACTTTCTAAGACAAAAGATGCATCCTGTTTTTATGCTTGAATTCTAGGTATATCCTGTTTTTGGTACATGGTTCTATTCTCGGTCATTTTGTGAAAGAAATTCTCTCATGACCCCCACACAGAAATTCTCTCATGACCCCCACACAGGGATTATAGGTGAGTATATATCTAAGCATGTATTCAGGTTATACAAACTGCTTAACATTCAAATAAACACCATGATATATAATGCTGAGTACATAAAACTGTGAAAATATTGGTTGATTATTAGAAAAAATATCAAAAACCTATGAATGTGTAGCCAAGTCTCAAGTTAGCTCTTTCCTGCGTTGTGGAATTATAATCAAAACAACATAATCCTTTATCTGCATATATGAATTATGAAGTAAAGCTGACCTGTGCAACCTTGACTCTTGGCCAAATTAAATAATAAATCATTTTTGTAATGGCGATGGATAGTTTAGGCTAATAACATATTCCCTCAGTGAGGACTCCATAAAATCCATGCCAGCAATAATAACATAAAATTAATTCTGCAATTCTAAAATTCTATTCTTTTGTCATATAGGTAGGCTTTTAACACATAGGTATCAGAACCAACAGTACTTACAGACATAATGTATCCACTGATTCTTTTGGATTTATTCATCTCAGTTGCACTTTAGTCACAATCATCAACTCCACCAGGACAGTGTACAAAATGAGCATGCATTCATTTCATGCAGACAATGAAGAGACCAAGTATGAATAATGTAGCAAACATAAATAAACATACCTCGCTGGCTGCACACAACCAAGAGACCAAGAGAAAATGAATCCACTTGAACAGCATAAAATCTACAAAAAATGTCCACTGAAAAATGACTGAAGCGGCGCATAAGCTGCTTCACGTGCCGTCTTTCCACAATCAAATGTGTCACACAACACGGAACATAAAAGTTTTTTCATACATAATTCATGAAAAAAATCATAAATAATATATGTAAACAAAACATAGCAGATAATATTTGTGTCAGTATTCTTTGTAATATAAAGTGTTTCGGTGTGACACTGGAGATCGGGTCACTCTTCATAGATTGTGTTCTAGTTAATATTCCAAACATCAGCCTCCATATTTCAGATTTAGTTTTTCTCAAAACTTGAGCAGCATCATTTTCCTCTTTTTTTTTCTTTCTTCTTTTTTTGGCACAGTGGTAAATGCGTTGCACAGTACAGTCCCAGTGGTATGATCATTTTCCGCCGATCTGACTTCTGCTTAATGAGGCTGACACCTTCACACTCCACATAATGAACCCACCTGTGACTTCACTGACTAATGCAAGTCTCAGTCTTTACGTGTAGGTGGGAAATATGCGCCGCCACGTTGCATCATTTACATTGATTGCACCGTGCTCTCAGGGTGTAATTTCAGCTTTGGTATGTCTACAGCCTTTAGAGGAGCGATGTTCAGCTTGCTGACTGTCTTTCATTGTATGTATATAACAAAAACGCTCAGCCCACAGTCAGCTTCTGACAGGATAATGCACGCCAGTTTATAAGCAGGCAGCTGACATGTCTCTGTTGAACAATATATTTTTTGCTGAACACTAAACTTATATACTGTGACATTTTCATATACGCGTTCACTATTAACTATATCCAGATCATAAAACCCTGGACTGGACCCTGGAGCCGTTAACATCAAAGATTGTTTAGTTCCGGTCATGATTCTTCAGGGATAGTTCTAGCCTATTAGAACTGTGGTCTTATTTTTATGTTTTGGGCCATTCTTCATCTCAAAATCGTGATTTTACCCCTGTTAAGCTTTCACACCTTCAGTCAGAATTTTCTCAGTGAAGTCTCTCTGAGCTTTTTTTTTTTTTTATCCAGCCGCTGGAATCCAGATGAGAGGAGTCAGGCGAGATGTTGATATGCTCACCTGAGTCACATTCAGTTGCTGTGCACACACAGCAGAAAGGTTAACTGCAGCCGTTCAGTCACTTTTTTCTTGCTACATCCTGCCCTACCTTATTGTTGGAGGTTGTTGGAGATCAAAGTCTGCACACAGTACTCAAGGCTGAGAACAATTCTCCTGCTGTTTGGCATGTTTTTTTGATCATTTGGAATCTAAAATAACTTTCATTTAAAGTTAAACAAAGAGAGTATTATCAGATATAATTCAGTACCAAAGTGCTGTCTGTGCTAAAGATCCAAATAAAACATAAAGCATCAACTGCATAGCAGTGGATAATGTTAAAACTACATCTATAACCAATCTCACCATCATAAGTTGTTTCTTGCTAATTGTTTTTTTATATAAATAAATCCTGGAAATGATATTTATAGTTTTACAAAACCTACACCCTTTTTAAGGATCAATCGAATCATCAAATAAAAAATGTGCCAAATGTTTCTGCATCTTTAGTGCATTATGGGAGCAGTGAATTGCATTGCTTTTATAATGCTTTATGACTACTTATAAACTATGTTATAAACCAGAGGTTGACTGATGGGTTTTATGATACATTATGACTATACTCAACTATACACACACCTCAACAGTCAGCTCTAGTAAGAACTCAAAGTGTGCTACAACAGCATATGCAGTATTATAAGTTATCACTGTGTGTGTTACATAAAATGAAGTACTTTTTAATGCATCAATAATAATTCATGCTTCATAAATGTTTCATTGTTGGTGTTCAGTAATGTGTGATTCATGCATTTAAAAAAATCTGTGCTGCATCATAACTGATTATTCTGAGAGAAGCTCAAATGCAGAGTATTAAAAGTAGAATTGTTATAATGCCTCATAAGCCAATAACCTCTAGTTTTTTTGAGCTAGTCATCAGCATGCATGAAACACCTGAAGTTAGTAGTTATCTATAATCTTTTGACTGTTGATATAGTGCATCAGGAAGCATGTATGTTATGTATGTTTATGAGTGTAGTCATAAAGCATAATGAATTTACCATGATTACGCCCCTAAAATGCATTGTAGATATGGTCTTCATAAAAAGTGTTTTTATTTTTTGAAAAATGTCGGGCCACGGTTGCTGTGCGCGGTGCTGAATCAGCCTGCTGACACAATGAGAGAATCAGAGGCGAGGGCCGCAAGCTCATCGGCTTTTAGTCATAATAATGAGTTTTCCAGTTTAAGAAAGTGAAGGTAATGATTCTTCACTTATCTCCGTTGACAGGAAGGTCTTTGTACACTGAAGGAAAAAACTCTCAATTTAAACATTGCAGCTTATTACCGTGGCTAATCGTCCGAGCTGTTGTGTTGAAACCGGCTTTATTTGTTTAAAGGCAGCTAATAATGAACTAACATGTCAGTGATACATTTATTATCTGTGTAATTAGTGAAGACAAATCCTTTGTGGTGGGTGTGGTTGGACACAGGTGCTGTGTATATACCCTTTCAGTCCCTTCAGCTCTAGGCAGAAGGAAGTTGTAAATAAATCTGTTAAGATGTGACATGGGCTGCACATAAAGTGTGGGGCTGTAATGTGGTTGTATGTGTGGCACAAAGCAAATAGATGACAATCAAGGCCTGGGTTATGAGGCAGAGCTTATATGAGCTCTCTGATTTTTATACTCGCTGTTCGCTGTAAATAAAGCGGTGCTGAGTGTGGCCATGGGCAGATGAGCTTCTGTAAAATAACAGAATACCATTAATGTTTCTCTCTTTTTTTAAACAAAAGTGGCCAAGTTGACTCATTATTATCTTCATGGTCCATAACACTGGATGTAAGTGCAGCAGGATCTCATTACAATGTGTGTGTGGCACAGCCTGTACAATAACACCCAGATCACAGGCTGCTCTGACATGTGAGCCAATACTCTGCTATCAGCTCTCAGCTGTCGGCCTGCCTCTCCTTTCTGTCATATCACAGACTGGATGTGATGTATTTGCGTTGAGGAACAGTTCCGCATTTGAGGGAAATGTGTTTTTTCACTTTCTCTTTTAATGGTGCGATAAAAAGTTTGCTAAAAAAAACTAATGTCTGCTTAGCTTAGCTTAGCTTAGCATAAACACTGCAAACAAAGGGAAACTGCTAGCCTGGCTCTGTCCGTGAAGTGACAATGTACACCTGACCGCACCTCTGGATTTAACACCCTGATTGTCATTCTAGGAGAAGTAATGTGATGGAACTATTTCTGCGAGCAGCCAGCTGTTCCCGGTGTTCTTCTTGTCTCACTGAGATTCCAACTTTCCTGCAACCCACAACACTGACGCCCTGCAGTGACATGCGTCAGAGTTTCCTAAATGACAGTTGAGTAGATTGCATCTATAATCCCATGCAGCTTCTGTGAAACATGTACACTATATGTATTAGTATTGAAAGTATTGAAAAAAAAAAGAAAAAATACAACCCTGTTTTCAAAAAGGTAAGGGTGTGTAAAATGTAAAAACAAAAAATGATGACTATCAAAACATTGAAACTCCATATTTAATTGATAATAACACGAAGACAGGATGTTTACCACTCATCATCAGCTCTTCTTTTAACACTGCAAGCGTCTGTGAACTGAGTCTGTGCTGTCATCTTTAAAGTGAAATGTTTTTCATTCTTACTTGATGTAGAATTTCAGCTGCAGCAGTTATTGTATATTTCATAATGCCCCAAACATTTTCAGAGAGCCACGCAGTTTGAATACATGCAGAATGTGGTGAGACATTGTCTTCCTGAAATAAGCAAGGCAGTCTATGAAAAAAGACGTTGACCTGTCACCATGCATCATGCCATGCGCACTAATGCACTCCCATACCGACGTTGTTGCCATTGACCCAGCTTTTTTTTAAACATGTTGCAGGCATCACATTAAAAAAACAAACAATCAAATGTCTCAGTTTTAGCATTTGATAATTTGTCTTTGTTAATCATATCGTCACGTATTATGTTTTGTTTTATAACATTTACAATTTTTAACTTTTTGGAAACAGGGTTGTAAATCAACGGAAATTAATACAAATACAGAAATATTAATTTATGCCACACTTTATGAAAGAATGACTACATTAATTTTTGACATATTGATTCATTTATTGAAACATGTTTCATTTATTTCTCATTTATCTTTGATTTTGGCAGTCCTCCCTAGTTTGGAAGTTATATACAGTTCACAAACAACAGTAAGTCATTAATTTTTTGTAAATTAATTACTAAGCTGTGCCAGTTTTTACCACAAACTGATGTTTCGAGGTGTTTAAAGGCGTACATCTTCATTGTAGACAGAGCAGCTGGCTGGCTGTCAATAATGGAGTCAAAGGCTAACTGTGTCACATGATTGAGTTTGATCTCCTCGTGGTATTCTTGGGGGGGGGGGGGGGGGGCAAACAGCTTTCTCAAAATGTTGCACTAGTCCTTTATGGTATAAGGCATTTGGGCTGACTTACATACTGTGAAATAAAGCTGTCTGCACTCCAGCCAACCAGCAGGAGGACCTTGTAAGCTTTCCTCTGCCCGTGATGCATGACTGTACACAGCACGCAGGCCGAACTGTCCTCGCTGAAATACCTCCTGATTTGGCTTCAGCTACTTGATGTTTGGCTGCTCACGTCGACGTGATTTACTCCCGGCCTGTAACTGATGCTCTCCACATATTATTTGTCAACACAGCAGAGCATTACTTATTAATGAGTTTTTCATGCTTTATTAAACTTACTGTCATAACGCCTCATCAGGGACCGTGGAGGGAGTTCACTCGTCCTCCTCCCACTTGTGAAGAATAACTCCTAAAGTTGTTTATTTCTCATATTTACTCCATTTTGGCTCACAGGATGTGACACGCCACCGTTTAAAGAGCCTAGAGGAAGTTAGATCAAACTTGAAGGGAGCTGCTTTGCCAACAGCCTGCCTGATGTGTGCTGGGTATCTTAGAGGAGACTGCGTTACTCAGAAGGCGTATTTGCATCCGTCAAGCAGGCAGGGCATCGGCTTTGGCCCGCTTTCTCATCACAATTTATCTTTCCTGTTGATGTCCATTTTCAGGGCTTCACGGCTGATGATTTCAGCAATCTAAAGTTATCACCACCTCACCAGCGAGAGCAGTTATGCCAAATGGGCTCGATGCCTGCCAACAGAACCACAGCTACCCCTGTCACTTCTTATCAGTGGACGCTGCCGTCAACCCCTGAACAGCTTGGTTATTTTAGGGCAGTCCTCTCCTCCTGTGTCCCCTCCAGCATCTCCCGCAGTCATCTTTATGGACTCACTGCGGGAAGGACACAGCCACGCTCGCATTGGCCTGGAAGTCCTTTGAAAGGAAGGGGGGAAGGCACAGTGCCAGGGCCAAATCACCCGAAACCCCTCCTAAAGATCCCATTGTGGCTTCATGCCAGCTCTGCAGAGTCATTCTGTCTTTTGAGATGTTTCTAATACACTCACTCCTCTATTTAATCCACTTCAAAGCGCAATGGGCTGTTAAAGATAGCCTCGTGTTTTTGTTATGTTTACTGCTGGAATCTCCTTAATCCGCCGGTGCCACAACGCATCACCCGGACATTTAACGACGGAACAAATGTGATCCGTTTTCAGTGTCGGTTTTTACATGCAGACAAAGGAGATAATCTCGTCATCACCTGAGTGTGGCACGATGTTGCACCATCTCAGCTCGGATGATCAAAGACAAGGAAAACAAGCTAATTGGCACTCCCTGGAGACACTGAGCTGGGTGGATAGATCCAGTCTGTCTCAAAACAGTAAAAATATTCTCTTTGAAATTATGCAATGCTAAAGTTTGCAATGCTGCACAGTATGTCATTTAAACAGGCAATTTAAAAAATGAAACCAGACTGAGGATTCTAAAATACTCCCTGAACTCCAGCTAACTTTTCACTGAACTGACAAAAAAATGCCAGCGTTAGAGAATTAAAGTTTGAAGTCAGCAAGATTTCCGTACATAAAAATACAGCTGTCTTGTTAGCCGCAATCACAAAGTGAGGCTGCAATAGAGAAGAATGTCCCGCCTCCTATAGCTGCTTCCTGTGTGCCCAAATGAAACTTTTGTGTCTGGTATAGACACTCATCAGTCGACAGGAGCTGCTGACTCAAAACTAATAAGGCCACGCTCATGTGTTTTCACACAGAGTCAACTGTGCAGCAGTGCTGACTTTTTTCCAAATGACTGTTTCACTTGTTTCTAGTCATGTCACAATCAGTGACACTATTAAAAAAGTTTGCAAAGAGTTCAGATTCAATTTTAGAGACATGGCTAGATTATAGTGCTGAGGTGCCCCTGTTAAAGGAAAAGATTTTACAGTATTTTTCAATCTGCACTTGTGTTACTGTGTCTAAGGGACTAATTGGGACAACATTTTTTAAAATTGCTCCATCATTGAGTGAAAGTGTTGCAGCCACCAGCTGTGAAACAGGCTGCAATGGTTCATTCTTTGGGGCAATTGCACATTGTCAATGTACGCCCACTAAAAGTGTTTTTTAGATTATTATTTGAGGTGTCTGACAGAATTTGCCCTCTTTGTTAAAGACTAATATCCCTTTTGTGTTTAAACAGCTGTATCATCTCTGTGTTCAAAGCCACCAGACTCTCTTTAAAATAACAGTCATTTTAGGTTGCAGAACACAGGAGGGGTTGGTCTACTGCTGCCTCGATTGGTCAGTTTGAACATGTTTAAATGCCAAAGTCACACAAGAGCACACACTTCGAGCGAAAGATTCGAGGCCGACCATCAGCTCCCGTCTGTGACGAACTGTCTATCTGTATGGTCCTTTCCACAACGTTGTCAGATCTTGGTTCTAATGGGCAATTTTGATGATCCATCGCTCTATCATGTTACTTGTAACAAACTCAGAGAAACATAATCTGCACATCACAAGCCACTCCGGATATTTTTTAAGGTCAAAGTCGAACTCTGCATAATCTCCAAAGGTAGTAGTTTGAATCATGTGAATGCCTTTATTTCGTCCATACAAATGGATAAAGGTCTCCAGTGTCACGATCAGCTTTCAGATTTCACTGTAGGTACATAGAGCTACAGCGGAAGGCAGAAATAAATGAAATAAGTCAGTGAAATAAAAAAGCAATGACCTTTTCTTCCTCTCTACTCCCATACTGCCTCCTTTAAAACTCAATCCATCAGTTTGTAATATTAACTAACCTGGTGAAGATGAGCCACATGTCCTGTTTCTGACTGTCTCTGACAGGACAATGGCGCAGTGTCAGTGTGGACTGAATGGACAGACATCGCTGACGTCCTGTGTCTGGTGTGAGGAGATAGAGGCTGTTATCTTTGAGATGAGTGCTGCATTACCATGTGACAACAACAACAAACATAACTTTGGCAAACTGCAATAGGCAAAAAAAAGGCAATTCCATTTTACAAATCATTTCAAAGTGGTGTGAGCTTGAAAATGCTTATCACAATTCATAATATACATGAGTGTAAATTGGAGTAAATGGACTAAAAGAAACCACAGATGTGGGCTCTTATGAGAAAAACACACTCTCCTAAAAGACGACCAACAAGAGAGCGATTGCAAGATTGACTCAACAACTCAAAGCAACATTATGTAACGCAGTATTTTTGTGATTTAAAAATGGTAATAGTATCCCACTGTAGTAAATATGGACAGCCGTGCACGTGTATTTGTTATCATCAAAGTACTTATGATCAAAAACTAGCGAGTCGACAACTGTGCTAACAGTCAAACATCAAGCAAGTTTAGCTTCCTCTGTCAACAACCTATACTGTCTCAGCTGCTGAGCATGTTCACATTGAGTTAAGGCAGTCGGAGGATAACAGAGTGAAAACCAGAAAACATTTTCTCCATAAAATATGATCCAGTTTCACCAAAATCAGTCAAATAGTCAGTGGTGTGTGACTTATTGCTGTAAAGTGCTACAAACGTACATCTTGCTGGTGATTGCACAAAGCTACATAGAATGAGAACAAGCATCCAGGGTGTAGTATGAAAATGATTTTAAATCAGTTTTTTTTGTAGAAAGATGAAACAATATTGCTTTTAGAACCTGAGCCTCACGACCTCTGTGAGACTGTACCTGTTCCAATACGAGACTGCGATCTGGTGATTATTTCATTCATCTATCCCTGTGTCTCTTTTATCTTGTGCATGGAATGCCCTCTACAATTAATCTTGCCTCGTTTTGTCTTAATATACATGAATCACAAACCTGCAGCTTACTGATGCCATGAAGAATTTCTAGACTTTCTATTCACACAGGGCTGGTGCCTCGTCTTCCACTCCAGACTTGTTTAACCACAGCTGAGCTTAAGTTAAAAAAGCACTTTAAGTTGCCACTCATTTATCTTCTGTGCGAGCCAAAACAGACAAACACAAAAGGCCCCGCTGTCGTCTCAGTTCTAATGAACCTAAATGGGTCTAAATGTCAGGAAACAAGAGCACCTGCTGTAGTCTGGCAGGCTGCTGTCATACTGGTAATAGTTGACTGGCATATACAGTCTGCCACGCGAGCTGGGCAATTACGTGGGCAGACAAACTCCCTTATCTCTAATGAACACTTGCAGTCGCTTTAAAAGCTTTCACATCTGTCCTGGTAGCGGGGATGGGGTGGGTGGAGGGAGATGTTAGTCGTCTCTTGCAGTCTCTGAACTGCTTCAGCAATTTCTGTCTTTTTTTAGAGAATGTGTGCAAACAGTTGATCGTTCTTCTGGATGGTTTTAAATAGTGGAAAACATAGTTTTGTCACCAAGCTGTTCTCTGAATTGTCCAAATGTGTCGTTGCTGTGCTTCTCCTGTTAGATCAACCTGAAACCTGTAGTGGATTCCCTCATTGACACAAAATCAATACCAACTACAAATAACATACAACTCTACTGGTATGCAGCCATCCATCTCAGTTGTTGTTGTTGTTGTTGTTGTACCCCTGTAGACCACAGCTTCAGGTGTAAAAGTATCCATTCAGCTTGACCACAGTACCACAGGACCACAGGACCACAGAAGATTTTTGTACATAGGGAGCTCTGGTTAGCTCGCTACATCCAAGCATAATTGACAAAAATGGCAACTGTGGATGCGGTGGACAGAGGACCAGCTTCCAAGTTGACTTGTCACTCGCTTCTGATGAATCTGAGATTCAGTCCAGACATCAAAAGAATGAAGTGGATATTCTGTGATAGTTGGCAGAAAACATGCTGTTAAATCCAAGTCCAATATTTATTTTCTTTTAGCTCTGTGTTAGTCTCACCCATGTTCAAATGTCCAACTTCACAGCAGAAATAAACATGTTTACAGCCTGGTACAAAAAACTGTTTTGTTCTGTTTTGTTAGCTAATTTCCCCGTTCATGACAACTGTACTGAGGGTGAGTTTTTATACACCTCACCTGTTTGAATTATATTAAGGCTTAAAGTTATCCAGAGCTAGGAGACTTTGATTGACAGGTTTGTGCCGTCACAGGTGGCTTCAGGAGCCAGGCTTTATTGAGCCCGCCTCAGCTCTATTCACACTCCACGTCTTTGCCCATTTTTGGATCCGCAACAGCTCTTCAGAAACTGTGGGTGATATCAGAGAGAATACGTCCATTTTACTTGAGACAGTCAGTTATCATAAAAATATGGATTAGTGCAGAAAATATGGACTTGAGGTAAACTGGCCTTTGCACAGACCTGTAATTAACACATATTAGCAGCATAATCAGGCTGACAGTCTTATCTTCTTGCATGGTAGATGAGGTATTGATTTCTAACAACAACGTCTTTGTTCATTTATGCATCCACCACATCCTGATTATGCTCGTCCTTGCACACAAGCTCGTCGCTAACAATGCTTCTTTTCTTTTTAAACCTCCAACCCTATCAACATACAAGACACTTGAGGATAGAGTCAAAGAACAAACAGAGAGAAAGCAGGGAACACATTTGCATAACTCTATCTATGTTCCTTACAAATTGCATCAGCTAAGATCATTAGCATGAATCAGCGTGGAAGCAGTGACGCAGCAATATGAAAGGGTGCAGAGAGGCTGAGAGAGGATGATTATATGAAATCTCGTAGCGGGCCTATCTCTGGCGCACACACGCCACCGCTGCACGCCGCACTGTCACAAGACAAGCTGTTGCCAATCGGCGGATGAGCGTGTAGACGGGCGAAGAGACAGAAAGCGAGTGGTGTTTATTCTCCATGAAGGCAGAACAGTCCGACCAAAGGCCGGTGCTGCTGCCGGTGGCAGGGCGGCGTGGTGTGATTGACTGCGCGGCCTGTGAAAATTATCACTCGGGGCTGAGGAGTGTAGCAGAATAAGTCTGCTGCTATCTCATGTCACCATCCCCTGTGTGGAGGAATATGCATGTCACCCAAGTCTGACGGCTTGTCTGGGTAAATGTAACGGTGGCGTCTGAGATAGCAAGGGATTACATTTTTCATTAAAGCTGCACGAGTCAGCATGGAATGTTAGTGGCTGTGCACATCAGCAAGAGGTCACATCGTGTTGTGTGATGTCAGTAAACTACACACAGCATGTTCACATGTGCACAGCCAGACACACACCAAAGACTGCGAGAAGACAAGAGAGGTGAAGGGAGGGGGCGATCCTATAGAGACGCAGTGGAAGTCCTGTCTGACATGTTTGCCTTATTTCTTTTAATTTGTTTAAGTGACATTTATGACACAGAACTGAGGATTGTACATGAGGCTGGACTTCATGTGATGTCACGAGGCTAAAAAGCCATTTTCACATGCAACAAAAGCCGCTTGCTTTATTTGTGCTATCTGTCTGTTGGACTGACATTTATCTGTTAAAAACAAAGTGAATACTCATATTTTAATGTAGCTATAACTGGGAAAGTTTGAAACTCTTGTGGGTCAAATATATTCTGCAGGACCAGATTTGGTCCACAGGCCACTATTTGCCTAGAGGTATAATTTTGCTTCAGAAAGGTAAAACTCTATTTTATTGGCTCAATGTTCTTCTCAACTGTGATGTGTGAATGCGGCCTCTTGCCTCGTTGATAGACATAGACTCATTATCTCACAGTGGTCTCTTGGTACAGTTCAATATTTGAACCCATCGGCTGTCGTCCGATAACTGTTTAGCCTCTGGGAGAAACGTCAGTCTTCTGGTGCTTCCAGGGTAGCCAGTGGATATACTTCCTCTTTCATGGAAGGTCATTGTTTGAAGCCCGAGAGACCATGTCTACGACTAGATTATTTTTAGAAAAAGAAAAATAGCTAGCAATGCTAAATCGTCTTTTGCTTTTCACATGCTGCATATAACAAAATATTTTTCCCATCCTGCAAATTCAGCCTTCACACAGATATGTTTTTACAGAGATTAGGTACAGTTTAATTGCACGCTCTGGAGCTAATATAATTTTAGATTGTAATTATATCTTTACCTTCTGATGATATAGCAAAAACAAAGATGACTCACATAGCCACATATTTGTCACTTTTAAACAGAATGTTGACAAAACAGACAAATACAGCATAGCAATTAATTAAGGAAAAGATTTACGTAGGTGATTCATAAATATAGCTGTATTTTCTCAAATGGTTTAGCTTATTCACTTTAATTGCAGTATATCGTGTATTCCTGTCAACCCTATGTTAAAGCATACACTAGCCTCTAGTTTTAGGCAGCTTCCTTTTTCACTTCCTTCAGTATGAATTGCAGAGACTTTCATCTTACCTGAGACAGCTAACTCATCACAGTGCACAGTAACTTACTGCTGCTATTGTAAATCAAGGTTACATTTCTGTTTTGTAGTAACCCTGATACCCTTGTGTTGAGCAGAGACAGTGATACATTTAGGTACACTTTTCTTAAGCACACACTGGGTCATGGAAACATGAATCAATGTGGTCATTTTTGCAAAGGTTGATGTTCAGTAGCCGACGCTGCTATCTCTGCTGTCAAAACGTCCACGAATATCCAACAGGATTTGTGTTGTAGTTTCAAAAGCTGCTCACATTTACTTGCCAGTAAGCACTCTGAAGGTAGGAAGCATGCACATAACCAATGCATGAATGTATTCCTCTCATGTGTACTGTATGTGGGTTTGCTGAATGACCAAAGGCTCTTGACCTTCAATAGGAATGCTGCTAGACATGAATATAATGTGAACACATAAGATCTTACACCATCATATGGTACAGTGTTGGTGTTATTCAGCAGCAGCAACATTGAAGTCCTGCTGGAGCAGCAGCCAGCCTTTTCAGCAGACACTCTTATTTTCTGCTCCTGGAATTAGATTGGATGATCCGAGTTGGCTAATCCCTCGAAGACCAGTCACACAGATCACCGGCATCATATACCTGATAGAAACAGCTTGTAAAAAAAGATTCCAACCATTAGCCTCAGTTACGGGGCACTTATAAAACGACAGTGGATCTTTGCTGAGTGGACAGGCAGCCATTTTCATCAACGCCTTTCAGCTAATAAATTAGAACAATGGTGATTTTTTTGTCGATCCAGCAGCCACTGATATTTTTCATCATTCCACCGGTGTCTGCAATTGTTGCTTACAAATTCTCTCAAATGAAAATTAAAATGGATCCTTTGCTCGATCCATACAGTAGATGGATTAGAGCTCATTAGAGAGGGATCAGTAAACCAAGCAGCACCTTTCAGTAGGCGGCACACAAGACCAAATGAATCCTGAAGTTGAACCCTTTAAGTCTTTATGGAACCGAGTCATTGGCTGTCCTCGGTTATGAGTCTTCTGACATCTGCCTGGAGACTGGCCATCTTTTATTGGCCCAACTTTTAAAGGCCTTCACGTGGGACTTGGTCATGCTCCCCTCTCAGCAGATCAGTGGTGGGACAGTCTGGTAAAGTCGGAAGATGCTTTTTTTTGTTGAAACCCAGGTCGATGATGGTGAGCTGGACTGGGCTTTGCTTGAAGGCTGTCACTTTTACAGCTGACCTTGAGTAGAGATCCTCTTGGAAATTTATGGCAAATAATGTTCTAAGGAATCCCATTTCCAAGATTCACTGTCACTTTGCACTCAACCATCACTCTGCCTCAAAAGACAATCTGCACTCCTGACAGGGCAGTCCCATAAAAAATATTACCAGCCACCCTGGTGTCCTATCCAATTACGTGAAGAGGGAATTAATACTTTGAAAAGCTGCTAGTTTTTAACAGTTATTGCAATTTATGCTACCTGTTTCACAGGCACATTAAGACTGATTGACTTGAGGCATCATTACTTTCTGTGGGGTGCCAGGATGGCAGTTAACTGATGTAATAGTTACTGAATATTTAAATCTTTCTCCAACCTGAGTATTAACTGCCAGCGACACGGGGAGCTGGAGAAGCTGTGATTCAGTCACATCTCAGCTGAGCACGGCTGTTTAATACTGTGGCTGATGCTTCTTAAAAAACACAAACACCTTTCTGTTTATTGTGATCTTCTTGATCAGTGTGGCAGGCATACAGTATGACTGCTCTGCTGCTAAGTTGTTTTTTAAGTCATGCATATGCAGCCGGTGTGTGTTGCACTTTAGAGATAAGCTGAGGCACTTGGAGTAGGACACAGCTCTTTTGCATTAGAGTCAGTTGGGGTGATTCAATCATTGCATAAGGATGGCTGCTGGACATCTCCCTTTAGAGCTTTTGGCATCAGTAGGAACAGCTGAATGTCGTGGCTTGCTGCCACTGCGACCTGGGTCGAGAATGGATTGATGGATGGATTTTCCGAGTAGTTAGTAAGAGTCAGGGAAATGCAAGGCATACTAAAAACACTTGATCTAGTGCAAGAGAGAGAGACAAAGCACACTTAAACATGATTTCTCAATCTGGACAGGCCCACTGTTGATTATTAGAATTTTTTATAATAACTGAAATTAAAAGGCTGTCAAGTAGTTTTATTCAGTTTTAAAGAGAATTGGACGAGCCCCAAATCAAGAGAATCAAGAAATGTTGTATTTAGTACGAAGGCTCTGATATAAAATTATCCTGTGTACATCAAATCATCCTTTTCATTGCTTTTGGTGAACTTGCTGTAGTTTTTTTATGGCTTCTGAGGGAGTTTGAGGTGTAAATCTCTCAATTTCAAATTGCGGTATGCACCTCTTCTCCTCCTTGACACCGCTTTGTCAAGTTTCCCCCCTGACACTTGTCGCTCATCTTGAATGCATCAAACCCGTGGCTGAGGGAAAAAGCATCTGTCAAGATGTTTACTAAAAATCAGTATACAATCATCCCGTGTTTTGTCTGCTTCACCTTTAGCCTTGCTTTTCTGACATTTCATGACATTCTTGTTGCACCAATGACTTCCTTACTGATGCACAATGCTGACCAGCATACTGTAACTAGCACATCATCTCAAACTCAGTTTGTGATATTAAATTTCTTATTTTAACTTACTCATTATTAATTACAGTGAAACCAGTTAATGGATAATGAAAAAGACCAAAACCCACAATCCATGTATCTTACTAACAAGTAGGCTACAGTGTACATCCAAAGCTTCATATATCTGATTCCTCTGTGCCACAATATTTGTTCTTTCTCACCCTATGTGTCCTGTCTCTACCTGCTCTCACCTTAAGGCTAACCATGCTAAATAATCTGTGATTCATACTGACTTGTGTTGTGTTGTGTACTGTCCTCGTGTCTGTCACTGACAGATCAAACCTGCACATGGCGCCTTTGATGAAACCAGCAAGTCTCACCCATTAATAATTGTAATCCTGCACACAAGGACATCTGTTTCCTGAGGCTGTATCAGCTCCATACACTGTAACCTGATGCAAGAAGGCTAAAAGTGGACTTATGGTGACACTGCAGTTTTTCACTCAAACAACCGCTCCTTCCCCTCTCAGTTTCTCTCTCTCTTTCTCTCTCTCTCTCTCTCTCTCTCTGAGCGTCTGTCTCAGCCTGATGCCAGGTCATGTTATAAATTAACGCATTAGCAGTTTTGGTTTGGCTCCTGTGGCCTGATAAAAACAGGTTGCAGAAGAGCGAGATCCCCACAGCTGTAGAGGTGGGATAAGCGCTAGTGGACACGAAAGCTATTTGTCATTGTTAATTATTTGACTGCTATAGCCCCACAAAAGACATCCAAACTAATTAACAAATACAACAGCAGGGGACATTGTGGAGCGCATTAACACAGGCGTTCTTTGTAAGAGTTTGACTCCAGAAAACTGGATGACTTTATAAAGTAAACTTTCAAGTACTTTGGGGACAGAATTTGCTTACTTATAATCCTGTTATTTTAATATTAGGAGAGATATTGTATGCTTTTTATGAGATTAAATAGGCAGTATGTCTTTGTACGTCTGATTTTTTAGTTTGTTTCTCTTCATGAGATGCGTCTGTTAGCATTCAGTATGTTCCCAGAAATGAGCCATTTTGAAGCGACTGAAACGTGTCAGATGAATTCAGAAAATGACATGACTAACTTTGAAACACTAAGTGAGATGAATTCATCTCTCTCTCTGCTAGTGGTGCAGGGGTATGCTCATGGTGGCCTCAGCGTGTCATCGAGCCACCCTTTAAGGACCGCCCACAAAATCCTGGACTGAAAACTGGTGAAAATTCTAATTCCACGTTTCAGTAATAAATCATTCAGTTTTTTCACGTTTTCAGGAACTATTTTCCAACATAATTAATATATCTTGAAAGTGTCAGAATTGCCTTTACATGGACTTTAAGGTGCTAAATTGTTTGAGTTAGTGCAACTAACAAAAGAGATACTTATCCATTGCTCACAGCCATGCACCTACAGACATGCAGTAGTGCAGAGATGTCAGTGTATGAATGCCTTATTAGATGCTCAAAGCAGGTCGGGGTTCTGTGTCTTGCTCAAAGGAATTGGCACCTCTCCAGCTTCTTGACATGGTCTGTGCTGGACTTGAACCGCCCACATATCCGTTCCCAAGCCAAGTCCATACCACTGACCTGGCCAAACAGTGGACTTTTGGATTTGGAATCCAGTTGAGGTACCTTGTAAACAAACAAGATGGGCTGTGTGCTTGAACAAGATGCTAGCAAGTGGTTGACCCTGATGACCCCTCGAAGGTCGTGGTGTCATACAGTGGTCAACAATTCAACAAGCACTTTGTTTAAACTGTGATGTCGTTTGTGTATGCTGTTGCATGTAACATAATCATGCTTCCAAAAGAATTAATAATGTCACATTGGGCTGTAAGGGTTAATCTATTTAGTGTACACCCACAGTCTAATAATTTTTAGACACTCATATTAAGTCATTCAGGGTTTGTGGCTTGCCAAAGGACACTTGTACTTCCAGATTAATTATCTGTGCTTTGATAAACTACCTAAAAGACAAGCGAGCTCTGCATGAACACTTTCCACCTTCTTATCAGTACTGTCTTATCGGTGCATTGGTTTAAGAGCTATGAAGTGTTGAACAACAAGAAAAATGACAGTAAAAAGGGCAGAGAGGAAAGTTTGGTGGGATCGCTAAGCATGAAAACACTTTAGGACTTCCATTTAAGCAGCTAAAATGAATCCAGAAGGTTTTGTGAACTGCATTCTCTGGATAGTTTGTCCAATACTTAATATGATTACACGCAATAAAACTTTTATATTTTCACCAGAGGGAGACAGTTTTTTTTTATAATCCTTATCAGCACATCAAAGAATAGCTTCCATGAAATGACTCTTTAAATGAAGTGCCATTGTGCTGCTCGGAAAACGTGTTTGTCAAATTAATCTTGGTAATGCTACTTATAGTAATAGCAGGCATGGATTTCTTTTATATCGTTAAAGTATGCATGTTGTTTCACAAGCACTGGGGGGTTGGTCGTCTCTCAGGTTACATTACTAGAGTATTCTTCTAAAGCTATTTTCTCTCTCTTTCTCTTTCTCGCTCTCTCCTTTATTACTGTTTCTCATACAGTTTGCTTTACTTAGAGGAGATTCCAAGTTATTACACTGTGGTTCTTGTTTTTGTATTTTTTTTCTTTCTTCTAGTCACGATAACAGCACACCCACAAAGTAACTCCTGAGATCTGGGACAACAAATCCTCCGAGCTGAACAACAAAATATATATTACACAACCTGTATTAGCATTTTTAGCATTAGCATTTGGCACCCACACAGATCTTTTATTCATAGTAGGTCTTTCTAATAACATTAACAATGGCTTTGTGCTGTTCAAGTGTGCCAGTAAGACGTGACAGTGGTAACTTTGAACCAGCCTGAACAACACCAGGACTGTGAAACCGAAGCAGCTAAATGGAATTCAGCCATCATAATCAAATGCGATCGAATCATGTGATCATTTTTACACCTATCCTACTGCAAAAATGTTAAATGTCAGTTCTCCACATTTATTTTATCTTGATCCTATTTTACTTGAATTTTACTTTATAAATTTAGTTTAATGTTTACTGCTTACTGTTAAGACATGTATTGTTCTACTGTTTACTTTATATATTTTCTAAGAGTTTTACTGCTTACTGTTAAGAGTTTATTGTCTACTGTTTATATATTTAGATAAGAGTCTATTGTTTATCTTTATATCATATCTTTTTCACTGTATGCTACTGGAAATTCAATTTCCTTGGGGGAGTCATCCCAAAGGAATCAATAAAGTGCAGTTTTAAGTCTAAGTCTGAATTAAAGACTTATTCCATGATAACACTCTTAGTTTCAAGTGATTATACATTAATAAAAACATATATTCTGTAAATAGAGCAGCCAAAATCACACACTGAACCTTTACACTGTGGTTAATAATTGCTGCATCTCTTGTCTTCTGTTAAAAAATAAATAAATAAATAAATAAATAAATAAATAAAATGCCTACTGGCAGGATGACATCATTTGTCTGCTGAAGCACAGGTTTAAGCTCAAAATTGGCTGATGCATTAATATTCCTTGGTGCCCAGGGCTGGAGAGAAATGTTTTTTTCTTAGCTCCAGATCATTTTCTATGTCAAGAAATAACAACTTCTTAAGACGGCCGTGGTGATTTAAAAAAAAAAAAAAGCAATGATGACTGTTGGTAGAAAGCAGGAAGTGAACAGTCTAAGGGCGTCTGCCCTCTTTTCAATCTCTGTATGAACATTTGTTACAGACATACAAATGTACTGAGCCTCTGGTGACTTGGCACCCTAACTAAGGAGAGAACTTAATCACAGCTGGTGCAACGGAGACCTTCTGTCGTGTTGACTGTAGCTTTTTTTTCCTTTTGCATTTGTTATCAGGGTTTGTATGGTTTCTGTATTTGCAGCGTGTTTGCTGTTAATGGATTTGTTTTGTTGCTGCAGCACATTTTTCATTTGCAGCATGTTCCTGTGTTTTTTTGGATTGACAGTATGTTTCCATCCATACATTTTCAATCAGCACTTATCCTGATCAGGGAAGGCTGGAGCCCATCCTGGCTGACACTGGGGGAGAGGCGGGGTATACCCTAGACAGTTCATCACTGTCTAGGGTTGGCCCATAGAGACAGAGACATGTGAGCTGACACATAGAGCTGACACATAGAGACAAACAAACAATCAACTATGCTCACATTCACACCTACAGGCAATTTAAAATCACCAATTATCAACCTGCATGTCTTTGGACTGTGGGAGGAAGCCCGAGGACACTGAGAGAACCAGTGCAGACATGGGGAGAACATGCAAACTACACACAGAAATTCCGTCAGTATGTGAACCAGGAAATGTTTTGAAAATGTTTTGTACCTAAAGCGTGTTTGTCCTTGGTGTCCACTGTACATTGCAGCTCTCTAATCACATAAACACTGACTGTAACTCAAGGTGACAGTCAGGTACAATTCGGGTCATTTTACCGTGGATTTGTTTCCTCTTCCAAATGAGTTCTACTAACCTCACTGTTTAGCTTGTCACTGCGTTCCCTCATCTTAGCAATGAACTTGGTGTCTACAAGAATATCACAAGCAACAAGAAAGCAGAATCAAGTGGATTGTAAGAGAGAGAGAGACTGAGGAAAATAGAGACAGGCCGACATGCAGGGAGAAAGAAACAGACCCAGAAATCATCGCTGCATCAGAGTGTCTGAAAAAAAATGTGTTATCTCCTTTTGACTCACATTGTGTGCCAGCCACGGGGAATCCTGCTCTCTCCCTCTTCTCCTCTGTTTCATCCAAATACAACGCTGCTGTTAATAATTAGAGAGGAGGTGTAAGACGCGGCCGATTCACCAGCAGAACAATCTGTTGCACACAGAGCTGTCTCATTTTAATAATTAAAATGAATCCACTCTCGTGCATATTTGCATAAATTAAATGAATATTTGTTCTGCAAGGCTTGGCAAACACATTCCCGTCAGCGCAGTGTGTAAGCATGGTCATGATTGGCAGAGTCTGTTATCCTACAGGAGTGCTAATCTCCACAATGCGGCAGTGATACCAGCACAGGTCTGCTGCCTCATGCGTGACCCTTTCATGTGATACGCTGGATTTCCCCTCAGTGCAGTCACTCTTTTACGTGATTAAAGTGTTCATGGGCACCTCAGCCGCTGAGGTTTGACCCTGTAGCCCCTGACCTCCGGGGTAAGCCTCCAGCACTGTAATCACAACATACCCTCCAGCTCTGGCCTCCTTTTTGAGGAAGAGGAAATGAAGTGAAGCATAATATAATTCTTATTGATTGCTATGTGCGCTGACTTCATAGTTGATCATTTGAATATAATCTTCTCATAAGTGGGTATTGCTGCTCTAAATCATAAAGTCTGATTTAAAGGAGGAAATGAAAAGGTCAGTCATTTTTTCCTGAATTTTCTGAATTGAATGTCTTCAGTAAGCTGACTGAAGACATTCTTCCGATCTTGAACTTTTTAAGGTTCTTTTCTGTGAAACTCATTATACTAAACGGCCATCTCTCTACAGTAGCCCAGAATGGACAAACCCAACACTGGTTCTAGATGGTATGAAGTAAAAACAATTAACTAGCTAACTAATTGTAGCAATGTTTTTCCCCAGTTTGTTCACTTGTTCATTTGTTTCACTTCTAGTAACACACAGGACAAGTTGAATCATCTATGCAACCCAAACCCAAAGAAGAATGTTATGGGTAGCTATAGGTTTACAGAGCCCACTTCCCAATTGTTAACGTGTCGTACAGACCTATGAGTCAAATTAGCCGAGACTGTGAGAAGACGGGTTAAAACTTAAAATGAAACTTCATTGGTTCTCTGAAAACAGGTCCCTCATCTATGTAGACATATATGACTTTGTAAGTGTTTAATGGAGACAGGGGGCACCGTCATGAAATGACTCCATTTGCTAATTAGCATGCCTTTTTGTCTCATAGGAGAATGTGGGACTTTTAACTTCAACTATTTTACAACAATAGACTTGAGAGTGCTCCCCCTTTGCATAATGTGGACACACACACAGCCGCGACACATTCCACCTGCGCCACAGCCGCCTAAGCAGATCAAGAGATCAATATTAGTAATATAACAGTTAAATCAGTGGTACATATCATGAGTACCCCTTTTCTGCCAAAGTATCTCTGGTTCTTGTACAGATAACATTTAGTATTCAACAATAAATAATCATACGAAGAATAAAAAAGAAGCGTTACCACCTAATAATGATGGTATTGAAGAGCTTCATATTTTGTGAAGCGGTACGCAGGGTAAAAGGTTCGAGAAAAAATAAAACATCCTGATCCTAAAAAACAGACAAAGGGAAACTACGTAGACTACTGAGCCAAAGAAGAAGAACATAAACAAAGGAAAAGTAACCAAATCTGAGCAGGTTAACAATATCTGGATAACATGGGATATGAAGCCTGTTACGAGAATTTTTAAAAAACTGAAGAAAAATTTTAAAGAAGGACTGGATTCAAAGTTTCAAAGTTTAAGTTGAATTTATTATTCTTGTACAAGCATTTAACAGTGCAACAAACAAAAGGGGTTACAGAGTAAAATGGGCTGTCTCGGACATCTTCCCACTAACAATTTCCTTTTTTGGTTTTCCGCTTAGTAATGAACATTATGTTTCTTGTCCAAAATGACACTTCCCTTAACCTGTCTCTCTTGCCCTTGAACTATTTTTTTATTATCTCTTCCTACCAGCCTCAGTAAACACATGCCAGATAAGGGGAGTGGGCGAGATATGCAAAAGACAGAAAACACACGCACTCTCTATAAGAGTTCAAACATCTGCAGCCCAGTATAATCCTAATTTTTCTAACAAAGCCATGTGGAGAATGGACCGAAACAATGTGGCTGCAGCATCACGTCACTGTTTATAACACAGGGCATTTATCCTTTGCTTGGCGACAGCTTTAGAATCATTTCCTTGCATAAATTAACAGTATAGCCACTTCTCCAGGAGCCACTACACCACTGTATACTAATATTTGTCTGATAGGCTCACCCATTCATCAGCCATGCTCTGATGCTGTTTGTCTTTCGTCTGCTGTTGTGTGTACTCTGCTCCAGAGTACACAGTGTTTGCAGTACCATTAGGACGCCCATTTTTAGCATCACTGACCCCAGTGGGAATTGACCCTCTCTAACCTTTGCAGTGATAATGCTTTGCTCCTCCTAGCAGTACAGTTAAGGTACACTCAGCTCTCTGCACACAGGGACATCCACTATCATTATCCAAACCTGGAGAAAAGCCTATTCTGTCAGACAGTTATTTGAAGACACATGAAGTTTGTTGCACAGCGGCGGTCAGCGTTTACATAACCTGTTTCTGACTTTCAAATATAAAGCCGCTCTCGTCCCGGAGTGTCCGTGCACTCAGTGGGCAGGTTTTAATTAACCGGGGACAGGAGGTGTGTTACACCGATGCGCTGTGTTTTATTCTCATCTGTGGGTATATTTTAACTGCCGACTGGATGCCAGGTGCTGGGTCCCATTTGTCATGCAAACTAGAAAGTAGATGAGCCTTTCCCCAGGCTAGGAGCCAAGAATCAGTCAGTGGGTTTGTTCAGACATTTCCACGGTGTGATGGTTTGTAATTCAAAATGGTTGGAGGAGGCAGGAGATTTTTCATTTAACTTTCTGCTCTATGTACTCCAAATTCGTTTTCTGTAGATTAGATTTTAAAATAGTGATTGTCCATTTGAATCTGTCTGAATATTACTCTCTCTCTGTCTCTCTGTCTTCTAGACACTCGATCTGTGTGTGTGCATAAAGAAGTATCCGGGTGCAAATCACCACCTCTGGCAGTCATGAGGAATAGAGGGTATGTATCATCTCTCCTCTCACCCCTGCTGAGCAGCTAAACAAACTCACTTCCACTGAGACGAGAGTTGCAGTACAGAGAAGTAAACAAAGCAAACCATCTTAGAAAGGAAAAGCCGATTGATGCAGAATGATGCCTATAATGTGCTGAACAGTCAGGACGCTAAAAGGCTGCATGACAAATTCATTTAATTAAAACACTGTGAATGATTTGTTGTGTGTGTGTTTTTCAATAATATTTAACATAGACATTTTAATATAAGGATTGTTTTTAAATTTGATCCAACATAATCACAATCAATCATTCCTTTAAACCTTTATGGTCCACTGCATCAGACATATAATCAATGGATTTATATGATCTTCATAACTATGTTTTCATCTGTGTTTAATCACCTGAAAATATGAAATAAGAGTCCAAATTAAACACTAGACAGCGTAGTTTACTACTTCAACTAAATTCTACCCACTGGCCCTTTAAAGTCAGTATGAATAATAAGTAATTTTTAAATTTATTGTAAATGAGAACCAGAGCAAGATTGTTAGCAGAGTTACTGGAGTCAGGACCACACCAGTTTCCTTTCAAGCTGTGCAATGTTCTGCAGCTGACTAGCAAATTAGCTAACTAACCAGCAAACCAGTGTGTGTGTGTGTGTGTTATAAAGTTGTGCACGCTGTATGACCAGGAAGTTACACTTCACGTGTAAAATTACTGGAGTGCTCCTGATGAACATGGGCATAAATAAATACCTGGTCTAAAGCAAAGACAGCCACGCTTCACATTCTTCAGCACAAAAGTTTGACATGAATTCCTGCTGAATCTGTTTTTTACAGTTGAGTGCTACAGTGTTCAGTGCTTGTTACCGCTTCTATATTTATCTTTACACTGCACATTTGCTGATATTCCATCTATAGCATCTATTCATAGAACCACAGTCTGGTCTTTCTTTCCCAGTTATTATAATGGATCATATTTTTGTAGGTTTGCACTCCTGAAATGTTGGTAATAATAACTTATTGCACAGGAAAACTGCAGCATTAAGAATTACAGTTGACACCAAGGTGAAAGTTGAAGTGGGTCAGACAGTTTTCTGTAAAAGTTTGCCCAGTTCTCCAAGTTTTTCTGTCCTATCACTTATTTCCCCAGATTTCAGCTATTAATTTTTGTGAGTGTCAGCAGATGAAGTTTGTGTTTGTGTCATGGAACAGCAGATGTTCAAACTTTCCATCATTCTGAACATTTTTAGCACTTTTTCCCCTGTGGCAGCTAAAAAATTGAGCTGAATGGACAGTTGATCTTGAGATTTCATTATTCTGAGCACTATAACGATTTGTCATGTTATGCCAACTTCACTTTAGCTGTGTTTCCCTCGTAGGCGTCCTGGTTGTCTAAATGATCATATTTATACTTTGTGGACTTCGCGTACAGTCCTAAAAGTTACATCATACCCAACCACTCAGACTCATACATCAGTCTAGGATCATCCCTGGCTGGCACACAGTCTGTGACTGTACTTCTGCACCTGACCTTGGCTTTTGACTTTGCCCTGTTTACCTGATCTGCTCAGCTGGCTGATGAGACGTGCCGCTGCCTCGGCCCGGCACGTGCTGTTAGTTTAGTACCGGCCTCAGCTGGATGAAGGTGGAGTTGAGCATAGGTAGGCAGAGCAGTAAATCCACACCGTGCTCATCTATCAATGTGCCCATGTCGTTGCTTCCCTCCACCGCCTCTTTCCCTCCAGCTTAGCTGAGCTGCGTCTCTCCTTATACACCTTCTGTGGCACATGATTAATCCTACCTCTCATATCTCTTCTCATGTGTCAGCACCTTTGCTGCTTTATAGGCTTATACTGAAATGAAGTGACAATTCCGCTCTGAAATATCACCAAATTAAGACTGCTGGCATGTGTAAACAACACAAATATACACCAAAAACCATAAATCAAATGTAGGGCGATGCCTTACTCCCCTATTAAAACTTTGTTGACCCTGTAATATTGAAAGGTTGTTTTGTGTGCTTGAGCCTTTTTAGCTGATTCTACATTAATCATCTCTCTGCTTCTCTTAGCTGACTCCTCATTATTGATGATATCTGTGATCTTGTGGGCATTAGTTCTTGAAAAATTGTATTCATAAATCATACATGGATTTATTGTAGTGTAGGTCACAAATAAATTTGGCATTTGGTAGATCTGAACAGCCCATTTCACTGATACGATCACGTCTGTGTGCAGGAGAATAATATGAGCCATGTAACTGAGATAACAGCTAAAAATAATAAAAGCAAAGAATAAACAGTTTTTATGAGTAGAGCTCATTATCCACCTATAAACACTATTTTTATAGGTGCGCCACATCAGCAATCGGTTAATTTTGCACCCATACTGGTCGGGCTCTACTTTACTTTCAAATGCACATAAGGAATACTCTGGCTTTTTCGAAGTGGACACATCTGTCCATCGTCAGTGTATACATGTACAGCAAACAGTGGCCAGCAACCCAGTTCGGAGAACCCTAACCCAGGAGGACCAGCGTAGAAGCCACGAGGGCAGCAACAAAATGTATTTTGTGCATGTGGTTAGAATATTTTATATATTTTTAGTTTTACCCTATCGACAGACAGCCCTTTCAGACAGAAACTGAAGTGTTTATATCAATATATGCTCTCTTTAAAAAGCCTGTAAAAAGAGGCTAAATATAGATCTAAATGCTGGACGGACCAAACAGTTATATAATGTGTTGCCTGTAGTCAACATTCCTTCACTATGGAACAGGTTGATCTTTATTTCAGCCTACATCCTTAGGAGTTCTGATCAGTTTAACAGTAAACATGTTATTTATATTAATAAATAATCATAATGGTCTCTGTGGTCTACCAGGTCATTTGCTCTTATCAGTAGGTTTTTACCTCTTCCAAATATACGAAAAACTATATTTTGACAGACCAAGATTTTGCCCATGTCAATGTTTTAATATTTAAAATAATTGATCCGACTGTACATTTCTCTTTATTGAGCCTTATTTATTATTTTATTATTCATGTCACACTCAATATCTTGTCGGGGAGGACCCTGAGACCCTCCGCTTGATCTGGGGGGTCGGCATGGGGCTAGTTGGCTGACATTTAGAAGGATTTTTTTTTCTACACTCAGGATTAGCCTCTACACTCTTGCTTTTCATTCATGTTATTTCAATGTCAGCCAAGTCATTGACTTCCACACTTCTGAACTTCTGCACACTCAGTGTTACTCTTCATAGGGCTATCTCTCTGTAATGGTTCCACTTCAGTAGATGGCAATTTTCCAGTAATTGGAATGACAACACAATGAAACTAACATACAAAGTATTGTATGAGGTGCTCTAACCGCAGATATAAAATAGCAACCACTAACCGCATCACACGTCACAAGCTGGTTTGAGCAACCCGGCTTCATTTAGCTCCACCCACGTCTAAAATTGAGTCAGAACTGCCATGATGACAACAGCCAGAGCCACCACACTCTGAGCTTCACTCACTCTTTTTCTCCTCGAAAACCTGTGGGTGACATCACAGAGACTGTGTCCATTTGTATTTACAGTCTATGATCATCCACCAAGTTGATTAATAGCTATTAAGCTGCTGGAAGTCATGAATCATTTTTAGTGCCCACCCACACAGATGTTGCTCTCATCAAATTACAGTGCTGACGAGAGAACCAATGAAGGACATGACAGCTCCCCAAGGGTCATTCACCCCCTGCTGGTTTTGGCTGGCCATAAGGGTCATAAACCCTGCCCCCTCCATGTCAGCAGATGGGCCAAACTAAAAAAATAAAAGTAACCCTAACACTATATTTTGACACTGATGTTTGGTCAGATGTGTCGGCGGAACGTCAATACCTTGGCTCCAATGCCGGTCATACTACGCAGACTGTGGCTTCATATTAAGTCACCAGAATAAGATGGCAGTGGCTGTGTCTCTTGGGGATATGTTGGCTTTAAATTTGTACAGTGGAAGGACGAGGAGACATGTCGTCCATCATTGTATACAGTCTATGCTTGGAAGCAAAAGGTAACACTAATTTCACCAAATAAGTACCTGAGTCAAAGCACACCGAGCATATATACTGTATGGTTAATTCTTAACAAAAAATAATTAGTATTTTGGACACGATTCATGTATGTCAATTAAGTTTGTGTCAGAAGTACTGCAAAACGCCTCAGTTTGAAGTCATAGAAGGTTCATAGAGGATATGAAACACTTGGATGGGAAGGAGTTGGAGGGAAAATATCGCTGGAGCTATGGTGTGTGTGTGTGTGTGTGTGTGTGTGTGTGTGTGTGTGTGTGTGTGTGTGTGTGTGTGTGTGTGTGTGTGTGTGTGTGTGTGTGTGTGTGTGTGTCTGTTGGGGATGAGAAACAGAGCTCTTAACTGCCTCCTGGCTTCCGAGGCGGACCCGTCTCTGCATATGCATGAAGTCAAACATTGTGAGCGCACGGAATTGATTGAAAGGAAATATGACAAGCCTCATCGTACAAGCGCGCACATACGGGCTTAGGATAACGCACATGTACACACACATAGACACATGTCTGCTCAGATATAAGGCTCAGCGCTGAAACCAGCTGTTCGCTGTGTTTAAATTATCACCTGTCAGCACAAATTTAGCCTGCTTCTGATGGGGCTGGAATTTAAATTTTCAGATCTGCCATAGAAATCACCCACCACCCCTACTTCTGCTGTCATCCATCATAAAGTCCAGGCAATGGAGGCCTGGCCATCAATTTTCCTCATTTACTTTTAACATCACATGGAATTTAGTTCTTACTCAGGCGGATCTGCACAGTGACTGAATGTGCAGGAGGAACAATATTAAAATTTCCAGACACAGAAAGGTTTCATCAGCCGATCAAAATATGACAAATCAATAAATGTGTCAGGCAAGCCATTAGGATTTATGGACATGGGGGACAACATTTTTTTAATATGAGCCCTTCATTTACCCCAGCACCACCCACCCTCAGCTCTAATACTAACACGGGCAGTTTCATGTAACATCTTGGCCACCAGCCTCAGGCAGGTTGTCCTTATATAATTATAAGGACAGTGATTCTTCTTTGAAATCTAGTTAAGTGAACATGCTAACATTACTAGAAGGTTACCGAATGTTTCAAGTGCAACATTTTCACAGTAACAGCACATAAGTTGCAATATTAACAATTAACAATGTCTGAGTGAAAGAACACTGTCACATCTATTCTACAGCTATTCCATCCTGCCTACCGAGACTAAACCCAGAGAAGTAAAATAGTGAGATGTGTGTGAGAGAAATAAAGTTTTCCTTTATTTCTAATTAACTGATCAAGCATACAGGAACAGCCAGGCCATTGGTCTTTGGCCCATGTGGTGAGTGAGGTCGGCGTCTTTCTCCCAGCAGCCCGGGAGGTGAAAGCAGATCAATGAAACACGCCCTCAGAGGAATCATCATTTTGATCCTGGTTGTGACTCTGACTCCCGCCTGTCCTCACTCAAGCCTCTGCCTCCTGCACCGTTCAATGTGCAAATGGTGATAACTTTAATGACACAATTACCTGGAACTCAATGCAAATGTGGTGTCGTGGCAAACCTCAGACCAACGGCGCTCCATCAGTCCCCGGGACATCAAAGATGGCTCAAGAAACTACAAAAGGCTGAACACAGACTTCTCCCACACCTCCAGGCATCGAGATATTTCAGCCCAACACAATAGAAGATATTGTAGTTGGCTTATTTATGGATTGATACTGTTCCCTTTTAGCTTGCAGGGCAGAGCTCTGCCACGGTCTAATGAGGCAGAAGACAACCTGAAATCAATAGCTGCTCCTGGTGCAATACAGTGAGAACAGCCCCAACAGAGGACTCCAGTAATTAAACGTATTTCAGCATGTATAACAGCCGGCTGGTTAAAGGTTGGAGAGCAGCACAGTCGTTTTGCCGAGTTTGTCCAAATGTAAGTCCATTTTTTTCTTGTCAAACCTTATCACCCTCCTACGTCCGCCAGCTGTGAGGGGCTCTTAGTCTGCAGGTTAATGTGTCTTCTGGCCTTGTTATGCTTAATGCATGGAGGCTTAGTGCATTCCCTGTAGTTGGCTACTTTGGCCCCATTTGAAATGCTTGTTGTAGTGCAAACACAGCCAGACTGATATACTGGTCATTTATGTCAGCAACCAATTGAATAAATGCGCACCCAGCAATCATAGAGAAATATTATTATTATTACTCCAGCAAGACCAGTATTCACTCTCCTTTTACCTCTGTTTTGGTCTCCACCAGCTCCTGAGAAAAGTGTCTGGCTTTTAGTTGTTAAGAACAATGTTCACCAGCTAGTTCCTAACTGCATCTCTCTGTTGTTGCATCATTGAAAACAGCTGCTGTTCTTGCAGGAAATGAGTGTCGATGAGAGCAGGATGTTCCAAAAACATAAAGGTTGTGGTTTGTAATACCAAAACAATTAGCTGAAAGAAGCTAAAATGCTCTGTAGAGCACCTGCTTAGGTACCAGATGTGCTCAGCCTGCTAGATCCTGCATTCACAGATATCACTGATTAACACATTGTGATTGGCTGCATGTCAGAGAAAAGATGAGAAGGGAGCAAGATTGCTCACTTATTAGCTACTTCTAAATAATGCCGACTTAATTCAGAATCTTTTTGTTTAAGGCTTTAAATCAATAACATTTCAGAATGTTAAGACTTTTTAAAACAAGTCAAGTGTTAGAGTTAATAATAATTAATCTGAAGAATTTTACATTCAAAAATAAAATCATGACCTGTGCATCATTCTTTCTGGAGCTAAGCTAAGTAGCTAACGACTGAGCCATTTAGTTTCCTTGATCGAATCACATACCTCATAAGATTGCATTTAGAATTCATTAACACTTGTTTTAAACTGCTAACCAATAGCATTCTGAATTAAACTCATTGTTTTTTCCACAGATGTTGATGGAAGTAGTTAACACTGATCCATTCCTTTACATCTTTGTTCCAACGTACAGCCAGTCATAATGTGTTATAATGTCCGTAAACATGGAGCAGATCTGGTGCCTACACTGGCAACAATTCTAAAAAGTTCGACCTTCCCTGTTACATTAATTCATGTAAAGCACTGTCGATGCAAAAATACTGACTAGTGCAGTGTAAAGTTTTCATGTACACAGACCTGCCTGTGACTTTTTATCAAACCATTCTTTTCTAAAACAGAGTATCTGCTGTCCATGAATCATCAAATATAATTCTTGAATGTGAGTTTTACTTCTGCTTCTACACTGTAGACCACTCCTGACCAGTCCGCCATCTTTTTTCTTCTCACGAAAACGTCTACAGAAGAGTGTTTTAAACTTTATTTATATAACACCTTTTCAGTGAATGTCAAATATATAATTGAAAAATCTATATATGTCTTAAATTATCACCCAGGTAGACATATCTAATATTTCTCTTTATAAATTTTCAAATTATTTAGATTCATTGTTTTTTACAAGCAAGCCGTTATCGTTGAGATGATTCACCTTTTGTAATGTTGTGAAATAAATGACACGATACGGTGATGAAAGCCACATAAAAGCAATATCCAGGGCTTGTTGCGTCAGGCTATGTGGCTTTTTATTGTTGCGTATCGCTGCAGGGCAACTCAGACAAGCTGCTGGTATCAGGGCCATAATTGAAGTTGATATTAAAAGACAGGAGCAATGCGTAAGTCATGAGAGGAATGCAGCGGGGGTCATCTCATCCAAACGACACACCGGTGTAACTGCAGTCACCTTCCCTGTATACTTGACAAACTGCTGCCACCGGGCTATGCAGGGAACAAAACAGACACATAAACCACTGCCCTTCACACGAGCCCTTGACTTCAGCACTGTGGCATAATAGCATTGTCACCACTTAAGATGTACTCACAGGACAATAACTTGAAGGAGAGAGTAAAATGTGAAATGACATCAACCTCACCTCGAGCTGTTTGTACACTACGTGAAGGGTAACTGCTGCATTACTGCAACACCTGCCGGGCGTGGGACGCGTTATAGCCCACACCTATTATTTTTCAGCTACATTAATTCTCGACCACACTGATTTCAGCCCATATTGTGCTGACGACGTGATTTCTGGAGAAAATAGAAAACATAGTAGTTATGAAGAGTATTATAATTTAAGTTAAGAAGAATATTATAATGTCTTTGTCCTTAAGTTAGAGACGTATCATGCTGAGTGTAATCCCAATAGTCACACATTCCCAGAGTCAAAGACAAAATATCTTTGCACACCCTGCTGTGCACCGCATCTCGTGGTGTTCTGACTCGGCCTATTTCTAGGATGGTGCGCTGTAAGACGGGTGGAGCAGGTTCACTGTAATCTGTCATAGTGGGCTACTAATGTCACCGGCATCCTCCTCCGGCAGCACAACTCAAAAAGCTCAAGTGTTTGCATAAAATAAGCTACGTGCAAATGTTTAGCTTAACAAGAAATTAAATCTGTAAAGTCTTTCAAAGTTATTTTTCAATCCAATTTAAAGTTTAAAGCCCTTTTTGCAAATCAGATTAAGGATACATTTATACTGGAGGTGGTTTCCAAATGTGATTAACTCGCATTTTAGAGAAGTGGCATGTCTCAGACCAGCTACAGGAATCACATTTCCAGCTGTGCTTTCTGTCACTTAACGCTGATATCAAGTCCAGTTTGTAGATGGCGTGACATCATTGATGCTGTGTGGGCCTTTTATTCACTTCACTTCAGCTGCAAAGAGAAGCTCACCCTCAGTACAGTTGTCATGAACAGGGAAATTAGCTATAGAGACCAAAACTGTTTTTTTGTACCAGGCTGTAAACATGTTTATTTCTGCTGTGAAGTTGGACATTTCAACATGGGGACTTCTGGAGCCAGCCTCAAGTGGACGAGAAGAGGAACTGCAGTTTTTGGCACGCATTGGTTTCATTTCCCAGCCACGGATGTCACCATTTCCTTGTCTCAGAAGTATTTTTTATTCAGTAGATACTTCCAGTCACTTCTACTCAGCAGAATTTTAATCACTATTAAGCAACTCAACACTGCATTGAGATTTCCATTGGCTAATAGGGCAATATCCTTGCAGATCCTGAAAGGCTTTTAATTTGAAAAGGACAAGAGAAACACAACCGAAAAGGTATTCCAATGCAATTCACAGATGGGTATTTCCAAAAAAAGCATTGTAGCAGCAGACACAAATAGACAGCGGATACAAATAAAAATGTTGAAGGTTATGTACCTACTACTGAAGCCCTAATTTTATTCCACCCGTTTGCCCATGATAACAAAATAATTTTCCTCTGTTTGTCCGTAATAATAAGATAATTAATTTGAGATCTCGAGAAAACAAAACAATAGTCTAGTGTATTAAATCATTGCAGGAAACATCATTTGATGTAGCAATGTCAGAGGAGCAGGAGAATATCGATCACCACATCACAAATCTCTTCAATCAAGGCCTGACACAGGCTGAAATAGCTTTATGCCTTGCTATAGATAATATACACATTAGTGTGTGTCATTTGAGATGAAGGCTAGCAAGGCTTCAGCTTTATTGGAAGCGCAATCTAACTGAGCCTGATGTCGTCATAAATACCCTGAAAATCAAAACTGACTATCTGTATTTCAAACTCAGTAATTGTTTGAAATGTTTTGAGTTTTGAGACAAAACAAATACAAATACAAAATACACTGAAGGTGTCTCCTGCTCCTCTGACATTGCTACACTAAATGAATTTCCTGCAATGATTTAATAACCTTAACCAGTTTTTGTCACACATACACAAAAAAGTTATCAAAACGGTATCAAAACGAGGGGCTGTCACTCTACAGACATGATTACCTCGTAGGAAAATTTAAGGCGGTCGCAGTGATAACACTGCTAAAGCTGTCATTTTTATAGTTTTGAGGGTCAGACACGCATCTCCTGCCCAATCTACTCCCATGTTAATTTAAGAAGAGAAATTCCCAAAAGGAGCAGGGAGCACCTGTTCTTTCTCTAACTCCTGAGGCCAAAGTTTACAATTTTCGCCTGAAAATCGGCAAGGAAATTGAGGGGCTTCATTTAGAGATTTTCTGTGTGTCTCAGGGGAGAGGTACATCTGTGCCTAATTACTCTGGCTCCTACTCTGCAGCTGACCCTGGTAGCTTGGCAATCTCAAGCCTGCCTTTGACTTTAACTTCATTGACGTCTCAAGAGTACATTTTTAATGTCGGCCATTTTATCCTTCTCTCTCACAGACACAAACACAGACACATAGATAGAGACAGCACGCGCACACACACACACACACACACACACACACACACACACACACACACACACAGACAAGACAAAGTCTTTCAAAATAAGAGTCCCTTTAAAATAAAAGACTTTGTAAATCTCTCTCATTAACAGACACAAAACCACACAAGCATGCACACACACACACACACACACACACACACACACACACACACACACACACACACACACACCACACACTCACTATAAGAACTAGAAGGACATTTCATTTTCACCTTAATCTACTGAAGGGGGAAAGCTTCATTGTTCCCACCTCAAATCTTAGCTTAAGATGTGCGCACACTGGCATAATTTTGTGACGTCACAACTTTAGAAGCCAATCATAGTCCACTAAGCAACCTATACAAGTGTAATGTGAAAACGTGAAGCCTCAAGGTCACATCCGCTAAGAAATGGCTTTTCAGTGAAGGAGGTAGAAGCTGCAGACCTAACCAGTAGCTGTCTCTGTCAGCTCTGCTCTATTTATGCAAATGTAGAACTTTTCAGCCAGGATGTTAATAAAGTTAAAAAAAAACAAGCAAAGTTGATCTTAGCCATATTAAAGCTGCTCCAGCGAGTCCTCACACTTTTTTCATTGCAGCGCTCCTTAAAAGCAGGAATAAATTGGATTTACAAAAATAAGTCTCCAGTATCTTAATGTTTTAGTTTGCTCTGTGAACAATCTGCAGTCTGAACAAACAGTCTCTACATCACTTCACTGGCAGAGTAAAGAAAAATGAGATTTTAGTATTCAGCACAAAAAGAAGAGATGTGCTCTGATCTGTAGTTTTTTTTGCAGTGTGAAGCATAATGTGTCATCTTCTCCAACTTGTGTGTTTGAAGTGATTCTTTGCAGAATAAAAGTAGCCTATATGTAGCTTAACCTAACTGTGAGTGCTGTGTTCATACACAAAATGAGGGGGGGGCATCATCATTCAACATCAACATATCCCATGTTTTATTCATGGCTCATGTACTTGCTGCAGTCTTTATTGGCTGTAACAAGGCTTTTCGATTCCATCTCTCCGTGCTTTGACGCCCCCCCCCCTGCACACACACACACTACACGCCTGCCATGTGAAATTGTGGATTTCGCCTAGTTAATGCAGTCATATGAATTATTAATTGTAATAAGTGGAGCTTCCAGGCTCTGTATTTTATTGCGTCCTCCTTCACTGCTCTGTGACGTTATAGAAATGGCAAATGTGTCCGAGAAGGACTGAGCCCATTAATAACGGAGCCGAGATTTGTTTCCTTCTGCGACTGCAGACCTCTGCTGACGCGAATAAGGCTTCTAATGTCTGGCATTTTAATGGATTCCCCTCCAACCTCTGCATTATAATCTTATCAAGTGTTTATTTAGGGACAACAAGAATGCTTTTAAGAGTACAAAGATTACACACAGCAAAAATAGTGTCAGGGTGTGAGGCTACAGCCAGTGCAAATTTGCAAACCTCTTTCAAATTTGACACTGTTTCACCTCCAATGTGCTTTTAATTGTGTCTAAAAATAGATGCATCATCATCTGTGTGTCTTCCTCTGAAGATAAAGTCACATTTTTTTAAGGTGGATTCTTCCCCTTATTGTCAGTTAGATAAATGCCTTCTCATAAGAAATTATAATTAAGAGAGGGACCTACACCCAGCTAATTAGGGATCAGAGCACAGGCAGGGCAGAAGAAAACTCTGTGATTTATTACCCTCTATTCTAAATGAGCTCCTGCATGCTAAGGTCTCCTGAAGCTAATGCAATCTTTAGCTCAAGAAGGGACAACCTATCGACAAAGACACAAAAACAGCACTTATATACATATGGATTACAACTATTTTCAGACCTGCATGAGAAACTCTTCCAGGGTCAGGTAGACACAGCGCAGACAAAGTCGGGGTTTGTTTGCAGCAGCACAAACAGCCAGGACAAATGAATATTTCATTGTGTTTTGAGTGGCATTCGAAGAAAAGCGAAGCTTCGGCGTGTCTGTATTTGGATGCATTATTAATAGAGAATCAGTATTTGAAGCATGCAGTAAACTGTGTGCTCCGGGCTTTTGTTCAACACACAATGTTATTTTTAATTAGGTGCTCGAGACTTATCCGAGACATACAGGTTTACATTCTTGCATTTATAATACAGAAGAATGTCAAGCTTTAAAACACAGAAGATGTCACGAGTGTGTTCACAAAACATCTAGGGAGAAGATATCACGTCCGTTATTATTTTTGTTGGCCATTCAGGGACAGAAGCAAAAGCAAGAAAATATCTGACATATTACTCTGTATGGTTGTTGAACACCCCCACAGCAATGGTTTGCCTCGATTATTTTCTGTGGCTACGCCTGACAAACTTTCCATTCCAGCACAGCACTTATGCACTTCACACTGATAACGCTGATAGATTTTGGATAACTGTGACTCTGAGATCACAAATTTACAGACTTGTTTTAAAAACAAAAAGTGCCTGAGACATAAACTGGTGGCTACTTTAATGTAAATCATATCATGTTAACAGACTGAGGCTTTTGATTGGGAGAATTGACAGCATTTTACCCTGCATAGCCAGAGCATTCAACCAGTGCATTAGTAGCTGTAATAGTTTAGCGGCACAAGAAACCAGTGGCATGCCTTCTCAAACAATGCTATCAAACCTGTTTAATTTTATAAGCATTTGTGAGAGAAATCTAAGGATAAGGGCAAATTAACGAATAACCATTTACAGTTTGGTTCCACTTATCTGGGATCGTGTCTCAGTGGCAGCAGGTTTAGCAGGGTGTTCCAAATATCACAGAAACACATTCGAGCTGGAGGATCCCAAGGAGCTCCAACGGTGTCCTGTTGGACGTGCCTGGAAGGCACCCAGGAGGCATCCTGATCACTTGTGAAAAAGAAAAAAAGAAAAAACTTAACTTTGCTTGCTTGGGGCAGCAACTCACTCTCTACCTACAGGGAGCATTTCACTGCCACTTTGTGGCAGAGAACCACAGCCTCAGACTTGGAGGTACCGATTCTTATCCTGGCAGCTGTCCCCGTGTGCTGAAGGTCACAGATTGATGACGCCATCGGAGACATGTCATCTGAAAAAAGCAGAGAACTGATGAATGTGGGAACTATTATTCTATATCAGGTGATTCAGACTGGAGTTGTGTTTCTAGCAACCGGATGAACTTGGAGTTCTTCATCCTTGTCTTCTTTTTTTATTCTTTTGTCTTCGCATTGCTGTAGTTGACTGTAAATTAGCGGAATAGAATGAAACTGGTGTTGGGATGTGTATTGCTTTGCTGCCAACTTTTTCTGTCTGCTATCTGCTAAAAACTTCTATAGAGCAGAGTTGTAATTCCTCCAAATGATACATGACGTATAGGAAATCCTGATTAGTTCGACTAAAAACTCACATTTAGTTTATTTTTACCTGCTTTTGACACATCTGTCATCGAAACTGTCGTGCGCTCTTCTCTGGACTGATTCTTTGGACATGTGTTCATACCTCAGTGATGCCATGCTAAGGCTTCGGAGGGGAGACACAGTGAAGTAGACGTGTGGAGAGGAATCTCCTCACCAAGTGGAGCCTCTCTGCCGTGACTGGAAACAGTTGACTGGCTCCCTGAACACATGATGGGCACCTCATTGCCACTTTTTTTCCCCACTCACAATGCAGGGGGAGGCGAGCGGTTTGACTACCTTTACATTTCACATCCTACTTAAGCCATTTTGAGACATGAAGTGCACTTCCAGGCTCACCTCATCTTTCAGGGACATCTTTAACAGCTTTATGGACAGATAAACTGTGTCCTCTGGGCAACACAAAGCGGTTTTTTGTCCCCTGGTGTTTTTGCCCATATTTCCTGCCATCCTTGTGGTGTATTTATGGTCATTTATCCATTCAAGTGCCACTCTGTGATAAATTTTTCTACTCACTGATGCCCAGTGGGAATTGGTGCACACACACACACACACACACACACACACACACACACACACACACACACACACACACACACACACACACACACACACACACACACACACATATCCTGACGTTGAGTGTCTTTCCTCCGCCTGCATCCAGATGTGCTCCAACCTGTGTGAGAAACTCACTGCCAGTTTTCCTCGTGGATAGAGAGGAGGTGTGTGTGCCCACCCACGTCCAGACAGGGTCCTGCACACAGGGCTTTAAACATTTTTCATTTTAATCACTAATACACTGCACTCTGCACTAATATTATATACTGTGTACATTTCTTGTTTCCTGTGGTATTGTAAGTCTTTTGGCCAGACTTACGTATACGTCACAATTATTTACTTGTTAATATGTTGATACAGCAGTATGTCAGCAGCTGATGGAAAGCTACTCTTCTAGCTTGGGCTGGATTTCAAATCTTCTGGAGTCCTGACAAAATGTGGCAGCAGCATATAGCAGGTCTATAAACTGTCAAGTATGAAAAGTTGGCATCAAACGCCTGGTGAGGTTTCTTTTGTATTCCTGTGCTTTGATATTTCTACACTGAAACTTGGAAATCAGAAAACTTTACGTCTCACTGAAAATTAGACGAGAAGATCAATACTGTGGTTAGCCTAGCTCAGCATTAAGCAGAGGAAGAGCAGCTGGTCTTGTTTTTGTTTTTTTTCCAGTGTTCAGTTATGTCTACCAACATCTCCAAAGATTATTATAAAACACATTGTATGTTTTTGGTTTGATATGTACAGAAAGAAAAAATATAAAACTCAACATGTGATGTTTGTCTTTAGTTTATCCTAAACCGTCCCTAACTGTTGGCATAATGGTGATGACTATGTACCTGTTGCATCAGCTGTGTGTGAGTTTAAATGTATAGTAATAGTTAGCAATAGTGATTATTTTTCCATTAACTGCAGCCATTTTGCAGCACATTAAGACAATTTATTGATATATTTTAATATCAGTCTAGCTTACTAGGATGTGCACAGTGCACACTTTTTTGAGCCTTAGCCAATATTCTCAAATTATGTCTAAACACAAGCAGCTGTACAAGAAGTTGCCTAATTAGGATGCAGTCTAAAACTGAAGAAAATAATGAAATTATCTCATATTTCAGCAGCAGAACTACAAACGGCACAACTAATAACACACAGTACATCCACAACGCTCAGTTTGGCTACACCAGATCAACAAGGAGGAAAAGCCACCAGAACTCATCACTCTGATCAATGAATATACCCTGTATGAATGGATGTGGTGACAGTCGGGCTGAAGAACTTCCATGGATCAGAAACATTACTCATCCAGTATCAGATTTGCTTGTCAATGATGTATTTGTGCCGGCCTAAAGCATTTAATTATGAAGTTTTGGACAACAGCAAAGGAGATCTGCATTTTCGCACAGGGGGTGTAATGGAACCCATCGCTGCCCTGCAAGACTTTCTTAAACTAGTATTAATACAGACACATGCCAATAATAGTGAGGTCACTCATTTGATTTCTGTGACAGACAGTGTATCTGTCAGCAGCTGTGTGTGCTGTCACAGTGTCATTGAACAAGATACTGCTTCCTGTTCACTTCCCTGCACGTCTGTCCGGATCAGTCTCAGCTGAATGTAAATGTAATTCAGAGGAACAGTGATCAGTCCAGCCAATCTGTGATGGACACCAGACAATGATGTGACTTGACAGACTGTGATAGAGATGGAATAGCTCTGGTCTGGAAACTTGTGTAGTCTCAGTATCAACATTATTAACTGCAGAAATGTTCCTATCAGGACAGGCACTGGCTACTGAATATGAACATGACAAGAGATGTGTTGAATATGACCACCATAACAACTCATCATAAC
The DNA here is from genome assembly GCA_004119915.2 of Collichthys lucidus. NCBI lineage: Eukaryota > Metazoa > Chordata > Actinopteri > Sciaenidae > Collichthys > Collichthys lucidus. The sequence continues at coordinate 16,658,294 of CM014086.1, forward strand.
AACAAAAGTGCTTGGACTTCACGGCAGACATGTTAGGAACACTTTTGTTGTTTCAGTCTCTGTACATCCTGTGATCTATAGCAACAACAGCACCTGTTAGCCAGAATGTATAAATACTGAAAACGATGAGCATAACAAAATGAACCAGAAAACAACAATGTGAACTATATATATATATATATAAAAAAAAATCTCCTTCTCACCCTGGCGGGGTGGTATCCGTGTCATCCTCTAGCTCGGGTCCTCTACCAGAGGCCTGGGAGTTTGAGGGTTCTGCGCAGTATCTTCGATGTTCCTAGGACTGCACTCTTCTGGACTGAGGCTTCAGATGTTGTTCCCAGGATTTGCTGGAGCCACTCTCCCAGTTTGGGGGTTACTGCCCCAAGTGCCCACACTACCACGGGGGCCACACAACCCTTGACCTTCCACATCCATTCCAGCTGCTCTTTCAACCCTTGATACTTCTCAAGTTTCTCATGTTCCTTCTTCCTGATGTTGGCATCAGTGGGGATCGCCACATCTATCACCACTACCCTCTCCTGCTCTTTGTCCATCACCACTGGTCTGGTTGGTTAGCCAGGACCTGTTTGTCAGTCTGAAAGCTGAAGTCCCACAGCACCTTGGCCCTGTTGTTCTCAGCCACCTTCTGTGGTATGGCCCATCGGGATTTAGGTACTTCTATTCCATACTGGTTGCAGATGTACCTGTATACTATCCCAGCCACTTGGTTGTGCCTCTCCATGTACGCTGATCCAGCTAGCATCTTAGCTACTACTGGTAGATCCTGGGCTGTGTCCGAAATCACTCCCTAACCACTATGTAGTGCACTATATAGTGACCACGCCATTTTGTAGTGGTGTCCGAATATTTAGTGTCCACTATATAGTCCACTACATTTAGTTCCCTATGTAGGGAGTAGGGAGTAGGGAATGAGTGAGTGATTTCGGACACAGCCCTGGACTCTATGGCTCTGGTGCTTATGGCCTGTTCTTGTGCTGCCATGATTAGTGCCTCTGTGCTCCTCCTCAGGGTTCTGCTGCCTGAGACACTCATTTAGCAGTTCGTCCTTCGGGGCCAGCTTTCTGATGTAATCTTGTATCTTCGATGTTTCATCCTGGACCGTGGCCTTGATGCTCATTAGCCCTCGGCCTCCCTCTTTCCGCTTAGTGTATAGTCTCAGGGTGCTGGACTTGGGGTGGAACCCTCCATGCATGGTGAGGAGCTTTCTAGTCTTGATATCTGTGGCTTCTATCTCCTCCTTTGGCCAGTTTATGATGCCAGCGGGGTATCTGATGACTGGTAGTGCGTACATGTTGATGGATTGGACCTTGTTCTTACCATTTAACTGGCTTTTCAGGACCTGCCTTACTCTCTCTATTTGGCTGTGGTTGACTTCCTTGTGTCCTCTTCATAGTTTCCATTAGCCTGTGGGATGCCAAGGTACTTGTAGCTGTCTTGGATATCACCTATGTTGCCCTCTGGTAGGTCAATCCCCTCAGTCCGGATCATCTTGCCACTCTTTGAGACCATCCGGCCACACTTGTCCAGTTTGAATGACATCCCTATGTCATCGCTGTAGATCCTGGTGGTGTGGATCAGTGAGTCTATTTCTCGCTTGTTGATGATCTGACTGAGGGGGTTCAGGCCTATGCAGAACAGCAGTGGTGATAGCGCATCTCCTTGGTACATGCCGCACTTGATGTTGACTTGGGCATTGGGCTTTGAATTGGCCTCTAGGGTTGTCTTCCTCATTTCCATTGAGTTCTGGATGTGTGTGTGTGTGTATGTATGTATGTATATATATATATATATATATATATATATATATACACACATTTCTACAAAGTATAGAATTATACTAATATTAATAATGTTCCTGCATATGTCTGAGTCTAATGTTATTGTTTAGGGATAATGGACAAATAATAAAAAGAAGAAATGTAATGAAATGATTACCTTTTCACACTGCTCAGTTAATATAACAATTGTTTAGTCTATAAAAAGAAGAAAAGTGTTTAAAACAATTGCTCATATTTATATCTAAAACCCAAAGATATCCAATCGACTGTGCTATAGAGCAAAGCAACAAATCCTCATATTTTAAGAACTTTTTTTTTGTCAATGAACCTATTGTTTCATCCCTACATTACATCACGGCATTGTGACCACATGGGCGTTACAGTGAATTGTTGAACACTTTACTTCAGCTCTTTGTATTCTGAGAACAAAGCAGAGTGCTAAACTAGGGAAGCAGGTGGTTAGTCATGCGATCACTGCCTAACACATTCCCTCTGGCCAATATATCAGATTGTTCACAATGCATGAGTATATGTGATGATAATTGCACTTTTGGTGTAAAATCCATTAGTCCTTCATGCTCGATTTGGATTCGTCTCCACAGAGGATGGTATTGGACCATCTGAACTGTCTGACAAAGGGTTAATGAAACACAGATGATAGGTGTGTCCTGTTATGGTCCTTGCCAACAGCCTGATGGAGGAATGATTGCAGGCAGCGATAGGCCTCCGCCGAGGGAGGTGGATGAAATTTTAAACAGCCACACTAGCGTCTTTATGCAGAGCAGAGCAGGAGGCCTGTCAGAGGGAATCACGAGGTGCTTGATGGCTGGAAACAGTTAAAAGGTTTTCCTGCATAAACGCTGCGTGGCTAATTAGCTCCATGCAGATGTTGACTGCTGCAGGGCTGCCAGTACACCTCAAACCACCTCTGGTCCCCCTCCCCACCCCTTCCCTCAGCAGTCTCCAGGACGATCACACAGGCTGTCAAACCCCCGCTAACGTCCTATCTGTGTCAGTGTCACTTTCAGTTGAGCGCGGTGGATTGACACCTCAGCCCTTGATATGGTTTTTCCAAAGGGCGTACACATACAACACCCATGGCTGAGTCTTTGATTGAAGCAGCAAGGATGGCCCAAGGTTGTTGCATTTCAAGTCAACAGAGAGGAGCTGATCAGAGGCTGAGCTGATCAACGAGGAGGTGAATGGCATGAGCTGGCTGTTCAGCAGGGACATATCTCAGCAATCTCTGCAGTGGTTTCATGAGTCACAGTCTCATGGCTTACACATTACTCAGCGCTAACCTCCTCCCTGCCACCTTCCTCCCCGCGCAACCCCCTCAGGGCCTCCGCTAGTCCTGGCTATGAGATGAAATTACAAGGTCTTTCCTGTGTGGACAGGGCTGTCCCTGCTTCAACCTTACAGGTGGTGATGGTGTGATCGGTATCAATCTATCTATGTGTTAAGTGCACTGCTGGAGTGAGGGTATGCTTAGCCTAGCTTAGCTTGAAGACTGTAGGAAGTTGGAAATACTAGCTCTTATTTCACCTGGCTGCTCCCTCATATAACATCCCATGAATGATAAAGCTTCTTGATTAACACATTGGCCTCTTTAGACATGCTAGCTGTTTCCATCTTTTATGCTAAGCTAGGATAAAAACATTCTGACTCCAGCACCATACAAATGAATCAATATTCACCACGCCTGTGAACTGAACACGCAATCGGATGTGCAAAAGATTAACGTCTCATTCTTTTTTGTTATGGAAAAAAGAACTACAGAAGAGAACTACAAAAGCAAATGCGTGTTACGATGTTCAGCTAGTTAAAGGAGTCCTATGATTTCATGTAGTAAAGAATTATCATCGCAAGTTACATGAACATTGTTAACTTTGTCAAATGTTAAATCATCGTCATTGCTCATTGTATCACCACTGCTGCTTGTTTGATTGCTTCTTGATCTATGTTTTCTCTACTGTTTCAGAGCCATGTCAAAGATCCTTTGTCATGTTGCTTGCCCAGAAGCGAGCTTCTCTCATGTGTCGACAGTGAATTCCAAGTTGAATTTCAAGCTGCCTTTAAACTTTGGCCAACAAGTTGTCTGATCACAACAATGACTGAGCTCGTTTGGCTAAAAAGAGGCAAATGTGTCTGACTGAAGAGTGGTTATCGATGAAAGACAATAAGAACACGTTCATTTCTGATTCATCTGTCTATGAACTGGAGGGATGATCAACCCAGAACATGTTGGTCCAAAATCTTCCATAGGTGATAAATTTGGTTGAGATGTGGTGACTGTGAAGGTCAGAGCATCTGATTCACATCGTTTTCATACTCATCAAACCATCCAGTGGGCCCTCATGCTTTGTGAATGGGGGCCTGTAAAAGATTTCTCCTATCAGGATAGAAATGTTTAGGTGATCACTAAGAACAACTGTAGTGACCTTTCCCTCTGCGTCAAGAGGACCCAAACCATGCTGCAAAATAGTTTTTGCATTACGGAACTTTTTTATGCACCTTTATGCCGCCGGATTATCTTTTCTATGTGTTTGTTTGACACCTCAGTTACCTTCAGTCAGGAAGAGTTCTGTTTTTTCTCTCACACCAATGCATAAGCATCAGGCTTGTCAAATGTGTGCTGTTGACCTCTATGTCCGACCCTGTTTATTGATGTCTTTGTCACAGATCTAAATGCAAACTTCATCACTTTAGTCACTGTTCCTTCTTTAGTTTTTAATTATCTCAACACAGTAAATAAAAATGTTGATGACAACACACACAGTTTCTGCAATAGGGCCTCTTTAAAATGAAGAGCTGCTTTAACAGAGAAAACTCAAGCATCCATTGGATCGTTGTGCTGTCAGTAAGACGCAGTTATCTGTGTGGGTGGTAAAATTTCCAGTTTGAGTGCTTTTAGTGCTTCACAAGGTCTGTCAAAACAGCACACAGTGTCTTGACCGCAGTGTGGAAGTTGTGCAGGAAGTGTGATGTTTGTGAACTCTGCTGTGCTGAATAGACCTCCTCCAGATATCTGGATATAGATATTTTCAGCTGACAAGCGAGTGTTTGGAAGGACCCCCATTTATGCTTCTCCTGCCTGTATATGGTGAGGACAGGCAGCAGTGCCCACCATGAGGAACATCACGTCAGGGTAATAGAAGAAAATCAGATGAATTGAAGCTACAGGGGCAAGCAGGGACTGCTGGGAATTGAGCACAGACAAGACACACGGCACTCAGACGCCCGACAACATAGTCAGTCTGCCTGTAGGGCCCGAATCAGACACCAACAGCTCCCTGCTCCACCCAGAGCTGCAGAAAACAGAGGAGAATGGGGAGCTGGTTGGCTGTTAGGACATCAGCGTCTCTCCTCTGGGGTGGTGGGGGTTGTTGGCTTGGCAGCTGTTAGAGACACACAGCTGCTCCGGAGACTTCTCAGCTAGCAGGTGTTTTTACCTGATGTGATTTAGGGTTCTCCCAGAGGTGGAGAGTGAAGAGAGCCCCTCCCAACACACAGACACACACACACCTCCGTTTTCACCATAACACATGCCCTCCACTAACAAATCCCATTAGTGCACTTAACTCAAAATCTAAAAACAGGTCTCCCTACTTAATCTTGTTAGTCGTCACCATGTTAAAGGCAGAAGATGTGACATGAAGCACGCAATCACATCAGCCTCAAAATAGTCGGTCACAAGCCTGCTGGAAACGGCTGTTAAAGGATGAAATCTGACAGTTGTTAGTTCAGCGGTTGAGCGGGGTTAATAGGTCACTGTCAACTCCTCCGCTCACTTCAGTGCAAAACCCTATAGAAGCACTGTTTAACGGAACGGTATCTCTGCAACCACCTATTTGCAACAGAGTTCTAATTATTATTTTTTAATATGAGATGTTATTAGTGCAGCTTAATGTGTCCAAACTGTACAGATAGCATTTTAACCTGTGTGAACCAGGCCAGGTGTGGTATGATTAATCACATTCATTTTTTTCTTATCCAGATCACTGACAGTATATAGAATGAACAGTGTATGTGTGACATCACCACAGGTTTCTGAAGAGTCATTTTGAATCTCAGAATCTCTAGTCCTGCCTGAAACAAGCCACCTGTAATGGCACCTACCCAATCCTGCATAACTTTAAGCCTTAATATCATTTGAACATGTGAGTTGTATATAAATTCAGCCTCAGTACAGTTGTCATGAACAGGGAAATTAGCTATAGAGACCAAAACTGTTTTTTGTACCAGGCTGTAAACATGTTTATTTCTTCTGTGAAATTTGACATTTCAACAAGGGGACTTATGGAGACTTTCTGTACTGTAGCCAGCCTCAAGTGGTCGCTCAAGGAACTGCAGTTACTGGCTTAATTTCCCAGCCAGGGAGGTAACTGCATGATCCAGATTATTTTTTCAGGCGGCATGTTTACATCAGGTGTGAACGTGTTGAAAAGATTCCTTTTGTTCAATATACACCATATTGTTTTTTGCCCTAATAAATCACTTTCTAGTCGTTAATCAACTAACTTTTCATGTACACCTGTAATTAGAATACATTTTATGAGATAAGGATCTCAGTGTTACTACATCACACAGTTTGCTGTTTCATGTGTGTGTTTTGTTACTGACCTATTTTCCAAATGTTTTTACTCCTTTTTGGCACCAGCTCAAAAGCAGTGAGTGAAGAGGAGGGAAGATCACAATGACAGTATCATGTTTGAAGTGATCTGTACTCAGCTGTGTGTCCTCGCAGCTCTTAAAATCTTGTCATTCATCTGAACGCCTCAAAGGAGTGTCTTTGTGTTTGTCTTTGTGTGTGTGTGTTTGTGTAGGAGTTGCATGTTCAAATTGGGAGTAAGTGCACACTCCAAACACGGCCTTAAGATTAAAAAAAATCTAAAACCTTGTGGTGATATCTCCTCCTGTTTGTCTCCCCAGCTCAAAGTTTATGATTGCTGTCTTATTTGGTGTTTGAAGGTCACGCTGCAGTCGAGGGTAAAAAGCAGATATTGCTTTCTGACTCTACAACATTGACACTCACAGGCTCTTTGTTAGGTTTAGTAATTAGACGCTTGTGTTTGGGGATCAAAACGAAGGTCCACTCTGACTACATGAAGGGTCAACTGTCTGTCACAGCTGTAGAGCCTGTAAACCCACAGAGCTAATCAGGTTTGGGATTTCTGATAAGCTGCATAAGGCTAGACCCCCCCGACAGTGACTCATCACGCTGTGAGAGTTTAGAATTCACACCGAGACCATTAAGAGTCACTTTGAAACGCTTCAAGCTGCCAAAAGCTTTGTGGCAGAGTTAGCTGCTAGACAGCCAGGAACACACTTGTGCTAGACTTTAACAATCACCCGCCAAGCATTGCTGTCAGCTGGCGAGCTAGCTCTGTCGCTGTAACTGAACAATAACCTAACACAGTTTATTCAAAGAAGTGTTTCTAGTATAAACTCATTAGTCTTTGCAAACCATGTGGAGCACTTTATCCTCCAGTTTGCCATTGGTCAACAGTGCAAACGTCTTGAATTGACATGAAAGATTAAAGAGTGCAAGATTCAAAGGGCTTCAGCCCAGAACCGACAAACTAAACACTGGCTGCAGATAGTGCCTTTTGCATTTTTTGCTACTTTTGTAGCCACTGTAGATTCTCCTTTCTACTTGTTAAGGGGAGGTCGAGGTGAATGGTATTCAGTTGGTTGCAATCTGCAGCTACACACGCTAGATGCCACCAAATCCTACACACTGGACCTTTAATTCAACCTCACAAGTGAATCTGGAGATTTCAGTAGCTCAGCCCATAGAGACTTGGCCTAGGAACTGGAGGGAGGCCAGTTCAAGTCCAGTATGCAAGGTGGACTGGTAGCTGGAGAGGTGCTGGCTGCTATGGAACTTTTGTCATGGTGGGGGTGGTAGCTCCTGTCACACTGGTTTGATGGACTGGCATTGAAACTCAGACTGGTGCACCTCGCTGTGTGGACCTTCTCAAAGTTGGAAACACTTTGAAGTTTGGACAAAGTTATTTAGATTCAGTTATGGGCAGTGTGGTATAGTGAAGGTGGAGAGTGCAGTTATTATCAGAAGTATATAGGCAGACATATAAGAAATGTCGATGTTTAAATGCATACAAGTGCCTGTGTGTATTTCTTACCGAGATGCAAAACACACAGTGTGAGTAACAGGATGCCAGAGTCCAGTCGGATACAAAGGGATCTGCAGAGAGGGGTGATAAATAATGGAGGTGTAATATCACAAAATGGACGCCTGGTTTAGAGGAGTGGAGGTCAACGGAGGGCGGAGCTCTACGCTGAACAGCAGAATCATTCCCCTGTGCATAAGCAAAGATCAATAACAATAATAAAGCACATAGTGGTGAATTATTCATCAATGCTCTGCCCTCTCTCTGTCTCCCCCTTCTCTCTTATCCCTCTACAGTGTCCCTAGCTGACTCAACTCCAGCAGCGAGAGCTACAGCACGCCGCCGCCCGTCTCCATCTAACTTTGGAGGATTTATTTTTTGCTTACAAAGAACCAAATGCATATTATTAACTTTGCTTTTTTCTGACATGTAAATGCTTTTGATGAGCGGAAAACTTCATCTTTGATCGCAGACAGACTTTGGAGCGTGCACCAGTTCTGTCAGAGGATAAAATGTGTAGGCTGTGCAGTAGACTGTGGCTCACTCCACAAATATAAGATGATGATCAGTCGGCTGAATTCTTATTTTTATATCATCCATTATGTCTGTTGGTCAACACAGTCAGAACCGCTGTTGTAAATATTCTAGAAAAGTGAACTCTGACCAAAGGCACGTCAATCAATGTGAGCCTACTGTATGTCTCTAAAACACTTGGACTGGTCTTAGCACAGGGGTTAGAGGTTGGTTAGGTCAAGGAACAGATCATAGTTTGTCATGTAGTGCAGTGGGTGTAACTCAGCAAAAATATAAATGCTGCTTATGTTCTTGCTGAAAGTTGAGAGTTGATTTAGGAGTTGAGATTTAAGAGTTTTTACGCACTCAAAACAATACGGATACCAGATTGTTTTTCCCTGCAGGGCGAAGTCATGACTCGTCCTACTATGCCACCCACAGCCACACACACCTGTGTGTTACTGACCAAGGCTTCCTTTTTTAAGAAAGATGGCCTTGGGTAAACCTGTGAATCTAACGAGTTCACTGTGAGTCTTTCCGGTGTGTGGGAGTAGTTACGTCTGTATCTGCACTCAGCCTTAAAACTTCGGCTCCGGTTGCAGTATATTAGTTATTTCCCACCTTCTCTGACATTAGCCTTGACTGAAAGAGTCAAGTCTCTACATTCAGGACTAAACTGGCTGTTGATGGTCTGTAAGCATGGTATTTAACCAACAGGTAATTGAGTGTTCAGTTTCATTTTGGAGCTAGCTTGCCCGAACTGTCCATGTATGAAGGGGATGCAATTGTATAAACTGCAACACACAATACTTGTCCAATGTCTGATAAAGATGAATGCAGGAATGAAATGTGTCAATATTAGACGTGTTGGACATGAAACTATTCACACAGACACAGTTTTTTAGTTGTCAGGCATCCCTGTACATCTGTCTGGATATTTCACACTCCCGCTAGCGTAAAAAAACAGCCCACTGATTGGGGATTAGTGACAGCAAAGCCTCTGTGAATTCAAATGGCATTGATCTGATTTGCTCGATCCGAGCACAATATGGCACAAGTCCCCACAGAGGTTTGAGTCATGAATCTTTAGACCCCACCCTGTATAGTGTGTGTGAATGTATGTGATAATAGAGACCTTTTATTCTGAAAGGACTGCTGGTCCTATTCTAACAACCATGTTTTTTAGTAATACAGCAAATTAACAGAATCTAATGAGAGCTCAGCTGCAGTTGTCTATTTTTACCAGTGCCCTTGTGTCCTCCTCTAACAATAAGACCAGAGCAATGCAAATTATTAACACAGCACAGCAAGTGCCTTAATAACTAAACAGGCTTTTGTGCATTGTCACTGAAAATAGCCACTTTTTTTTTTATCAAGCTCGTATATTCCACATTCTAGTATTTTGAAACTAATTATAGTTGTTATCAGGCCTGTAAACAGCGACGCTTCTCAGTGTTTTAATTACACGCAAAAAGAGCGGTCAGCGTTTCTCTAATCGCTTAGTGTTTTGTTCTAAGCATTACTGCTGCGCACGTTCTCACCCCCAGAGGACTGTGAGTTCATGTATGATTGATCACATGTGACACATGTTGATCAAAATCTGTGTGTGCGTGTGTGTGTGTGCGTGTGTGTGTGTGTGTGTGTGTGTGGTGGAAGCGAGTTACCTGCATTTTATTTCATCTGTTTTGTGCGTGGTGGAGGTAGAGGAAAGCAGGGCGATCTGAGATGTGCATGGAGGTCATGAGCTGAGATGAGAGAAAATCAAAAAACTGACAGAGGTGGGTGATCTCTGTTGTGGACTAGAATTTTAAAGTGTTATGGCACAGGGCTTTGGCATTCTGAACCAAACTGCACTAAAAGTGACAGAGACACTTCTTAATACAACTTCCATCTAGAAGAAGCAGCAGAAAGGAGTTATGTCCTCATGACAGTACAGATGATTGCACTACATTATCGTCATGGTCCTCAGAGGATGATTCATTTGTTTGGTGCCATCATCATCATCACATTGATATTGTTTACACTAATTCACTAAAGCACGTTCCTTGTATGTGAAAACTGTCTTGGCAATAAAACTACTAAGTGACCAGACTACCAAATTCATGTTGATAAATCCTTGTGTGACCCCCTGATCTTTCCTCAATCCGTTCAAATGTTCTCACTTTTAACACAAGAAATATCAAACCTATCACGTCTACAAGGGTTTAACCTGTTTCATCGTGGACTCTCCATGAGCTTTCATCAAATTCAAATTTATCATATGATACCCAAGTATTACTGATATCTTCTCAGTGCATTTACATGGCACATGCTGAGCTGACCCGCTTATCCACTGAAGGGTCATGGGGCAGGGGGCTGACATTGGGTAAGGGGCACGGTATACCTGGTAGAATAGTGGTCACTGTGGCAATATGTTCCAAGATAATGGTAAAATATAACCGGCTACATGTCTTCCTGGTTTCAAATCAGATTAGCCACTAGACTAAAGTCATTGGGTCAAGGCTTTAACAAAGTTAACAAAGTATTTTTTCCTTGGAGAAGTCAACTCAACTCTAGAGTCCTTACCTGCAGTATAAAGGGAAAAGATAAGGTAATAGTAGCTGTCTGATATCAGACAAGTCATCTGAGTCATTATCATGTCTCAGGTCAAGTCTCAAGTCTTCTGAGTCCAAGTCGAGTGACAAGTCATTTATTTTCTGTAGTTTCAAGTCATCAAAACAGTGATTTGAGTCCCCTGTGTATAGATCTGAGTAAGTTTTATTGCATATAAATTCAACATTTAATTTGTAAGAGAACTGATGTGTCGTTCCTTCTTTCAGGAGTCCAGATCCCTTTGAAACATGCACGAATGTTATGTTGAGCAGATTGCCATGATGTTTGCTGAACACCCATTGAGATTTCAATGACCAGTGTAATGCAATGAACACTGCAGCCCTTTCTTTTTTTTAGAGTTTAGTTATCACAAAGTTTCTTTTTGGCATATAAGCTCCACGGCTGAACATACTGTATCTTATTGCACCTGTGAAACAGTAAACTGCGCTCCATCATCGCATCGCAAATCCCCCACACTAATGTCAGATCCCCCTGCAGTCTTTTAAACTATATTTTTACCCAAAGAAAATGTCTCCACACAGTGAGAAACTTTTTTCAAGCGCTATTTGATTTTCCTTATCAGACACCCTGTGCCCATCTACTGCGTGGAGATTTTCTGTTATTGACGGGTGCGCTTTAATTTAAAGCATCTCCAGACAAATGTTGTTTGCCTTCCTGAGGATATCTGAGCTCACTCCACCTTACTGAGCATTTCTGAACAGGACTGTCACCATTTTGTGTTCTCTCCACCTGTGAAGCTGCTACCTGTTGTTTGATCCAAACATCCCTCTGTTTCCCTCTGAGTCTTTTTAGGTCAGGCTGCATGACAATCTGCTTTATAGACTAGATAAATGACTTTTACACTTTAATTTCAGGAGTGATCTCACCTTGCAGGAGTGAGATGTCTTTTCAGAAGTGAGCAGCATTGTAGATTAGAATGATTTTAGAAGGAAAGTGGATTTTAATTTTTTTCTTATGTATGATCCTGTCCAACTGTACAGTGAAGTTAAATGTACACAGATAAACTCTTGCCAGATAGCTAGAACCACTGTAAATTCTCAGGAGACAACAGATGAGGCTTTGGTCTGGTTCTTAGTTTATGAAAATAATTGCTCCATAATTGATAATTCTGTACTGGCCCCGGCTCGTGCTTATGGCCTGGCACAGCTGTTCTGGTTGTAGTTCCTTGACAGGGCAAACAATATCATTTCTGTGTGTGCTTATAAATAAGTCATACATAATGTGCAGCAAGTGGTACTACTCTCTGTTCATTAGTACAAGTGGCGAGAGCTGCTATTAATCTCTGTAGGTCATGGAAGTCAATGAAAACCCTGCTGATACTCTGCAGAAGGGTTTCTATTTCATGAGTTTCTTTAACAACACCGTGCAACGTCCTCAGCAGTACCCACCTAACCATAACTTTAGTTAAGCCCCTCCATCAAACCATGATGTCAAATTTAGCTTTCATATTGAATCTGTGTTCCATATTACACACAGTAGACTCTATTGCAACAATATCATGTATGTAGCCATAAAGTGCGTATTTAAGACCCATTTGTAGGGTTCTGGTTTTCATACAAGTCAGATGGAGACATGAATAAGGAACTGCTGATAAAACCTTAGGTTTGCAAATATGACGGTTGTTGCCCAAAAATGAGAAGCTTTCTTTTGCGTACCTCAGTCTGAGGTCAAGGAACTGTTGTTAGCTAGCATTTTACATGGTTAACCTGCTGCTGTCTTCATTGTAAACTGCACACAATGCTAGATTGGAAAACTTGACAAACGTAGCAACAGTAACTAAGGGAGACTTCATTCATATTCGTGTCATGTTGAGTTACTGCAATGCATTTATCTGAAGGCTCTGGCATATCTGACTTGGGGCATTATAATAATCAAAAGTGTCTAAAAACCCCAAATAACTGGATGCTTGTGTTAGCCTTGGTCTGTTGTTTAAGGCAGTTAATACTAACTTGAATGAATATAGTGTTATATTGTTAATGGACAGTATATTTAACGTCACATGGCCTGCCTCCAGCGTTTCCTCACTGCAAATATCCAGACAGACCACATAGCATTTCCTCGGTATGAGTTTTTTGTTTCATCTTGCTGTTGTTGAGCGAAAAGTGCCATACAAATAGAGTCTGTCTGATTGATTAACCAAGTGCCAATGGGATAATGGTAAATCCCAAAAAGTTGTGTAATAATAAGTAAAGAAGAGTTAATAAATCTTCAGAGTGACGCAGTAATGTCTGTTGTACAGCAACATCTATCTTTGCAAACTTTAGCTAACATTAGCCACCAAGCTACTGGTCATACCAGACCAAGTAAGGCTGGTGCAGCAAGAAAACAACAAAAACATAATGTAACATTAGATATAAATATAATTTAATTTTATTTATGTCTAAGGTTTTACAATGTTACAGTTCCTCTTGTAAAGATTTTCTTGAAACAAATGAAAGAAGGTGGATTACTTTATTATCATATTGTCTTGATGCTAAAAAAATATGACTTCATTTCTATTGGAAACAACTGATTTTATAGCCCCGTCTTGTTTGAGAGATACAGGCTGTAATGAAAAACATTTCTTTTCTAAATGGGGCTCCACAAACATAGGGCTGGCCCCTGGCTAACTGCCTTTATTCATCTGCTTTGTCAGACTGATGAAATTGCAATTGCTCTGCTGGTCTCCCTTAGGAAGTCACCACAAGGCAATATGAGTGAAATGTTTTCCAGTCACACCGGGGTCAAAAGCTCTATACTTGTTTATGAGATGCTCTAGAGGCTCTGCTCGTTTGGTAATGGTAGGCAGTTATAAAGGCTGGATTAGAGTGCAGTCCACCCTTTTGTAATAGTGCTACGACTTCTGTATGGATCTGTTATTCCATAATGTGATTTAGCCAGTCACACTGTGGTGAGCTTGCAGATGCAGGAAGGCCCAGGTATCGATCTGCAAAAAAAACCTGGAGAAACTCTTTTCTTTAATTATAGACACAAACATTTCTGTTCTCCATCTGTCTTAAAGCACATAGTGCCATCTTTTGGATAAAGACATGAATTCTTTCATTTTCTTTCAAGGTCAAAAGAGCCATACACATCCACATAATATAAGTGTGCACATAAGTCCTGATCTGTGAATCTGAATGTTTTTAGAGATGGCGTCCATCCTTTTATTGAAGTCAAGAAAACAAAACAAGAGTGCTCCATGGACTGGGATTAGGTCACATTTGCTTTTTATTTTACATATATTTTATTGTGTTTTATACTTTAACTTATTTTAAATGTTGATATCGTGAATCTGTCTCATTTGGAACTCACTTCCAAAGCTGAACAAAAAAAATATTTTGATTAACAATAGATTTTTAAAAAGTGTGCGCAATATGGAACATGTCACATTATCACCTGACTCTGCAGTTTTCCTCAGCTCTATGGAGCGTTTTAGCCTCTTTCAGCCTATTATTTTGGCAACTTCGCACCTCCCTCTTCAGCGTGGTTTCGAGCAGCAGCAGGTGGCTATTTTCAATTAAAAAGCTACATGCCAAGCATTTAATGGCATCGAGATAAAGTAGACAACTAGCTGGTGAACATAATGGTGCATTTAGCAGCTAAAGAGCCAGATATTTTTCTTAGGAAAATGTGAAGGCCAAAAGATGATTAAAAAAAGATTAAATGTGGACATTTTGACAGACTTTAAAAAAGATAATGATGTTTGTCCACTGCCCAACTGTGCGCCCCCAAGTGACCAAAAGTTGCAGGTTCAAAAAACTGTCAATCCTGTCTTATATTATACTGATATCATATTTTAATTCTTATATTTTGTTTTGTCTCCATGCCTACTAAATTTCATGTTATTTAAATTTCTATTTTTTTATTTTAAAATTTCACAAGGACATAACTTTTGACATGTTATTGCCTTTTAAATGTGTTGTGTTAGCATTCACAGCATTCACATCTCTGACCACCTGATGAACATAGCTCCCATTCAGTCTCATTTCACTCCTGAAGTCCTGAGAGTCTTTAGCTGCTAAATACTCCACTATGTTCACCAGATAGTTGCCAGCTCTGGTACTGGGCAGGTAGTGTCCAGTGGGATTTGTGGAAAAACAGCTGCCGGCACGAAGCAAGGTTGATGAGAATGATGACACAGAGCCAAACAATAAAGTGATAGGCAGTAAAACCAAAACAATTAGACTGCAGAGCCGAGTGATAATTCTCTGTGCATTTGTCACATGAGCGAGCCCTTTCCGAATACACATTTGATCCATTCTTGATGCAGAAATATTGATCAGTGGAGCTATACAACTTGCAAGAACTTCCACTTGGCACATACTGAGATGAAATATTGACCAAAAGTCCACAACTTTATTTTCACATTCCCGTATCAAAGCCAGGCAGTCATTGCGTCCCTGTGCATTAGATTAAATCTGATCTGGAGTTGGCAGAAATAAATAAATAAATGTAACAAAGTGGTGGTTGGTGGGTGAGCATTTTCTCTAATGGCACTGCAGCACTTTCCAGGCGTTTGTGAGTGTGGCTTAATCACTTGTAAGACTTGATTGAGTGTGTGTTAATAAACATTAGGCTGTCTCTCTTCCCCTGGTGATTAGTGGTTTATGTGCTCTGCTCTCCGCAGGCTGAAGACGCAGTCCTGAAGATTGATGGAGGGCCATGCTATTCAAACAGCAGGCATTGCTGAGACAGAAGCTCTTCGTTCTGGGCAGCCTCGCTATCGGAAGTGTCCTCTATCTTGTGGCCAGGGTTGGGACCTTGGATAGGTAAGACGTCACTGTTACAATACAGTAGGATCTAGCATATCTTATTGGTTAAAGTGAATTTGTGATTCGCTGCCGGCAGTCCTCGTCATACAGGAACGTGGCTTGAGACAAAGTTTTGGCAGGCGCAGGTGTAGAGATATTTTTGCCCTAAATTCAGTCAGTCAGTCTGTCAGGCAGTGTGTCAAAAAATGAGGCAGGAGAAAACAGGGGAAAACTGTTTTCTGAGAGACTCAGGGGGCAAAGATTTCCCCAGAGGCGAAACATCAGTTTGTTTGAAACAAGTAAAAAAACTCTTAGTTTTCCTATAAAAAAGAAAAAAAAAAGAAAAATTTCACACTACAAAAAGTGATGGTCTGTTTTTCACTAGCTTTCTATGGAGTTGAATTTAATGCTACTTAGTGCAATAATTCTACCAAACCAAATTTGTGTCTGCTTGATGTGCTTTTTTTACATTTATATAATTTATGTTATGATATTTATGTTGAAGTTCAACATTTTGGGAAATAACGTCACTCACCCTCCAAGAAGTCAGTCGTCCAGGTCATCTCTCTGTAAGAAGAGTTAAATCTGGCGTAACTGTGCTTGGTTATAGACCAATGAAAACGTTTCAGCTCTCATCCAAAAGTATTCTTCAGGTTCTTCCAGACACTGACATAAGAAGATTGGACCCACCGTCATGTCCCTTTTACACACGATGCTGGGTGCTATATTAGCATAAAGCAGCAGACAACTCTGTCTAAAGTTAATAACACACACCAACTAACACCGCTAAAGCTCTCTGTAGTTGAACTATTTCCAAAATGTCAACTTTACCTTTAATCTTCGCTGAAGATTTTGGGCTGAAACTGTCTCCAGATTTACTATATAGTGCATGATATTCACCCTGCATTTATTTGAATGTCTGAATTCTTAAGGTGACATGTATTTACTGTATAGGGCCCTCAAAAAAAATCTACAATGCAATAAAAATGTAGGGTGCATGTGCTTTCTTCCAACAGTCCCACAATGCAACACATTTTAGATATATCAAAAAAATGACTGTTGTGTCACACAAATCCTGTCAGCGATGATGGAAAATTATGTTGAATCAATAAGTTTCCAAAAGCTCAATTTACTTCTCAATATAGAGTCAACTACTGCAATCATTTCCCTTCTCTCAAGTCACTTTTATCCAATATTAAATCACAATAGACCCATAGGCTTTTTCTAAAAACAAACAAAAAGTTGAAATAAAGTGAATCTGTTTGAAGAATTTCCTCCTATCAGTATCATTTTACTTGATTTTAATGCAATGTCTTACCTTTTTCTGCCACAAGCAGAATTTTTTCACTTGTTTCAAGATAACAAAAGACAAGTTTTTTTTAAGCTGTGTTTTTGGCGTGGATAGTCATATCTGTTGAAGCTATACAGGGAAAGCACCGCCTGCAGAATCTCACATTCATCAAAAAGACAAAAGTGTGTGTTTGCACTGAGAAGAGATCTTTGCACTCTAGCCTAAGAGTTCATTTGGAATGCAGTTAAGGAATTTGGTGATGAATGAGTACTAACAGTGTCGAGAATGAGGATGTCCTTTTTTTGCTTTTCTCTTTCAGGCTACAGCCCATTTGCCCCATTGAGAGCAGACTGCCTCCTTCCGAGCCGGAGCAAATCCCTCTTCGCACCCTGCAGTTTAAGCGTGGCCTGCTCCATGAACTACGCAAGGGCAATGCAACCAAAGAGCAAATCCGCCTGCACAACCTGGTCCAACAGCTGCCTCGGGCTATCATCATTGGAGTGCGTAAAGGGGGCACCCGTGCCCTGCTGGAGATGCTCAACCTGCATCCAGCAGTGGTCAAGGCCTCGCAGGAGATCCACTTCTTTGACAATGACCAAAACTACGCCCGGGGCATCGACTGGTACAGGGAGAAAATGCCCTTTTCCTTCCCTCATCAGATTACCATCGAGAAGAGCCCTGCGTACTTCATCACAGAGGAAGTCCCTGAACGCATCTTCAAGATGAACTCCTCCATCAAACTGCTGATCATCGTCCGCGAGCCCACCACCAGAGCTGTGTCTGACTACACGCAAGTACTGGAGGGCAAGGAGCGCAAAAACAAGACCTACCATAAGTTTGAGAAGCTGGCCATCGACACCAACACCTGCGAGGTAAACACAAAGTACAAAGCGGTGCGGACCAGCATCTACACCAAACACTTGGAGCGCTGGCTGAAGTACTTTCCTGTGGAGCAGTTTCACATCGTGGACGGGGACCGGCTCATCACAGACCCGCTGCCGGAGCTGCAGCTTGTCGAGCGTTTTCTCAACCTCCCCTCGAGGATCAGCCAGTATAACTTGTACTTCAATGCCACCAGAGGATTTTACTGTCTGCGATTTAACATTGTCTTCAACAAGTGCCTGGCAGGCAGCAAGGGCCGCATCCATCCAGAGGTGGACCCATCAGTGGTGACTAAACTGCAGAAGTTCTTTCACCCCTTCAATCAGAAGTTTTACCAGATCACTGGTAGGACATTCAGCTGGCCATGATGAGCTTTGGACTCCTTCCATGAGATTCCTTGGATTGGTGTCTTTTTTAAAAAACACCAAGTTCCAAGATCTCAAAAGATATTAATAGCACTTTGATTGAATTTAATACAAGAATGACAGTGTGACCAAATATAAAAGGAACTTGATGTAAGTTTGTTTTTACGTGTGTGAAAATAAAAAACAGTTTGATGGTTTGATTCAAAGATTCTGTTGAAAGCACTTGATCTTGCTAATAAATTCACCTGTCCGCTATCGTTTCCCATGAAGAGAAAAAAAAGAAGAGATTATTTTTGTTGTTCCTTAAAAGATGATCAAACACAGACATTCATGCTATTAAGATAAGCTTTAAGTGTGATGCTTTTTTCATGATAAAACACCATAAAAGAAGACAAAATGACATTTGATGAACAACAGACATGTTCATGTTTCCCATCATGTAGTTTATTTGATCAAACTGCATGTAAACTCAAGATGCCATTAGAACATTGTAGTTTTTTGTATTTTGGATTAGTTCTGTTGTTTTCCATCCTGCTTTATTTTGAATTCAGACGTGATTCATCCATTAGAAGGTGATTCTCAACACAACACTTAACACTTACTGAAGATCAGAACAGGTTCATCACAATAGGATCTAGTGTTTCAAGCTTGACTCAACTCTTTTACGAAACCTTCATAGCATTTAAGATTCAAACTGGTGTTTTTTAATGTAACTATGTTGTTTCCTTCCCCTACAGCTTTTTCATTGGTTTGCTAAATACCTGGCAAAAAAAAAAGCCATTGTGAAAAAAGAAGAAGTTGTCCTCTGATGATTCTTGTCAAACCAACTGTTTATTCTATGATGATTAGCCAAAATTTGTCCGTTTCTGTGCAAATATTCATTCTGTATCATAAGTGTGTTGTTAAAAAAGGTGAAATTAAAAGAACATGTAAACATTTGTCAGCTCACTTTTTTCATTGAAAGGAATAGTTAAGCATTTTAGGAAAGGCGTGAGAAGGTTTATACCACTAGCTTAGCACAGACACGATTGAAAGCAGGGGGTAACTGCCTGCCTGGCTCTGTCCAAAGTTAAAAAATACACCTATCAGCATCTCAGTAATAACTTTGTGACTTCTTTGTTTATTCCAACAGAATCAGAAATATAAAAGCTATTTCTCAGCAAACTCCGGCTGTAGTGACAGCACACAGTTTCCCGAGTGTTGTTGTTGTCATGTTTGATACCATTGTACTCTTACAGTGCTTTATACTAAAAGCTGTCATTCCTGGGCCAGATCTAGCAACCTGCACTTTAACTGCTGCACAGAAGTGCTGGGTGGATGAATATACTGCTGTCTGTCACAAAACAGGTGCAGTATTTAACTATACACCCCAATTTTGCATTTCTGTTTGGCTACGGTTTAAAAAAGGGAGATACAATGTGTTGGTGAGTTTCAGAGGTGTATCTAGGTATGTATTTGAACTTTAGACTGAACCACAACGGCCATTTAATAGAGCCTTAAATGACACACACAAAAGATTTAAAATGCTATCAACATTGAAAAGTAACTTTGAGACTGAAATTCAACAGATTACAATGCCAGCTCTGCTGCCATTCTGCTGATTGGGTTGATCAGTGATATCAATCATTATCAAGGTCATGTTAACTAGCTGCGGACAGATTGGATATGTTAGATAACATCAACCCTCACAGGCACTTACCAATCTGAATAAGTCTTCTGTGGTGAAAGCTTTGAATCTAAAAGTGAGTATTCTTGACAGAAGCATGATGGTGATGATCTGATCTGATCCATAGACCATCAGTTAGTGTCCCGAGGAGCTTGACTAACAGAGTAATCCTAATGACATGCCGACAAACGGTACAGAGACACAACACTGACAATCTCAAACATTTTTAATATTTAATCTAATAACATAAAATGAACACAAGTCATTTGAGTCATTATGTCTCAAGTCAAGTCTTGAGTGTTTAACTTCCCAGTCGAAGTCAAGTCTCAAGTCATTTATTTTCTGTCATGTAAAGCTGCAAGTCATTCAAAGCAGTAACTTGAGTCGACTTGAGTCCAAATCACAGTGACTGAAGTCCACATCTCTGAGAGACATGAAAATGGTTTCTATTGTTTTATCTAACTCTGAGAAGGAAAGTAAATAAACAGAACCACAGTAACCATATGTTGAAATTGACCTGAGATAAATGTAAATGTAAATGTGTACAGAGAAATCAAAGAAATTAAACATATGTAGTAAAATGAACAATTTGCATAGCATTTAAATATGTACAAAGAAATTAAAAATGTGCAGGAGTTAAAACTCTGAAAGTTAAAAAATGTGCAGAGGAATTAAATATTCGCAAGTTAACCAGTGCTAAACGTCTATACAAAAACTATATAAAATATAGAAAGTAACTAGAAATAAAAATGTTTTATACAGCTATAAAATATATTAAAAATTGATTGTAACTGTATAAATAAAATGTTTTATACAACTTTAAAGTATATTAAAAATATAAAGTGACCGTAGAAGTAGAAATGTTTTCTACAAATATGAGACAGAACTACAAATGGGGAGGATTGTTTGCAATTAAATAAGGCTGTAAACAGATGAATGAAATGAATGAATGAATGAAATTAAGGAATGAATGAATGAATGAATGAATGAATGAATGAATGAATGAATGAATGAATGAATGAATGAATGAAAGTTACAGTCACTGTGTCCTTGGGCAAGATACTGAACCCCAAATTGCTCCTGAAGGCTGTGCCTTTGATTCGAATGAATGGTTAGCTCCTCAAACTGATGAGCAGTTGGCACCTTGCATGGCAGCCAATGCCATCAGTGTATGAATGTGTAGAATGTAGAAAGCGCTTTGACTGGTCACAAGACTAGAAATGTGCTATATTTACCATTCATTTACCATTTAACCTGCAGTGCACACAGTACCTAGTTGCCACTTGTAGGCAACAAGATTAACAACTACACAGAGATCAGAAAGAACTTGGTGTCAGTTGGGGGTCAGGGTTTATCTTTACCCTGCTGCCTGCCAGCAGGTTAATCTGCCTCAGGTCCATGAGCAAAAACTCTGCAAGATTCGAAACCTTCTCTTGGAATTGAACACTGATCTCTGACCTCCTAGAAGATTGATATATGATATGATTCGACCTTGTAGTGTTTGTGTTGTAGATGGTGGGTAGACCATAACAGTAACAAAGATGATGCTGACACCTAGTGTTGTGTCAGAGCAGTAAATAAACTGCTGTGGATCCGTGCCTTCTTTTTTTCTGTAATGTTGTTGAAGCCACTTTAACGTAGTTCTCATTCCTAGCTACCTGATTCACGACACACATTGATACTTCTAGGAATATTTCATTCTCAACCCATGACCCCTAGGAGGTCCAGAAAGGTACTGCAGGGGGTCCGCCAATTTTTGTCATAATAATTGACTATTTTCACCAAAACAGTGGAGACTGTGAGGGTGCAGACACATATAGACGGGGGAGCTGCCAGAAATTTTGGGCTCCATGACAAAAAAATCAAATTGGGCTCCCTCTGCGCAGCTGTTCACCACATCTCTAGGACCTAACTATCCCTTCAAAAGCTTTACACAACTCTAATTGCAACTGTTTTGCATCTTGTAGTTTAATACTAGTACTAGCACAATATTTACTGCTGGTGATTTGTACACGCATGCAAGTCTGCATACAGTATGCAGTGCAGTTCACTATTTGATGCAAGATTAAAAGCCACCGTAAAAAGGTGCTCAAGGCCATTTTTAATTAACTTTTACTGCCCCAAACACGTAAAAACAAAGAGATAATTAATTTTAGTTATATATACTCAATGATGATGGTTTAATAATTTTATATTGTTGTTTACCTATCTTTTGGGGTCTATTTTTGGGGGGCCCTGTCAGTCGTGGGCCCTTGGAATTGTCCTAACTTTTCTCCCCTATACAGCGCCCCTGCATATAGGCTAAAAACCTAGTGTATAAGTATAGATTGATAAGGTTGAATCAAAGTCGAATAAATGCTTTAAGTGTAAAACACTTAATGAATTACATGTGGGGGTCCCTGTTTTGTTTGTCTCTCGTTCAAGGGGTCCTTCGGCTGAAACAGGTTAAGGAACCCTGCTCTACAGTTTCTTTTTGGAGTCCCTCCATCATACATGTCACTTCCCTCACGTACAGTAAAAACTCATCTACCCACAATGCTTTGGCAGCACTGTAATGTCCCTTCATCCTCCGTGTGTCCGGGGCTCCGGGCCTGCTTTCCATCCGCTCCGCCCCGCCTCTGTGCGGTCGCGCCTCCCGTTCAACAACGCCCCCTCCGTCCGTCCCTCCAGCCCGTCCCTCCGCTCCATCGTGTGTTCCTCCGTGTTGACACCGTCCGTCCCGGTCTCTCCATCTGCTAAACCGAATTCAAACCAACTTTTTGAAAAAGTGCTCCAAACATGGCTTACACGACTGCGGGCGGAATCAAGAAGAAGGTCTGCTACTACTACGACGGTACGGGACTTGTGAGTGTCTGAATGAGGAGCCAGCACCGGCGGCATCTGGCAGGCTAGCGCTAGCCGCTTAGCTCGGTGTGTTTAGCTGCTGAGGAATGGATGGCTAGCTGCTAACGTTAATGACACCGCTTCAGTAGTATCACCCTGCGTAATAAGTGGTTAAAAAAACACGCAGCTGACCTCAGATGGACCTTACACCTTACGTAGAGCGAGCAGGAGTATGAAAATGGACGTCAAATAAGAATATATTAATGTTGAAGATAATTTAATTAGTCAGACGCAACACTGTAATCCCACGCTCATTATCAGCATGTTTGAGCCATAATTTCAGCCGCGGGCAGAGTTTAGTAATACAAAACAGTATAATAATAATACAATAATACATAATGATGACGACAAACTTTGAACTCAGAGTTAGCGGTACATGTTTGAAGGCGCACAGAGATGGACAAGTGTCGGAGGCTCGGTGTGTTCAGGCCTAATGGATGCAGCGCTCCTCGGTGTTCACGGCTCAGTGGGTCCAGATGAGCGGGCGGTGTCAGAGGAAACACAGTCCTGACCCACACACAGTGTGCTGAGCTGGCTCCATGTTCATTTACAACAGAGCAGCGCCACAAAGCGTCACCTGATGATCATGATGGTGACCATCCTGTCAGTGTGACCACACTCACGTCTCAGTTCTGGTCCACTGGGGAGGATTTAGTTCCCACTGTAGATACCAAAGATTCTTCTTTCAGGACATTCTACAATCCATTAATACACAGTTATGAATATTATATTTCATGTCCAGGGCCCCAAATCTAGTGCAGCACCCAGCACATGATCAGAAAACTCAACACTTAACTTAACACACACACGCACACACACGACTCATAACACTTCTTATCAGTCATGTGGTTTTGAACTGCTTCTGTTTCCCTTTGCAGGCGACATTGGAAATTATTACTATGGACAAGGGCATCCCATGAAACCCCATCGTATCCGGATGACTCACAACCTGCTTCTGAACTATGGACTGTACAGGAAAATGGAGATCTATGTATGTTTTCAAAGAATTCAATGACTGAAAGACGTCCTTCATTCTGCACGTTAATAAAAACATGAGTGCGGCTGCAGTCGTCCTCTCTTCTCCCTCACGGTTCACGCAGCTGCTTTTGTTTTTCCTCTTTCAGAGGCCGCACAAGGCCACAGCAGAGGAGATGACCAAATATCACAGCGATGACTACATCAAGTTCCTGCGCTCCATACGGCCCGACAACATGTCGGAGTTCAGCAAGCAGATGCAGCGCTGTAAGCACAACAGAGTCTTTGACATTTACACTCATTCTAATAGTTTATTGTACGTTATTATACATTATGTATTATTATATGTACAATGTTGGTTAACTGTCACGTCTTTGCGCAGCCACCTGCCGTTAGCCGGACTGCAGCACCCCTCTCCCAACACAATCACTGATAGTTAATTGCCAGTAACCATAATAATCCCCTCACTCCCCTCACATCACATATGTCTAACAGGATATACAGTGGTCCCTCGTTTATCGCGGGGGATACGTTCTAAAAATAACCCGCAATAGATGTAATCCGTGAAGTAATCAGCTTTATTTTTTACTATTATTATACATGTTTTAAGGCCGTAAAACCTCTAACCACACATTTTTATACACTTTTCTCAGACAGGCATTAACATTTTCTCACATTTCTCTCTTATTTAAACACTCTCAAAGTTCAAACTTTTGCAGATTTAACAAAAATAAGTACAATGGGGCGGTCGGTAGTGTCGTGGGTTGTGAGGCTACAGTCCTCGCTGCAGCTGGCCCCGGTTCAAATCGCGCATCAGAGGGCCCTTAACTGTGTGCCATTCCCCCTCTCTGTGCTTCCTGTCTATCATTAAAGGCATAAAGGGCAAAAAAACCGTATTTCACAGTTTCTCTGGCAGTGCCTCTTTGTCCAGGCGCTGCTCTGTGTAACGGCTTTTTCCTCTGAAGACCTTGGTGCAGGTGTTTTTTTTTTTCCGAGTGCAGAACATACAACGCATTTTGTACAGTACTCCCTTAGTTAATCAGGACGCCGATTACAATGCGCGTTCATACTGTACAGTACACTGTAAAAAAAAAAGCATGCAAAATTACACACACAAAAAAAACGCGAAACAGCGAGACCGTGAAAGGTGAACTGCGTTATAGTGAGGGACAACTGTACTGAAATATTTAACTTACAGAGAAACTTGTGAGCGCTTTGTGTGTTTGCTCTTTAGTTTAAAAGTCAGTAAATCAGCTAAATTTAGTCAACTGGTCTTCATTTGAATCTTTCAAATCAAATTAGGATGTCAGGAACATCCCTAGTTCTCACAGTCATTTTCCAATTAATTTTAAAGTCATGATCAATTCATTAGTTGATTAATTGTCCCATGTTTTGTCTGACAAACACTCCAAAGCCTAAATGTGGGCACAGGTATGAAAAGGAGATAAATACATCAACCTCATGTGAGTACACAAGAGGAAAGACATCAGTCTGAGGATGATCACAGCCAGATTCATGTTTGTGACCACCGATAGTAAGCACCCTGCACCAGCTGAAAACACTACAAACAGTGGAAACATCCAGTTTCAGAGTGAAAAGTCATTGAACTCTATTCATGCTGACAACAAGCTGCCGTTGTTCTGTTGATGCGCTCACATCCATTACTGATCAATCTTCATTTTCATCTTGCAGTCAACGTCGGAGAGGACTGTCCTGTGTTCGATGGCTTGTTTGAGTTCTGCCAACTGTCTGCTGGAGGCTCTGCTGGTAAGTCCAAAAATACATCCACCCTACAGCCCGGAAAATTTAGGGCCACCAGTTCACCTGACTTGTAACATAACATTACGTTACACTGTGTAACCACGTTAGACATCCTGACAGCACGCTGCTGTGCACATTATGAAACCAGAGCTTTACTTCAAGACGTGTTTTGTTCCGTCAAAGATTTTCTGTGTGTGTTTGTGTGGAGCTATAACTAAGAGGATTTCATGCTTTGAAGTCTTTAAGAAATGGAATTCTCTATAAATTTGAATAAAAAATGCTAACAGAATCATTTCTGGTATTAAACATTAAAGACCATAAAATCAGTTTCAAATCCAATCCAGTGCATTTCTAATGTTAAATATTCACGACTAAACAAACAACAGCTGAAAGGCTTCTGCCTCATCAGGCTGTGATTTCTTCATTTTGATTGACAGCTGACAACAACAGTCACATTGTGATTCAGATGAATCCTGATTGGTGCGTGTGATTTCTTCATTTTGATTGACAGCTGACAACAACAGTCACATTGTGATTCAGATGAATCCTGATTGGTGCGTGGAAATATATTTAACCAAACCGACTCGTGAAAACATGAAAGCAGTGAGAAGAGCACAGACGGACATGCAGCCGTTAAATGAAGCCTCTCACTGAGTGACGTGGTGCTCCATCACTCACACTAACAGGCGGCTTCAGAGACAAAGTTTTTCACTGCTTTTAATGAAGGCAGCATTATTGATTGGCTCGCTGGCTGTCATTACTCCTTTAGACTGACAGTATGATGGAATGACGCGGCCTCTCATGAAAGTCAGCTTTCACTCAACTACAAGGACTTTTTCTCACTGCCCCGCAAACGCAAATTTTCACTGCCCCACACTTCCCACTTTCCTTAAGTACAGTAGGTGGTACACATTTACACACAATTTAACAGTGCAGTGATGTGGAAGAGAACGCATGGATTAACAATAACCAAGAAGGTGCAGCTTAATTAGCAAGTGCATCATTTGTGACATGTTCTGACAAAGCAACACTGCAGCTTAATGTCTTCACAGTGTTCAGTTAATAGAGTCACCAAGGGTACAACATATGGAGAAAGTGCAAAAAAACACAATGCTGCATATTTTTCAAAAGGTTACTCTGAATGTAGACATGTACACATGCGGCGTTATGACATATTAATGTACATAACTCCAGAAATAACTCAGAGTTAAATTGTATGTTTAGCTGTACAGGTCCATGTAAGGTACCTGCCACCTGGGAATGTTTCATAAGCTGTGTTTGGACACCGCAGGGTGGAAAGTTTTGTGCATCTGTGGCAGCAATAACAGTAATGACAAATACATGAAAACCAGCTGAGAACACGTCAGACCATTTGGTGTGTCAGTTAACGTGAGCCATACGATACACCAACCAGCGTTTAAGTCTTTAAATCCTGTTGGGACACAAGTACAGGCCCTGTTTCATCTGTCACAGTGATGATAAACTATGAGTCATGTGCGAGCATTTGTTAAAAACTGTCAGATTTCACTAAACCACACGTGTGTTTTCTCTCGTGCGCAGCTGGTTCAGTGAAATTAAACCGGCAGCAGACCGACATCGCAGTGAACTGGGCTGGAGGACTTCACCACGCTAAGAAGTCTGAAGCCTCTGGATTCTGCTATGTCAATGACATTGTGCTGGCCATCCTCGAGCTGCTCAAGTGAGTTTCACCAGCAAGAAATATGTCCACTAAAATTACAAAATGTCCGTCCACTTAAACGGAGAAGAAGTGAAGTTTCAGCGCTCTGACCTCCATGTGGTTTGTCTTAAACTCACAGTTTGTACTGATCCCAGCTCTGCCTGTGTGCCTCTCTCCCAGGTACCACCAGAGGGTGCTGTACATCGATATCGACATCCACCATGGGGACGGCGTGGAGGAGGCCTTCTACACCACAGACAGGGTCATGACCGTGTCCTTTCATAAATACGGGGAGTACTTCCCTGGAACCGGAGACCTCAGGGTGAGCCTCCACCTTGTGGCACTTTGCATGGCTAGTATTAGCAGAAAGGATTTTTCTCTTTATGTTTGACATAATAGTTTTTCCTCCATCACTCTGTATTGAGTATTCAGCTAAGGAAGTGGTGGATCTGTGTCTCTGTATTTAGGACATTGGAGCTGGAAAAGGCAAATATTACGCCGTCAACTTCCCTCTGCGTGATGGCATTGACGATGAGTCATACGAGCAAATCTTCAAGCCTGTGAGTACGACACGTATGAAACATCCACATTTCAACCATCATGGAACAATTGTCATGTTTGCTCAGAAGTTCTCTTGACCCTAGAGGGTCTGCAGAAGTACTGCAGTATTAGAAGTACTAATATTTAACTTTCTACAAAATAATTTGTGAGAATTAAAGTAAAAATCGAAGCATTAATATGCAATAATAAGCTACGTTTGACTAATTTACAGAATAACTGATGCAGTCTGACAGAACGTGACCAGCTGCTATCGGAGGGAAGGAAAGGTGTAGGCTTAAACACAGGAGTTCGTTCTTCGCTGTGAAATGAACATAAATCAATAACGTTACTAAATAATATGAGCTACTAGTTTGATAATAAGTGAAGCTGAATGGATGCCAATGAAATGAAAATGGTTATATGGTAATGATGTTGTTGGTGACAGCTTTCACCTCAGCTCGACTGAGCATTTGAACATTTAGCAGCTGAAGAGCCATCCAGCCTCAGGAATACCTTTCTTCATCTTAACCTGTGTGGCGTTCTGTTGGTCTGCTGCTCTGTAAAGAACTTTGTAAACTCCATGATGTCTATATCTGACCCCCTCCTCAGTGTGACTCTCTGCTGTGGCCCTGCAGGTGATGGCTAAGGTGATGGAGATGTACCAGCCCAGCGCTGTGGTTCTTCAGTGCGGTGCAGATTCTCTCTCAGGAGACCGCCTCGGCTGCTTCAACCTCACCATCCGCGGTACAGACGCACTGTAGATGACAACCGTTAGCAGGAGTCACAAACCATGCTGGAAGTGTTACATGGTGTGTCTCGTTTCTACCAGGCCACGCCAAGTGTGTCGAGTACATGAAGTCCTTCAACCTCCCGCTGCTCATGTTGGGCGGAGGAGGATACACCATCCGCAACGTGGCCCGCTGCTGGACCTACGAGACCGCGGTGGCTCTGGATACAGACATCCCTGATGGTTGGTCACAGATCTCTAAACACATATAAACATGTAAATAAATGATAGAGCAGAGCTGCAAGACTCCCTCCATGTGGCAGTAACACAAGAATAAAGCAAAATCTTAAATTAGGACAATCATAAGAACATGGCCATAAAATAAAACGTGTTGCTCCACTTCCCTCACTCATTAGCCTGTGGTGTCGGGAATGGAGGGGGGCGGCAGTGGGAAATGTGTGGGTTGTTTGCGGTGGAATATTATCTGACTTCACCTCTGCGTAGGGACAGCCTGATTGCTACCTTTACCTCGCAGGGCGCTGACTCAGCACACCGTTCCACTGAGTGTGTGTAACATAAAGACAGGGGGTGTAATCACAGCCTGTCCAATGGGCCAGCAGTTCTCTTAATGGAATTTCAGGACATTAACTGACCTCCCCACTCGTTCCAATCCATCCTCCCCTCAGCGAGGATCAGTGGAGGTTAGGAAGCCGCAGTAAATCATATTAACGGCGGCGTTATCGCTGCTTTTTCATTCCAAACGGCTCATAATTTGACACTTTGTTTTATCTGCGGCACGTAAATCTCCTCCAGGTGTTCGTCTTCGCTAAGTTTGCTTACTTTGCTCGCTGATGTTTCTATTGCAGAGCTGCCATACAATGACTACTTTGAGTACTTTGGGCCCGACTTCAAGCTCCACATCAGCCCGTCCAACATGACCAACCAGAACACACAGGAGTACATGGACAAGATCAAGTATGTGCTTTCACTTCATAGCAGAGCTGTGGTGCGTTCGGGATGCTTATTATTTTAAGTGGTGATCATGAGGCCATGCTTTGATTAGAATCTTATGTGTATTCTAGCATTTTTTCTGCCTGTCATGTCGGTGCCATGGTTAGGGTTACGTGATGTTGTTCCCGTGTTGGAGTTGGTGTCTGATTGTTGGCTTTGTGCATGTTTGTTCAGGCAGCGTCTGTTTGAGAACCTGCGGATGCTGCCTCATGCTCCTGGAGTGCAGATGCAGGCCATCCCAGAGGACGCCATCCCTGACGACACCGTGGACGAGGACACCGAGGATCCTGACAAACGCTTGTCCAGTAAGAGCCGCTCACTGTCCCTTCTCTTACAGTCAGGAGTGCTTCACAGTGTCATGCTTCACGATAATTATGTTTTTTTTAATGTAGCATATCCAGTTTGCATTATAACTGACCTGTTTTACTGAACAAACCTTGCTGTGTTACTGAACAAACTGTTTAGCACAGCTCAGAACATGTCATTAAGTTTCTATACAAACTGTCCTGACGCATGTAAACTGTGCCAGAGTTCACAAACTGCTTTGATATGAAGTAATGGAAACATGACTGAGTGCTCCCGAGTGGAACATGGACAATGAAAGCCATGAATGAGTGGAGTTACAAGTTTTCACAACATGTCCATGCAAATGTTTTACAATAAAAGTGATATGAAAAGTACATTTCAAAGGACACAGTTAGGTTCATGTCATTAACCTGAGTGTTCTGTGTGACTGCAGTCCGAGCCACGGATAAGAGGATAGCCTGCGACGAAGAGTTCTCTGACTCCGAGGACGAGGGCGAAGGAGGAAGGAAAAACGTGGCCAATCACAAGAAGGGAGCCAAAAGGCCCAGAGTGGACGAAGACAAGAAGGACGGAGAGGAGAAGAAGACAGGTTGGGTGTTCTCCACTCGGACACTGAGGGATTACTCCACAGTGACGATAATTCAGTCATTTCTATGTTTTCCATCCTAATGCAGAGATAAAGGAGGAGGAGAAGACGAAGGACAGCAGTGTGGAGAAGACGGACTCAAAGAGGTGACAACTCTCTAAATGTTTGTCAGATACAACTTCTGTATGTACTCATGTCTTCTTCAGATGCACTTGACAGCACCCCAGTGCTGTTCTCAGTTCACTTTACAGTTTAGAGTACAGTCTGCCTTCTGCAGTGACTGTCTGTGTAAACCTACCCCTGGCTCGGGTTCTGGTGCTTGTTCTGGTTGTTTAACTGCAATATGCAGACTGGCGACAGTGTGCTATGTTCACTGTGTGCACAGGAGGCGTTTGAGCTGCTTGTTTCAACCGTCTGTCTCTCACTCGTCTGACTGAATGGATCATTTTTTCATTTTTTTTTTCTAAATCAAAATGAGCTACAGACAAATTCTGACCAAATAAAATTCTTTTTTATTTGTAGGAAAAAAATCTCTCTTTACAGAAACCCTCAAACAGTTTGTGTTCTTATTAGTGCTGTCAACAAGCAGCTGATTTGACCATTACCTTTCAGCTTGAAGTATGAGCTAACTGAAAATAAAAACATGAGATGAGAAACAAGATGATAGCTCATTAACCCTTTAATGAGTCCATGGCCCCGGGAAACGGCGAGGTCCGGGCCGGTGAGAGGTTCCACGTGGGGATCCTCCTGCGCAGTGCGGCCGTCCCTGACCCACCAAGATGAATCCCCCGTGCAGACTGCGCAGAAGTTGCGGAGAAGTTGCGTGAATCCCTGTGAATTAACAAATTCAAGTTGCGTTGAAGTTGCAAATCGTGACATCGTGAATTCCTGGAGGGTCTGTGTTATGGTATCATTTACGGTACAATCAGGCCTGATGCCGATTACCGCGTGTGTGTGTGTGTGTGTGTGTGCGTGCGTGTGCGCGTGCGTGTGCGCGTGCGCGTGCGTACGCGCCACAGAAAGGCAGACGCGGCAGTCGAAGCTGCAGCCACAACGTGACCTCATTCTAATGGAAAAAAGCCTCACACCAGAGGTCCTCTGGTGTGAGGCTGGTTTCCCCAACAGTTTGAGGGGAGGCTGAAAAGATTAAAACGAGTTCTGAAAAGATAACACAGAATAGCCTGCGTCTGTGTGGTTTGGTTAAAGAGAGTTTGAGAGACGAGACGTGACGAATTTGTTTGAATTTGAGTCTTTCCTCGTAGTTTCAAACTTCTCAAAGCTCCAGGGCAGACCTTTTTATGTATTTGGTGAAGTCTTAAGTTATTTCCAAAGGTGATATTAGGCTTGTCTCAATCTCTGGGATCAAATCTAATTATGACCACACAGGCATCCAGGAATTAAACAAGCCTTTTTCCAAGCTTGGCCTGAGGGAAGCATATTTTTACACTTCAAGTCTATTTTCTTGTGTTTTACATGCAGAGCTCCAGTTATTATGCTCTAAAGACTTCCTGCATAGACACGCTGTCTGGATGCAGCCCATCATTATCTAGTGCAGAAGAGGAGTCCTACATTTCCTGTCCATGTGGTTTCCAATGAGCTTATTATGACCACCAACCCGACAGCGTGAAGTCCACACTGACCTTCTGTCAAACGCTTCAAGATCTTGAACACTCGTTGACATGTTAATCTTCAATATACATTTTCCACATAACACAGATGGTTCACCCTTCTCCCCAAACCTCCACCTGAGATCAACTCTCTTCTGTTTTTCTCTTTGGCAGTGTGAAGACCGAACAGACCAGCAGTGCCTGAATTGTTCTTCTCATCCACACACACACACACACACACATGGACGGTGCTGTCCTCCCTCAAGGATCTGACTCTTCACTGAATCCCAGCCAGAAGCATTATATTTATTATGACTCCATTTTCTACTTGTAAATGTCTTGTGAATTGTTAGCACCTCTCTCTCTCTCTCTCTCTCTCTCTCTCTCTCTCTCTCTCTCTCTCTCTCTCTCTCTCTCTCTCTCTCTCTCTCTCTCTCTCTCTCTCTCTCTCTCTCTCTCTCTCTCTCTCTGTGTGTAGAGTCATTGGATTTCTTAAATCCACCACTTGAATTTGCTATACCACGTCCTTTGATACCCTTTGAACTGTTTTATTCCAATGTGCTCGACCTTCTGAAGGAAACCTGGACTTTTCTTGTTTTTAGTAAACTGTGGGTAGATGAAATTATATTGATTCCATGTCTAAATTTTTTAATATTTTGCATTTGTCAATAAAACTTTTTATATCATCTCTTCGTGACGTGTGTTGAAACGTGTTCTCTCGGTGTGTGTGATGAGGCTGTGCTGCCACACAGGGGCGCTGCCATCCAGGAAAACTGCAGGCTCAGCGTTCATATGCTGGAGGTACGGCAGCGGATGGATTTGGTGACATTCCATGTTTGAAATTAGCTTTAATCTATAGCAAAGCTCATTATAAGACACTTCCAGCATGAGTTATTATCTGTGGTGAGTTCGGCGTACACACAGCGCAGCGAAAGTCATGTCAATGCGGTGAAAACTGTCTTTAGCGGCGGGAAAGCTCGTTGCTCCCGCCGTCCATCACCGGGTTGAATGGAAACTGACCCAGAAGACGACTCCGTGAGTAAAGTTCTTCCAGGCTGTGTCTCCTTCGACACTTAAGCTATGCCGAATGGAAAAGCGTCTCCTAATTACCAGGACGTGTCCACGCATTGGGCTCTATCAGGAATGTGCGCGTAGCGGTTAAATCAAGTAAAAGTGTCAGAGTTTTGAATGGAGTTTGTCCTGTGCAGACAACCAGAGACAGCTAACTACACCTTTATAGCCATGTTAACCTTCTGCTGTTAGTTTGCCAGTGCAGAGATTCATGGACGACCATCACTGAGGTAGGATGGTGTTTGCAGATGACACACTTAAATCTAATAAAATGGTGCAAGGTGACTCAGGAACTGAGATGACTTTGCTCATCTTCAGTCTGCTTTGGATGCGACCGACATGAAGCAGTGCACACTGTCCATCAGGTTTGTTATTGATCACTGAACATCTGATGGTGGAAACATGATCTGTGACTTCACATGCATAATGTGATCACTGTGCAGCTTCTGTGACTTGTTTGCATGTGTGCTGTGTGTTGTACCCACTGTACTTATGTTATGTCATATTTCTCAACATGGAACTGAGTTTTAACGTCTTCCAATGAAACATTTCTAAATATCCAAAAGTCAGCTTGGAGTAGGCTGTACTGACAGTGTAACGTGACTGTTTAACTTCCTCCGTTGAAGTCTGTGATTACAGATGATGAGTCATGGTTGCACTTGTCAACATATGAGATGTGTGCCTGGGCGAGCTGAAAACAGAATGTGTTAAAACCTGCTTGCACTACATTATGTATTCACTCCCAGTAAAGTCTGGATGGCTTCGAGTGAGCGTTTCCTGTTTCGAAGCAGGTCAGACTGATAAACTGACTGTGCAGATGTGTTCGCTCAGCCAGTAGAAAACTGTTGCAGTCGTTTTGGATATCGTTCTGTACAGTTTTACTAGCAGATTACGAGTGTGTCATATTTATTTATCACATCCTTTTTGACTTGGCACACAATATTTTAGACAACAGCAATTCTTCCAATCTTAAGTCACCAGTTTGTTTGTTTTCTTCATTCCTTCAACGTGATAATTACAAATCCAGCTAAACTAAAATAGATTAGACTAAAATTGATGTTTGGGGGCAAATACCTGCCACCCAGGTCCAAAAACCTTCCCAGAAAACTTGAGGATTTATTGCACATTTGTGTAATTCTCAGATGTCCGCATACTTTTGGCCATACACTACACAGATTACGTTATATAATAACGTTTAAACCCCACAGAGCTGCTGCTTTTCCAAGCACGGGAGACACAAAATAACGACAGATGCAGCTCAAATTTTATTCACATTTATTTTTTGCTTTTAGTGTGCTCACAGAAAATTAGAACACCTTAAGCAGAGGAGTTTAATAGCATTTTTTTGTAAGCAAAGTTACATTCCATCTCTAAGTCAAACTGGTCAAAGCTTCTCCAGTATTTACAAAAGGAAAAGAAAGAGAGAGAGAGAGAGAGAGAGACAAGATGCTACACAAACATTTGCATCTGATAGATTCCTTAATTTTTGTCAAAGACCACTGAAAAAGCATCGCCTGCTGTAATCAAAAACATACCACAGTATATAAACAGTTAACCATTCCACTTATCACAGCTTGGTTTTTCTTTTTTTTCCGAGTTCAAAATTGCTTAAGAAGGTCTTTCTGGGCTGACGTTTTTTTCGTTTTGCGCGTTGTTATCTTACAAAAATGAGCGGGTGGAAAAAGAGCTGCAAACTTCATGTGCTTCTTGAGATCAAGATTTTTCATTTTGTACAATAATCACAGTTAAAAACACCCCGCCTATACATACTTACATTTTTATTAAGGTCATAAAACCAACAAACAATAAAGCCTATACAACTTGTATTTCTACTGAATCACTGACTGGTACAGCTAATGAGAAGTGAAAAGCCTCCTATGAGTTTATATGTCTTCCTAAAAAACGCTAACTCTGGGATGTCTTGTGGTCGTATTTTCAAAAAGGTCTTAGTGTTGTAAACTGTATGGTGTATAATAGATGTTGGTCTCATAGTTTGTTTTAAGACTACTCTTTCCATAATAGTCTGTGGCACATTTCCCAGGCCCCCTTCCTCCCCTAACCCTCCCTGAACCCCCCACTCTTCATTTACAGCTCACCCCCTCGTCTCCTTCATACCGTGGGCATGTCCATACCATTTTGTTTACATTTTGTATAAAAATTCAAAAGGAACAAAACCAAAAAAACAAAAACAAAAGTAATACTGATGAAAAAATATATGGCAGAGTGTGGATGTATTTATCTGTTGTACAAGTTGAAGCCACCCACCTCCCTTAGCCCGTCGTAATGGAAGTAACAATGGACCGAGATGGGTTTTGTGTAAGGGGGAGGGGAGGGAATGGAAACCAAAAATGTAAAAAAAAAAAAAAATGAAGAAAAGCTTTAAAATATCCCTGGTTGTAGACAAGTTCTTCAAAGCCAGGACCTGGCATCACTCCAACATACAAACAGGGAAATGTTCTTTGATTATCTTTTTTCTCCTTTTTTTCCCCCCAAATTTCTTCTCTCCACGTTTACTCGGCGGCCTCTGCGGCTGCAGCCGGGGCCTCCGCTGACGCTGCCTCTTGCGAGGCCGGGGCGGCCTCCTCTGTCTTGGGCGCCTCCTCAGCCGGCTTCTCCTCGGCCTTTGGCTCCTCTGCCTTTGGCTCCTCGGCGGGCGCGGCCTCCTTGGCCTCCTCAGCTGGTTTGTCTGCCGGTGCTGCTGCTGCAGCAGCTGCCGCCTCTGGTTTGGCCTCTACCTCCTCCTTGGCCTGCTCGGCAGCAGGTGCAGCCTCCCCCTCAGCAGGCTTGGCCTCCTCACCAGCAGCCGCGGCTCCTTCCTCTGCACTCTCGGCCTTGGCCTCCTCTGTGGAGGCCGCTGCAGTGGTCTCCTCGTTCTCGGCTCCCTCTCCAGTCTCCTTCTTGGTCTTCTTGAAGGAGAAGCCGCTGAGCTTGAAGGACTTCTTGAAGGAGAACCTCTTCTTCTTCTTCTTTGGGGTTTCATTGCTGGTGGAAGGCGTGGCGCCATCCTCCGCCTTGGCAGCCGCCTCACCCTCGGCAGGAGCGGGAGATGCAGCCTCTACCTTCTCCCCTTCTGCGGCCTCTTTCTCAGCGGGGGCAGCCTCTGCCTTCTCAGCCTCCTCTTTGGGTGCCTCCTCAGCTGTGGCGCTGCCGTTGGCCTGCACCTCCTCTTTGCCATTCTCGGCTGCTGCAGGAGAAGCATCCCCGTTCGCTTTAACATGGCCATTTTCCTAAGAAAACACAAACAGTAGCCGTTAATGCCATGCACAGAGCCGACATGATTTAAAGCCGGCCAGTGCCACTGATGGACACCAGGGGCAGCAGACACCATAAGATCAGCCCCGACAAAAGCAGACTGACTTCAGCCTGCACTCTGGACTCTACTTTGAGGCTTTCAGAGACTTTACATGGAAACAATCAAACACAAATTAACAGCCATGCTTCAGACTAAACAGTGCAACATGTTTCCTGATCGATCGCCCTGGATTTCATTCAGATCTAGAGCCAGAGTGAGCGCAGTGTCTTAACTGGATCGCAAGGGGTCGGTGCTTGGTCGCTCGAAAAGCGGAGCGCCAAAGCAAAGCAGCTGCTCATTAAAACAGCAGATGCTCATTAGATTAGTCCAGCCGATCACCGAGAGTTCAGACACACGTCCTAAAATGTAGGAAAGCTAAACTGGGTTCTGACTTGTATGTTTTCTCTTTTTTTTAGTCCAAACTCTAAAATTGAGACCAGCTCAAACCTCCCTCCCTCCCTCCTCTCTCTCTCTCGCTCTCCGGGGCGCACCACTGGCTCCGAGCCTCTGTCTCCCCTCTTGTGTGATAGCAGGCTGCCATCTCCACTTTCTACTCGAGCATCTGTAACAAAAGGAGTGGTGCTCGGAGCACACGGAGCCTTTGTTGGCGTCGCGCATCTCGTCTTATTCAGCTATTTTTCCAAATTACGACCAAGAGGAGAGTTCGATCAGAAACACAGCACTTCATTACTGAAACAAAAATGATTTTTCTTTTGCAGGAAATCTACCAAGAAACCATTCAACACATGACTTGAACCAAATCCAACCATTCAAAGTGATTACATGAAGAAAAGATTCAAACAGATTCCTCTAAAATATCAGCGCATTTACTCACATTTCCTTTTAATATAGCTCAATATTGCGCCACGATTTTCACAAAAAAAGAAAAAAAAAGAAATCTCAAATGATCAACTGTTGCTAATAATCTATAATCTATTCCAAATTTAAAAACAAGTCTCTCCATTTAGTTTAAACTCCCACTGCGGAGCTCCATTCAATCTATCCACAA
Source organism: Collichthys lucidus (assembly GCA_004119915.2). Classification (NCBI taxonomy): domain Eukaryota; kingdom Metazoa; phylum Chordata; class Actinopteri; family Sciaenidae; genus Collichthys; species Collichthys lucidus. The sequence goes on from CM014086.1 coordinate 16,695,736, forward strand.
TTACGCACGGATTGCGCCCTAGGAGCGCAGCCCCCCTCTCCAGAGCGAGCAGATTGTCTCCTGATGGATGCGAAGAGCTGGATGTTAAAATATCATTTACCTGTCCGTTGGTCTTGGTGGGTGAAGCAGCAGCCTCTCCGGGCTTGTCAGTCGCGATTTCAGCCTTTGCAGCTGCCTTTGAAAATTGCGCTCCCATGCTTTTCACTCCAACAAAGAAACTGAACCGATCCAAAAAAAAGCGAACAAAGACCCGCAAGCTTCTTTGTTGAAACTCAAAGCTCTTCGCTGCTGTCTCCCTCTCTGTGCGCAGAGAACCCCAAAAGTTCACAGAGAAAATGTAAAGCAAAGTCCAGTGAGAGTGAGCAGGCTTTTTGTAAATAGTAGGAAAAAGCTGGCAGCTCAGGAGAAGTAATAAAATCCCAGATTGGTGGCCGTGTCGCTGTAGACAGGCTGCAAAATGGAGAAATTTCCCTTGTTGCTAATAAGATGCGGAGTCCAACGCCCAAGTGAAGAGATGAATGGGCGCTTCGAGCGATGACTGTGCCGCACTCAGATTCAGCCAATCACAGCTCGGAGCTCAGAGCGGGGGGGCGGGGTTTGTGAAAAGGGAGTGAACAATAGATTGTAGCGCTGCGTTTGGGGCACGTAGGAATAATGGAATGTGAAAAAACTTGGCAACTTTTTCACGAAATCTTTGGAATGACAGCTTGTCAAACCAGATGCTGACTTCTCTTCTGTTTGAATGTGACATATTATAACTTAATAAAACAAACATATCTGAAAAGTTTAGTTTTTGCCTTCTTTTTGCAAACTTCATTCATACAGTCGTAGTTAAATAAATAAATGTATGGCGTACAGCTCTTAGACAACGTTAACTATGCTGGTTATATCATTTCAGGCCTCCGAATCCATTAATTGAAATGAATTTTATGACTTCTGTGTTATTTATATTTTGTCTTTAGGGTTATTTTCACGTCAACTAATATGTAGAGACCTGTGTCTGTTTTGACTACAAGGCTACAATTCATTATGTAAGAAATACATTTTGTTAACGGCAGTTTTGGATCACCTCAAAAATTCAGGACTTGCCTCCAAATCTGACCTGTAGGATTCCGACCTGAACTGCAACAGCGTTGAATTTAAAAGAAACAACAGACCTGATCCAAGCGGAGTCTGAGGACAGACAGGTGTTATTAGTTTAGACTAAGATAAGTAGTAGTAGTAGTGTGAAGAAAGAAAGAAAGAAAGAAAGAAAGAAAGAAAGAAAGAAAGAAAGAAAGAAAGAAAGAAAGAAAGAAAGAAAGATACACAGTGTAGTGGACCCAGTCATACCTATGATGCCTCACATGATCAGAGATGATAGCAAGCGTAGACCTGAGGCGATTGATCTGGATCTTACCCGATCCTCATGAGACTGAACATGTAATAATGTGGACCTGCCCCAATCCGAGTCTCAGGCTTAGAGGTAGAACCCTTGAAGACCTCTCGACTACACAACAGTTTATGTTTTACAGGAAGTCAGTCAATAATACAGCAGATTGTTGTGTCATATTTTCTGAAGCCGTCACCTGATGAGATGAGTCATTTTAAGGTTTAAATCATAACGGCGTCAAACTGAATTACTCTGAAGTCATTCGGGAACTGAAAGTTGTCATTGTCACTGTTGCGTACTTGTGTCTCCCATTTTTTTGTGTGCCTTAAATGCAGCACTGAAGAGTGTAGCCTCAACTTGCTGCAGCCACAAATGTTCTGCTTTACAAACTGTTCAAATTAGAGAGCCATGTTTATCAGGATGATTAAATACATTTGAATGCTTTCTCGAGGTTGAATGGAATATATTTCCCCAGGTACAGGATGTCATGGTGACAACATTATCATTGTAATATCGCTGTTCTCTTCCCTGTTCCCATTTGCCTCCACTTTTTTCTCATGCATTAAGATGTGATCATTAAAACACAAACACAGGGAGCAGCTTCAGTTTCTGTTAAAAGCGAAGGATCAAGTTTGTATCAGGAAAGTTCTCTGACTGTGTGTGTGTGTGTTGGGGGGGTGGGAGCATATATACCCGGTGCTGTCTTGTTGATGACCATGAGAGTTGGGTGTTCAAACAGGTCCCTCAGCCCACATTTGCAATGCAAAATCCTCCCACAGACACAGTCAACAGTCCCCCCCCCCCCCAACACCCCGAGCAAACACGCCCAGTGCATGACACACAGCGAGGTGGGTTTCACTCTGCTGCTTGTTATCAAGTGCAATGCAAATCTGACTGCTTGGCCTCTCTCACCTGGGATACAATCTACAACAGTTTTTTTTTTTGTAAATGACCTGCGTATGTGTTCTTCCTGCAATCGCGTGTTGCCGTTAACAGACCATCAAAATCTTAATTTCCCATCTTTGACACAGGGTGGACAAAATAACTCAAATCCCTGATGATACAGCGTCACTACTGGTGGCTTCAAAACAAACTAGACAAATGATCAAAATCAAAATAAATTAACCTTCTTTGGTGCCTTCAACCACATTTGCTTTCATATTCAAACTCAATGACCTCCTCACACACAGGGAGAACATGAGATCTTGGTATAAAAAACCCATAACTTTAAAAAATAAACCATCAAAAGTCAACGAACAAAAATGCAAATAAAATTCATTCTGATGAAATGTTTGCAGGATTTCTTCTTTGGGTTTTGGCTGTTGGTCAGACAAAACAGTCTGATGACATTGCATTAGGCTCCGGGACATTACGATGGGTATTTTTTAAACTGTTTTCTGACATTTTATAGACAATCGATCAAATGTGAGAAATAAGTTTCAGAAACCCCCTCAGAAACCAGCCCTCAGTCTGTGGTCAAAAGGACTTTCTTTCTGGGGGAAATAACATTTAACATTTGCTATAAAGGGGAAACCCAAGAAAAGATGTGGGATTCATTTTTGGTTTCCTTTCTTTGAATACATTAGTTTTGTTTTATTATTTTTGTCTCATGATTGTCCACTTTGTCTGGTTAATCAGTTAATCAGTCATCTGACAGGATTTTCATTCATGTGTCAGATAATTAAAAAAAAAGAAGAAGCAAACCATCACTGTCAAGAAGCTGGAAGCAACAAATATTAGTTAGATTCTTTTCCCATTGATCTATGGAATTCATTGACCAGTTACTTGAGCTCTGTGGCTAGTACCCTGGCTAACAACCTAGCATGTGTACCTTTTTAAGTTAAGGGCAACAATGAAACCTCTGGGTGTGTCTGCTGACCTTCACTGGGCCAGTTTTTCTCTCACTGATCTTGGTGAGTTTCGGAGGAGTTTGAATTTTGTGCTAAACTCGCTGCACAAACGAGTCAGTGCAGCTTTCAAAGAGAACTTGTGTATAATTATTTATTGTTACTCTAATTACAGGATATTCAATTTCAGGTGGAAATGAGCTTTTCTGCCACTGAGCTGCTAAACAGGCTCAGAGACACCTGGCTGTCATTGTACCGCCATGATGGTGAAATGCCAAGTAGTGATTACAGAGGAAGACGGAGACATTTCCATGGAGACTCTTTACAGACTGATTTTATTGGTTACATCCTCTTTACATATCTCTACATCACATCACTACATTTCAGAGGCATGTGATGAGACATGATGTGTGTCCACCATCAGATTTAGGGTTTACATACAAGTAGCTCTTCCTTTGATATCTTTTGGTATCGTTTAGGTCATTGTGGGTAATGTAGTAAATCTGTTAATGGAACTGGATGTCGAACTTTGGATGTGTGCATGAATGTGGTGAAGTAAGGGCAGTCAGGATGCTATATTTTTAACTATCGTGGCCAAAAGAACTAACATAACACTATTACCGTGATATCTATTGTTTTTTTCTAAATGTAATTTTTGACTTTTATTACATGTTATTTTGGGAAAATAATTACACTGAGTTATTAGAACTCATATTTTATTTCCATCGTAACATTCCATCTCATACATACGATAAAACTTTACATTTCACTCCACACATTTACAGCTGCTTTGATATCTACATCAATATATACCTACACACACAAAATGAAACAAAATACATAAATAAGTAAAACACAACAAAATAATAATTACAAAAAGTGAAAAACGTCCTTATTGCATTACGGGGTTCCACCTCTTTATAAATGTGGGTCTCTGTACCCTTGTTTATGTATTTGTTCCATCTCATACAGTTCCTATACTGTAAGCCATATATTATATGTTGGTGGTTCAGGTTTCAACCATCTTATTGTGAGACATTTAATAGCGGCTCCCAAGAGTATTTGTATAGACTGTATTATTTACATGATTTCACACATGCATTGCTAATATTATATCAATAATTCATTTTTAAAATATCGGTTATCATCAGTAATGATACATTGTGACGCCGCAAGGTGAAGTAGATCAATTTGTCATTTATTTTAATCACTTATGAGCTGCAGATACAGCATGTTAGATTTGTCAGAAATGCAGCACACACATATCAGTAAAAGAACATACACTGTGATGGTAGATTTTATTGAGAACAGCTACCTCAAGAGGCAGACAGTGTTCAAGCTGTGGCAAAAATATCCAGAAAAACATAATTAGATATTATGTAACATTTATTTGATCGCCATAGTTACTGTTTCTTTTTCAGGTTAAGAATATACATATAGAATGTATGATGGCTTTGTAAAATATGTAGCATTAGTTGACACAGAACTACCACCTCATCTCAAAAATTGAATAGAATATAAATAAAATGCCCCCTGTCCCTTTATATGATATAATGAACAGTAAATAACAGAGGTTGCATACTTTTACTTGTGATATTAATAAATGTTAAATGTTGTAAGAGCGTCCGCCTCCTTCCTAATGTACTAAACAAACAGTTGGATGTTATCAGCAGCTCTCACTGTTGGAGGCATAACAACTAAACACTGTTTGCCAGCTGATGGGGGTTGTTAGTCACCATGGGAGTCCCTAAAGGTGGAGGGGGCTGCATGTGGTTGTCACGTAGAGTCCCAGGAGGAACCCTCCTCTAACCAAAACTCTGCACTCATTGTTCAGAGTGTGTTGACACACACAGTCTGAGTTTTGGTGAGAAAGTGGAAGTGCTCACAGAGTAGGCTGGGTTTCGCCGGGAATGTCTGGTAATTAAGAAGAAATGTTTGTGGTCTGTTTTTTTGGAATCATGTTGTCATGTCAGTAAAGCATGTACATGTGTTATATTATTTCATATCACATATGTTTATCCATATTTGAACGAGGTTCACTTATAGACTTTTATAGACACTTTATTGGTCTTTTATGTGATGCATGTATTATGTTTTAGATATGAGTTGGTGATTGCTGTTTTCAGGCGAACTTACCAATAGCACAGCACCCACCTACTTTAAAATGTTCACGTCCAAATGAAATGAAAGTTCATTCATGCCAGTAGCCGGTCTACCAAACACACGCATAGAAGAGGTTTTAACAAATCCCCAGAGGAGCGGAGCTAAAGGGGAAGTGTGTAGTTTGGCCTGCTTAATTCATTCAAATCACATGATTCTTGTATTTGCAGAGCTGACATGCTGGTGTTGTGAGCAGCAGAAGTGTTAAGGAGAAAGAGGCCGTATCAGCAGGGATGAATGCGCAGGCACATGTCCTTTGCCTACGGAGGCTCATGATGTATGCAAAATGTGCCATACAAGGAAGGAAACACTTGCTTGCCTCTATGTCACTTCCAAACTTTGGTGACTCTACGGAATGGTGATCATAACGTTGTCCATAGTAAACATAAGTGACTGGCTGCTGGAGTGACATTTAAGTGGAAATGGGCTGTTTGTGGAATCATGGTTTGTCATTTTGGAGCAACAGTACATGGCGTAATACTATATATACAGTGTTCCCACGGGTGCTTGAATTCCTTGAAAATGCTTGAATTTCAATTCAGTGTTTTCAAGGTTGTGAAAATGCTTGAATTTTTTGTGAAGTGCTTGAAAATGCTTGAAATTTGTGTGATGTCTATCTCAATATATTGAGGGTTCTGCCGAGAAATAACAGTAGACTACTATCGACACTCTTGTCTGTATTTTGTCTTCCTGGGGCTGGTACAAAGCAAAGCATACTGGTTGATCATCAAGCAGCACTAGCATGTATCTTGTTAATGGACAGGGGCAGTAAGTGTGTATTGGGTCTGTGTGATGGTCCTTGCTGTGAAAGGTTTCCACACACTATCTGCTGATAGACATACTTTAGCCCCCTTCAGCCATTTGTCACTGTTATTGCGCTATGGTAGTTACACAATACACCGCTCACAAGCTGAGAATACAAGCCAATTCACAATTAGTTAAAAATCAAAACAGTCAATCTACCACCATATGAAATAATGCTAATTAGACCCATATTATTATGCCATACAGTGGCACCGCTGCGCTTCCCATGACCATCATGGCAAACACAACTAGTAGGCTACCTATTTAAAGGTGCTGGAAAAATGGAAAAACTGGTGCTTGAAGGTGCTTGAAAAGTGCTTGAATTTTTTCATGAAAAAGGTGTGGGAACCCTGTATATAACATTTGACCCGATATAACCATAGCTTATCAGTTAGCCCTGCTATGTATAGTTTCAGATTTCATTGTAAATGTATTCTCTGTGGTTTTGTAATGGCATACTGTATCTGTATGTATGTAATATATTATGTAATGCATTGTAGAAGAGGGACACATTTCTCTATGAGCAGTTACCTCAATACAACAGAATGTTAAGCAGCATCATGTCAGGTTGTGCTCTTGGCAAGCCGCCCGGCTGTGATCAAACACGATGATGTCCACAAGAAGTTGGCTAAGTAGCTGCGATAACAGGACATGAATGTTTTATGTCCACCTTTGATTGACAGTAGTTGGGTGAACGGGCCTTCTGCAGGAAGTGTTGTCCCTCAAGGAATTCAGCTTGGTTTTAAATCTGGTACATGTACCAGTAGAGGCACGCAATTTCTTACTAGTTGTACATAGGGGAATACCTGAAATATAGCTACAATATATATATGTTACGCTATCATAATACAGCATATCTTTGTGCACAGAGCAAAATGATGCTAAGATGCCAAGCAGAGGGAAAATGGTTTTAAAAAACACTGATCCACAATCGTGGCTCCAAACACGAAGTATTAGGAAGAGAGGCGCTGATCAGGAGTACCTGTTTTCCGCCAAGTTAGATCTGGTTCTTGGACTGGTTTTGTTCAGGATTCAGTCAATAAACAACATTCTTATCTTTACCTGTAGGTACTTAATACCTGAGGATGAACAGAAAATGAAGTTTATTGGGTTACACTTCTGTACCGATGCCATGCAAACCGATCTATTGACCAAACTCACCTGACACTCGATATGTTGACAAAACTTGGCTTGTTTGATGAGACCTGTGCTCCAGGGGACGTTCTCCTGTGAAATCTAACTGATATCATCACATTAAAGCAAGCAGGATGTGACCCCTGTCTTGTATCCTTAGGTGACTAAACATGACACTGGTGCTGACTCGTGTTCTAAAGACAGAGAGAAACTTTAGCTTGTGATCATTGTACACTCCTGTGTTTTGTCGTTACCAAAAACAGCATGTTTGTAGTCCAAGCAGCCAATCCCGGCCCCTCTTACGTTTCAGTTATTTGCCCAGGTAAAAACTCTCTTATCTACATTTGCTTCCTTGTACCTTTATGTTCTGGCACATCATTCCCCTACAGAATAAGGAAATAAGCTTAACTTGATAAGAAGATATAAAATATCTTTATCTATATCGGTTCTAATCATTTGTTTTACCTGCATGTATTAATCTTCATACTGCCCTCAGCCATAGTGAGTAAATCACACAGGTTTGTTGTTCAAAGTTTAGGACTGTTCCATCCTTCATGTGTTATTATCACTAATTGAGTTTTAGTTTTATGGCTTTTACCATCATCATCTTTTTAGTTAGGATAGCGTTCTGGTTTCCTAGTGTCAGTAGTGACTGGTGATGTTTGAGCAGGCTTTGGTTGCAACAATCTGTATGAAGGTGGAATACATGAGCTGAAATGCAATCTTGACTATTATCTGATGACAATTAAGCTTTTTTGAAGTTACCTGCCTTCATATGCAGATCTTCGCTTATAGATATTAATAGAAATGTGTTTTTCCTGTCCTTCTCGTGTATCAGGTTGCTAATCAGACTGCAGAGGAAGTCTTGGCCCAGATGTCTTTATCCTTTTTCCGGATATCCTGACTACACTGGCAGCCCAGAAACTCTAGCCGATGCCCAAAGGCTAAATTGTCATCAGATGATAGCCGATTGGTTTAGAACTTCTTCTTTTTTGGTGAGTACAATCACAGCTTAACATTTAACAGCAGATGATACATTGATAAGCTTATGATACTGAGCATGAACTACACAGCTGATAGCTTTGTAACCAGCACCACACCAGTTGTAATAAATCAATACTTTATTTTTCCTTTAAGATAAGGGAAAAGAACAAATCATTGTTGTGACTTAGTATTTGAGTTAGCATTAATAATAATAACTTTTCCATTATTGTGATTAAAGACATGATCTGGGTGATCATAAAACATACTGTAGTTAAGTTGAGTTGAAAAATTCCCAATATTCCCTTCCCTACATCAGAGTGTGTACTCCTTTTCTTTTCTTTTTTGCATGGTTCCTGACAGTTTTTACATTTTAGTCTGGCTTTAACACTTTTTCCCTCCATGTGGAAAACCCTTTGCCCGTGGTCAGTGTTCCATCAGTGACCAGCTGAGTAAGCAGAGAACAGGGGAGAGTTGGAAGCAACTGAGTGATGGAGCACCGTGAATGGCATTGCACAAAACACCAGGGAGGAGCCCACTGACCTGTCTGAATGGGACAAGGACAGGAGGAGAAAAGGGGCTCTTTAAAACTCAATCTGGCCAACCGTAAATGTTTGTCCACAGCTTTTCTGCTGCCATTACAGGAATGCTATTAGCTGGCCCTATTGTGCCTTGTGGGAATAGCTTGACTCAACCAGGCTGCTAAGACTGGAGATTTGTCTTCGTGCTTCCTATACAAAAGGTATAGGAACTGAACACTCAGAGCCACACAAAAGCTGTGGAAACGTGATCTTCTTTTTCATAAGTCTGAGTTTTGTGTGAGAGGGAGAGGTAGCTGCTTCCGCTGGCTTGTATAATTGCAGGTCTCCACCCCCCACCGTGGATCTGGCCCCAGTTCCTTCTCCTGTCGCTTTGTTTCTTCCTCGGCTCAGGTCCCCCACCCTGGCTGGGAGCGTTCAGGGAATATCTCCTTCTGTTTTGGGTGTGCCTCTGTACTCGACACAGATGGCGATTCAGGCACCCCGCATGTCAAACACCACGCTGGGCTTATCGCTAGCAGTGACTTCACTGGCAGTGACTTCATGCTCCGCACGGCGGGCTTTTATTTGCATAAACCACGTGTTTGAACAAAACATGAGCTGTTTTGCCACGGAGGAGAATCTGATAAGAAATAGGAGGGTTTATCTTCCTGCTCTACCTCTCTGCTGTAGCCGTTTACTCATGATTAACCAGTTAACAAGCAAACATGAACACTATGGGGAAACAAGCCAAGGAGTGCAAGCAAGCACATCTGTACACTGTAAAAAACTCTTTCATCATAAAACCACACCAACTGTGTAAAATGTGAATAAAAACAGACTGCATCAAACTCAGAATGAGCTTATATTTACAAGACTACATTTATCTGTTTGAAATATCTGCATTCATTTGAATATAGGTCAGGATTTGCATCATTGTATTCATTTATGTTCTACCCAGCGGCTCAACGTGTTTGGAATCATGGTTGTAATTGGAGAAGTTTCAGTTTCAAGTCAGGTGTTATAGGCCACTAACGACTGATGGGACCAGGTCTGTTCCAGTCTGGCTTAGTTGGTGTTGGCAGTCAACAGATAAAATCATATAGTGCTTGGCTAAATCATTCTCCATCTACCCATTCATTTTCTGTAACCGCTTCATCAGTGTCATGGAGGCCTGAAGCTTATTCCGAACCGAAGCATACACGGACAAACGATTCAAACCAGAAACCATCTTGCTGTGAGGAGACAGTGCTAACCACTGCACCACCCTCGGACTTCTCATTAATATTTTTTGTAAAGTACATTGTGTTCCATCTTTGATATTTGTGATTGACGCCAGATGCGTCACTTGCGTGTCACCTGCATTGTAAGAAGTTCCCTTTGTTGGCTCTACAATCCTGCACGCCTCTCCATTCAGGATCTCACTCAAAACTCTGTTCTCCTTTCCTTCTTTCTTTTTGGCATTTTCAGCACAAATTATACCACATTAAACCACAATTTCCCCTGAAGAAGAGGTCTCATTGTACGAAGGCATGCACAAACGGGTGAGTGGGTCCATCCACATCCAGAGAAGATGCTACACGTCCCTCACATTCGCTGAGTGAGGACGGCTGCAGCCCATCCTCAGGCTGAACGCCTGCTACATTCTCAGCCACAGTGCTTGGCCTCCTCAGCCTTCATTTAACAGTGTCATCATCCAAACAGCGGGTCACACAGGGTGTGAATGTGATCTGCGAAGATTTGCTTGTTGTGGTTGAGTGATTGAGGGCATTCTGGTTTAGAGGACATGATTAAAAGCAGACCCACATTCAGGGAGAGTGAACCCAAGGCCCATCTGTGAGACACAGAAGTCATCCCGTGTTTTGATAAATTTGCACGATGATTCATCGCTCCCTCTTTGATTGATTTGATTTAAAGCGGACCTACGAGGCAGAGACAGAGAATGAATGGCGCTGTGTGTCTGTTCTGTTAGATTTGGGGGGGGGGTTCAGACTGTTGTTTGCGTGTGTTGATAAGACTTTTGTCTGTGCAGATTGCTGCCTCAGCACAGGCTCCAGCCACAGGGATGCCACTGGCTGACAGATGCAGCAGAAGCAGCATGTGTCTCGCAGAGCGGATGATTAGTCTGCCAGTCCGCCGCATGCCGAGCTCACACACTGCAAAAATAAATCCACAACAACGAGTCTGTCAATCCTGTGTTGGGTTTATTTTTTATTTAAAGGAAGCGACAGTCTGACAGCTGTACGGGGCAGCTATTTCATGTCGCATGTTTTCAATGAGTTTTGTTGCTGACTCATTAGATGTTAACGATCACTAGAGAACTCTGCTGCATAAGCTGATCAGTAGTGTTGGTGTGATGTGGGTCCATCTGCACAGACTCGTCTTGCTGGCCAAGCGCAATTCAAACCCACTAGACTTCATCAAGGATCACAGTAATTTATTTATCATTGGACAGCACGAGGTTGTACAAGAAATGAAAGTTTGTAGTTCCTTTAGAACATAACAGACAATTACATGGTAAATGGACTGTTCTTATATATCTTTCTAGTCTACTGACCACTCAAATCACTTTACAGTACGTATCTCATTCACCCATTCACACAGTGATGGCATTGACTGCCATGCAACTGGGTCCTCAGTTTGAGGAGCTAACCATTCATACACACTCACACACTGATGGCACAGCCTCAGTATCTTGCCCAAGGACACTTCGACATGCAGAGAAGAGGGGATCGAACAAGGGATCGAACTGCCGATCTTCTGATTAGTGGACGACCCGCTCTACATCCAAGCCACATCCGCCTCAAATAAATAAAGGTTAGGGTAAATGGAGGGTGTCCATCCATTGACTGCGTTTGATCACCAAGCATCATTGATGCGGACAAAGAGTCCGGACATTAGCCAGGGGCTGGAGCCAGTCCAAGGAGCCAGTCCAAGCTGGGTTTATCTCTCGGTCTCCTTCAGAGGAGATCACAGCAGCTGCTGTGATATCTACTCTGTCTCTGTTCCACATTAGAGTAAAGATGTACATTAAACAGATGCAAAATATGTCAGACTGAGTTAGGGTTGTAGTGCAGCTATAAAAATCTTTAGTGGAAAAAAAACAAAACATCAAAAACATCTTAGCTCAAATTTGATTTATTAACGCTGCAGGGGATTTTAAGCACCTCTTGTGGTCTAATAAAAATGGAGATAGCTCAGTTGCCATCACGGCAAAGTATGAATGAACAATTTTTTGAGGAAGACTTTGAAGTACAATTGAAAGCTCTGGAAAATCTCAAATGTAAAGTCTAGATTATTTTGTCAAACCAGGGTCAATAATGAATGCCTATGGCACTTTGGGTTTCAAAATCACTGTGTAATTACCATATAGCTTCAATGGCATGTAAGAATAAGAGTTCCAACCTCTCAAAATGAGGAGTTGCTGTTCACAGAGTAACTTCTAGGAAAGACTTGCCAAGGATAGATTATGAAAGAAAGAAAGCTGCTAGTTCTAGAGGGTGTGAAATCCTTGATATGATATGAGGTCCTTGACTTGTCAGTGTGCTGATCCAGCCTCCACACAGCTTCCCTCCTCAAATCCTTGGACAGTGTTTACATGTCTACAGCCGCTCCTTTGAACGCCCTTTTGGCCAGTTGCTCCCAATTAATGACAAACGTGTGGCGAGAATCTTTGACCCCTGGCTTCAGTAAAGCAGGACTACCGCTGTGTGTGCTGCATCAGATCAGCAGCATTTAAAGCAGGAATTTAGGGGCAACAGGAACTGGACCACAAGCCCCCCCAAAGCCTCAGTTATCATTTTAACTACAAGGCATTCCTACAGCGTCAGACGTCATCAGTTAGAGCTGCTGGTTTAAAGGCCTGCTCCCCTTTACTGGATCATTTGATTCACATCTAAATATGCCTCATTCATCATTTGGTAATGATCACATTAGTTATACTGATGAAATGAAATAAAAATAAAAAAAGGAATTTCTCTGGAGGATGATTCATGTGAGTTTTTGGTGGCTGAACTGACATCCATCTATTCAATAAAGTAGAAAACGATCCCCAACACCTTTCTCCATTGCTACATTCTCCGCTCCCCCCAAACCATGCCTAAGCCAGATGAGTTAAATAAACGTTCTATGCATTCTAGGTCTACTCTGGGTCTCCTCTCTGTTGGGCATGCCTGCTAGCAGGTACCATCCTTTGTGAGCCCCAATTTGATACCTAAACCACCTCTACTGGTTTCTTCTCACTCTTCTCACTGTGAATAAGCAGTGATTTTACCCCAGAAAGATATCTTCACAGGTCCATGCGATTCCAGGTGTTCTGTGCCCATCATTCTGTAGTCATTGTTGGTGTTCTCACACTTTCAGAATCGGTTTGGGTTGGCCACATTTTGAATCAGATCTAATTATTCAGGTCCATTTGAATTGGGTCTGACTTTAATCCCTTTCACATCAGGTCAGATCCTTATTTTTGAAAATGAAATTTCATGCACAAGTTTAGGTAAGTTTTGAACATTTTGTTCCCATAAACACCTCTACTCCAAGCTCCTTTCGCAAGTCCACACTTCACACCCTGTCCCTAAGCCCAGACTCCTTCAAAGGAAACTAATTTTAGTTGCTTGGATCAGTTATATCATTCCTTTGGTCAATCCCCAAGGTTTAAACACATACAGGAGGGCTGGAAGATTTGACTAGTATATTTAGGGCTTCAACTTCAAGTTCAGTTCCCTCTTCACTACAGTGCAACACCTGCATCGCTGTAGCCTCTACAATTCACCCGTCAATCTTGCATTCAGTCCTACTCTTATTAGACCGACGCATACATAAGATAAAGTATTTTGGGTACAGTAGGAGGTACAGTGTGTTAGTTAAATGTGGTGGATGTTGTTGTTTTTGGTAAATTGTGCACTATTAAAGTTACAAGCATCAGGATTCAGTTCTGTTCACTTTTTGTTTTTTTATGTTTCATGAGTTGAAAATGGTGAGATCATGAAGCTCTTGATGGTGTGGTGTAACAAAGGAGCTCACTTCACGTACTGTGTGTGTGTGTGTGTGTGTGTGTGTGTGTGTGTGTGTGTGTGTGTGTGTGTGTGTGTGTGTGTGTGTGTGTGTGTGTGTGTGTGTCAGATGTCAAAAACCTTGATAGGAACACCTGGACTAGCAGTGTGACTGTGATGCAAGTCAGGTAGTATGTGCTCTTTACTTAGCAGTGTTGAGGCTTAGGTAAGTGAGACTGGAATGTGAGAGTACATATGAAGCAGGGGAAGCTACAGTGACACAATCAGAGCTTTCATGGCACAAATCTGGAATGCTGTTGTCTTGAATATTTTAAGCTCAAATATTTGCCCATTGACATGGTTGAGTTAACTGATCAACCACACTTGTATAAGCATCTTCTCTTCATGGACTGAATCATCTCGTTTTGTGTGCTTTGTAACTGGCAAAGTCAGATTTTTTTTAGTTCAGTCCCAGTATTAAATACTGCTTGTGAAAACATTACCTTAACTGAAGATGATAGAATGCGTTGAAAAGATTACCTAATGTGTAAGCTGATTAACTGGCATAGTTGGTATATAGCACACACAGACATTGTGTAGCAGGGGAATGAAAACAACATGAACTTTCACATTTTAGATGTATTAATCAACCTTAACTCACAGTATAACCAGCACTGGCTAGAACTGTTGAAATCGATCCCTTCGAAATGACCATATTTACAGCATGCTTATAGCATGCTTCCCCGAAGAGTTTCATAGTAAAAGCGCCCTGAAACCCCTGAAAGAAAGGGTAACTCCACTATTGCCAAAAACGCATACAACCTCTTCCAACCAGTTTCCTGGGAAACCCTGGAAGAGAGGAAGTATGTAGCGTTTTCAGATATGTTTAGGTGCACAAGTCAAACTGCGTTCTTGATATTCCATTTGTAATTGCATGTGTTATGGAGGTAGTGTGGCGTTACGATGGCGCATCAACCTGTCTGTGAGTGTGCTGGTTAGCGCCTTGACTAAGAGCATTTGGCTTTGATTCCTGTTCATATTTAAGTGTGATGACATTCTTACATTTGTGTTTGAGTCATCATCCCAACACTTTACCTGAAAGTGATGACGAACAGAACGTCTTCCTGTCTCTACCATTAAGGACTGACGCATGCTGTTGTCAGATTGCCCGTGCCTGCAGCTGTTTACAGCGAAAGCACAGCTGGAGTGAGCTATGGTAAGCTACAAATACTGCCTAAATTATCCCTGGAAAGAGTCTTGTTTTTGGTAAAAATCAATTCGAAGCAATGGTGCATAGATGCGTAATTGGAGAAAAGTGAAAGTAATTTTTCCCACATGGCAGGAAACAGCAAATATTCTGATGATTTCTGATGATGATATCAGATGGATGTCCTCACCATGATGAGGGGAGATGGAACGAGCAGCGGTTCTGTCATTGTGTTGCTATCTTTGTGTGGATGCAGCAATAATAAGAACAAAAAGCAGATCATCTTTTGTATGTAAAAAAGAAGTAACCTTAGGTTTTCATTTTAACACTAACATGAAAATGTTCACTCTGATAGTTTTGTGTTTCATATCCTCCCACATGGACAAGTACACTAAGTATAAAAAATATTGAGGCCTTCAGATTTTTCCATTTCCAGCTCTGAATGGAGGCACACATGAAGAAGTTGCAAGTACAATTAAGCAATAACAGGATCTCCAAGGAAATATGAAGTTTAATTAAATTTCACAAACATTAATATCAGCGGCGGTCCTGGCCACATTTGCGCCCTGGGCGAAACCTGGGCGAACCCCACCCCCTACCCCCCCCCCCACCCCCCCCCCACCCCACCCCCCCGGGACGGATATTTTCTCGTGCGCCCCTGGACGCGCCGTGCGCCCTGATCAGTCTGTCCGGCTCCCCCTCTACCTCGTCGTCAACCCCCCGCCCACGGGGGCGCCCGCTCCGCTGTCTTAATGAGCAGTATCGAAAATTCGCGAGGTTTTTTTTCATTTTCGGGCGCTCGTGGCGACCCCCACGAAATGGCGCCCCGGGCGGCTGCCCTGTCTGCCCGTACCTAAAACCGCTACTGATTAATATTATCTAAGGTCAGCAGGCGATGGGGACTGTCTCTGCTGTAACACACTGCAGTGTTGGCAACCTTGGATTTTGCATTCTCCAGCTCAGTATTTGAAATGGATGTACTTTCAGGGGTATTCATAATGGTATTCATGTTGGTTGCCACTCTCGTTGGCTTGAGAACAATCTTTGCATCTTTCCTGTTGGTCCAGTTCCTGTTGCCCCTTTCTGTTTTGGCATGCATGTTGTTTTCAGAGTGGATAGTGGTGAAAATGATAGTTGTTTGGCCACTATGTTGCAGGCACTGTTTCATCTTGTAGCCACATCAGTCTTTAATATGGGAGGGGGCAGCTGCAGCAGCTGTTGCTTTTTCTGCAGTGAAGGAATCCTGTCATTTTTCCTTGTTAACAATATTGCCTTATCTGCGACAGCATCAGATTTACTTTTTCACATATTATCCTGTGTGGTTTGACACATCACTAGAGTTTGGAGCACAGCACTGTCAGTCATCTGGTAGGAATGGAATTTAAGAGCATTTCATCAAGTCTGAATCAAAATCCCTTTAAATTCCCTATTAAATCTTTTTAAAAAAGTAGTTTGTTTTGGTGGGGAATGAAGAAATCTCTATTTTGTGGTTTTCACCACATATTTTATCACTAATTTGCTGTAAGGGAAAATAATGTTTGCTCCTTACTGACTGGATGTGTTACAGCATTTAACTCTGGCTTTAATGCTGGCTGCTGCCATGTTAGATGTACTGCTTCTTCCGCCTCCTGGCTAATCTAAATATCGGCAAAGACATGGATCATCGGCAGACTTGAGGCGGGCCGAATGATGCTTGGGTGCTCTAATAAGCCATCTGTAATGGCATTTACCTGTCATTTAAAGCGGCCATACTGTTAATTATTCACAACTTAATACACAGCCTTAATATCATCTGAACGGGCTGTGGAGTTGGGCATTTTAATATGGGTGCTTATGGAGCAGCCACTTGAGAAAGAACTTCTGCATTGGCTTAATGTCCCACCCTGGTATCCACCCTGTATCCAAACTTTGCCACATTTAAGGTAAGGCGATCCAACCTTTCATCAATCAGTCTGTCTCTGTGAGTTAGCATGTGTTTTTATGTCACTATCAAAGCTTAATGAATTTGGATAATTTGCCTGCGATAGGTGTGTCCATTTAGATCCAAAATGAACACCCCTCTTATGTGACTCAGCCTTCCCTACTTACTCACAATTTAGGGTCCTTTAGCATTTTCCAGGCATGTTATGTTGATATTGCTATGTCAGAGCCAATAATGCCAACAAAATGTAGAATTATGTATATACCCTCTGCCTTTCCCCCCAGTTAGGTTATCCTGTCTGTGGCTTTTTGGGTAAACCCAGCGACCTGGACTAGGGGAGACGACGGCTCAATGGGTTGATCTGATCCAGGTAGGTCAGAGTGGTGGGTGTCAGAGCTCCTGAGCAGGTCTGTGTACTCTGTGTTTTTTCATCGGCTGCTGATAATCACCAGAGGCCAGCTGAGGGGATCTGAGAGGAAAGGAAAGGCTCTGTGGCTGTCGGCCAGCTGGCAGCATGCTAACCTTGGAGGGGTTGTTTTGGGTGTTGGAGGCAGCAGTTCCTGGATATCTGCTCCAGGCCACAGCACTGCCCTACTGCACCTGGTATTTTTACACTAACAGTGATTGTGGTGGCAGTTCAGCTGAGCCCACACCACATCACAGCACACAGAGTTGTTAGTCCTGTTCTTTTTTAAATATGTGACAGTAAAGTGATGTAATAACAAGGATTTCATAGATCTGTTAAGCTGTTAACCGTTGGCAGATTTTTAGGGCTACGACTTTTGTAGTAATACTGACACCACTATTTTTACTGATTTTCAAGGAGATTTGACACAAATTTTCCCATGTTGACCATTTTAAAGAAAGCAGATCCAAGAAGAAACATGAAAACAGTAATGTTATCTTTAGAGAAAATCAAAATAGCTTCACTCTTTGTCTGACCTATTGTGTCACCATAGAAACTAAGACAGGAGGCAGATGTACAGTCAGCAAGTCCAAATTGTCTCGTATAAGTTACAAAGTAACACATCTTTGCCTGTGTAGCTCAGAGAATACTAGACGATTTTGTAAGGAAAACACTAAAATTGCAATGAACATCCAGTCACCCAACCTATATGCCAGTCCAAAATGAATTGTCACAGTACATCTGTGCAGACAACACATGAGACAAGCTATTTCAATGATGTCAGTTTCAAAGGAAAGCCATTAAGCCGAAATGTGCCCAAGGGTTTTTTTAGTGCCTGTTTCATACTCGTTCTTGATATCCATTCCTAAACATATAGACATGTTTATTCCAGGTGTTAAGTGTGTCTATAGCAGTGATTACTGTTACTGTACTGTAAATAGGAACACCAGGACTCTGTATAAGATCGTCAACCACTGTGAAAAGAACATGCTGTGGCAAAACTTTTTGAACATCGTCCTGCTGGGTCACCTAAACAGACAAATACAGTAAATTGAGATGCTCCGATCTAATCTGTTGGGTTGATATTGACGGTGATTCTGACCTTATGAAGTAGCTCTGTAATCAGCCCGACTTCAGTTACCACAATAAATTTCTTTATCATTGTTTTAAAATTTACTATGATCCCACTGAGTTTGGGAGTGTGGTATCTGTTTCATTTTGGCTGCTACAGCACTTCGTCGGATATGCTGCCTGCTGATAATACTTTGGAATCTGCTCACGTCCTTTCTGGGTGTCAGGAACTCTGGGATTTGAATTCCAGGTGAGATGTAAGAGACTTGTAGGTTTGTCACTGACCTCCCCTCTTGTACAACTCAGTGACTGCCTTTTACCCCTTTTCACCAACATAAGTGCATATTTTCAACATGAAGAGCTGAACCCTAACCTTGACAGTACTCTCACCATGAATTACTTATTGGAGTTCAGGTCCACGCTGTTCCTGCTACTTGTACATGCACACAAGATCAAAGAATGGTTTAAATTGGCAGCAGCTTCTTCTTAGTGATGCTGATTCTACATGTTATTCTACATAGAAATAAAGACAGTCTAAACAGTACAACATACTGTATATTCATGCTCTGTTCAACACATTTTAACAAGCCTGACGTGGTTTAGGGATGTACAGGGCTCCCTAGCAGAGTGCCTGTCGATAACGTAAATAATGAATGCAAAACCAAGATTAAGTAGAATTGTAGATAACAGCATGCACCGGAGGAAATCATTTTCTTCCACAGGCAGAAATCAGTGTGCTCCTCTGCATTAGGTTCTGTTCAGAGGTGAACAAACAAGATTAAAGATACAACTGATGAATGCAGCAAAAGACTTGCTATGTTTCCTAAGGTATTTTGGGTTTAGGCACTCAATATTCAAATTCCCACAGTGAATGAAATCAGGTTTTTAGTTAAGGGAGAGCTAATGAAAAGCCTGTGGATAAAACCTGAGCAGATATCCTAAAGATTTATGAACATCAACAACAACTATGACAGCTTTCCAATAAGAGAAAATTCCTCTTAATACAGGTCAGGTGTGTGTGTTAAGAATGGGTTCCATTTTTGATGTGATTCGACTTCAGTCAACACAAAAGTTAATTGTTTCTAACTAGTGAAAAGTGTTTTCCATAATTGATTCAAATGTGATTGGATCCCAACTCTAGTGTATGAAAATCATATCAAGTATGTGGGCGGCTGTGGCTCAGGAGGTAGAGCGGGTTCGTCCACTAATCAGATGCTTGGCTTCCCCGACTCCTCCGGTCTGCATGTTAAAGTGTCCTTGGGCAAGATACTGAACCCCAAACTGCTCCTGAAGGCTGCACTATCGGTGTATGAATGTGTATGAATGGTTAGCTCCTCAAACTGATGAGCAGTTGGCACCTTGCATGTCAGCCAAAGCCATCAGTGTATGAATGTGTATGAATGGTTGAATGAGATATGTAGTGTAAAAGAGATTTGAGTGGTCAGGAAGAAAGCACTATATAAGTACAGTCCATTTACCATTAACCATATCTGTGATCTGGTTAATCCACTTAAAACTGCAACCTTTTGGAGGGAAGTAAAAGTTCATGCAAATCTTTGATGAATCTTTAGTCATCTGACAGTCCTGACCCGAGCAAACAGAGAGCTCAGAGTGGCTGTCATAGCATGTTAGTTGCGTTCATCCATTCACTGTTATATAACTCTAGTTTGAATGAACTGTTAAACTGAATTTTCTACCTGACTTGAGAGTTATCAATCCATCTGAAGAGACTGTGACTGACTGGCAATGTAGCATCTACACACAAGTTGACAATTCTGGCCCAATGTTGGCGTAAGAAGTAACGTCAGGCAAAAACAAATGTTAAAGGGGGACATGACATCACCATCTTAAGGTCCCTCCACTAGTGCAGAAAATGTGTGAAAATAACCTTTAAGGCCAGATGAGTTTTCCATGTTAATGATTTAGACTAGGGGTGGTAATACTGACTCAGGGCTCAGGAAAATGAATTAGTTTTTAATGAGGCCCTTTGTCCTCCTCCCTGTTTGGGTGTAGGCACACTGTAGGCTTCTCCTCCTTCCACAGGATATGGGCTCATTTATTCAATAAAAATGTGCGGTGTGTCTGCTTCAACAAGCCAGCGTTATCACTCTAAGACACAATACGTTTTCACTGCATACCAAACAGTCTTGAAATATGTGTTGTGCCTCAGCTTTTCATAATATTCATGGCATCTTCCTGACTGCAGTGTTTCACAGTGTGTAATTGGCATGATGTTTTTCTGCAGCAGTCATAGTTATTGTGTGTCTTTGTTTGGACATTTGGTAATTCTTCCAAGCTATGCAGTGAGATGTGCCAAACGTAGTATTGGCCTAGAGTCTGATTTGGAAATAATGGATGTAGAGCATGAGGACAGACTCATTTGAATATAGATTTCAGGAAAGAGTGGAGTGTAAGATTACAATTTGAATGGTGCTCACAGATTGTGCTCACTCTGCTGCAGTAGTTGCTAATATTTTCACACTGAGATTTGGAAACAACAAGAGCGGGTGTCGTGTAACTTTATTCAGGTATCTGATTTGATAGTTCTCTGTGTTTTATCAAAGTGTCAATAAGTGACAGCATCTGAAATGTGACACTCTTAAACAGAAGAATAGATTCACAGGTTCTCTTACTGTACATGTGTGAGTTTCAGATGCAGTTTTGTGAGCTCCTGTTGGGAAAAGAGGACATATTTCAAGGAATTTGTTAACAACACCTGGTCACAGGGGAGGAAAAATATGGTAATATGGGACTGGGGCTAAAATGTTGAGCTAAAATCATTTGCTTTTTACTAAATCACCTGCAATAGAGTATTGTGTTGTTAAAGAGGTATGACTATGACTGATGGACTGAGGCTAATAACAGTCCAGTTAATGTTATGTTCCTGTAACTCTGTACTGTAGACGTGTTAGATGACTGTGTTGTAGGCTCCCTGCTTGGTAGCTTAAACCATGAAAATAGTGTTTTCAGCCACACTGTTTACATCAGGTAAAGTCTTTACAGGATTCCTGCTTCCTTTTTACAAATTAATCAAAACGCAAAGTATTATTGAGATATTTAACAAGTTTACAAACCGTAGAACAACTCTGTTTAGGTAATTAGTGCCATTGACTATTTTTAGACATTGATTTCAACTGGTTCTCTCCTAAGGTCTCCAATTTGTATCAAAGTGTTTTGAAACATGTGATTTATTAAAACTAAAGAAAGACAAGTTAGTATTTCATCGGTCATCTCAGAGCTGTTGGATGATGATTGGTTCATACAGGTCTGTTTTCAAATCATGTGTCCAGAATGGGTCCAGAATGCTGCAGCGCAACTGGTTTTTAACCAACCCAAAAGGTCACACGTCACCCCACTCTTTAGCAACCTGCACTGGCTGCCTGTAGCAGCCAGAGTGAAACACAAAGCTCTGACGCTATCCTACAAAACCATTTCAGGATCTGCCCCTGGCTATCTCAGCGTCTTAATCAAGGCTCACGTCCCGACCAGGGCGTTACGCTCCGCTCATTTAAACCGTCTAGTTGTACCATCGCCTCTCACAAAGCGAGGCCACTCTAAACTCTTCTCTGTGGTCGTCCCCAAATGGTGGAATGACCTACCAACGGCTGCAAGAACTGCAACATCTCTTTCTACCTTTAAAAAACTTGTAAAAACCTTTCTGTTTCGAGAATGCTTCCCTGCCTAACAAAACTAACAAAACTAGCAAACTACTCTGTGCTCCTTTACACCTTTTCAGCTTATGTCCTACTCTGTAAGTTGCTTTGGATAAAAGTGTCTGTAATGTAATGTGTCCTGGCTTTGCATCCCATCTTAGCATTTCTCATATTTAATAAGAAATGAAAACTTAGAAATGAAAAAAAAAGTTTCTTAAAGTATCTGTTCTTTTTTTTTTTAACAATGAACATTGAAACTGTCTTCCAAGACCTCTTTTTATCTGCTTCCAGTGAAAGAGATGGGCGACCACATCTATCGTTCTTGTTCTGTGTAGAAATGCATACACTGAAGTTCATCTGTAGTTAATCATTGGATTCAGCAGTCTGAGTGTATAAAATCCTTTGGGTATCTTCTTGAGTTACAGTTGTTATATCACAGAATTCCCTCTTTGTGTTTCTTAGCATTCTGGCATAAAACCAAACATAGTGCCAACTTTCATTTTCTTCAAATAGATCCTGTTGTATCTGAAATAGTACTGCAAGTATCTCTTGTTGGTTTAGTTTATAGACAGAAACTGAAAATGGTATTGTTTCAGCTTTAGGCTGAAACATCAGGTATTATTTACTGAATTTGTTTTTTAATTATGGAGCCTTTGTTAGGTCAGTCAGTCATTGTATTTTTATGGATATCTTGCTGAAAAGATCAGCTTCAGTGTAAGAGATGTTTTTCAAATGAGTTGCTTTATCATCTGATCGGATTTGTAGTGACACCCCAATCTATATTCTAGCCATATTTCCTCACAGTGGGATCACTTCTCCTGGTGTTGATTAAGAATGCTACTAAGGCTGCATCAACGTGCTGTACCCATCTTTGGTGTGTTTAGCTCAAATAACTGTAAACCTGTGGTGCCTCTCTAAACCCGTTCATAGTATTCATCTCCCTGAAGATAAGAAGTGATACCGTAGGATACAATGAGCACATTATGTCCCGTCACGCTTGTAATTCTCTTTGACGGATGGAAGGAAATTCTTTGTTATGTGACACACTGTTACCCATGCCTGGATTTAATCCCATCCCTGGAGCCATTTTTTTGTCTTCGTCAGGTTTATGGGAAGCATGTTGAGCATGTGGCCTATGCTCTCCAGATCAGTACCACTCAGTGAATTGACTGGAATTAAACTGTTAATCTCAATTGGGCTTTTTCATCCTTTACAAGACCTTTTGGACCTCTTTCTCTTGTACTCCTAATTGTGAGTCCTGTATGACTGGGAATGTGAGTTCTCCCCCTTCTTGCTCTAGGGCATATGTACATATTCTCTGTGGAATGCCGGAAAGGCATTGTTGTCTTCTTTTGAAAGGTCTTCCGAGGTCCATGAATGTTATGTTCCCAAGCCCTCTGCATAGTGTAACTCACAGTCCACTAATTGCTGTAGTTGGAGTTTTTATGGAAAGAATGGCAAGGATGTGGTCACAGTTACTTGGGATTTGTCTGGAGGGATAAAGGAATCAGTGGACACGTGAACAATGTTGAAGAGGGACACAAAAGGAGTAGCCATGAATTAGGAACCATTACTAAATACCATGACTGCTGAGCTCAGAGTCATCCAGTTTGTTCAGGAAAGCCCTCACAGTCACCCACAGATAGAATTGTAAAAGTTCTTGACCTGATTGTATTATTCATTAAACATTACAAGATAGAAAATTATTACAATTACAATACTTCAATGGCAAACAGTGTGGACAAATCTTGTCCCTGAACCATCTGAGAGGTAATGTTGGGGAGCATTTCGGATCCAAGGATGAACAGGTTTAGGTAAAGAAAAACTTATTTTCGACCTCATAAAAATGCAACCGCCTGCAACATTTTCGAAGTCACCTGTTACTGTAGCTTTTCACTCAAGTCACACAGTGGAAGTGCTGCAATTGCATGGAGCAACATTTCCACCACGTCTATTCTAGGAGTTAGGCTCTGTGGGTTGTGTTAATTAGATTATACACATTAGTTTCATTTGAAATTTCTTTGAAAAAAAAGTGTCAGCCTTAACTAGTGAGCTTGTGAGCTACCCTGTGCTTTACACATTCAGCTGTGCCAAGAGTTGGTGGTACTGTGGATATTATAAGTATTTGAATGTCACACTGTGAAGATTGTCTCTTTCAATTAACAAATCCAAGGCACACAGTGGAGTTTGTGCTTTCGGAATTGGAAACAGTAGGAAATTTAGCCATAGGGATTACATTGTAATCACAGTAACAGGTATTGCTTCATGTGAAATAAGGCATATTGTGATTATGTAGTTAAGGCTTGGATGTAAGTCATGTTACAGTCATGTGTTCTCTTTGTTCCGAAAGCCCATTATTCTGGAACCCTAATAATCTTTCAGTGTCCCATTGGATAGGAAGACCATTTCTTGACAGCCTGTTGTCCCCAAAGCAAACACCTGTTGCTCCAAAAAATACCAACCCAGTATCCCGCCAAAGTCGAATAATCGAATAAAAACGAGACGAGAAAATGTCATGAAAGAAATAAAAATAAACAAGAACGTCCTCCCTGTTTTCGTCTAGAAAGTCCAGTCCTGCTGTCATGTGTTTGTGCCAGCACTTCTTATACTGTAGGTAACGTCACAGCCACACGTTTGAGATCCTCTGGCTGCTCTCGCACCTGTGGCTGGAAAACAAACAGTATGCAGGAGAAACACGGTGTACAGACAATCTAGAGCATGAAATGGGCCTTAGAAGTCAGGCCCGACCCGGCCCGGGCCCGATAGAAGTTGACCCAAGCCCAGCCCGGCCCGTTTTGATTGACAGCTTTATAGAGCCCAAACCCGTCTGCACCCGTTATTAAAATGTACGCATATGGCATAACAGTCAAGAATTAGTCTAGCCTCCCCATTTGTGCTAAACACTAACATTTTAGTAGATGCAACTGGCTTAAAATCAATTTATTTATATTGAAATTTAACAATTGCATGTAGAAGATGACAGACAGTCATAATAGGGTGTACCTGCTATTAGTAGATTAAAAAAATGAAATCAAGTGCATATTAAGTGTGTATTGAAACAACAGACAAGACACTTAGCAAAGTTGCATTGAAGATAAATTAATTCAATTGAATTCCATCAAGAATCAATATGTTAGCTGTAGAACACAAGTGAACTGGAATTAATAAACAAAAAAATATTCCTGAAATAAAGACTAAAATGTTTTGACTAAAACAGGACTAAAACACCCTGTGTTCACGTTTGACTAAAACTAGACTAAAATTTTGAGGCTTTTAGTCGACTAAAATATAACAAAAATGATTTGTGAAAGACTAAAAGTGACTAAGACTAAGAATAAACTTTGACACAAGACTAAGACTAAATTGAAAAATGGGTGACAAAATTAACACTGGTTGGTCACAAACAACATATATACACAGATGTTCCCGCTCCTCCTGTGATGTGACTGTTACTGTTCTGAGTGGTTTTCACAGTCACAACCTGGACTTCTGCCTCTCTGGTTTGCTAATTTTATTTTACTTTTAAAATGATCTGTTGTTGATCAGAAGAAATGCTCTTTAATTTATATTGTGTGAAATGTCTTTCTCGGGGGATTCTTGTTGAATGCACTTTTTTGTTTCTCTGAGCTCTGTTTTTGTTAAGGGTCTTTGAGAACTAGGCCACAGCAGAAAGGCCTACTATGTTATTATTTAATTTTATTTGTTAAAAACTTGTGAGTGTAGCACCCTAATTTGAAATAAAGGGGGTTTGTTAAAATTAATTTGATTGTGATTTTCCACTTTTGGATGCAAATGAACAAAAACTTTAATAGAAGGGTCTACTTGAATCATCATACTGATGTTATTTTTTGCATCAAAGGGTTGAATATAACATTCATAGTGATTTACAGGAGAAATAAAAATATCGAGATACTAGTTATAGGCCATATCGTGCAGCCCTACGCCAAAGCATGTTATACACATCCATTGTGTTTTGAGTCTTGGATAAAGTCACTGCCTCTCCAAGCTTTTGGTGCCTCTTATTTTTGCAAGAACATGTGAAATTAGATGAATTACAGTTTTACTTTGGCTCATTTAAAGTATGACAGAAGGGCTACAGGACCAATCTGGCAGAGAGGGAGTAGGCATGCAGCAAAGGTCCAGGATGAATGGAAACACAGACTGTTACAGTTACTTGGTATGCGACAAAGCAAGCTGAGCATCCCACATTCCCGGGACCTTAAGGAGGTTGGTTAAGCAGTAGTACTAAAATTTGATGAGTTATGATGCATGTTATCAATAATTCCTAATTTATTTAATAACATTTTAAGATTCTTACATGTATGATGCAGTTTTTCTTGAGTTATTTAAAGCTTCTATAAGCTTGTTTTAGCAAGAGAAACAATGCCTTTTTTTAAATACTATGACTCTCCTCCAATATTCACACACACTTCTTTTTATTGTCAAAGCTCTCACACACTCTGGCCTTAAATAGCTGTCTACTCATTGGTTACATCATACTCTCTTTATTTGGAGAAATTATCGAGGACATTTTAATGGCAGACATTGAACTAATCTGTGTGTGTGTGTGAGAAGAAAAGACATTTTATCTCAGCTAATTTTGTTTTGCGACTCTTTTCTTGTTGAGAATAAAGAAGGTCCCCATGTTTCCCCAGTGATAGAGCCTTCACTGGGTACACAGTCATCTTGTGTAAATGGGGAATTCAGTTACAAGAGACAACAGTGTTGGCTGAGAGACTTGGCTTGTGCGTCAGCAGCATCTTTAGAAGAGAAAAGGCAACTTAAAACAGCAGAAACTGCCGGAGGCTGTCACAGCTGCTCATCCATCCCCATTCAACCCAAAACCTATCCTACGTTTTTTTTATTTTGGTCTGCATGTAATATACAATGCTAGTCAAACCTAGCATGAAATGTTATGTCGGCCTTATCATTTAATGATGTTTGATTTAGTAGTGATAGTTTCTTGTAACCACAGCAACAGTAGTCAGCCTTTTTACATATTCAAATTTCAGACTTTCATCACCTGTTGCTTCGTACGTTATGCAAATCTCACAGCTCTTGAGAGTGATGACATTTCATTTGTTTTGCATGTTCAGTCTATATACTGGTAATCACATGTACATTGCACCATGATTTACAGAGCATGTGTGGAGTAACTAATGGCGATGCATGTCATGTGTGGATGTCTATCAGGATGTCCTGATGGAGATCAAAAACACTCATATCTAAAATGTGCAGGAAGCATTAAGGAGGAATGAGTTGACTAACACAATCAGTCATACATCTTAATATGCTGGTTGGACTATCGTTCTGTGGATGGACTTTTTTGCTTTATCACCTGGTGAAAGAATATCACGCTGTTTTGTGTTTGTAGTTTAGCAGTAAGTTTTGATTTGTCACTTGTTTTTTGGCAAAGTGGTGTCCTGACCATGCACAGGCATTTAATGTACGTAGGCTACAATTAAAAACTCTGAGTTGAGTTGTACTTCAGTTTCATTAAGGCCTTGCACAAGACAGAATTTAATAAAGAATTGTCAAGATTAAACCAGAAGCAGTCAGAATGGCCTGATTTAGTATGGGTTAAGCTTCAATAATACTGGACCTTCGGTTTCTCAAAATCTATCCCAGTAGTGCCTTTATGTCTGTACCTGCCTGGATGTTTGTGTTCAAAATTTGTAGTGTCCAAGGCCAGGCTAAGATAATCCTAAAGACATTGCTATGACATCACCAGGGTTATTCTGGACTTGACAAAGCTCCTTTAGAGCCACAGGAGACACTAAATAGCTGAGCAATATTCCCTAAGACAAAAGTGAAACAGCTATCAACAATGTATAATATCTCTACATGTGATTAGAAAAACCCATGCATGCCAATGTTGCTAATGTGTCTGCTGGGTAACTGGGCAACTGTATGCTAACACGTTTGCTAACTTAAGGGGTATAATATGTCAACAAGTGGCCAAAAAACATAATGTTTTTTTAATTTCAAGACATTTTTGAAACAACTTAATTTAACTCCAGTTGTATCTTTTCCTTGTGTTTAAGGAACACCAAAATATTAAGACTACTGAAGCTGAGAGTAGGAGCACTCATTCAACTCGATGAAACTGGCTCAGTGACTCACTTTCGCTCCTGCTTACCAGGAAAGAAGTTAGTCAATTATTTCTCCCGTCAAGGTTGTGAATCAGAATGACAAGTGCTACAGCATGCCACTTCTACTGTTTCCCCATTTGCTTTCCAGCACCTCATTAGCATTTTCCTTTAAATGGCTGATCCTCAAAAGGGAAAGATAGTGATCCATCACTCCTCTGGCTCTTTTGTCTGTCTGAGGTGTCGGAGAAAGAATGGAAGGAGTTCTTTCCTACACTGTCAAAGATTCACCAGGAGTTTGAATTAGGTTTGCTGATGCAAGAGCTGAACATCTGTGTTGTGTCTCAGCGGTTGGAGAAGACTTGCAGACAGTGCCTACGTCTTCAAACAGGAGATAAATCATGACCATAGTCTGTACAGTATACAGTATGAACCTTCAGTCTTTGAACGGGACACTCAATCACTTGTAGGAAAGAAGAGACTGATCTGTTTGATTTCATTTAGAATATATTGCAATTGTCTTTAGATGAACTCTATGAAATTAAATAGAAAATACATGTATGGATTAGTCGGGAGGCGCCAGAGGGGGCGACCCTGGGCCACTATACTTCGAGCTCTTCAGAGATTCGTGAGTGATGTCATGGATACTACATCCATGTTTTGTACAGCCTATGGGTAGAATACATATAGGAATAAAATATATTAGACTTTGCAAATGTCAAATGCATACAATGCTGCTCAATAGTTTGGGAACCCTACAACAATGGTCAGATTTTTTTTGTAAAAAATACTAAAATAAGCTTATTAAATGTTAAGTTATACCCCAATTCATAATACTGAAATTTCAAATAATGGACTCAAACAAAAGAAATTATTTTATTGTCACTTTTTATTTTAAAAAGGTGGTTAATTTAAGAAAAACTCCTAACCTCAACCTCAACGGTCATGTCTGCTAAACTATTTCAACCAGCATGCAAAATCTGCATGACATGGTCAGTCGCCTGTA
The DNA here is from genome assembly GCA_004119915.2 of Collichthys lucidus. Lineage (NCBI taxonomy): Eukaryota > Metazoa > Chordata > Actinopteri > Sciaenidae > Collichthys > Collichthys lucidus. The sequence goes on from CM014086.1 coordinate 16,724,896, forward strand.
ATTCCCGTGAGACTCTGGGGAATGTCCAACTCTAAACTATGAAGTTTATTGCTGAGTTGTTGTATTCTGAGTAATTTGACTCCACTTGAACAGAGGCGGAGAGGAGCAGGAAGCAATGCAAAAAGAAACAACATGAAGTCCTGAGAAGTTAAACAGTAACCAGTGTGAGCTGTCTCACAGGCATCCACAGAATGGGTTGAGTCAGTGTGTGTTTTCCAGCAAATATCCCAAAATGTCCATTGGCTGTTTGTGGTTTAAAAAAAACACAGACTGAGGTCAAATTCATCGAGCCAGACAAAAATTGGCTCTGCATTGTTTGAATGCACCACCAAAAAGGCAATAATAACCATGTCAAATCCCAAATTAGAAAATCCTGATTCTGACCCTATTCTAATTTGTCAGTAGCCGTAATGCTCTGGGTTTGTCACAGCAATTCAGTTATGTGTGAGCCTATACTCCCCAGCTCTAGCCAGAACTCCCCCAAACACCACCACCACCACGTGCTCCCTCTGCAGTAACTTATGCCTCAGTCTGTGTCTGCTCTGGAGGATCCCGGTGACCTAGATTCAGCCGGAGTTTACTGCTGGCTCCAGCCTGAGCTGTTTGCACTCCACTGCCAGCGCCAAATCCACGCTGCGCTTGCACATCAGCGCCCTGACCCACATCTCCATGGCAACAGCTCCACAAAGCCCTGGTGCGGCAGCGGCTGGAGACGGGGGGGGGGGCTCTCATATTGGTCTTACCTCCCCATCACCCCCTCACCCTCTTCACTCTCACTCTCCCTTCACTGGCTTGCATGTTGATGAGGGGATTACCAAACACTGATATGAAGATGTTACGTCTCCGTGGTGTTTGTTGAGGTAGACTTACTATCTCATCGTTGCCTGTGAGTGAGTGATTTTTCTGGTCCGTGTTTCCTTTAAGCCACACTGGTGTCGCTCCTCCCATCCTGTGCCATATGCTTCCATAATTCACTGCCAGTTGCTTTTTTTTTTTTTTTTTTTCACCACACGTGTTGACTTGCTCCGTCAGTGGTCTGCTCCCTTTCCCCATTTTGATTATTCTATTGTTCATGTTGAAGCCAAACCATGCTCAGGGCTGAAACATTTTAACACAGATCAAAGTGTTCTGTTTGAAAGTTCACTGGAATTGGTTTAGATATTTATCCAGAGATGGTTTTTTGAAATAAACAGACACAGTAACAGGTTTTACTGCTAGCCTACAGCAGTTTTTTCACCACTCACACAAAGGGAAGCCGGCGGGTTAGGTTCAGCTTGCATAACAAAATTAGGCCATATCAGTGTCCCTGTCTCTTGCCAACAGAACCCCCTGGAATAAGACTGGCCCCGTTCGATTTTATCACAATAACGTACTGTCACTTCGCATTTACGCTGGGTGAAACCTACCCTGCCAACTGCCACCACCCCGGCTCAGATAACACCGGTGACAATCAGCACTCTGTCTCTTGGTACCTGCTGGGGCAGTTTGTAACATGGCTAATAGCCCACACAGTGGCTGCCAGGCAGACTCCCAGGACAGGCAGATCCCACCCTGATATTCTGCAAAGTGCTTAGTGCTAAAACTGTTTACCTGTGCTTACTGGACAAAATAATAGACAAAAAGTGCAGGCATCCAGGATTGAAAGCTCTGTGATGTAGGATCCCACCGTCCTTTAACATGTCATCCTTGCAGAATGAAGTAGGATCACTGACCATGCTCATACCCTGGGTTAACATACATGAACACAGATTTAAATATTAACCCAGGGTATGAGCATGGTCAGTGATCCTACTTCATTCTGCAAGGATGACATGTTAAAGGACGGTGGGATCCTACATCACAGAGCTTTCAATCCTGGATGCCTGCACTTTTTGTCTATTATAATATTATATTATATTATATTATATTATATTATATTATATTATATTATATTATATTATATTGCCAGACAGATTTAAGTTTTTGATGGAAAACTTGATGGAAAGCAGTCTGTGCATTGGCACTCCAACCACATCATAGACTTCCTCTATTCAAATGAATGAAAAGGAGGGATGAGACATGGACATGTGAGTCTCTGATAGCAACATCATCAATGTAGCTGCATCTGTCTTGCATCTGGCTTCTTCTGCTCGACATGCAAATCTGGATCAACCCCACTCTAGTCCGTAGGGTTATGGTAATTCACCCTTATCTGTTTGGTAACTGCCAAAATACAGCAGAAGAATCAATGAAGTGATCATTGAATTAATAAACCTCTGAGGTAGGTCTGCTGTGATACATCGAACGCACCCTTTGCATTATAGCAGTGTGTGAAGAAACTTGAATAATGAAGAATACCTTCACTCCCTGATCTCTAAGTGAAGAGTCTAGACGCCAAACATGACCTCTGTACACATTCTACATTCACATAATAACTTATTCAATAAAGTGGCTCAGTGAAAAGTTGATTATAGTTTAGAGTGATCCATTACCACTAACACATGGATGACCCACATGAAGGGACTATAGACTGTAAAGTTTTGTTCATCAGCCTGGGTACTCACTCACCACAGTCTTTCTCCCACGCAGGTTAATTAATGGCTGCACCATCTTCATTTTGGATATTATGAATGTTCCACTGCGTTACATCATGACACCCTGGGATATTATGCTTAGTTCTATGGCAGGTCAACAAAGTTCCAAAATAATCATTATTTTCCATGTATAAATGTCATAAGCGCTAATCTGAATTTTATGGTCAGATGAATTCCAGGTTGTATCCTGGAAAGAAATGAAGTGACCCCAGGCAGGACGGTCAAAATATTTACCCACAAATTGCAGCAATAAAGAGCTGTTAATGTGAAGCTTAATGTGATACACTCTGCCTGTACCGCCTCACAACACAAGTGCAGCTGTTTGCTTCAGTTAGTGTGTGAAATAAGATTCTTCACACTCTTGTAATACTGAATGCTTTCAGCCCTCTACCAGTTCACACCTGTTTTTTTCCATGTGCCTTTACTAGGAAAATTACAATGACTAAATACACACACACACACACACACACACACACACACACACACACACACACGCACACACACCCTATCGTTGGCCTTGGGGTCACTGGTATGTTATTCCATCTTGGCCACCTTTCTCTATCCAGAACAAGCTTTTCCAGTCTGCCAGCCTTATTCCTTGGCAACCAGAGAAGTAAAGGAAATATAATGCGTAAAGATGAAATCTCCCCCCAGTGAATGGAACTAAATGCCATAATCACAACTAGTACAACCTGTGAAACTGATCTTTAGGACCAACTTAAGACTAACAGCCTAAGGCCCTAAGCAACATCTTGTAAGACTTTTTTCATGCTACACAGGCTTTTACTAGCTAAGGAAAAGTTATGACAACTGAGGTCCCATTTTTGTAGTTTTAGCCATCATTGCTTGCAGTCATGATAACAATGTTAGCCAAACTATTTACAGAAGTCTAGGAATACCATTTTCCACACACATTAAAGCTAACCTGGGGAATTATTCTTTGATATGTTCACGTTTGGGATCCACATTGTCATCACTTTCTGAGATTCCAGCAAATAACTTGTGTACCATGTAAATATTACCAACAGGTGCATAAATTACAATGGTTTACTATGACCTGTAGCTCTTTGTCTCTCTTGCCCCACAGCCAGACATTTGGGACTCTTTATTTATTTATTTATTTATTTATTTATTTATTTATTTATTTATTTATTTATTCATTCATTCATTCATTCATTCATTCATTCATTCATTCATTTAATTTTATTAACTTGTTTTATTTTATTAAGTGTTTTTCTAACCACCTCTACCTACCTGTCTTTAATAGAAAAAGAAGACAGATTGTGACAGGTCGAAAAGTCTTCTCTCAAATCATCTGTTAATCTACACCAAAGCCAGATAACTAATTACTTGAGAGGTGTTCTCTCAGGTATCTACTTACACTCATTGTTCTTTGTGAGTCTTCTTGCCCATGCTGTGTCAACAGTTTTAGCTTCTATCCAGTATTACCATTTTGGACAAGTTTCTGTGTTCATATAAAAGGCTGGTTGTTTAGTAGTTTGTGCACACTGTCATCTGAACATGTCCAAAGACGCTCTTTCAAATGGATCCAAACTAGCCAAGACCGAAAAACCTACTCTACATCCAGCAGTGACACATGATGACTCATTAACTCATTATTGAGATGATGCCACACTTTAAAAAAGCAACTGTGGTGTTGCTCTTGGCTCTACACAAAACACACAGAAGGATGTAGTTGAAAGAGAAGTCTGACCCTGTTTACTAAGTGGGAGAGCTTGTCAAATAGTTGGTTTTGGAAAGTTATAAAAATTGTCACAGCTCCGAAGTCAGGAAGGTGTTTGGAGAAGGGAGTTTCAGATGGTTTTCGACAGTCCAACAAGCTCTTATTTTGAAGCAGTATTCCCTTTATTTTCCTCTACTGATCCCCCAGCCCCCTCCAGGCCCCAGTTCCCAGCACCTCTAAGCCTTATAATAAATCCAGACTCACCAATTGTAGTCCAGCTGTTGGGTACAAGTTGTGCCATGATCACAGACCGATGTGTAAGTTGATGTGAGCACAGGCTGGGGGCAGAGCATACCACTTCCACACACACTGAACCACCCAGAAGACCCTAAGGTGTCTAATCCTTTCCCACCATTGTCCACATAGTTCTATGACTACGAGCGACAACCATCATTCATATGATTCCAATTTTCGTAGTCAAGAGTTCTGTTGACCACTGCGGTTTGGTTTCCCTAGTAGTGCTGTTTGTGCCTTAGAAAATGCTGGCCTCCTTCACCCCGTGCTGTTTTTCAAGCGGTAAGAGCCTTGTCTTGATGTGACTCACAAAAGCAGCTTTGATAGCTGCCATCTCCTGCCAGACTCTGTTCTCTTTTTAACAGGTTTTTGACTAACCTTAGTGCCGCTGTTGCCAGTGCCCAGACATCCAAACAATATACAATGTGGCCCACAGACTTGTTAAACCCACTCAATAACTCTCAGTTTTCTTTGTTTTGCCAAGTTGAACACTTTGAGAGGAAGTCTCATGTGTATGTCGACCCGAGTCGCCGTTCAAATTAACAGCCTTAAATATACAGTGGATCTAGGTAGATGAGATCAGTGTTTGGTTTGGGATTCGCCTGCTCACATCTTTTTCCAAATGGATGATTTTGACCAAACAGGAGCTTGTCACATTGGATCACTGCCCAAGATCACAGAAGGCTGTATTAAAACCTTGAACAGAGTTATTTTCAGCACGATCCATGAATTATTTCCGCAGCTGTCCGACTTTTTCATCTTAGACAAAACATTTGCTGTTGTCTATTTAAGCTCTAAACGCAGTCTTTTCCTGCCAGGCAGACACGTCAGACTGTCTCTGTTGAGAGATAAGTGTGGAAATGAGAGCGGGGAAAACAAATCAATTGAAGAGCTTCATGTGTCAGCCGTGATGGCTCCAGAATAGTTTAGTTTTGTCCTGCACATCACTGCCTTCAATGGTGCAAAGTTAATGTGAACAGGCATTTGGCTGATGGCTGTCTTCGCTTCATGAAAAGATGTGAATAGGGATATTTTGCCCCTTTCCTTTCTCTTCTTGTGATCTCTCCACAAGGCACCAGAGCCAAAGTAGGAAGCAAAGGACACACAAGAGACAGAAACACTGCATTAAGTCAGCTAAACTTGTGTTTTGGTGGGTGAACTTTCATTTGTCCCTCCATGCTGTGGTCTGTGAACAGGACTACATTGTCTTTGGTCTTCCCTGTTTCAGCGTAGCTACTGAAGATGTCTCCGCTGTAAAACATGACTTTAGTTCAACATACTGAGCAGGCTTTTATTAATTCTAAAGCGAGCTTCAGCTGCTTTTTCTTTTAGAACTACTAGACATGGGATCTAAAGGCCTTGACGCACCCTAATCCAGCTTGGAAGAAGTACAGCCAACAAAGGCCAATGTCATATGTTGCTTTCTTTATTGTTAAAAAAATTTGAATGCAATACAAAGGCCAGTGTAAATGTACATTCTGTGCCTGCCTGAAACCAAATTACTTACTAGTACTGCGCACTGCTAAAATAGAAACAAAAACACTAGCCAATGATTTTCTTGTTCTTCTGCAATTGTGGATCTCACTTAAGCGTTTAATGTCTCAGATCAGATCAGAATCAGATGTTGCTGTAGTGGATGTCATAAAAAGTTGCAACGTTGCAAAGTTGTTAAAACTGTTTTAATCAATCTTTTTGGCCACTGTGGGTAGAACCAGCCAAACATCACATACTCTAAACCAGGGGTCCCCAACCAGGGGGGGTGCATTGAGCAGACATTGGCAGAATGCATTCAGTTTTTTTACATTACATTTAGCTGACATTTTTACAAATTAGAATAATTAATTAAAAAATGTATTTAAAATATCCAATCGGTTTCTCAATTTTGTTTTTGTCACTGTCATTGCGGAAAATCCGGCCTCACACAGATAAGTTGTTGGGAAGGGCAGCAATGTTTTGAGGGCTTTTACAGCTATTTCTGGATATTCACTTTTGGCGTTTACCCAGAACGCAGGCAGAGAGATTGTTTGGTCAAATGTAGTCTTAAGACCGCCGTCATTTGCCAGCTCGATCAGCTGCGCTTCCTCCTGAACAGACAGGTGGTCGGGAATTGTTCCAAATGGATTGCGGACCCATTCATTTTTATCGCGCGGATCTCAGGTGGCTGGGAAGTAGCGGTCGAATTCGTTTTTTTCGATTTTTTTTTAATTTCCCCCCAATGTCACGACCCGGTTCGGAATGTCTCGCGGACCGGTACCGGGTCGCGACCCGGTGGTTGGGGACCGCTACTCTAAACTCTCCAAACCGGTTATGGATAAGTTTTTAGCAAACTATTGCCTAATTACACAGACATGTAGCGACATGAAATTTATTTGAATTATGTTACTGGCCGCCTGAAAAATCCAAGTCCAATATTTACTGTCCTGGCTCTTTAGCAGCTAAATGCTCCACTCTGTTCATCAGCCAGTAGCTAACTTTATCGTTTGGTGATAGACAGGTAATGTTTTTGCCAGAAACAGATACCTGTGATTGGTGAGAGCTCTGAGATTTAACTAAACAGTACATTGGCAGGCTGGAAAAACAAAATAATGAGCTGAAAGAGGCAAAAAAAATTTTTTGAAAATTTTCTATACGTCCTTCGAGATGACCAATGCCACATTACACACAGTAACCTGTCTAGTGTATATCAAATAAAATAATAAATTGATACATTAAAATATGAGATACAAGAAAGTAGTGTTGATAATGTGCTGCTATGAAAAAAATGGGCAGTACCCTAGAGGAGCCACTGGCTTTACTGTAGCCCATCTCCCAGCCCTTACAAGGCTGCCAGACTAATGGCTGTTATTTGTTCAGATCTACTCTAATTAGGCCTGACAGGCAGGAATGGGAAATGTTACACCTGTTAATGTGAGAAAAGTAGCAGACAAAGTCAAAGAAAGCACGTGCACTTTGACCTGCAACATGGGAGCCTGATTTTCCCACGTACACATGGATTTCATTAGGATCAATGCAGAGAACTGAGCAGTAAGTGAATCTGCTGAATTGAATTGAATTCTGTTGTTGTGAGGAATTAATCATATTTAAAAAGTAGGTGGTTCATCTGAGTCATTTACTACAGTCATTGTGTCTTTAAACTTTCTTCTTTCTTGCAGACACTTCACAACACACCTGAATACCTGCAACCCTGGTCTAAACAATATGCAATTTGGTTTCAGAAAGAACTACTCTACTGAAACAGCTGTTTTACACTTTACTGAAAAAATCAGAGCACAACTTGACAAAGGTGGAGTTGTTGGTGCTGTATTCTTAGACTTACGTAAAGCCTTTGATACTGTTAATCACAATGTCCTCATCTCCAAGCTCTCTTATTTTAATTTTTCCACACAAACACTGACATGGCTCTCCGCATATCTTTCAAATAGGGTACAATGTGTCAGAGTCAAAGACACATACTCAAATTATAATTATCAAATAATAATTATTATTAACACAATGGGCGTGCCTCAAGGATCTGTGTTGGGTCCTCTTCTTTTCAGTGTATACATCAATGACCTGCCACAACACTGTAATGGAGTTGATGTACAATTGTATGCAGATGATACTGTCCTGTACGTTCATGGTAAAAATGCTCAGATAGCAGCAGAGAAATTAACAAATGCTTTGAAAGGTGTGGCTCAATGGCTTGAACAGTCATATCTTACTCTAAACATCAGTAAGACAAAGGGCATGTTCTTTTGTAAAACTAAGAAGCAGGCTCCAACTGCAAGCATTAAAATTAGACATGAATCCATAGATATAGTTACCGAATTAAAACATCTTGGCGTTACACTGGATTCTAACCTCAACTTCAAAAAGCACATTAAAAAAATGACAAAAACAATTAAATATAACCTGGCTAATTTTAGACATATAAGATCATTGCTTCCTGAAACATTTATGCACGGTCTCATTTTCTCACATATTTCATATTGCATCACCTGTTGGGGGCAGGCCAATGAATCTACCATTAGACCGCTAAAATCACTATATAAACAAGCTATACAAATTCTTGATAAAAAACCACTTCATTACCAACACTGAACTGTAGTATACCTCCTTACCGCACAACTTTTGGGCAGTCTTCTTTTTCTTTTAAGGCCGCAATACAGTGGAATGCACTACCAGTCAATTTAAAGAGCTGTCTCTCCATCAGGAGCTTTAAGTCACAACTGAAATTTTCACTAAAAAACAGTCAAAACTGTAACTATTGATTTATGGTGTTTTTATGTGTATTTTTGTGTGTCATGAGTGACTTGTCTATTGCATTTATGTTCATATGTTTTTTGATGTTTTATGTCCTGCCGGGGACTGCAGATGTAAATTAGCCTGAGGCTAACTCTGGTACAGTGCATGAAATGGCAACATTTATGTTTTAATTGTACATGGTCCCTAATAAACGTAAAGAAAAAAAAAGAGACGTTTTCTCAAAGTCAAAGAGACTAAACCCCAGGACTGATTAAATTATTTATGTCTGATTGATACTGCTTATTGGTTTCTTTTGATCGTTGTGCTGAGAAAAAAGTAAATGCAAAATGTACAGATACCATGGAACTATGGAGTAACATAAAGGGAAATTAATATTATTTATACAGGGGAAATATACAGACAAGACTACTGATTCTATCATCCAGACATTTATTTCACTTAAGTTCAACTTGGATTGTCGTTGGGAGGGGGACATTAACTTATTTTGGCTTCTGGAGGCAGCATGTCAAAAAAAACCACTGCTCTAGACCTTTCTCTTCTGTCTGCCATGGCCCCACCTGTCTACTGCCTGCTGTGCTTGTATGGGGAGGATGTTGAGGATTCCAGTCCTGTCAGACAGAGAGAAGAGTACAGTCAAGACCTCACCAAAAGTTACAGCAAAACCTTGTTTTCTAGAGAGCTAATTCCTGATTCCTGATGTTGACAAGATTACATAACTACATTAAAAATTGATACATAGTGTTTATTTTAGACAATGCAATCAATACTTAAGCATAGTCCAGGTCATCAGTGTATACCACAGAGAAGTGGCATACAATATCTAAAAGCAAAGTTGTTTCAACAGATTTTGGGTTGATACAATTTGTTAACCGGATTTGGTGCAGAAACTATTTATGACCACTCAAATTGATCACAATGGTCACCAAGAACTTGTGGAACCCCAGAACAATTGTTCAGAAACACAGGAATAGACCTTGCAAGGCAATAGGTCCTCTGAATGCCCATGGTCTGGACTCCTTTGAAAAATAGCTAGTGCCAATATTTAGCCTAACTTTGGATCTTCATTCCTTCCCCTTCCTGACAGGCAAGCATGACATCAATGGAAGCCTTGTAAGGTCTTCTAATTTCACATGATACCAGTGCAGTATCTTCACTAACTTTAAAACTGAACCTGCTACAGCCTTTGAAAGACAGTAATGCTGGACAGCGTCCACACTGAGTTTAAGAGATTAAACCTAACCAGCTCTAGGTATACCAATTTATTAAAACTTATTTTAATTTGCCTTACAGCGGTATTGGAAAGTAGGTGGGAAGGTTGACAAGGTACCATTTGAAGGAAGAAAAAACAGGATTAACTCCAACATTGTTTTTATAACAAAGTAGACTTTATTAGTGTTTGCTTAAAGAAAGACATTGGTTGTAACTGCTTATGCAGTTCAGTAACTGTCAGTCCTCATCCATTTGCTGCAGTCAACACCCAGTGTATATTGCTGCAAATAAGTTGGTTAGTCACTAATTGTCTTGTTTTGTCGTCTAGTAGTAGGAATCCATGATGCGCCTCATGCTCATGAACCTCATGCCGCTCCATCCCATGTTCATGAAGTTCCTGTACTCGCCAGGCCTCATGTACATCATTCTTCCTCTGTAGTTGGGCTGCTCGTACATCAGCCAGTGGCCATCCATGACGTTGCAGGACATGCAGTTGGACATCCTGTAGCGGTCCATGATGTTGTCACAGTCGTCCATCATCTCGTACATCTGGCCCTGGAAGTTCTCCCTCTCGTAGATCCTCATCCTGTACTGACCTCTGTGCATGGGGATCATACGGCAGGACCTGATGCAGTCAGACCATCCCCACATGTTCATGTAGTCGGAGTACTCGCCCCTCCTCATGAAGTACTGGTTTCCCATGTAGTTGGTGCGGTCGTAGACCATGAAGCAGCCCCTCTCCACCCTGCAGGAGTGGCAGCGGTTCATGTAGGAGGACATGTCAGAGCAGTCGCTCATACACTCGTAGGAGCGGCCCTGGAAGTTCCTCTCCTCGTAGAAGATAACCTTGCCCATCATGTTCATGTTGCTGGAGGTCATGTTTGCCAGTTTTTTGTCACTAGGACGATGTTGCTGCTGCTGGTGGTGCTGCTGCTGTTGGAGCTGAACTGCTTGTCAACCTGTTGCAAACCTTCCTTTTTATACCTGACAAGCAGAGGGGCCCTTTGTGAAAACAACCTGACCCAGCAACATGCCATAGAAACCTGTAGAGCACTGAGGGTTGTCCACATTACAGTTGTCCCCCCCAAAAGACCTTAGAGAGGCAGTTTTACTCCAAACACTGTTAAACAAAACCCTTTTCAAGGGGTTAACAAAGAACAACATCACTTTACTGCACAAACCATCCTTTTTGGAATTTTCGTCTCATTCTTAGCAGTTTGCCAGATCATCTGTTATTCTGGTCAGTAAAGGTTCATTATGTAAAAAGATATGAATATTCTAACAAAAGCATGCTGTTTATAATCATTCATTGAATATTTTAGTGTAGTCACTGAAATGATATTCAGCCTGTAGCCTTAACAGCTATGACTGTGACTGATGATGTAAAACATTAATTTGTAGGGGTGTTCTATTAATCAAGTGGTGGTTTCCATATGTAATTTAATTACATACGGACAGCACAATATATAACTTCATTACATTAGAATCATTCAAATTGGTGTGAAATGTCACAGTGTTAAATGACGTAATGATTTAAAGTGCTGAGTGTGAAGAGATTTCTCTCAGTCCTTAAAAGAGAGCGAGGTTTGCTGGGTGGTGTTTGAGTCTGGCACAGAAACAAGTCTGTCAAGACAGGTGTCAACTACTAGTTGGTTGGATCTCTTGTTCAGCAGGGGGTGGAGATGAAGGGGTGAAAGCACAAATCTTCAAATGCATTAGAAGGTTTGTCTACACAGATAGCACGTGTATTAAAAGGAGCAGTTCAGCAGTAGAGTTGAAGGTGTTCAAGGAAAGCTTAAAAACCGTGACCTTCTAGCAATATTTCACATTTTCCTGTGCCTTTCCACCACATAGTTTTTTACAAACTGAATTTTTTACAAACTGAACTGCTTCCCTTTTTCAAAGAGTTAACAGAGAACAATAGCACCAACTTTGATGAGCTGTGATTGACTCTGGTAAACCTTACTGAGGCAGTTTTCTCTTCTTTTCAACAGGTACTTTATTAACAGCAACAAGCGTGGTTGTGTCGCATTATAGAAGAACCCCCAGAGAAGGAACGTCACTGAAAGTGTGCCTAACCATTATATGGTCTCATACCTCTGATAGTCATAAGTACATGTGAAACTACAGCAACATGGCATAACACACTGTAAAACACTCTGAACATAGCAGGAACATGCATCACCATGAGACTCAGATCCATGAAACCCTCACACAGCACACCAAGAGGCTGTCCCTACACGCCCACCCCCAGGATACTAAAACACACCTGATGAAATACAATTTTTTTATCTTTGATCTTGAACTTTTTGTAAAAACCGAGAGTCTCACATATCAATACACCTTATTGATTTGATAATTGATTGATATTGCTGCCTGGTATGAATGGAAAGAGTAGTAGAGCATTGTACTTGCGTAGCAGTTTAAAAAGTAGGTCAGCTAACATGTATGCTACTCTGGGTAAACCATAGTGTTTACTTTTCTAAATGTCAAAGGGTGGGTGGGGTAAAGAAAAAAATGATAATAATATGGTACAACTGTTAAATGAACAACCTTTAGGCTACAAAATATATTGCATTAAATGTCACAGTCCTGTAATGTGTATACATACTACTTTCTATAGAATTACTAGACAGAAGATTATTTATTGTTTACTGTTGTTGAATCCTGAGCTCATTCAGTGTTAAAGGGATTCTCCTGATCTGCACTTCTGTTCCTAATATTTTCATTCTGGAGCCACGATTGCAAGAGTTTTCGAAACATTAATTTCATCTCCACTTACTGTTTCATCTCACATTTTAACTGATCGTGGATGTATTTGTGCACTACGTGAATTAACATGTCTACATATAATGCTGATATTGAAATAAAACAAAAAGAAAGATATTTCAGGTAATGCAAAACTTATTTTAGATTGCATTCTAGCAATACCCTGGTTTAATTTCAATTAAAATGGATCGCTAAATTTGTATTTATTTTACAATGAATGATTTCATTTCATGAAAAAACATTTCAGAGATTCCTTCAATTAGCACTATAGGAAAGTCAAGTACCACTAGTGTTACTCATAGCAGTTTGACAACCAGTGATATAGAGCATTATGTAATGACAACCAAAATGGATTGCTTTATTTGTTCTAACATAACAATGTTTTTGTTTCGAAGATATTTTTGTTTGCTTTTTTCAAGCTTTATTTTTGACAGAGACAGCTGAAGAGTGACAGGAATGTGGGGAGAGAGAGACGGGGAGTGACATGCAGCAAAGGGCCACAGGTTGGATTTGAACCTTGGGCTGCTGCTGAGCCTTTGTACATGGAGCGGATGCTCTACCAACTGAGCTAAACGACACACAACAATGTTTGTTTCATGAAATTTAGCATAAAAAAATTCATTCAGATACAAAACTACATCCAGTGTCACTTTATTTCTGCTTCATAGAGACAGAAACTGCACACTGAGTTATACTGACACAAACGTCTAAATATCAGTACAAACAACTATCACACACACACACACACAGATAGCTCCGTCATTGAGCAATCAGGATTATGCAAATTATTACTCTACTGAAAAAGAGACAAAAAAGACACCAAAAAATGCGTGCACAAAAGACCAATCTGGAACAGTAAATTCTTTCAAATCTTTTTAATTCCCTGTAAGACCAATTACAGTATGTTTAGGCAAAGAACGTGTTCTTAATCTCGTCTTTTGGACTTCAGGCATTCAGAGCTGTCTGGGATTCTTTGAAGCTTTCTTTAACCAACGCCGGAGTCTCATTTATTTAGTTCTTCAGCTTCCTTGCACCAGATTTTTTTTTTCGTATCACTGACACACTTTTTTATTTCATCATGTCATAAACTCTAGACTTCAGTATAACTTTCCTGCCACACAATAGTGTCTGGCTTATATGTTGATACTCCCTCATTACTTCCCATACATACTTTGCATTGTTTAATTTCAAGTTCAGTGTCTTTAGTGTGCATAAAGATTTAGGGGCCTTCTAATTAAACAAAATGATAGAAATTGAATCAAATATTGATAACTACAGTATGTTGTCATTAGTGTATAATCACCTGAAAATAAGAATCATTATTTTTTTGTTACCTTAGAATGAGACTTTTCTATCAATAGCCATGTTGAATGGCCATGTTTCTACAGTAGCTTAGAACGTACAAACTAAACACTGGCTCTAGCACAGCCACAGTTGTTTCTGCTTCATGCCAGGAAAGGAATGGTGTGTGGTGGTTGTAATCTGCAATTACACTGCTAGATGCTACTAAATCATACACACTGTTTATTAGGAATGTGCAATATGTCATCCTACGATATATTGTCAAAAACATTCCCCACAGTAAGAATATGTCATCCCACGACAAATTCCCATTGATGACGTATGTATGTGCGCGACACACTCGCAGCCCAACTCGCATATTGACAAACATGGCGGAAGGCGGAGCATATACACCAGGCAGCGAGGAGCTCTTTCCTCACACTCCGGCCGCCAATCAGACACTGGGTCAAACCTCCACAGACAGCCTAAAAAGTCTCTGCAGCAGAGACTATTCAGATGGATTCACAGACTAAACTCTGATCATCTACCTGTGTGTGTGTTCTCACTTTGTTTATTTCATGTACCAGCTTCTAAATCTTGAGTCTGACTTGCAATTTACGCCACAAATTAATGACACAAAGAAGTTTAATTTGATTTGTGTCCGATGATTAGACAGGGAGCGAGAGAACGAGAGAAAAAGAGCGAGAGAGACAACAATAACAGAGAGCGAGCGCCAGCCTTGATAAAGCTGTCATTAATCAGCGAAATAAAAAGTTACATTCAGCAGGTATAGACACGCCCACCTCTGGCTTTATCAAATCATAAAAAACTGATTACTGATGTGTTACTGATTTCATGAGGCTATGTAGATCAGAGTCAACTAAAATGGAAAGGGACCACTGATCAAAAGGGTCTAGTGTAATATTTGGGATATAAGTAATATAAGTTTTCATTTAGCATAATTGTTAAAAAAAAAAACCATCTATTTTGGTCAGTTATTACATAATTGATGTATTTTCATCTTTAAAAAGTGGAACTTCTGCCTTTTGGAATAACCTACCACAAGATGGCAAGTTGGCAAATGTATTGCATATATATAGAATATGAAGAATTCCATATATAAACATATGGCATATAATGAGCAGCAAAACGTCAACTATAGGTCACTCATAGAGGGTCAACATTCCCTGAGCTTTGGATGGGTTGGCCAGATATTCCAACTTCTACCTGATGACGAACATGTTGTTCTAAGAACACCTCTTAACTCTGAATTAACTCTGTAGAGGACGGATGGTTGTACGTTGTACATGTCAACTGTGACTGTATGGCCAATGGAGGGAAGTGCTGCAGTCATACAGCAGGGCGACTTTACAAGGTTAAAGATGCTGTGATCCAACGCTTCACACTGCACGGCATGCACTGTGTGTGCCTGGAAACAATCCACCTGGAAAAATGTGGAGCCAGACACAGTTGAAATGGATGTAGATGTCAATGAACACTTTTTTTATCCCCTAAAGAGTCTTATTCTGTCTTACTCTGGATAGACCACAGACATTTTTTAATAACCAGTAGCGAGGCATCAACAGTGCCAATAAAAGCAGACCTAAAAAATAGGTAGAAAGAAAACTGAATTGCAAGTTTCTTGGAAACAAAGCCACTAGGTCTGGTCAAAAAATTGAGTGTTTGGCCAGAAAATGTTTTGAGGAGACCACAGGACAAACAGTGGAGACTTTGACCTTAAAGGAATGGACGCATATATCTTCCATTTAGATTAAGTGTCTACACTAAAGAAAATCAAATATGATGTAGAACACATTTATAGAAGACATTTTCTTAGGGAAACTGCAGCAAGGTTGGGCAAATAGTCAATGCATTGTGCAAACATTATTTACATTTAGTCATTTAGCTGACACTTTTGTCCAACGCGACTTATAGGAAAGGGAAACAATCATGGTAAAGTGCAACAAGGGACAGTTGTAGAGGGGGATAGATTCATCATGTCCAGTTTTGGTAGTGTTAGCAGTGGAAGTAGAGGAGCTGGAGGTCTTCAGGGAGTTTTTTGAAGGTGGAGGGATGCCCCTGATCTGGTCAGAATGGGTAGTGCATTCCACCAACTGGTAACAACTGACGTGAGGTAACATAGCCAATATAAAGGCATCCAAGTAGGTGGGTGCAGAACTGGAGACTACTTTGTAGGTGAGCATTAGCGATTAGAATGTATTCTTGTATTTGGGGGGGTAGGTTATAATTGACAGCTGAGCTCACTATGTTTTTGCGTCAGCAGGGTGTATGCACAGGACATCAATATTGCAGCTCCAACGGCAATCAATGTTCTTATTTCTAAAGTTGCCACTAGTATTGGAGCAGCTGAGAACTGCTTGCATTCAAATACCAACATATTGTAGGGAGACAACATCACCACAATGGTGACTTGTTCACTTCCAGTACCTCCCAGAAATTGTGTATACAACAGGAAGTGTGATGGATTATTATGGTAAGGATTAATGGTCCTTATTGGTGTCAGATTTCACTAGTATGTGAGAGTAAGAAGGACTGTTGATGAGGTATCTTCAGAAATTGTAGCATGAGGAAGTAAAATAATTACAAATAAAAGAAGAAGAAAAAACAGGATCAACTCCAACATTGTTTTTATAACAAAGTAGACTTTATTAGTGTTTGCTTAAAGAAAGACATTGGTTGTAACTGCGTGTGCAGTTCAGTAATTGTCAGTCCACATCCATTTGCTGCAGTCAACACCCAGTGTATATTGCTGCAAATAAGTTGGTTAGTCACTAATTGTCTTGTTTTGTCGTCTAGTAGTAGGAATCCATGATGCGCCTCATGCTCATGAACCTCATGCCGCTCCATCCCATGTTCATGAAGTTCCTGTACTCGCCAGGCCTCATGTACATCATTCTTCCTCTGTAGTTGGGCTGCTCGTACATCAGCCAGTGGCCATCCATGACGTTGCAGGACATGCAGTTGGACATCCTGTAGCGGTCCATGATGTTGTCACAGTCGTCCATCATCTCGTACATCTGGCCCTGGAAGTTCTCCCTCTCGTAGATCCTCATCCTGTACTGACCTCTGTGCATGGGGATCATACGGCAGGACCTGATGCAGTCAGACCATCCCCACATGTTCATGTAGTCGGAGTACTCGCCCCTCCTCATGAAGTACTGGTTTCCCATGTAGTTGGTGCGGTCGTAGACCATGAAGCAGCCCCTCTCCACCCTGCAGGAGTGGCAGCGGTTCATGTAGGAGGACATGTCAGAGCAGTCGCTCATACACTCGTAGGAGCGGCCCTGGAAGTTCCTCTCCTCGTAGAAGATAACCTTGCCCATCATGTTCATGTTGCTGGAGGTCATGTTTGCCAGTTTTTTGTCACTAGGACGATGTTGCTGCTGCTGGTGGTGCTGCTGCTGTTGGAGCTGAACTGCTTGTCAACCTGTTGCAAACCTTCCTTTTTATACCTGACAAGCAGAGGGGCCCTTTGTGAAAACAACCTGACCCAGCAACATGCCATAGAAACCTGTGGAGCACTGAGGGTTGTCCACATTACAGTTGTCCCCCCTAAAAGACCTTAGAGAGGCGGTTTTACTCCAAACACTGTTAAACAAAACCCTTTTCAAGGGGTTAACAAAGAACAACATCACTTTACTGCACAAACCATCCTTTTTGGAATTTTCGTCTCATTCTTAGCAGTTTGCCAGGTCATCTGTTATTCTGGTCAGTAAATAATGTAATGATTTTAAGTGTTGAGTGTGAAGTGGGTGAGGTTTGCAGGGTGTTGAAGATTATAAAATACTCAACAAAATCATACCCTGGTGTTTGAGCTTGGCAAAGGAACAGGGCTTTGTCAAGATTGGTGTCTGCTACCAGTTGGTCAGATCTCTTGTTCAGCAGAGGTTGGAGATGAAAAAAAGAAACCATAAATATTCAAGTGCATTAACATTGTGTCTACACCATTTGTGTATCAAATGCAGAAGGTCAGTAGTAGGGTTGACCGTATTCAAGTTTAAAAAACGAACTGTGGATAATTAGTGATCAAATTATCTCTGTTTTTCAGGGAAGTATAACAATTCCAACAAAACCTCCTTCTAACACATCAAACCCTCCTTCTAACACATCATCTTTGAGCCCCACAATACCCACTACCACAAAATTAATAGATTTTTTTTTATCATCTGGTGGTTATAGAGACTGGGAGCAAACGACCATCGACACTATATACAGTAGTGATGATCTGAGGTTACTATTGTGTGCAGTGGATGTTTCACCTGACTGTCACTCTGCAATCATTACAAGTGCTTTGATTCAGGCCACTTGTTGAACTATTGGCATATATTTCATATCGCATATTTTAAGGTCAGAAAATATATCTTGACAGTGGCATGGAACCATTAAAGTTCACGTGAAATGGAAGCCACCATGCTATTATGCTTTTGCATATTTCTGCATTTCCTGTAAAAACTGTTAGATGTGGAGGAGCTTGTTGTTGATATTGACCGATTGTTTATAGTAGCCATAGCTTCTGAGCTCCCCACATAGCTCCCCAACCGCTATGTGTTGCAGGTAGCACTATAATCTAGTCAGCTCAACCAAGACCAAACACAGCCTCCGAAACCAGCTGTGGCCAGTCTGTACAGTAGCACAATGGTGGTATTGTTGCTGGGTTTGGTTCCTGGTATCCCAGGGCAGTTCGATTAGCTATACAGCTGACCAAGATAGTTAGGGCTCCGCTATGCAGCAAAACCTCACATTAAGAAAGTCTGTGAATTGTGTGGAACATATATTCTGTTTAAAATCTAAATTCTCAGTTATAAAGTTGTGCTTTTGAACAGTAATTACTGAGACCCAGCCAAAGATACATATGGCAGCCCTCAATCAATCATAAACTGTATCAAACAGGAACTACTCCACTCTGACGTCATAAGCGAGAAAGTGTCTCATTGGATGTAAAACTAGTATACACCCTGGCTAAAGAATGAATCACAGAAAACTTTTTTTTGTTTACTCTAAAATACCATAAAGACGACCCAGAAATACCAAAAAAAAAAAAAAAAAAAACTTTCTGTGGTCATCAGGCCAGGTACTGGTGTGACGTGTAACACTGATGTATGTGAGAAAAACACTTTGTATTATCTACAGTCAAAGGCTGTCTATATAGAACCAGCACAAAACTTAAGTTATGCAGTACTGTGGATGGAGGCAGCAACAAAATGTTTTTAGCCAAACTAAAATAAATAAATCAAGTTCACACTATATTTAAAATATTTTCACTTTCTGGCCAGAGAGCCTTTTTTGATGGGAAACTGAAGGGAAGCTCATATTGCTGTCTCACCTTTGTTTTACCTCACAGAAGAAGTGAGTTACTGGCCTATCACTGCCTCAATGTTATAGTTCAGATCCAAACTAATATGTTAAAACACCAAGTCACACAACAACAAAAAACAAGCTAACAGATTTAGGCAGCGGTGGACCAGCAGCTCCTGTGCTCGGCAAGATAAAATTACTGTTTGTGTCAATGAAGTCTGGCGGCTTTGAAGTGAGCATAGAGTGATAATAACTAAATAATTATGTTATTCATGCATGTCAGCAGCAGATCAGCAACAGCTTCGGTTGTCTGACACTGTTTACACTGCGTGCGTTCAGCTACAGAACTGCTGTGGGCTTAGAAGCATTTTGGCAATGCTCACAATCCAATAAACAATCACCGTAGTTATACATGAGTACAGCTGTACGCACTAAAACAGAATTGTATCTGTTGTGTGAGACAGATGACTAAAAGTCGAAGCACAGGGAAGTTGCGGTTGGTGGAAAACCAGTGGGTCTTGGGATTGTTTCTACATTGAAAATTGGTGGTGACTAAACTGGAACGTGATATATGGATTTTAAACAGTCAAAAACAGAGATAAATGTTCCATATTACAGTCACACTTCCTCTCTTTACTCTCATTTTAATTTATCAGTTCAACAATGAGGTATGCAACATTTTAGCAGACAGGGTGACCTCAGCTGCAGATATCAGCTCCTTCAGAAGTGGCAGAATTGGTTTTAAGGATGTGTTCTTGCCTCATCAGGCTTGGATTAATCCTAGTTGAGCATTCAAAGTGATAATTGGCTAACCAAAGATATAACAACCTGACATTAACACAGGATCCAATTTCAAGTAAACTTTGACCATATCCCTTTCACTTCTTGTTGGTTCCAGTATTGCTTCACTCAGCATACCACTGTTTTATTTCTATGTATCTTTGTAGCTTAGATGTTTTCCTCCCTCAGCCATGACAGCGGAGATGAAAGCGTTTATGCCCTCGTCATGCAGGTCTTGCAGCAAATGAGGCTGATCATGTTTTAAAAAAAATGTTTTACTGAAGATGAAGACTCCCCGAGGCCCATAAAGCTCAGCGGCTCAGCTGTATCTCCAGTCGGGGATGTTGCAATCAGCTGACTGAACCATAACAGTGCGTGTTGTCGTACTGCCAACAACAGTTTGCTGTGTGGTCACTCCATTAAACTCAACATGGTAGTTAAACTGAGTTATGGCATTTCTGGCGGCTGTTCCAGGTTGAGCAAACAGCAAATGTCAGCACAAAGTGCTCATATTCTCCTGCTGTGTTTATCCACAGAAAGTATAGGGTGTGGAGGAAACTGAACAGCGGAAGAATTCCTGCATTTTTGCTTTAGGGAATGTGCTAAGACTCCTCTGTAATATAAGGTCTGTAGTATAGGTTCAGTGCTGCAAATGATGGAATTATGATCAAGAAGGAATAACTAGGAAACAAAATATCTTAATTATATACCTTAAAACTGTCTGATAAAGATTACAGTAAGAGCTGCATGAATCGAGAAGCTAAAAAGGCTTGAACAAAAATCTGATGATTTGTAGATCAAAATATTGTCTGTTCCTCAAGTCACCCATCATTTTTAATGGCATAATTATTTCAATGAAACTATATACTTCCAAATTGTGCTAAAGTTATCTTTCCACATACAGCAGGTCTATACTCTTTTTAATATTATTATATTTAAAAGAGTATAGACCTTTATTATAACTCTCTGTCAGAGGCTGTTTTATCCACATTGATTACACATTTAAATATCCCTCACTAGTGGCAATCTTAATGCACTGATGAACACTGCTCAAAAAAATAAAGGTAATCTTTTTAATCAGAGTATAGCATCAAGTCAGTTGAACTTCTGGGATATTGATCTGGTCAGGTAAGAAGCTGGGGTTGTTAATAATTCTCATCTGTTTTGGTGTTAATGAAATTAACAACAGGTACACTAGAGGGGCAACAATGAGATGACCCCCAAAACAGGAATGGTTTAACAGGTGGAGGCTGCTGACAATTTTCCCTGTTCATCTTTTCTGACCAATTTCTCATTAGTTTTGCATTTGGCTGGGGTCAGTGTCACTACTGGTTGCATGGTGCAGTACCTGGACCCTACAGAGGTTGCACAGGTAGTCCAACTCCTCCAGGGAGGGACATCAATATAGGCCATTGCCAGAAGGTTTGCTGTGTCTCCCAGCACAGTCTCAAGAGCATGGAGGAGATTCCAGGAGATGGTCAGTTAATCTAGGAGAGCTGGACAGGGCCGTAGAAGGTCCTTAATCCATTAGCAGGACCAGTATCTGCTCCTTTGTGCAAGGAGGAACAGGATGAGCACTGCCAGAGCCCTACAAAAGACCTACAGGAGGCCACTGGTGTGAATGTCCTGACCAAACATTTAGAAACAGACTTCATGAGGGTGGCCTGAGAACCCGACGTCCTGTACTGGACCCTTTGCTCACTGCCTGGCACCATGGAGCTCGACTGGCATTTGCCACAGAACACCACAATTGGCAGGTCACAGATGAGAGCAGGTTCAACCTGAGCACATGTGATAGACGTGAACGTGTCTGGAGACGCTGTGGAGAACGTTATGCAACATCATTCAGCATGACTAGTTTGGTGGTGGGTCAGTGATGGTCTGGGCAGGCATATCCCTGGAAGGACGCACAGACCTCTACAGGTTAGACAATGGAACCCTGACTGCTATTAGGTATCAGAATAAAATCCTTGGACCCATTGTACGCTGGTGCAGTGGGTCCTGGGTTCCTCCGACTGACCTAAGTCCAATAGAACACCTCTTGGACATTATGTTTTGGTCCATCCGATGCCGCCAGGTTGCACCTCAGACTGTCCAGGAGCTCAGTGATGCCCTGGTCCAGATCTGGGAGGAGATCCTCCAGGACACCATCCGTCATCTCCCTGACATTGTCAGGTATGCGTACAAGCACATGGAGGCCATACAAACTACTGAGTACCATTATGAGTTGCTACAAAGCAATTTTGGCAAAATGGACTAGCCTGCCACATCATTTTTTTGCTTTGATTTTGGGGATGTCTTTGAATTCAGCCCTCTGTAGGTTGATAGTTTTCATTTCCATTAATGATGTAGCATCCTTTTGTTCCCAACACATTACCCAATCCATATTAGGAAAGATATCCAGCATGATTTCTTTTCCTGTTGAGATCTGATGTGTTTTCAAAGTGTAAGTTTAATTTTTTTGAGCAGTGTATAAAATACGTAGAAGCCTGCTTAATAATTCCATCACATCAGACCTTATTTTCACATTCATTAATATTATTTACGGTGTTCATTAATTAATAGCCAATGTATTTGAATTATGGAACTACCCCCTAAAAACCTTATGAAAACCCACTCACCAGGGAAAAAAATGATGCAGAGCGAGGAATTGCTTTCATTTCATGTAAGGCATGAGACAACCTTTAATCATGAGATTATTAGTCAGTTAGTTATTTTTCCTCTGGTTCATTTCTGACAGCCTTCAAGGTGTGTTTACTGTCCCATGGTCAACACACACACATTTTGTTTGTTGAAGGGAAAGTGCACAGGAGCAGCTGATGAGAGCCTGAGACTGAAACCAAGCAGTAACAAAACCAAAACAGTGATCTGAAAGATGGTAAAACACTATACAGAGGAGAACCGGAAAGTTTGCTCATTCTTCATTATTGACCCACTTTTAACATGACACATCACTTTCTCAGTTGTTGACATAAAAATGTGACTACTGCATCTTTAAAGAATGAATGTCTTCAAATTAATATGAGGTCATGAAACCTGAAAGTGATTAATTTAATCAACACAAACTATCAACTCATCTTCCGGCGTGTCACAGGCTGATCTGCCTTGGCATTGCGAGCGCCTTGCTCCCTGCTGTGAAGATATATGAGATCAGGGTTTTTTCTGCATTCCAGTGTGGGGTGAGACCAGGACTATATGTTCATTTACAGGATTCAGTCTACCAAAAATCATTAAAGGAATGCAGTGACATGTGGTCCTAATAAATTCTGTTTTTTGAAGTAATTATTTGCAGGGTTGTGTCTGATATCAGTCAGTCCGTCAAAGCTTCCAAATTCACTCTTTTATGTCGGGTTATTCGATTGAACTCGCACTTTTATCATCTAACTTCTATCTAACACAAATGCAACAATGAACACAAAGTGAAAAGATGTGAAGAGCCTCTAAAACCTAAAAAATTGTGTTTAGCAGCAGCTTTCAGTGCCAATATAAATAAATCCTAAGAAACATAACCTCATCATAATTACTAATGACAATACCATTTAAATCTGGAAAGTACAGAGACTGCACAGACAAATTTTTAAAGGACATATTTGCAAACTTTAACATTTCTGAGGAAAACGGCCTGTTTCAGGCCGAGAGCCAAACGCTGGAGAACACATCTGTTGACTCAGGATCGGTTCACTGATTAACTGAGCACTGATAAGAAGTGCTCAGTGTGCTGGGAGTCCTGACTCATATGCTGCGTTCTCAGAGTAAACTGACACAGTGCAGCGCTAGCAGTGGCAGGGGATTTAATGTTAGTTTGTCATACAGAGTAATTGCTGCTCATTACACTGCACACAGCTGGAGAGCAGCCTGGCCAGCCCCAGCACTCTAACTACTACTCTAAACCAGAGTGGAGTCTGCTCCATCTCCAACAGTTAAACTCATGTGAACAGCTGTTAATGCGCGACGAGAAACTTTAAATTCTATATTTAAGTCAAGTGCTGGTGTTCATGTTTGTTTGCATGTGTGGTTATATAAAGCTGAAAAAGGAGCGTTAGGAGTTGACTCTAAACTGACTATTCATCATGTTGTACAAAACAAAGATCTTGGATGCAGTGAAGAAACTTCCTCTAAATGGACCTTTGTGTACTTGTGGCTATAAATTTAGCCACAAATGAAACTAAAGTCAGTCCCAGTTGTAAAGATACTTTTAAATCTAGTGAAGTGGCTAAAGGTTTCTTTTTCTCTCTCACAAGATAATCAAGCTATTTGTATATCAGAACAATAATTTGCTTCTGTTAAAAAGAAAATGAAATTCTGGAAGAAAATGATTCTATTTAAACAAAAGTTTGAAAGAAGAATACAAATTACAAATACAAGTCATAAAAGCAGGTAAATACTGAATAAAGAACTTGTATCTGTTGAAATGAAATGTCAACGTCAGTTGAAAAAGTTGAAATGTCAGGAGTGTAAGTGATAAAGGGAGCTGGAAGTGTCAGTCCTCAAAACTGTCTGAACCTGAAACTTAACTGTCTGTCTGTTCAAGTGTCTGCTGAAGCTTAAGCACTAAAAGTTGTTGAAGAGAAAAATGTTTAAAAAATGTGTGTTCCTTTCCTTTATTTTGAAGTCCATAATGTAATAACTGTTCTACCACTTAAATATGTCCATGTTACAGCGGAGACATTTTCCAACATTAGCATAAACTGAAAGTCCTGTCGTTGAACAGATCACTAGAGTTTTGGAAGATGGAATTTTTTCAACATGTTGATGTATGATTTGAATGAAAAGAGGAAGTTATTTTGTTTAGACTAGTACTTTTTTTCTTGGCTATGTTGCCCTGTCGAAGTGCTGAAAGCACTCAGGACATATTTTATCTTTGGCTCAATCTTGCTGTTTCAATGCCCAGCCTATGTTTTTAGAAACTGTGTACATACCCTCCACTGACTTGTGTTTTAAGCAAATAAAGCAGAATAGACAAAATGTTCTAATGAAAATCTGCCAGAAAAAGAGAGAACAGAGCAAAACATTTTGATTTAATTGTTTTAAGAGTTTTTAAATGTGTGTGTATGGCTGTATCAACTGATGTTGATGACGTGAAAGGAAATGATATTGTACCAAAAGTTGTAGCACAATGGCAGAAGTAGTTAAAGTGGAATTTTCCAGATGCTAAAATGACGCCTGATGACATAAATGGGAGCTGAGGTTAAAGTTAAAGTGAAAGGGCTAAAGAAAGTTGAAATTTGAATGTGGAATGATAGAAGATGCTGGAAGTAGAAGGCTGGAGAGATGTGCCAGTTCATGTGTAAAAACTGAAAGAAGACATCAGTTGGACATTTATTTTGCTAAGGTGTGAATACTAAACAGTGACTGTGAACACTAAAGGTTGAGTTAAAGTTGAAGTGCTGAAAGGAAATAAAGTGACAGTGCTGTGGCTTAAATAGCCGAAATCAGAAACTACTGAGATGGCCCTTGGTTTCACCATGCAGTTTCTATTTTTGAAAGGCTAGTCTGCATTATCAGGACATTTGACTTCTGACTTCTGCATTTTCAATAAATACAAAAATAAAGGAAGCAGTGTTTTTTTGTGTGTGGAAGTTGGCAAACTGACAACAGTTGGCCCTAAAAATTCTGTTTTGGTCAGCATTTCTCTCTGGAATGAAACTGAACTTGATATTAACAATATCATAGTGCTTAGTAAGCACTTGATGGAACGAGCCTGAATCCACACGTTAATGCATTCACATGACCTTGTGAGGCAGCTGAACACCAGAGATCATGGAATCACGCGAGTGTTCATCTTGCAAGGCTTCAAGCTACATGCTTGTGTCCAAACCACCATGGTTTGGACTAATCAGCACGCTTTGAGGAAGTACTTGCATCTACAGCCTGAGCTACAGTGTGGTTTAACGCATACAATGGTGGATGTTTTTTGTTTTTTTGCAATTTTCAAGCTTATTTTGATAGAGACAGCTGAAGAGTGACAGGAAATGTGTGGAGAAAGAGATGGGGAATGACATGCGGAAAGGAGCCACAGGTTGGACTCCAACCCTGGGCTTCCGCAGCAAGGACTGAGCCTTTGTACATGAGGAAGCTGCTCTACAACTGAGCTAAACACCGCCCCGGATGTTTTTTTTGACGCATCTTCACTCTTCTCATGATAAGAGTTTGAATATATTATACAATCATATGGTCCGGTGATCTGATGAGTTGAAGTTCACCCTTGATAGACTGTTCATCCAATCACCTGCCAAGTGTTTTTTGAGAGTTCCTGCCTTTTACCAAGCAGTTCCCTAAGGATGTGCAGTCATATTAGCATTCACACAACCTCACAAACACACATTTCAGCCAGACTCTGAGTGTGAAAACTATGGCTGTGAAAGGGTGGGGGAAACTTGAGCTGCTGGTCGCAGCTAAAAACTGCAAAATAACACACATATTTACAGTGACACACAGCCATCGGAGAGCCCATAGGATTGCACATTTATCTTAACGTATTCCAGATTACACCATCAACAACTGCTTTGATTAATTGATTAAGCTTTAACTGATGGCTTTTGCTCAAGGCTTGTTTCCTAGAAGAGAAATAAATTACAATCCTGGTTGTAATTTAAAGCGTTTGACTGTAGAAATAGGGAGTTTCACCATGAATGCACCATTAACATGTGCATCAGCTGGAGCCTAAATCCTGACTCAAAATTCCTCCCTTCCACAAGAAAAAAAAACATTCCCTGCACCATTGAAATTTTAATGCTCATTTAAAGGCTTCAGCATAAGCACTTCTGCCAGCACCCTTCAGAATAAAATGCCGTGCTCATATTTCTCCTCTGTGGCTTGGCTTTATCTTCACATCCTGTATGTCATACTATATTTCTCTTTATCTGGCTCTGTCTGTGAGGTAAAGGTGCAGTGAACTAGCTGGCCACGATATTGTTGCTGCAGAACAAAATGGGTCCAGTCAGTGGGGCAAGCATGGCTGCTGAGCGCTAACACGTTCAGCGCTCTTCGGAGCCCAGTCTTCACAGAGGTCACAGTGCAGCAGCGGCAGCAGGGCGCTGATGTGCTCAGTGTTGGGTCGGCCATAGAAGCTCAGCCAGCCGTTCCTAATAACATCGTTCGGTGACGACCACGCTGATTATGTGGCTGGTCCTCTTGTCAAGCCGGGGGGAATGAATGTTGACAGTCTCATTGTGCCGTGAAAGCAAGTTGACCCTCTGAGAGGTCAGGGGAAGAGTTGCACTATGATGTCACAGGTCAGCACGTGTTGCGTCCAAAGTGTGAGAGAAGGCCTGTCGAGGACCTCACTTTAAAGTGTAGTTTATTGTGTAACTTTTCTATGATAAAATATATTTGAAATCATTTTTAAGTGATTGTAATCAGGTAAATGGTGCCTCTGCACTGTGCACTTTGTGTCCTGGGTACAATCATCCGTGATAAGTCACACACCGTCAACTATTGACCGATTTTGGATCATATTTTATGGAGGAAATGTTTTCTGGTTTTCCCTCTGATGTCCTCCAGCTGCTCTGCCTCAACTCTCTGTGATTTACAGAGTTTCCTGATGGACAGTGAAGGAAACTGCTAATAGTAGCTAGCTAGTAAGCTAGTAGTAAATAGTAGCTGGTGTTAGCCAATGTTAGCTCGGTTTGTTAGCCAGGCTGCCTGGACTGTGCACTCATACCATCAATGGAGTGCTATAGATAAAAGGGGAAAGCTAAAAAATTTAAAATTAGGAATTGTCTGCAAATGAAGCCACAACTCTCATGGCATGCTCTGTAGTGCTAGCTTGTATCTGAAGTTTGCTAACATAACCCGACACCATTAGCTACTAATTCGAAAGCAGTTGCAGCAAACACCCGAGTTTATTGATTTGAACAAATGAGCTTTTCATTCCTTCTGTATTTAACTTTTCATTTGTAAGGCGGAGAATGTTATTTTTCATTAAAAAAGTTGTACTACCTTGCTTTAAATGTTAATAAAATAATAATTCATTCTGTGAAACCAAATGGAATAGTAGAGCCTTGAACCCATGAAGCTCAGTAGAACCATGCAGCATGATAAGATAAGTATCTACAGTGCATGTGTGACCACCACCCCCCTTCAGCTGGTACAGCTCATTACACTAGAGGTATTGTTTGCAAGGGTATGCATATGCACACAAGCATGTACAGACATACATGCACAAAGGAATGCATGTGTACCAGTGTGGGCATGATGTGTTGTGGTTCATGACGCTGTCAAGGTTCAAGGTTGGATGGTGACATCAGTCAGATGGTGGCTTGGACAGTATAACACTTGGGTCAAGAGTCAGATTGCTATGACAATTCTTCTGAATATTTATAGTCACAGAATGATTCATAGCACTTTGCACAGATATGACCTCATCTCAGAAATTACATGAATTTTCAAAAAAAAGTCAGTATGAGTGTGATTTTGATATACATAACGCAATTCACAAATGAAATGTACAACTCCAGAAAGAGCTAGCTAATCATAATCAGCCTGGTACCCTTGGTACTTGTATTGAACATTTCTGCAATTCTCTCTCATTTTTTGTCTATTACCAGTGTATGAAGTAGTACAAAGCTAATAGATGAAAAAATGTAGCATGCTATGGAACAAAGCCATCCTGATCAGATGAACACAACATTGAAAAATCTAAGAAACTTACAAATGTGAGAACTCACCTGCTAGCTTACAATACGGGAGTGGAGCAAATGTGTAAGTTTCTTGTAGAACCTGCATCTTTTCTAATGGCCAGCAGGAGTTTCAATTGCTGCAATAAAAAAGGTAGCTTGATTGATCTTTAGGTAAAACTGACCATACTTCTGGCTTGATTTATAACCTCAGTAAACAGTTTCCCTGAGTTTATGGTCTCTAGTTTCAAGTCTTGCTCCACACAACACAGCATGATGTTCCTATATAGAGTAAAATACGAAGACAATAAAGCAGTGTATGCTTTAGGGTGTGGCTACTTCGTGATTGACCAGTTCAACGAAGCAGGCTCATAAAACTAAGATCAGATTATTAAACTCAGCAGTACAGCAGTGCTGATCAAACATGAATCAAGATTCAGTTACTGCATTGGCGATTTCTTGCCTCAAACGTTCCTGAAACATATTTGAGTGTACTGTTGAGCTGTAACACAAGAACGATTGTGACAGGACACCATTTTTTCCTGTTTGAAAACCAAAACCAAGGTTAAAACCAAGTCCAGATCAAGCCACAGTACGTCACCCACCAGCTTAACGCTCTCATCCAAATCTGGTCACTTCTGGCTCCAAAAATCCAAGATGACAACATCCATAACGTCTCAAGTCTCAAGTCTTCTAAACGGTTGTTCACAACCAATGCGTGACGTCACATAAAGCCTGTTCAAGACACATACTGTAGTGCAGCTGTATGACACCACACAGGAAAAGATAAAGAGGCCATACATACTAATGTAACAGTCACAACTCACTGGATCTCAACCACATTACTCTACATTTTTTTATTACTATATATATGGTATGGGTAAGGGCTGTATTTAAATGAATTAGAGTTAGTTTCAAAGTTTGAAGTTTGAAAAGTGACAACTCTGTTTTGGGTAGGAAAAAAAACATCAATTATGTTTCTGCCAAAACATTTGGCAAAGCAAATAAATGGGTTTAGAACATAAATGACCTCATGGCCTGAGCATATTTCAGCCCTGTGTTTCCCAAAAGAATTTCTGTTAAAAGCTGGAGGGACGTGGAGTCTTTGAAGGAGGTCCAGTGTAGAAAATGCCTAATCTTTCAGTGGCAAAACCTGGCAACCCAGCAGCTCCATGCTAGCACAGAGGGAGTGACAGTGGGGGAAAAAAAACGCTGTTGTGCTCCGCTGCTGTTCCCCGTCCTTCACATGGTAACGGTAATTACATCCCCACATCCTGATGTGAAGCAGATATGCACCAAGAGCTTTTAATAGGCTGTGCAAAGAGCACGAGGAACAGCTATTCATCCAAGATGCTGAGTGTGCAGGAAATATCCACCGCAGGCTTCGGTGCACCTCATGCTGCCATCACGTAGGGTGAGTTTTAGGATGTGTCTCGCATGGTGCACTTTCTCTGCTACCAGAATGAAGTGACAAAATCTTTCTTTCTTCAATTTAGATTATAAAGTTTGTAAGTGAAATTACTCTGATTACTCTGCTTGAAAACCTTAACCTTTAATTAGGCGCTTTTCTGGTCCACTTTCTTCCCTTTATTTTATTTTCAAACCTGGAATTGCAACTCCATTTTGATTGTTTGCTGATTTGCAAATGGAAGATGTGCGCCAACTGTGTATGTGGCACAAAAACTAGCCAAACACAGTGGTTGGAAAAGAGGATATAATGCTATGATTAGCCCTACTTTTTGTCTATTTACAGAGGAAAACTTCCTTGGTAATTGCAGAGGTAATATTCAAGTTTCCGCCCACGTGTTGCCTTATGATTGAAGAAAGAACAAGAATAGAAGTGGATGAGCTCATAATTTGAATAGTCAACATGACCTCATTGGTAAAACTCCACAAAGCTTGAATGCATCGTTTTTCACACAGTGAACATATCTGGCCCTGTTATCACTCTATGTGTTTTACACATTTTCTGTGTGTTGAAAAAAAAAAAAAAGCCAATTTAGTCTGGAATCAGCCACAAAGAATGCTTAGGACCTTCAGTGTTTCCAGAAGGGGACATGCAGGGCCATGTGCGCCAGCGTCAGGCTGGCAGAGCCGACTCCTTACAAAACCACAGATATGCAGCCGTGGCTTTTATTTTCCCAGGCTGCACATGCTCTTTGGCTATGACAGAATACATTTAACTTTACACGATTACCTTAAAGGACTATGTATGTTTTTAAAAATATGTATGTTGTAACATTTCCTTCTCTCCATACTGGCCCTGATGAGATCCTGGGGTATACTGTAAAAATGCACACTGAAATTCAGCAAATTCTAATATGAGGGTTTAAGAGTCTGAGTTAGACAAATAAAGAAGATTTCTGCCAAAAGTTCCAGTCTTCTCAGTGTGGCATTCTCTCTTTGTGTTCCCACCGACAGAAACTTTAACCTAAAACTCATTCTTCATACATCACAATATGACAAAAACAAACACACTGAGGATTTCTTGTAGGATTCTTAATGGTGCTGTGGATGACGCAGAAGAAAAGTTTGTTCTTTTTTTCTGTTTTGGTACTTATTTCAGTCCCATCACCTGGCAGAATGTTGGAATCAGACAATTTTTCAGACATTTTTGTATATTGTTTAATTTATTTGTTTAATTTGTTTATGCCAAATTAACTTAAATTAAAGGTAGGCACATACACTTGGTTAACGTTAGTGAAAGCTGGTGTCGGGATAAAGCAGCTGTAATATATACTTTTATACTAACAGTGTAACAATGTGAAAGCGGCCACTTGTAGCTAGAGAGGATTCACAGAGACCACTTCTCTTTAATGTACTTCTTTTGTTAAAACTTTACCCTGGTTATGGACCTGTGTCTGTATGTTGTGTATACTGATGATTAATGTTAAAAAATACTCAAAGTGTAAGTCTAAATTTCTGCACATGTGCAGCCCTGACATGACCATTGACCTTTTTGTGCACGAAGCAACACAGACGTGTCCAGAATTTGCAGATGTTACTCAAAAGTCCTCATTTGTACATTTCCACAGAACCAAAGGTTGGAGTAACTAACATTTCTAACACGGCATGGGAGTGAATGTAGAGCACAGATTCTTCTCTTGCTGGAAAGGGGTAAAGATTAAAAAAAAGACTTGAGCTGCTCCAGTTTAAGCTCCCCCTTAAGCACCCCCACCTCCAGAATCTGGGAAATTGTGACTTCTTCCCCTTTTATTTCCATGCCAGGCATGCCCTCAATTCAGCTTGTGAAAGGGTGCATTCCTTTCCAGCTGAGCAGGGGGTAGTGTTGCCCGAAAGATTAGCCCTCTTCTCACCCTCCTCCTGGAAAAGTATAGCTTTGCCGATGCTTTCTGAATTCTTCCATGGGTTGTCTTGGTGTGAGTGCTTTTTAAGCTGGGGTTTGTACTTTTCTTCTGGCATTCCATGTATCCCAGCAGAAAACACTCACTTCCTGTAATGCGGTGGAAGGTTCCTCTGTCACTGCGTTGAACCCCAAGGGGAAACCAAAAAAAGCAAACAAGACTCACAAGACAAATCATTCCATCCCTGTTTGCACTAGTGAACGATACAGTATGCACTCGTGAAAATGTGGAATGATGAACGGATTGACAAGCTTTAATTGGACAGCTGTTAAAAGGCTCTTCGCAGCTTCACTCCCATCATCCACTTACTTTTGAAATTCTAATAAAAAGCCTGCAAAAACACTAATTTCCTCTTGGGAATGCTTTGGATCGCCCCCATACTGCCAAGTCTCACTTTGGAAAGCATTCCAACTCAGAAGACTGATGTTGTTTGCAGCATTAAATGTACTTTAAACTCTTGAATCTCATTAAAAAAAACAACCACATATGTGTGTTTTGGTGTTTTTCCTCCTCATTTTCATACATGAAATCTCAAAGGCATTAAAATCTCAAATATATTTATGAATTCAGCAGTGACAGACATAAATATTATTGCATTCCACTTTTTGGTTATTTAGGTTATTATTGTTATATTTGACGTATCTCTAAACATAAGATTTGCATATGTAGTTGTGTGTTATTGTGCTTGTATTATCAAACGTATGATGATTTTTGAGAATGTGGTTTGTTGTGCTCTTATCACAGCACTGTATTACATTATATAGTGAGGTGTTTTTTATTTTTAGTTTTAGTTTATTCTACTGCCATTGATATACATGGTTCAGACATAATATTATAAACTCCTCTCAGTATGAAGCAAGATAATTTAACATCACCACAAACTAGAGCTTTCAAAATAACTGAAACTGGTCCAAACAAAAACTGCAAAAATTATAAGATTATGAACAAATTTGTTCATTTGTTAATAGTGTGACATCACCCATTGTAGGCTGCAGTATTCTCTTGTCTCTTGTCTCTCTGTAATGGTTTTGGGTCATCTACTACTGACAGTGATAAATTTGATGGAAGAAAAATTAGATGAGTCCAACTTGGAATATTCTCGCACCAGCAAACCTTAAAGCAGAAGCATCCTGACCAGGATTTGGATTGGTCAGATTGTCAAAGCTGACGTGAAATTACAAAGCTCCTGTCTGAACTAGGCGAGTCCAAAGTTTAGCGACAATGATGAGTTGAAAGTTGCAACTTATATCAATGTGCTGGTCTGCAACTTTTTGAAATCTAGCAGTTTACAGCAATGCGACTGGATGTTGTTGTTTAGGCTTTTTTTTGTAGCTGGATCTAAATTGTAGTGTATTTACTGATAGTGAATTGCTTAATAGATTGCTTAATCATGTTGTAGTAATGTTTGTAGTATTAAAAACAGACCACTCCAAATACTTGACTTTCTCTTTCCTCCATGTATAACACTGCCATTTTGACCTGCTGACAGGTTTGTGTCTTGCTGAGGCACTTCTGCAACTTTCCCTGCAACGTTCTAAAACAGTTGCGTCTCGTAAATCCCTGGTCTGAACTGGGCTCTACTCTCGACAGCTTAATGAAATCTAAAATATCTAGTGTTCTTCTTCAGACTTTTCATAGACAGCACCAACTCATCTCCGTCACCCACCCACCATTCTTCTGAAATCGCCTATTAGAAATTCAAATTGTAATCAATGAGATTTTCATGTCGGTGCATTAATAATGTTAAGACATCACTGCTTTGGTGTTTTTGAATGGAAGTTCAAAGGTTTGTTGAAGTGTAAATTGTATTCATAATAATTAAGAATAAGAATATTTTTTCTTAATTAACTTAAACATGTCAATAGTTCATGATTTGCCTCTTGGATTCAAGGGTTCTTCATCTATCTCACAATGTGATCTGCACCCTACATTCACACGAACATGAGGAGATCAGTTGTCACGTCATCTGTGCTGGGAGAGTTTTCTTTGGAAGCAGGCCCTGACGAACTCTGCTGAATTTATAAACTGTGTGAGGCTTGTTAAAGCTTCTCCGAAGCTGGAGTACTCTGGGATAACATGAATGGAACCGCCCCAGCACATGTTGGGAACAGAGTTGGAGCCACTTCACGTTTGATTCAATCATCTTGAGTTTCCTTATGTTTTTAAAAATGTATGCGTCCCATAGAGACTTTGAGGAGGAATGTCTGACATAGTTACGTACATCGTGGTTTTGTGTATTAGAAGTGAAGTGAACATGAGGAGGGTAAAGCAAGCGAGTTCATGCAGTGCAGCATGTGTTTTAGCGGAGACACTCTTTTCTTCACATTCCTGATTCATGGCTTAAACACTGACATGGTTTACTCGTTGAACTCAACTGTCTCACTGCCAACAGCCAAAAGAAACCTGGATGCAAACTCCACGCCGCATATCGTTTGTGTTTTTTGTCAAGCTCGACATGGACTGCTAATGGATTTAACACTTGCAGACTGTCTATGGAGATTTAAAGGCACCTGGAATTGTCATGAAGTGGATTTTCATTATGATTCCTCTTTTTACAGTCCACCAGAGAATCTCCAACTGTCTCCGTTTCTTTCCTTTGAATGTATTTTATTTGACTCTTTGGTACTGGGACAATCAGTGAAGATCAGTCCATTGCAGGGTGTTTACACAGGCAACAGTTCATCTACACTATCTACACTTTGGGTGTCACCGCCCTGATCTATTTTAAATATTCTGTTCAAAGTGTTGCAGCGAAATAAATGATTTAGCTTAATTTGAATAAAACATCTGAAAAGGACAAGACCAAACTAAGTTTGTGAAAGCTGGTCCAATTAAGTAGTGATAGAGTACAAGTGTGAAACCTTCAAGATTCCAATATATTTAACACGCATTCAAGCAAAATTGGAAGTATTACTTGGTAAGTATTCCTGCTAAGCTTGCGTGGTAAGCTTTTGAGTCTGGTTGAAAAACTCTAAACAGTTGTGATGTCATGTAATATGTAGATGAAGGGGATTTTGTTACTACTGACCCTGCCAACACAAGCTAAACCAAAATACATCTCACTATATAGTTGCTCTTTGCATTCTTCTACAGCATGCCACTCTCAAGCATCTATGAATCTGCCCTCCTCCTTAGGATCTGCACTTAGGATCCTAATCATAAATTACAAATTAGACACAAGAGATCGACACCCCTTTACAGGTTGTTGTAAGCTTACTTATAGAACTCAACTTCCTCGTAGACTGAAAATGACACTATTTATTGGTTAAGGTAAAACACAATGAAACACTTTACAGTAAAGCACAACAGTTACCTATTTGCTTCAGGGCAAATAGCAAAAGTTAAAGAAATTAGTCAATCTTCCTGGTTAGCTAACTGTACAGGTCAGCAGCTGCCAACAAAAAGGCCAATGAACAGAGCAGCTGATATCTTAAAATCATCTTTACACTCTTATTACACATCGTATTCGGGTTGTTGGTTTTTTTTCTTAAAAAGTCTGCTGTACATTCAGTTATTCTGGCCCAGAATAATAAGAGATTTCAGCTAACGTACCAGTGTGTAGCAGTTAATGTGTACCATGTTCACCATTTTATTTTAACACGTTTGTGTGGTGACATTTGCTAATTAGCACTAAACACAAACCACAACAGTGCAAAATTTAATGTGATGCTGGCTCCACATGAAAATCCAGGCACTACCCAAAGTTCAAACAACTCTGTGGGAAAACATGGATATCTGTACTAAGTTACTCGATGATCCGACTTGTTGAGACATTCGACTCAAAACCCATAAATGTCACTAAGAGATTCAAGGGAAATCAGGGGTTAAGTTAAGAAGTCAGATGGATTCCTCTGGGGACCTTGAATATCTCTACCAAATTTCATGGCCGTCCATCCAAAGTGGCTGAGATATGGACTAACGTGGACAACTGGCTCTTTAGTGTCATTCAATGTCTGTCATGCTTCAGCCTTTATATTGTATTCTGACACTCAGCTTGTACAGTTTGAATATAAACTCGTCATGCCTACTTGTCTTTGGGCATCGTGGCCAAGAGCATCAATTAAGGCCTTCCAATGAAATGAATAGAAAAATAGAGAAATAAGAAAGCTGTCAAAACGTGGCTCCTATTCACTATGATCCTAATTACAGCTATGATAGAGTGGTCCTATGGATAGCAGGGGTGCTGCTGCTTGATGGCACCTCTAACTCCTCTGGTTGATTTCCCAGAGGAACACTCTGATTAGGTAAGATGTAGGAACAGCCTGCCCGTTAAACAGATGTCCACCAATATTAAGCTAATGAACTTGCCGGGTGAATGCTCGGGGCGTGCCTCTGCTGTCACTCCAAAGTGCACGTTTCATCTCAGCTGCTGCCTTTGAAAGTGACTTGTGCTGGGATTGTTGACCTCTGCTGGCTGACCTTTCACCGTAAAGGAATCGCAATAAAAGCCAAGATTACAGCTCCGATACCTTGGGGCCCAATGGAGGCATTTAAGGAGGAATTGTAGATGAGCTGGAATTCCCTGGTGACGCCATGGTGTTATTGTGCACTGACACTTGTGTGGAAAAGACACACTTTGTAAAATGATCCTTTTTGATTTTCTCATAACTGAAGTGGTTTATTTTATCTTGCTGCCACTGTCAGTTGTGTCTGTATTCCAAGAACATGAAGACTCCATTAAAAACAATGACACGCTAACAGTACTTCTAAATTAGACTCTGCCTCCAGCCACATTCTATTATCCACATTTATGTGAACGCTCCAGAAAACATTTGATTTGGTAGGTTTTTTTTCCTTCGAGTCATGTTTTTTAGTCCTCCCTTGTCAGTTTTTGAATTCCTTGTGGTGGGCTTCCAGTAGAAGAAGTACGGGGCTCTCAGATCTTTTTTCCCTCCTCAGGAATATGTTTTCAACAGATTATCTGCTGAGCTCCAATTTCAACCACTTAACCTCTCAACTCAAATTAAACTTGGCCTGTCCTGAGGTTAAGCCACTTATACCTCTGCTGGCGAGAGACTTTCTGTTTTAGTGCTGTTACGCAAGAACAGTGTGTGCTACCAGCTTATTATCAGAAGTGTAACAATGCTGTAAGAAAGGAATTTCCACAGTCTTAAATATGTTTTTTCCACTTCAAACTGTAAAACAGATGGCACACATAGAGGCAAAAGCATGTTCATCAAAGTTGAGGTTTGTACAGAGACATGAAAACACATGAAAGTAGTTTGGAGCTACTCCTTCTGACTTCCTGGTAGGATTTGAAACCAGCCAGAATAAGCTGTCCACCTCAGGAAAACACAGGCACGCTTTGTATAAGACGAGCTAATTAATGGCTACAGCTAATGTCTGGACACTTATTAGAATAGGTGTTTATGGCCACTAAGCAGGTGGAAAATTTGTGTCCATAAAGCATGCTCTTCAAAACGGTAGAGCACCATTTATTTGTTTTCAATAATTTTAAAAAAATTATTGTGTTACTTTTCCATCATAAAATAAAAGATTTTAGATCATTATGATGTTACACTGACGTGTAATCAAGTGAATTTTGGTCTAAATATTTCCCTCTGATGTCCTCCGGCTGCTCCACCTCAACTCTGATTTACTCTAAGTTTCCTGATGGACAGTAAAGTAAACTGCTGACAACTGTAGCTGCCCATACTGTGAGCTCAGAGCACCGGGGCAGTGTTAGTGTTCGTGTTAGTGTTAGTGTACCAGAGGTGTTTTGAAACACTCGGATGAGGAGGTTTTCGGGGCTGGCTGCAGGACTGACGGGGTGTCGTGCTAATGTAAACTGGCTCAGCAGCCTCTATGGACATAATGGCAGAGGAGGAGAAAAAAAAAAATCTATGTACTGTTGCTTTAAATACCTTGATATGTACTTTGAGCATCATGAAAAAAGCAAGTAAAGCTTGAAGCAAAAAGAACTCTCAGGCTCTCTCAAGTGAACTTTTGCCTGATAGAAGTACATCAGTGAGATTCAATCTTCACAGGCAGCCAAGCAGTTCACATCAGCCAGAACGGAGTGAAGGAGAGAAACACTGTACATCACATACAAGACAAGCAGAAATGGAGGGGCTAAGGTTCTCACTGTATGAAAAATGCCAAAATTCCTTCCATCCCTCGGGTCATTTTGAGGTTTTGGTCCAGTGAAACTCTTCAATTTCACTGTCCCCCTGGCCAGATTTTCATGTAGGCTCCACTCACAAGCAAGGCTTTGGTTTGGAAGCTAGTAAGGCCATCACTCATCACATTATATGTTACAGGCAAATGAAGTGCACACATTCTCTCATTATTATGTGAAATGTGAACACTCACATTTCACATAGTAAAAACTTAACCTAATAACTTATTATAACTTAAACAATAAAGGCAGTGAAGGGATGTGAATGGAGATTCAGCAAAGCAGAAAATAAAAGTTAGAGCCGCTTTTTATGCAGATAACATTCTCATTCTGCATATAAGCTGCTCTCACACGTCTAACAAAGGTTCACTGGACTAAAAAAAAAAACGAGGCTTCAATAGCAGGCAACTGTTGCTGTGGTTACAGTAAATGTAGCCTGCCTTTGTATTTCTCTCTGTCTATCTTTGGCCGATTTTAATCTTGAAATATTATGTGATGGCTGACGTGTGTATTTGCTGCCACTGTTTTCTGCGGCTGTCATTACATAATATTGTGTTATTTATAAACAGGTAAGATAGCCCATCTCAGTGGCTTGTCTCTTGGAGTCTTATTATTTTTGAGCAATATGCTCGTTTGATCTCTCTCTGAGTGATGACGAGATCTTTACCAATCTAACATCTGCGTGTTAAATGCAGAGATGGAGATGAACATGTACCCATGTCAGTTGCTGTTGTGTGACTCCAATTAATGAATTATTCAGAGACACGGTAAAAGTAAAAGGGTCAAGAGGAACTAAAAGAAAAAAGGCTTGTACAAAAATGCAGGAACACCACGAACATTTGGCGAGTATGTTGCCAGCTAACAGACAAAGCTAACGTCTCAATAGGTGGTATAACAGGGTTCTGCTAAATAAACGTCTACAAACACTGAAGCATTCTGATTTGTGCTGAACACACCATGATCCTGTCAGCACATTGTTTCCAATGATTTTACCAATTGTAGACAGGTAGAGGTGAAGAAAGTCCTGGTAAAGCACACTATTATCTACATTCTTTTTATTAAAAAGGGGTTTCATTGGAACTATTTCTTGGCGAACAACAGGTGATAGCAAACCTCCCTCGGATCTCAGAGAAGCTGCTCAGTCACTGATCGCTAAGAAATAGTTCCAACATATCACTCCTCCAAAACTACAAATCAGAAATAAAATTAAGTGATAGGAAGTGATCTTTAAAGGTGTATATAGAGTTTTTTTAAGCTACGCTAACCATGCGCTGGCTCCAGACACTGATATCAATCTTCTCACCATAGTCTCATAAAATGAATACATATATTTTCCCTTTTTTACACTGGTTTGATTTATCTGAATAAATTGGTTTGATCATATTTGAATTTAAGTGTGCCGTAATTGGAGGGAAATGTGATGCACACTATAAAGGAGGGTGGAGTTGATTTGTTAGTCAGATAGCGTGTGCTGAATTTCATTACTACTTTTCTGTAGTCTTTATGTTATGTTATCTTATCTCCATGAGAGAATTCTCACTCTGGCTGCATTCCTCCGTCACTGAATTTGAAATGGCTTCCTTTAGGCTACAGAGAAGAACTGCTATGAGAAGGTTTGCCCTAAGCCTCAGATTTTATTATTTTTAAGTGTAAACACATGCTGTATTTCACACATACAAGTCACAGAAGTGAGAAAGCTTGTGCACTCTCGGGGCAAAGTTGATTTCAACACCAGACCCTAGATGGATGGATCTGTCTAAACTGTGACAGCTTCTGTCATTTAGTTGTGTGATGGGTCCATATGGTCCGGTCTTTCGGCAGACAGCCAGTATTCCATCAATCAGGGGCTCGGTATGTCTCCTTTATAGCGCCGCAGTATAAAGTTAAGCCAGGGTGCCTGCTGATAACAACCATATAGGTGCAAAATGTGACTCATCTTATCTAATAACAATAAATCTTGAGGCC
Source organism: Collichthys lucidus (assembly GCA_004119915.2). NCBI lineage: Eukaryota > Metazoa > Chordata > Actinopteri > Sciaenidae > Collichthys > Collichthys lucidus. The sequence continues at coordinate 16,765,113 of CM014086.1, forward strand.
AGTTAAGGGTGTAGCTGTCCCGTTACTGATTTAAGATGGTCCAAATGGACATTGATAAATAACAAGGTTTATTTGGACTTGTTTTCCAGTCCCCTGCTGGGAGCCTTACAACATCTCATGTGCTTCTCTGTGTTGTTGCCTGGCTACAGCTCCTCAGAATATGGAATATTTTTATCACAGTTGCTGTGTGTTCTGTCCTTTCCCCGCTCGCCGTTTGTTTTATGCCCGGTCATTATTTGCTAAAAGATGCCCTGCCAATCCTTGATAGCGCGTAGCAAATACGGGCAGCACATTGTCTCATCTTATTTGTCCTGTGGCAGGGTTTTTGTTCCAGAATGGGTTTTGGCTTTCACTGTTTGTTAGCGGAATCCCTCCTGAACAATTATACACCTGCAGTCCTGATAAGCGACATGGCCATTAGCACTGGCCGCGCTGTCATCAGCGATAATGGTGGCCATTTCCATCCAGTTGGAGTTGATGATGAACCCCATTATGGCGGTCATATGTGACGCCGTGCAGGCTCTGATGACGCGTAGTCCCTCTGATTAATTCAGACATTTATTAATTAGGCATTTCAGATAATTGATTCCTGGAAATGAATGGCTACCTTTAGCATCCCAGTGTGAAGCCCTAAGATGTACCCCTTCAAATAAATCACATGCCTTTAATTCAGTGGCACTTTAAATGGATAGTAGCTTTGTGAAGCATGACAGCCTAAAGACAACAGCCTCCCGAAGGCTCAGCAGTGTGCAGACAGCGGGGCACGGGCTGCACTCCAACTGATTACCTGAACCACAGGCAGGCGACATACTCTCCTGCTTCTTCTCTTTCCATGTCTCTCTCTCTCTCTCTCTCTCTGCCCGAGTTTTCCGCCATTCTCTCTTTATCTCGCTCTCAGAGTAGAGACCTGGCCGCACACCCTGGGTGGAAGAAGCCACTTAGCAGATAATGATGCTTTGCCTCAGCGGCCTGTGACACAAATAAGGCAAGTGGGTATGGAGAGGGAGCTTGCCCATCTGCCACGGCTTCATCATTCCTAATATGCCATGCGTATCCCTGGGAGACCAGCAGGGGTTTGTGGGAAGTGAGGAAGCCATTACCAGCAGTAAACAGGCTGCTGGCTCGTCTTCATCATGCATTATTGTAGCAGTGGAGATGCAATTAGAAATAAACAAAGACGCCCTTTACACCTGGCATTAATACAGAGTGTGTCTCGTATGCTAATGGAGTGCATTGTGTTTATGTCTGGTATTAATATCTGTCTTAGCATTTGCATAAAAATATGATTTCTCATTCTCTTGCCAAAATGCATGCTGGTAATATTTATGTTTTTTTTAATGTCGGTAAATATTTCCAGGCTACAAGACAGAAAACATTCAAACACTTTCTTTATATATTTACACTTTTTTTTCGGCAAATGCGGCAAACTAGATCTCAGAACTCTGGATTCAGTTTAATAATCCGGAACGCATGGTCACATCTCAAGTGCACCACTGAGCCCCTTCAACTTAAAGGTCACCATGCTCTAAGTTGTCCCCATAAAACCAAGGGCAGCTGTTAGCAAGCGTCTCATTTGTCGATGTTATCACCTTTAGTCAATTAACATTAATTATGTAATTTAGTAGGTCAACTAAACCTAACCTTAAACTTAACCTTTTAGCTGCTAAGACTGTTTGTTAGTGAAAGATGAGCACTCTGTTCATAAAACGTAAAAAGACATTTTAAAAGATATTACTTTGTGTTGCATGTTTTTTAGCCAATGCTAATGTCAGCATTTGTGTTTCTGGTCACCTGATGAATGTAAATCCAATATTCACCCCATGTTTATCTTGTTCTCCACCAACCAACCACCAACCATTATCAGTGCAATTAAGGTATCCATGTAATGTACAGTGCTTAATACATTTATTAGACCACCACCTCCACAATATAAAGTTTATGCCACAGCTGCCCTAAATTAACAGCATTGGTAATTACCAAATTCATTTTTTATGTTTTTGTAATGGTTAATACACCAGTATGTAGAAGCTTCTTAACCAAAAAAGCACATGATTATTTCTTGATTAAGATGTTGAAATGATGATGATGTTATTTACTGGCATTTCTGAACAGAATAGTTAGTTTTAGTGGTTGAATGTTATGCTGGTTTAATTTCTGACTTCTCAGAAAAGCCCAGAGAGCTGGCTCAGATTTGAATATAAAAAGGTAAATTCAGTTTGAAGTTTGAAATTTTTCATTTGTGTTCAAAATGGTAAATCATGATGCTTCATGATGCTGGATGGTGTCTGACAGGTTATCTAATCAATGTGTTAAGTACTGTATCTATTATCTCAGCTACAATAAATTGGTCTAATTTTCTAGATGCAGATGAACCTTTAGGTTCTTTGAATTTCACTTCTAAGTAAACTGATGAAATATTCATTGGCAGTGAAGCTCTGGTGAAACAACCCTCAGACCATCGATCCTGACAATGACAATACCACATGTAAAGAGGTTTGACACTATAGAATCACAAAATGTCAGAAATAATTTCAGTGAATATTCTCAGTGCACGTAAAATGTAGAAATAACAAAGGGTAAAGTTACTAAGATGCAATCAGATCCTGACCACTGAATGACCACCGTCGGCTAGTTGGAGAAGTAGCAGCTGAAAGAGAACCAAATGCTTGTGTTGTTTTGGTTACCCATAGAACTTCATACAACAGTGCAGTAGCTTAAAAACTACTTGACATTTCCTGGAGGCCAGTGAGAGCGTGAACAGGCTCAGTCTCATATCACCTAACTGAAATGACCCCAATTCAACACTCAATCCTTTGTCATTAACCTCTTTGGAAAGCTTGCTACCACTTTCCAAATCCCTGTTTTTGCCATCCATGCTGCTACTCACTCCCTAAATCTTGTGTGGCCGGGGTGCTGTCTGCCCCAAAGGGAGGGTGGGAGGGATGAAAATCTGGGCTGGAAGTGTGTTGTGCACCTGGGGCTTCAGTCCCCACAGGGCGAGAGTTTGTTTCCACCAGACTAATCCAGGGCAGACTTTGGTAACTGTGCGCTTAAAAAGACATCTGCTCTTGTCTGGAGAGCTGTCCTTTCCAGATTTCTGATTAGATTTAATGCTCCACTCTTCTTTTTTTTTAAGAGATCTTATAGTGAATACAGTACATATTGTCTTACTGTCAGCTGTCCAACCTTGAGGGGTTGTATTGGGATAAAGAGTCAGAGGAGCTGGAAGAGTTGAGGTTGAAGCAGAGGGCAGACAGCAGAAGTGTTGCTGTGTAGGTTAAGATGTTGTTCTAGCATGGGTGGTTTCTGCTATTAGTGGGTGCAGTGATGTGTTGCAAGTAGTCTCAGGTTCTCTCAGTAATTGGGTGTATAAACTAACCATTCCTCTATTAGCCACACTTGGAAGGGTTTAAAGGCCACTTCTTTTCCTCTAATCATTCAAACATCCAGGCCTGGGTGCGTGTATCTACACAAGCTGTCTAATTCATTAAATGCACTGTCCTGTTTCCAATCATCAAACACACGTCAGCTCTCCAAATAACAGCCCCTGATCGACACACCCTGGATACTTTACCCTGATCTCTATTTCAATCTGTATACTATGGTTGGTGTGTGCTACTATGTAAACAAATGTACTTTAAATAAGCTGATAGCTTCATTTACATCTGGTTTCCTGGCTGCCAAATATCCAGAGTCACTACACTGATCTTTTTATATCTCCTGGATGGTCACAGCTAAAATAACCTTTTTGGCTGTTGTCTTGTAAACTTGCTCTCTGAAAGCTGGTGTCTTTGTAGTTCAACAAGTTGAAGATAGGAACAGTTATTCTATAGGGAAACCATCAGCTAATCACATTTTGTTGAGTTCCATTAGTTAAACATTTATACATAGCATATCTATGATTCAAGCTAACCAACTTTATAGTTGAGCATCAGGATCTCTGTATTTAGAGAACGTAAAAAATATTAAAGATTTAAAATGAAGTTAGCTACAGTATTTCACTGTGTCAGATCCATTTAATGGACATGTCCTATTCCACTTAAATCTTCTTGTTTTCAGATAGCATTGTAATTAGGCTGTCACATAACACTGTTTCTTACAGATTAAAAGTGAATCTCTTCTCTTAAGTTAATTATAACCAAATTCATCCTAAACACTACACCTGACAAGTGTGTATACACTTAAGTGGAAGTGACGTCACCGACTGGTTTGTGGTCAACCAGTTTGACCATTTGACCATTCCCACAACGGCTTCCATTTTGATACATGTATTATGAGGTCGTCCGTGAAAATTCTTGATTACAAATAGTGGTCCACACACACACAAAGTTTGAAAACCCCTGCTGGTATAGATCAGGGTATCGTTACCATGTAGATGTCTGATTCTTTCTGTCCAACTCGCTTTTTTACTCAAGCCCCAAACTGCTCAGTAAGCTGAAACTGAACGATACTCTTGAGATCGCTTCCAGCTAAGTGGAAATTTAAAGTCAGCCCCAGTTCCAGTTCAGACTTTGTACACCCTCACACACCCTTACTCTGTTTGTGTGGCGGGTCCACCACATTAAGTGTCATTCCAAACAAACTAGCTTTAAGTAGAAGTGGGTTATAAAGCTCTCCAATACCCAGCCTGCATCGATACAGGCTTGCAAACCACTCTCCGCTCAAGTGCAGCACTACCTTTTGTCCGGGGTGGACACAGATCTTTGAAATGCAACAATCATTTTTATTTATTTTATTTTTTTCATTACACAAGCGTGGTATGCCATTTTATTGACTTTTCCTCTGCAGCCAGCTTCATATTTTAGCTGTTGTTTTAAAGAGCACCGTCAGTATTGTAATCGTGGCTTGATCTGCTGGCTGATGAACTTTTTAAACAACAGGTCTCAACCAATGACAGTATAAAGAATGGACAGAGTGAGGTTTCTGAAGCTCTGTTTTGAAGCGGAAAACATGTTGGATGTACTGCTTCGTCCGCCTCCTATCTAATCTAAATTTTGGTAAAGATGTGGATCATCAGCAGACCTGAGGCGTGTTGAATGATGTCTGGGTCCTCTAATAAACCCTCTTTAACAGCACCTACCTGTAAATTAAGCAGTCATACTGTTTATTATGCACAACTTTAAGCCTTAAAAAACATCTGAATGGGTGAGTTTAAAAAAAATCACCCACTCTCAGTTGTCGTGAACAGTGAAATTAGCTATAGAATTCAAATCTGTTGCCTGAACCAGGCTGTAAACATGTTTATTTCTGCTATGAAGTTGGACATTTTAATACGGACGCTTATGGAGGTTGACTCACTTCTGCAGCCTCAAGTTTTTAGCACTTCTGCATTGGCTTCATTTCCCAGCACCGGAGGTTGCCGCTTGATCTCAGCGCGTGAGAATGAACGGCATTTTATCTAACGTTCTTCTTTCCTCCACTGGATCCCCTCAGGGCTGCGTCCTCTCCGCTCTTTTATTTGTTTTATACACAAACATATTCCTAAAGCCTCGAATGTGTTTGCCATGTCATTGTCCATACACGTCCATATTTGTCATCAACGTGTATAAATGCTATAAAACGTACTTCTAAGAAACCACAGGACCTGAAAAATGAAATACTTAACAGTTTATTGTTATTGTATGTAAACATCCCTGTCGAGAAAGATGTTTATTGGACATCACGTTGATGAATGCTCCTGTTTCCATCAGAGAAAAGTGAGTGCGTTTCAAAGCCTGCTGACATGTTTATACCCTCCCCCCTAAAGAGTGGGAGGGTGTAGGGGCCGGATTGGAATTGGGCCGAGGTGTCAAATACACTCATGATTAATGAGTCATGAACTGGTTTGTAAAAGATAAATACGCTCACCCAGGATGGGAGGAACGGGTGAGGGAGTGGCGCTTTATGTGCGTAGATGTGTTCGCAAACGGTTTAGCAGAGTGGGTATTATTTTTCATATTAACTGTTAGCACTGGGGCGCGCCCTTTTCACTTTCTCTCTGTGGCTCCGAGGGGAAATCAGAGGAGATACACAACAAACAGGGCAACAGAAACCCAACCCCACCCCCAGCTGCAGGCCTCCCCCCTGCGAGCAGGTACACGCAGAACGCTTTGTCTCGTTGAAACACAAATATCTGTTGTATCATGGATGTGTCGTTATATTGCCCGACCTGAGTACAGACTGAGCAGCAGAGACAGGAAACGTGTCCTTGTGTTGCTGAATTAGGATGTTAATGAGGCTGCTGTCAGCAGAGACAAGAACATGCAAGTCAAATGCAGTGACAGGTGTCCCACAGAGACACTCTTTGTCTTCTGCATGTACAGTGCATGGTACTGTATGTTGCTCCGGGAAAATGAAGGCCTTCATTACAGGCTGAGGAGCTGCAGTGTGACTTTTGTATAATTCATGTTGCTTCTAGGATGATGCCAGCTATGCTGTATGGATTCATTTATCCGTCTGGAATGTGGAGAAAAATCCTCAGCCAGTGTTTCCTCCCTCTGTGCACACAGTCTATACAATTGACATGCAGACTGCAGATATATTTTGACATGCTGATATGAAGTCTGATTACAGTGCTACAGTGACTGATACACATTTTGTCATGTGCTTTACTCAATTTAAATAAAATATCCAGAAGTTATAGGGAAACTTTTGCTTGAGAATCCAAACTTAAAGAGATCATTTGTTCATTTGTAGAAGTTGTAATTTGTAATTCTGTTTGTTCGTATAGTGTCCCATGCCTCTCTCAGCAAAACCACACTGGGCACGTCTCTGTTATGTTGAGGCTGCAATGCTTTTTTGGTCTGATTTCAAACCTCACACGGAGCGTTTCAGAAGAATTTTGCTCTCCAACTTAATCAAATTTAATCATTCTTAATATGTAAATATCCTACATAGTTAAATTAAATAGATAGTAAAAAATTTGTTATTCCATCTGACTTTTTGCCAGCTCGAGTTGCTCTTTGCCAGATTGACACGAGCTGCTTGCAGTGGAGCAGAGCGTAGACCAGCTTCTGAGATGCTTCTTAAACAAACCTGGCCGGTGGAGTTTGAAGCATTGACTAGAACGCCCACGATTAGCTCTAGTGGCCATGGTGCACACGGAATGTGTCACATCCGTGCCTGGTGGAATTTAGCCTTCAAAACATGGCTGTATTTCTGTGACATCATTTTTAATTTTCAGGTTTTTGAGTTTAAAGGGCCAGCCCATCCAATTTACACAAAGACAAACAAAACAGCCATAGCCTCAAAACTCTGTAATTAAGTATCTACATGGATAGATATCACTAAGAGTATTAAAAATATTTTTTAAGTTTGGGTGAAATGATATGAGATATGTTGTTATGACATTTATTTTTTGCATTATACCGCAACCAGTATTAGAGTGCACTTTAATTTACTCTATTTAATTCACTTATTCATCACTGTCATAAAGATGGTCAGCTGTAAACATGTATTTGTTACATACATTACTTATGATCAAAAAACTAGAGAGTCGACAACTGTTGCTAACAGCCAAACATCAACCAGGTCAACAGCAGCAGACACAGCAGCAGCTGATATTACTGACTAGTCCAACAGCAGTCAGCCCAGCTCACAGTCTGTCTTTCAGCCTTTTATTTTACCAAGCTGAACAACTTATGGTGCTTTCTGTTGGTGTTCCCCAAGTCCTGGACCTGAAATCGTCTTCTTCCAGATGTCCAGTTGGTTCTGGATAGTTAGAGGTTCACAGTTACCACTTTTTTTCTGTTTATACTGAGCATACTATTGTTGCCAGATATCTAAAATTAATCATGCAAATCCCGGGTTGTAAAGGCTTTCACACTGTTGCTATAGGGTTAAACCAGTATCATTTTGTTTCAGGGTGGAGTGAAACAAAATATGTCTAGAGTGTGAAACAACAAACATCAAATATTCTGACTTTAAAATGCACACACTCGTCGCACAATCATAATGTAATAGGAGGATAGAGACGATAATTCCTGTCTTGGGTGTTGCAAAAGAGGTGCAACCTTCAACCAATCTGTTAAACAGGAAAACATTTTTTATCACAGAATAAAACACAGGCACAACAGCAGGGATACATTAAAAATCATGTTTCCTGTAGTTCATGTAAATCATGAGAGAAAGCTGTTTTCTGCATTGTTGTAATCATAATTTACTCATATGTTTTCTTTTTATGATCACATTAGGATGCAAAAAACACACACGATCCAGGGCGAGTTATTTCACCAGAATTTACATGTTCGAGTTCTTATAATCACATCAGATACAGTTTTATAAAATGAAATGTGCTCCAGGGAGTTGACTTAATTGTATCCATAAGCAAAGCATGGGTTTGACATTATTTCAAATGTGGTCACTATAAACATTTGTGGTTACACCCACATGAGAAAGCTCCACGGAATAGAATAAATCATCATTTGCTGCATATTTTCACCCAGCGTGGAGATCCCCGTTCTCTCTTTCTGTACCTCAGCTTCTGCAGTAATCACAGTTCTCTCTCATTTTTTGTGACACAAGTAAACATTTAAATTATTCTTCAGGCATGTAGTTGTTAAATTAGAATGCATTACTGTGAAATTTGGGACCCAAACTATTTCATTTTAATGGAATCTCTCCAATCAGTGGAATGGCTTAATCTATCTGTGTGAAGTTTTTGTGTAGTTCTACTCTACCAAATCTGACAAATGTTAATCAGTTCCTTCAAGGAAATGGATTATCAGACTGTTCAATACAGAGGAAAACATCACATTAGCTGCCCCGTCCTGTATAAAATGCTCCATGTTAAACCCATCGTTTGCTGATAATTGGAGGACAGGAGTACATCATACAAAACAGCGAATGAGTCGTGGGTTAAACAGGAATTTGGCAAGTGGAGAAACCCCAAGATCCGGCGTAACTTTATAAGCCGTGACAGGGCGGTGGACAAAGTCTTTGCACATCTGTTTCCGACTTCACAAAATCAAAATGCTGCTTTTGTCTATTTTATGTAATCTAATCGAAGGGTTAGTTTGATGAAACAAGTCATTTGAAGACGATGGGCCCAGAAACAGAGACGTTTCAATTTCCTTTAAACAACAAAGGTAAAAAATAACAAAACTCCTTACATTTCTTTTCCTTTTCCACCAATGAATTGAACAAACAAAATAAAACTAAACTTATTTAACTCTAAATGTCTTTCTTAACTCAGTCACTTCTTTTTTATTTGGTCCTGACACATATTTAATCATTTATCTATTTCTAATTTTCCGCTTCACATTTCATCAGACTGTGTGGTTATCTTAACTGACAACACTGATAGCTAAGGGACTGCGTGATGCACTCAAAGTTTGTGGATACCCAAATTGGACTTTTGATGAAGAAAAGAAGAACAGATGGAACGACATTGTCATCCCCTTCGTATCTGGCGTATCAGAAAAAATGCAGGAAGATCTTCAACCAACACAGAATCCTGATGTTCTTCAAACCCAGCAACATACTTGGTACACCCCAAAGATTGTACGTCTCACACCCAGAAAAGCAATCTGGAGTATGCTGCGGAGAAACCTAACAACCACTCAACAATCGCATGGCTCAACACAGGAGGGCCAACTCATCAAGGCAAGACTCTGTAGTTTTCTTACACCTTAAGAGCAAGGGACACTCTTTTTACATTTTGGATAGGGAAGACAGGTGGTTGGAAAGATGAGTGAAGGAGGCTATCTATATAAAGTAGAGAACCATCCCTCAACAGAGGAGGAGGCCTCAGACACCATCTATCCTCCACCTACAGTGGTGCCCTTTCATCCCTTCCCAGGAGACTGACATCATTTTACACCTGGTCTCATGTGACTCCAAGACCGATCCAGGTGACCTGAATGACTCTGACGACAGTTGTCACATCAACAATGAGCACTAACGAACTAAGTGGAACAATGGGCTGGTCAGCGATCCTGCCTAGGATAAATACTCAGACTCCCCACCAGTCACTCAGAACTGAAGAACCGTCTTGGATGAGAGGCCCCAGATTTAACATTCTTGAAGAAAGATGACCTGGACGACTGAGAACCTTCACAGATTGCAAGCTGAAAACACTGAGCAGCAGCCATTTCAGCAGCTACCTCACTAACCAAGCTAAACTTCGTGATAAAAATACACCAGCCAGTGTTCTTTATGGTAGCCATCTATATACTCAGTGTTTTATATAGTATTCCACTTAAAGTAATACAAGGAGTAGTTCTCAGCAAGTAACTCCCTGCCCCCAGGCAGGATTGGGAAATGAGCCAAGAACGTTAACTGTAATGCGTTGCCCATTGCCAAATGTAAAAAAACCAACAACAAAAAAACAGTGAGAATACAATTAAACAACAAAGAAGAATGAAAAAAACAAATACATGCTGTGCAAACCTATATTCTATAAATGACAACACAAATATTTGTTTTATATAGCACCTTCTGTTCACAAGATAAACTTTTGGCCCAAGGGGCCCAACAACATGGGTGTTACACATGAGTATCTGATGTCAGAGACAACCCTATCAAACTTTCAAATAGCCACCATATATCTTAGTGCAACTTTAGGACCCTTGGTAGCTTGATTTGTTATTTTTATTATTATTATTATTATTATTATTATTATTATTATTATTATTATTATTATTATTATTATTATTGTTGTTGTTGTTGTTGTTGTTGTTGTTATTGTTGTTATTATTATTATTATTATTGGGACCATAAGGTGTTAAATTCATGCTTTTGCATGCACACGTAAATGTGGTTATGCTTAACAATTCCCATCCACCCTTCAACACCATGGACACCATTAACACAGCATTTCCGTTGCCAGATACTTTACAAAGCTCTTTAGAAAACTCAGACTTTCACTTCAGCTCGACAGCTAACCATTACTGACAGGTCCTGTCAGAAAGACCTGCAAGCGTCATGGCCTATGACCAGAGGTTCAAGTGGGATTTGGCAGGTGGGAGAACCCGAAGATTTGATGTAATCCTATCCTCTATGATGGGGGCGGCACATCTGTTTCCTGCCTCAGAAAATGTGACAATTTGTTTTTATCTGTTTTGTAACTTACATTGAATGTTTTAGGGGGAGTATTGGTTAGACCAAACACATAAATTGTAGATGTCTGTGGTGCCTGAATGTTCTGGATTGTTCCAGCCAACGTTAACTCCTGCCTATGACTTAATCAACAGCCTTGATAGCAACATTGATTGACACACATTCAGACAAATCCATGTCAAATTCAGAAATGATGAATGTCTATGGAAACATGACCACTGAAAGAACAGCGAGCAGTGATGTAGTGGATAGGAGCAGCTCAAAAAGCACATTTTTTTCATGTCCTGCAGTTTAGTTTCACGTGCCACTTGCTTCTTCAAACCCTGTTAAAACATAATCAACACTTTACCTCCAAGGTGACAGCTCATCAACATAACAACATAGTGGCACATGTTGGTGTAGATACCTGACTAAGTGGGTGGAGGGAAGCCTGCCGTCTAACGTTTCCTGCCTCAAGGCAAAAAGTTACATAATGCACTGTAACTCAAGTAAGGGTTCCATCAAGACAAATCTGGATTTATGAATGTTATGTGCACGCTTAATATGTTTCCGTTTTCTGTTCAAATGATAAAGCTGCATGATTCCTACACATAAAAGTTGAACAGTTTCTTGGAGTCAGTATCAAAGTCCACAGCCACAAAGTATCGTCAAGCTCTTCAAAAAATAAGCATTGTTCATCATTAGGTAGTTCTGCAAGTTTTCCCTTTGTTTTCTGTACTATCACTTTAACTTAACATTGTGGTCTTGGCAATTTTGGGAAAGATTTGCACTTTTGACTGGAGGCCTGTGCAACGTAAACTCTATTTGTTCATAGAGGGTTTTTTTTTAGGTTGGTAGGACCTGATGGACAGGCTAATGGAAACTAAGACTTGTTTTCTTCAGCCCCAAAAAACACTAACTCAAGTGACCTCAACTGTTTTCACATATACAGTTGAACTCCCCAGCATCTGGAAACACTCTTTGATTTGTAACTCTGAACTTCCCCTTTAGGAATACCCCTTGGATGCCTCAAAGTTTTCAAAGTCACATCCAACTGGGTTGAGACACCACAGAGGACATTGGAGGCATTACATATTTTGCCTTTACTAGCTCTGGTAAATTACGCAGGGTATATTATATATACTATAATATTTAATCACAAAATACTTTTTGTAAACCATACTGGACAATCATAACTTATGACTACAAGACTGTCATTAGGATATGGATCCACATGACTCTGTAAAGTATCCTCCTGCCAACTCTTCTACCAACATTGTGGACAATCACCATTATTATTATTATTATCATTATTATTATTATTATCAGTATTTAGTTCTGGTCAGATAACTTTCTATTTACCTTTCTACGCACTCGCCTCACAGAAAGAAGGTTCAAACCTAATCTGGGTGGAATTTGTATGTTCTTCCTGTATTTGCATGGTTCTCCAGTTTCCACCCACAGTTCAAAGACATGCAGGTTTATCGGGGACTCTAAAACTACCCGTAGGCGTGAATGGTTGTTTGTCTCTATGTGTCACCCTGTGATGAACTAGTGACTTGTCCAGGGTGTACCCCTCCTCCAGGCCTTTGCGACCCTGATAAGGATAAGCGGTTATAGAAAATGGATGAATGCTCTATTCTTACTACTGTCCTAATTTACACTATTTTAATTAAACTGAACTTTAAATGAACTTGAACCTGTCCTTGTTCTGGTCTGGGCTACCTAGCTTAGTCTGCTCAGGCTTGATTTGACTCCTCATAAACTATGATTTTTTTTTTTCTCTTGCGATGAATGAACAATCACATTCTTGCCATTTTTACAAACATGAAAGGAAATGCCTGAAGTAGCAGTGCGTGTCATCATACGAAGCATGGGAATTCTAAGAAGAGGCCTTTCCACAGTTCCTTTCTTCTTATCAGTTATGAGCCTTTTGTTCTTTGTGCACACACGCTGCCTCTGGGTTGGACATGTCATTACAGAACTATTTGTAATTACAAAATGGAGGGTGCAAAGTTAATGAAATGCCTTTTTAACAGCCAGCGTCCCTCTAGAGCCTCAACCGAAGGACAATGACACTGTTATGTCCCCGGGTTTTAAGACAGGACACAGGCAGTGGTGTCTGCAGGAGAGTCAGAGGTTTTTGCGCTCAGTGAATGTACTTTTGTGGTGGCTCTTCACAAAAGAGCCACACATCATGTCAAACAAGGCTGTGTACAATGAAAGAGCATTATGTTGTGATGTATAGACGACTACCATCTGGATTCCTGGCAAGTGACAGAAAGATGGTTTGGAGGCTGAGACTCTGAGGCTTTGTTTGATTTTCTGAGACTTTCATTAAGGATGACAGCAGATTTATGTGGTCCGTACCCATCGGGGACGATGGCACACATGAAAATACAATGACTGCACACACAGACGCAAATATCTAGGCAGTGCCAGATATAGAGATGAATCGTTTCTTTCAGTCTGCAGGTGTTGTATTGTGCAGCCAAAATAAAATCAGGTCAGCTTTGAACTCCCCCTATGAAGCACGAGAGAAGTTTAAGGGAAGCTGAGCCGCAGGAGGCTTAAAGTGAACATACGGAAGGTTTGCAACATAAGATGAGCGTGCGTGCAAATTAGCCTAGTGCCTGATGTTTAAGTGTCGCTCCACCACAGTGACATGACAGGAAGACATCGGGCCTTAATATACTTAGCTCTGCAGTAGATCCAGGCTGAGCAGCAGTATTGTTGTGGTTGTTATCAGACCCAGATGTGACAGCGAAGCCAGCAGGTAATCACAGCTCTCATGGAGCACTGCCAAACAGGAAGCTGGAATAATAACAGCCCCTCAGCTATATGCCACCGCCCCGGGACATCGAATTCAACCAGCACAACGCACCCTAGGCCCTGTGTGTGCGTCACGCCGCTTCAGTCTTCCGTGCCAAGTTGGCCAACAAAAGCACAGGGATGGGAAGTTTTATGTGCTCAATTGCTGCCACGGGATATATCATCACACTGGGCGTGCTCCCTTCACTTGTTATTACCCCCCTTCTTTCAAAAAATAAATCTTACAGGGGCAGTCCTGGGTGTTGTTGTTGAGAGAAACTCATGATGGAATCATTCAGGATTTTAGCGTTGGAGAGTGGAAGGCATTTTAAAGCTCTCCTGTGAAATCTGTGCTAATCTGTAGCAGATGAGTGAAAATGACAGAATGTCAATTTGTCAAACAGACATAAAGGTTTTAAATATTATTTTGCTTTGATCGAATTATAAAATGTTGTGTACACTTTGACACACAGTTTTGTGTTTTTTCTTTACTTTTTATGGGTTAATGTTGCTCATATGATCACAGATTAATAACATATATCTGTCTTAATCATACATGAATCATTTATATACTGTTCAGCTGCCCTCACATCATGAGACATTTGCTCGCAATGAGGTCGAGCTCAGAGACAAAAACACGTCCATGTATCAAGCTGATGGGATTTACTGAACTATAGCGCTGCAGTTCGTAAACTATATGTCTACTCAAAAACATGGTGGTAGTTGCCCCATCTGACTGCTGACATTTCACCATGGATTACTTTCCCTGGAGAGTCCATGGCTTGTTGTGTTAACGTTGGAAGTGTTAGAACGTTGAGTTGAGAGAAGAATTCAGTTTCTTCCGTCACTCTCTGCTTGCATGTGTCAATGCTACGCTCCATATTTCCGTATAGCTGTTATATTATTGGCTGCGATATGAAAGGTGAGCAGCACCCGAGGTCACAGTCGAAATCATTTAATCTTTAAGCGCAGCACTTGTTAGCCACTGATCATGTGCGGAGGCACATAGTATTAATTCCTTAATATTCTGTTTCACAGGTTGAGACATCTGCCCGGGGTAACACACATGCCCCAGGTAATTAATACATGTGACAGCCAACATATGGTTGTACTCCGTTGGTGAACAGATAGTGTATATGATGCACAAACAGCTGAGCTGCGATCAGAGTGTGCTGTGGGCACGCTGCCTTCTGTCTGTGCACAACAGGTTCATGAAGGAGGAGGAGGCGTTTCTCATCTCCTGTAACTATAAGAAGCTCCTGCCCTACATCTTAATGCTTAACGTGTGTGCATCTTTTTTTACCCTTTAGCTCACAAACAAAGAGTGCACTTCTTACAGGAGCAGTGGAATTAGTTTTTCAGGCCTGGCTGAGAGAGAGCTGTGTGCTCCAGTGAAATGTCAATTGCTGTGAGTCCTTGTTGTGTTCTGGTCTGCTCTGCTTCAGCATACTAATGGAAAACATGTTTATTTGAAGTGAAACCTTACCTTAATTGAAGTGTTTGCCACACGTGCTGTGGTCCAAACTGGTCTTGAAGCAGCCGTTCTCTGGTTCCCACAGACTGAGCTGCTGTCCACAGCACTGACTCGTGGATTGTTTTGACTGAGATCATGTATGTTAACCTAACCCTAAAGAGCATTAAGAAACAAGTGTTTCACTAAACACTCTGCCACTTCATTTGTTGCTTTCAGCACAGTAGCATAACACCCATTATTCCTATGTGTGTGTGTGTGTGGCCTGTGTGTACACATTTACAAGTACGTGTGTGTCCTTTCGCACCCACTTAGTGTCTCTCTCAGAAGTAGAGGACAGCGTCGCCGTGGCTCATCTCATCAAACAGTGTGAGGCCCGGAATCATGAGGGCAAATCACTTCTGGGCCTCGTCATCGCCATGACAACCTGACAGAGTGCAGCTCCATAATCGGAGGCTCTTGTGATCTCACGTCTCTTCCTCCACTTTATGAAAGGAACTGCAACCATCACAGAGGAAGTGAAATACCTGTAGCGTAGCATACAGCAGCTGCGGCAGCTATCTGCACCGAACACTGATGCTTTATCTGCGCTCATGCTGGTTTAATGGTTGTCGCTGCCAACGCACAAGTTTCTCATATTGAATCTGGCAACATAGTTGATGTCAAACGGTCATTGCTTTGGCTTTCATATTTGCTGTCAATTTTTCATGGCTTTCTTGTTTGAATTTATGATTCCAATGATTGAGCATCAAAGGGTTGTTAAAATTCTTTAATCAGAGTCTGCCTCAGTCACTGCTTTAATGAGTTTTTTACTGATGATATAATCGTTTGTTTTTATTGTGAAATTAACGTTTGTGTGTCTCATCCTCATTGGATAATTTATAAGCTCGTGTCTTATGAGGTGCTTCTCTTGATAAAGGATATACAGTGAAACATCTGGAATGAATTGGCTGAATGGAGGTGTCACTGTCACATTTGGTTCTCTTGTTACTTGAGAAATTAGTAGACAGGCAAAGCGCGCTTTCCACAGCATTATCATCTGAACCTGAAAAATATGCACATTAAAGTCTGCCTGATTGAACGATAGGAAAATAGTCTCAGCTATTTCGATGTGATTAATCGTTATGAAGTCATTATTTTATGCTAAATGGCAGAAATCTGTTCTTGAACTGACTCACTATCTTCTGGCATTTTATCAATAATGAAAATAATCGTCTTGTGATTTTTGGGTTCCTTTCTGCTCTTGAGTGTGTAGGTGGTCCTCATTTCATACCAATCAAAGCAGTGTGTCTACTGTCAAAAATATAAATCAATCACTTCCTGTTTGCTTGTGAATTTTACATTAAACATTCAAGTCTTTCATATATTTTTCTGGAGATTTTTAATACATGTGCTCATGAACTTGTACTGTAATTATATATTTAGAAAATTGAACTAAATCAAGCATTCCTCTCCTACTATGTGTGCTTGGTTCATAAATTAATTGATTACCGACTTCTCTTTTTTTCTGCTCTGCTGCAACTAAAATGTGTGTTCTATGAGTCAGAATCATCCGTGTACTTTGAGTCAGACTGTATATGAAATGAAGAAAGATGATCTGGTGCGGTCCACATTCCATTGTCATGATTTGTATGGGACCACCCCACTTATCTTCGCTCTTTCTCGCTCACAGACAAACACATGTCACACAGAGGCGAAGCCGGTGAGGGCATTTCTGGCCTGGGTCAGAAATGCGCTTCTTCCTGTTCTCAGATGTGACCCCACGGATCAGGAAGCTCTTTGCAGCTGTACCACCTTCCCAACTGTGACAGCAGCTCTGAATGGCAGGATGTCCTGCCTCGAGTTCCCCGGGGCGGCTCTGTCAGAGGCCAGGCATCGCTGCAAGGTTCACTGGCCACCAGAAAAAGGTCAGGAAACAAGGTGGTTACACTCTTCATATTAGTCAACATGGCTACATTTACATACATCAGTACAATACATTATAATGCAGTTTGGCATAAAGCAAAGAAGGCGGAGGTAGTTTTATTGAAGGAAAAGAAGCAACAGATTATTTGTGTGAATTTGAACACTGGATTTTGTTAACTGTGCTTGTGCCTCGCATGCACTGATGGTGTCTGTGTGTGCAGAATGGCTGTGTGATCTCTGAACTTTGAAATATTTCTTGCCACAAAGGCAATTTGATGTCTGAGTTCTTTGCATTAGTTAAATATCCAATTTCACGTCTTTGCATCCAGCCTGAGCGCACTTTAACATTATCTGACGATGCTAATGTGTCAATCTTGTTTTTTTAATAAAGGTATGTTAAGGATCAGGCAACTAGAACCCTTTGTTTGTCTGTTAAGCTGAACTCTTTGTACTCTGCAAACATGAACTAAGAGACTAAACCAGTTTAAGGTCGTTTATTGTGTTAACAAAGGGACAATGTGCAGGTGAGTGGATCCAAAGGAGGGGTTGCCTGAGGTGGGGCAGGGCTGAAAGTTACAGGTATCCAAAGTGCGGTCATGGGAACAAATTGCTGATATCACAGGAGGATGGCAGATGAGGTGTTCCTGAGGCACAGAATAAAGTCACAAAAGAACAGAGAGTGTTGGCAGAGAGAGACAGAATGATTTGGCGGCTTCTGGGAGGAAGAACTGGTCTAAAATTCCGTGGTTGACTGGTGAATGAGGAACAGATCAGACAGATGAGAGGGAAATTGGAGTCCACGCCCAGTGACACACACACTACACACACACACACACACACACACACACTACTACTACTACTACTACTACACGGACAGACAATACAGAAACACAAGAGAAGGGGAGAATGACAGAAAAAATAGGGAGAGAGGAGGCAAACATTGCCAGGCAGTTGAGCTGCATGAACAGCAAAGTCTCAGCCTCACTCAGTGGACAGGACTCATGGTTGATGCAAAGGGTTAATGGGAGTCTTGCTGTGGATTTCATTTATCATACTGGTTCTGATTACTTCTGTTGATGTCGCCACCACAACACTAAATTGGTGTTTCACAGGTATCTGTATTTAGTGAAGAGCAGTATTGACCAATCACATTTGGGCAAGCCCTGGTTGCATGCTTGAGACTGTCTACAGAACAATTCAATCTCCGTAAGCCCCCATGTTAAAATGACAACTGTACTGAGGTTACATTTTTATAGAACTCACTTGATAATATTAAGGTTTAAAGTTATGCATCATCAGCCCCGGTCCACCCTGGGCGAATTTTTTCTCTTGCGCCCTCACGTCCGCTCGTGCGCCCTAGTCCTACATTGGCGTCTGGGATCAGTCTGTCCGCCGTCCCCCTACGCCTTGCGCCCTGGGTGGCCGCCCACATTGCCCATAGCTAAGACCGGCCCTGTGCTCAATTAAGAGTGTGGCCTCTTTGATTGACAGGTAGGTGCAGTTACAGATGGCTTGTTTGAGCAGGTGTCATTCAGTCTGCCTCAGGTCTGCTGATGATCCATGTCTTTAGATGAGCTGTGAGGCGGAAGAAGTAGGACTGTCAGCATCATGGTAGCCAGAGCCACAGATTTTGAGCTTCAACAGAAACCTGTGGGTGACATCACGTATATACTGCGATTGGGTGGAACGCATTGGCTGAAATACGATCTTGGAACCTGTCACTTACAGCTTGGATTTTGACCTTTTAACCTACTGTGGATGATTCTTCTCCAAGAATAATGGAATGAAGCCCATGTAAATATCTTATAATTACTGGTCATAACTTCATTATATTGTAGTATGGCTTCACTGCCTAACCACAACAAGGCATTTTTATTTAGTAACCAAGGTGTGCAGTGTTGTTGTAGCCATATACAAGCTGTGTTTGATTATACAGACTTATCAGACTGGAAATACCATTTTTGTAACCTGCCTGGAGTTGATAGACGGTGTCTGAGCTGAGGTCTGTCGGGGTGAAAGGTTCTGCTGCGTTGTATCTTGAGTTGCTCAGGAAGTGTGCAAAACTCATCTGCTCCTTTTTCCTGTGCATAAATCATCCTCCTGTCTCAGGGGAATTATTTTTACTCTACTTATCAGCTCTAGTGTCTTCTAAAGGTCACAGTCTGCGGTGCTTCGTGTGTTGGTTCACATGGTGAGTTCTCATGGCTTCAGATAAGCAAGACGCCATTTCTCTCCTTCCTAACATGTATACGGTCATTGTTAAGTGGTCAGACGACGTGACTTGTTAGGGGCGTTTGACACCGGGGACTGAGACAACGCTCAGGATGACACGATGACTGCATCCCATCAGAATGTCAATGCCCTGGCCCAGCTGAGTCCAGCTCACTTCCTGTGGATCAGGGCTTTCTCTCATGCACCACTGAATGGGGATGGTGTGACAGTGCTGAATCGGGTTCCTGTTTTTGCTCTTCAATCGAAAGTGACCCGCTTGCCAAGGTTCTGCCCACTTTTCAACTTTCTGCCCACTAAAAACAGACCCAGGAGGTCTCTGGAAAAGAGAAGTGAAAGTCAGGAGCTACTTTAGAAAGAAGCTCAGCGCCTGGGGATTTTCCTCACTGACTAGAAAAGGTTAAAAATGTTTTTTTTAAAGAGGAAAAGCTTTTATCGTGATGTCCTCAGAGAGATTTTGAGAGACACAAGGTGTTACTTTGACATTTGGTTTTCATGTGTGCTAATACAACCCTCTAGTAACTAGAAGTTTGTGAGTCTGTGCAGACTTGGGCTGCTTTATCTGACTGCCTCCACACAAATCAGAGTCAGTTATCACAGACTCCCACAGACTATCACAGATTTCCTTCAATATGAGAAAATATAAATATGCAGTGTGTTATTGTCCATTACATTGGCTAAAGTTAAAGTCTTCTTTCTTATGATCAGTCTTCATTTGGTAGTTTTGGCCATGACTAATGAAATGAACTGCCAAGGTTTGAAGACAATACCTGATAAATAAGAAGAAACACCCCAAGTTGATTTAGCTGGAAACGAAAGTGAGCACAGTCAAAACTTCCGTAACAAAAATAATTGCAACACAGGATTTTAACATTGAAACACGTCGACTTGCAAAGTCTACTGTTTACAAAGGTTAGAGGAAGTACACAAGGAGACTAAAAGCACTCTTTCATTCATTGTGATGAACCAGCAGAGAAGTATCACCCAATTTACCCAGTCCTCCTCAGCTCTAGAAACCGCTTTAACATCTTTTAGCTCCTTGTTTTGGCTGTTTCTCTACTCTTTCTCACAGCTGTCATCTCCAGCTTTATAAACCAGCTGCACATGATCTGTTCAGCACCAACAGCAGACAAACAAATTTAGAGAGCGGCTCTTAAACAGCTTTAAGCAGCTAAAAGGATTTTTTTAAGAGCTGATGTGGACAAAATTGGACTTTTTGCCAGGTGATCAGAAAAATGACTCAAATGAATGAATGTTAATGTTGCCCTCGGTACCAGAAAGCCACTTACTACTGACATAATACATATGTATATATAATTTGTGTCTTGTCAATTAACAGAAATTTAAAAAGGGAATACTCAAAATGTATGCAGCAGAGCCTGAGATATTCTGACTTTCAGTTCCTATTCCTGGGTCAAGGATCCTACAATATCCATAATACACTTTTTTCAATTTTCAATTTTATTTGTATAGCCCAAAGTCACAAAGTACATTTGCCTCGGAGGGCTTTACAATCTGTACAGAGAATGACACCCTCTGTCCTTAGACCCTCGGTTCGAGTGAGGAAAAACTTGCCCACAAAAAACCTTTTAACAGGGAAAAAATGTGGAAGAAACCTCGGTAAGAGCCACAGAGGAGGGATCCCTCTCCCAGGACGGACAGACGTGCAATGGATGTCACGTGTACAGGACAATCAACATAAACATTTTGTACAGTTACAATGACTGACAGAATGACAATGAATGATAAAGTGACCACAGTAGCAGATATAGTAGTATTAATGACAGTAGTAATATGTGTAGTGGGCCTCGTCCAGGATCACAGCAGCAGCCACGATCCACGAAAAACCTGCTGGACGACAGAGCACAGAAACTCCGGACAGACAGACAGACAGACAGACAGACAGACAGACAGACAGACAGACAGACAGACAGACAGACAGACAGACAGACAGACAGAGAAAGAGAGAGAGAGACAGACTGACAGACTGACAGACAGAGACAGAGAGAGACAGACAGACAGACAGACAGAGAAAGACAGAGAGAGAGAGGCAGAGTAGGAGGGAGGGTTTTCGGTAAGGGAGATGTGACTACATCTTTAACCAATACCGTGCCTGGCTAGGCATAACCCTGGGGAGTCCCCCGACAGTCTAATCCTATAGCAGCATAACTAAGGGATGGCCTGAGCCAGCTCTAACTATACGCTTTATCAAAAAGGAAAGTTTTAAGTCTACTCTTAAAAGTGTTGACCGTGTCTGCCTCCCGAACCCAGATTGGTAGTTTGATACCATCTTTTTTGTTATACCCTGGCTGCTAAACTCCCATGTCATTCAAACGTTCAAGCATGTCTTATAACATGTTTGTAATGCCAGGTCTCTTTTAAAAATCAGTAGTCTCAAAGTCAGGAAAAAAACATAATGTCATCTGTGTATGGATGTCTTATTTCTTGCCCTGACAGACCTATTTTAGCCATGTCTACACATTCTTACGCCTAGATTCCACCAGGCACAACAGTTTTGTTCTGTTCTCCACATGGCTTTATGCCAGTCAAGGAGCGTTTTATAAAGTGCAATGTTTTGCCTGCAAGATTTTGCTAACTTTGCTAGCTTCTACTGTGGATAAGCCGTCTACCCACTGTAGTTAGATGTTTTCTTTTTGTTTCAATCTGCTCTGTGCTGTTTGATTCACTTGGCTGGTTGCTGTTTCGGTCAGAAAAAGACCAGACGCGTATATTCTTCTACGGAGCAGAGTGGAGAGCTGCTTCTGCAATGTTTCTGAAATGGGCTCCTGGTGGAATCACAGCATGAACAGCCACAATCAAGTCAAACTTTAGTGGCCACTTCGAAGCCATGCCCATTGAAATCAAGCAGTTAGATGTCGGCAGTTACTTAAGTTTAAAAAAAAAAAACACAGTTCATCATATACATTCAGCTTATTTACCTCACATGCACGTTCACCACAGTTGTTTCTCAAACAACAAATTTTTCCCCTTCAATCAAAACAGCAAATGTTTGTTGATCGTCGAAATACATCGTGCCTTAATTGAGCTACTCAACATAAACTTTGCTTGAACTTCGCTGAAACTAAACATGAGCAATAGACGGACTCTTGCCACAGCCACAAACCCGCTGGAATGCATGTCGAGTTGATGGCGTATCCCAGAGAAGAAGAAGAAGAAGAAGAAGAAGAAGAAGAAGAAGAAGAAGAAGAATATCATTTTAATTAATTGCACATTACAGTGGCTCAGAATCAAATTCCATCATCAGAGTTCTAATGTTTTGCACATAGTTGGAGAATGTGTTGATTACTTTGTTTCTGGTAGAGATGAGGTGGTGGAAATATCTCACTGCTGGCTTGGATTCTGCCACAGTGTCTCACCTGGCTGTCCTTGTCACCAGGACTGTATAGGAACAACTGAT
This sequence comes from Collichthys lucidus, assembly GCA_004119915.2. Lineage (NCBI taxonomy): Eukaryota > Metazoa > Chordata > Actinopteri > Sciaenidae > Collichthys > Collichthys lucidus. The sequence goes on from CM014086.1 coordinate 16,787,963, forward strand.
GTAGGCTTTGGCAGGTCATGCTGTAGGGGAAAGAGACCAGATATTCTAAGTAATAGAGAACTGAAAGCACATTTGCAAGATGTTTTTGCCATAAAGCTACTGGAAGGAATTTTATCTTTGTGACTGCCAATAAAAGCCTTATGTGGGTTTTCTGTATTTCAAGACTTGAGAAGTCCTTTAATAAACCTTTTAAGAGCTTATTTATTCTTGATTTTTCACAGGCTTTTGTATAGCATGAATATTTAACACAAATTGTTCTTTTGGTATTTATCCCAAAAAGAAAATATTTAATATATAAGTATTTTGCAGGTCATTTGCTCCTATAGTTTTGCTCCAAACAGGAAGACTGAGCAACAACTCATGTATGCTTGCAAAGACTCTGTATTGCATACAAAACTCTGTCAATGTTGACAGTGGTGCAGATCAGCGGCACCTCTCCCAGGAAGAGAGGCAGACAGCTTCACTGCAACTCATCAAACAGTCTGGGGCTCATGGAGGGTCTCTGAGTCACATCATCTCCATGACGACTACATGCAGAGCTGCTCCTAGATGTAGCACTCTACTTCATGTAATAATTCTCCTTGTATGAACTAAAGATTCAAAATTGAAAAAAAAGATATCTGAGAGGGAGCTGTAAATATTGGTCTTAAGAATACATAATTCAGTTTTAGATAAAATCTCTCTAGTGTACTCTTCTAATATGAACTTAAAGGGTAAGATCCTCAAAAAAACAAGTAAAACATATCGAGTTGTAGGCCATTTGTAGTTTTTATGACCATTTGTTATTTGTAAGTTGTAACAGAATTGATAATTTACATTTAAAAGTAAAAAAGTCAATGGCAACATGTCTTTACACAAGCAACGTCTTCTCCTGTTGGAACTATTTCTTCAGTAGAAAGAAAGAAAAGTAGTCCTGACACAAACCTTTGACAGCCTGCTCTGTGGTTTATCCACAGTAACGGAGGGGTGGCAGAAATCTCTGAGATGGGCACAGGTTATAGTGAGGTAGCATGCTAATATTAGCTAATTAACAGTAAATATAAAGTACAGCTGAGGTTGATGGGAATTTGATTAGTTCTATGGATATATATGATCATAAACCAATGACTGGAAAAGTTCAAATCGGACTTGATGATGGTGCTATATGAAAATTGAACGGATCTACAAAATTATTACAGTTCACCCTCAGGGTGACATGAATGTCTGTTCCAAATGTCATGACAATCCATTCAATAACTGTGAAGACATTTCTCTTAAAACTATAAATGTGAACATCATGGTGGAACTAAAAGAAAGGTGAGCGGATCACCATGTCAGGGGGAACATCAATGTTGTTGTGACTAATCAACATTGTCATCCAAGAGACTTGTGACATCCACAGAATATTTTATCATGCAGATTGACGCAGTTTTGTATGGGCTACTTCCTTAGTAGAAAATAAATTCACTGAAAACATCTGTCCACAGTCACGTATGTGGACTATTCTGGTTCTAGAAATGTGTGCTACTGTTGAGTTTTACACTGTTTTTTAGATACTTTGAGAAACATAAATCAAATTGAACTCACCACCATTGGATCAGCATAGCAGCAGATGTTAAAGAAAGCATTGTTTTGTTTGTGAACCCCAGTGAACTGAACTTTTAGCAAAAAGCTGCACCAGTGCTGGCCTCATTTATTTTTATATGGTGATGAACAGACCAGCACTTCCATGATTTGTGGTTTAGTTTAGTGGCCAAGTCTGCAGGAGATCCAGCCTTGTGCTACTTATACCAGATCTACTCTAAACTCAAATCACACACCACCAAAATAAAAGGTTGAGTGAATTACAGTCCTCTTGAGAAGGTCTTGTATGTGCAGGGAGACAATCATAATGCGTGCTCTGCGCTGCCCTGTCATTACTAGCAACACTCTGAGACCCTGGTGACAGCCTAATGACCGGTGCCAAGTGTGAGTCAATCTCTGGCTGGCACACTGCATCCTGGGCAGGACGGCTGATGACCAGCCCTGATGGCCAAAGTGTTGCAGAGGGATACGTCTGATTGGAGCCTTTAAATTCTTCCAGTGCTGCTGCTTTGCCCTCAAGGCTCAGCTAGTCTTTTTCCATTGCAGTCAGTTGCTACAATGAGAAGACCATTGTGCTGCAAGTAATGATAATTTCATTATTATTCATTCATTCTCAAAAATAACTATAAACTACAGCTTGTTTGGCTGATCAACAGTATAAAACCCAAAGAAATTCAATTTACAACAACAAAAAACAGAAAAGTAGCAAAGCACCACATAAAGAAACTGTTGGATAGAACAATAGTTGTCAGTGATTAATTAAACATCTAATTATTTCAGCACAATGAACTTGGACTTCACACTAAAATATCCAAGATTTATTTAACAGACTAGGTCTTTGTCCAGTTAGCCCATTGGTAGTCCCATGAGCAAAGTGTAGCTTCAGCATTTTATTGAATTACGAATTTCGACTCAGTTATGTATCATATTCAAAATATTGCAGCTGGAAACACAATAAGAGTGCAGACATAAAGAAAGGAAATTATGCTGTGTCCATGCCAGCTCTCTAATTAGCTTTTTCAACTCTACTGCCAGACAAGACTATGGTTGATGAATTCCACAAATCCCTGGATCACATTCATTACGAACATTTTTTGTGTTGATCACCAGTGTTTTCAAATTCTTGCTTTCATTATATCTGCAAATGGCAACTATGGTAAGGGTTGAGATCATGGCAACCTTAAAAGTCCAATTTGTAGGAAATAGCGGAAACGGATCGGTAAAGTCACAGATTGCAACCTACTGAATAATGCTTGATTCAGCCTCTTCTTCCAAGTGAAGAGAAGAAAGTGTAAAGAAAGAACATGAAACTCCTAAAAACTGTGAAAGGCCCTATGTAGAGCCAGAGTTTAGTTTGTCCAGTCTGTAGAAACATGGCAGTTCAACATGGCAGACTCTGTGCAAGATGACCTGTAGATATAAAAGTCTTATCCTAAGATAATAAGACATCTGAACTTTTCATTGCAGTTCATGACCTGTCTGTGAAAGCCTTACAGTATATGCCCATACACCACAGCAATCTCTAGACCCCTCTGCCGTGTGACATAAAGCACACATTACTTCCTTCATTAGCACTGAATGTTGCCAGTGAACTGAATTCATGAGGTGTGTCCAATATGCACGCACTTTCCTTCATACTGGGGTTTTTATGGTATGGCAAGTGTTCTCTCATTGTGCTGTCTGCTTTACTCTGGGTCAGTAAGTTTCCAGTGACTGCACAGGTAGTTTGTCACACCTGAGTGATATCCCACCATGTAATCACAAGTACATTTACATATGTTTAAAAGGCTGCTGTGATTCAAACAGGACTGCGGTTACATCAGGAAGGGACTGAAGAAAATCTCCAAAACCTAAACCCTCATTGTAAAGCTTGAGCAGAACTATATGTATTATTTTAAACTGCAGTCAGTCTCATAAAACAGAGACTGTGAGAAAACACATAGCCAGTGTGCATCCTGCAGACCGCATCCCTGAAGGTAAAGGGACTTTCATACACATTACACTTTCACATGCCTTGGAAAGACTGTTGCATGGAGTTTTACTAGAGGCTAAAGACAAACGCATGCCAAGAATGTTCGGAGTGGTTTATTTTATTTTCTATGGTCAGGTGGGTACAATGCAAACAGAACTCTGGAGCCCACACCAGGATACGTGAAAATCTGTCTTTCAACAGTAAAAAACGCAGCAGTTTTGGTGGCTGAGTGAGACTACAATTAGAACCAAGGACGAGCATTGATCCTAAACCTTGTAATTATCTGTCTATTGGCATAAAGAAATAGATGTTGACATTTAATATGCAGGAGAGAAAGATCAAGAAAACTGAAGGAACCAAATAAACTCCAGATCAAACTTGGAGTCAGGAAGAGATTGGAATCTTTGCTTCGTGCAAGCTCAGAATCAGCATTTATTAATGTTTGTACTTTTGCCTGGCACGAACATTGAAAAGAAAAATTCAGCATTCACGTTTTGCCAAAGTTCAATGGTTAAATTTGTTTGGGCTCTTCTCAATGCTGCAAAATAGGCAGAACCAAACATAAAGATAAAAGTGAAGGTGCAGTGAAGCGAATGTACAAGTAAACTTTTCACGTTGGTTTGGACCCAAGAAAACAAACCATTGGTGTGATAAGCTAACCAGCTCAGAAAATGATGTTGCCATATGTTGTTGGTCTCATACAGAATATTGTATGTTGTCCATGCACATCGCTTCCATGTATACATGTTCATGCAGAAGTTGTTTTCAGCGGAAAGAGGAACAACTGCTCAGACAATTGGAAATTTATTAGGAACAAAGTGCATTGGTTTGTATGACTGTCAGAGATAGATTACAGTCCAGGAGCTCTTATCTACCTCAGTCAGATTCCACTGGCAGGTGGCTCAGGACATTAGATTTAGATCCCTCTTTACCTCAGCTGTCGTAAAACTGCCGGAGGTGCAGCCTCAGTGTACTGCCTCAGCAACAAAAATCTACTGTAGCCTAGAATTCACTTTAAAATGTTGCTACCAGAAATTGAGCATTATATAGCCTATATCACTGTTGTGACACATTTTCCCTTGTGATTGGTTGCAGTATTAGCTCTCATATGGAGTGGAGATCTGATCGGTCCAGCAGCTATGATGCTGCTCAGTAACTGGCAGCTCGCAGGTACAGGATGAGTTTGTGTTGCTGGCAAGGCAAGGTTAGAATCGATCATCTACAGTGTGATGATTTGAGATACATCTACAGTATGTTCTCACACTGTTAAATGTTTTTAATTTGTCTCTCTCACACACACAGACAAAATGTTTTTATGGAGAGGCTTAAATCATTTATTGTGTATCAGAAAGCCTAAAGAGAATTCTGGTTCCTGAGGAGCAGTTTCAGAGGTCTGCTAAGCTCACTTCTTTCTAGCAGCACGCCTCCAGATTTTTCTTCATTTTCAAACTTGTAGTTCTCAGTTCCAGCTTCACACAGCTCCCTCTGGAGCCACAAAAGGCTTCATACAGCTTTTTTCCACATATGCAGTTGTACTCTGCAACACCTGCAAATGCACTTTGATGTGTAGAATCACCGGAGTTGCCCTTTAAGCAGCGTGCATGTTGTTATCAGTCTGTACCAGAGCATGCTACTGTAGCCTCACTGTCTCAAACAAGCACTGCTCCTGAATAACAGAGAGCAGTACTCCGATTACATCTGGTTAGCAGAACGGCAATGAATTAAACTGTGCAACACAGCCTATTATGGTCTGTTTGCAGAAGTGCATGCCTCGTTTAACATCAGCATGAGGTTTACAAATGAAGTGAGGGTTTGATGGCATCATGCCGCGTCATAAACTTGTCATGTCAGCGACTGACTGCAGAGATGCTTTTAAAATGACTCTTAGACGTTACTATAACTGAATATCTAGTTTAGAAATGAGACTTATTTTTATTAACAATTTGACTTATGTCCGTTCACATGATATATTTACCTAAAAAAGTCAGGGCATTAGACTACAAAGATAATTGTTGTCCCTTTACTGAAAAAAGCTACATCAGGGCAACAAATGGCACAAACATGTCAGGCTATTACCCTTAGAGGATAATGCTGCTCTAATCATCAACAATAACACAAAAAGCACTGGAGACGTGTTTTAATTAGTGCTGTCAAAATTAACACGTTAATTTTGTCGATTAATTTTAAACAATTAACACGTTGAAAAAACTTAACGCAATTAACGCGGATTGTTTACTTCCGGTGGTGGCTGACCTATAACCTTTTTGAGCGCTGAATCGTACAGCGCCATTTTGGATGTGGCAAAGTAAAGCTTTGTTTCCCAGATATATTAGCGTGTGTGTGAATGTGTGTATAAAAGGCATTAACTTAAAGCCCTCACAGAGACTGCGCCCTGGGCGGTCGCCCACATTGCCCATAGCTAAAACCGGCCTGCCACAGATCTGCCACATCCAATATGGCGGACGCGTTAATGTATCGCAGCAACGGACCAACCTGCTCAATGAGGCATCTATGTATATACAGTATGTCTATGATCTATCCTAACTAAAGGAGAGTCTATGTCTATGAAAGATGGATAAGGACGGACTTTTAGGGGGAACATTTCATTTTAAAAAGTTGCCTGACGGCTCGTTGGACAAAAACAAGGCAATTTGCACAGTTTGCAAAGCTGAATTTAAATTCCACAGAGGTAACACGACTTTAACATATCACCTCAAAGCCAAACACCCTGCTGAAATGACCTCCCCGGAAGTTTGCCAGTCTACACTACAGGAGTGCATATGTGCACCTTAAGCCAATAAAATGAATTAATTTAAATATACTTTTTCTGTGTTTATTCTACATTAATTTGATCATCTTACATAAATAAACATTCATTATAAGCTTCAGTCTCAGAAAAAAGCTATTAATTTATTGATAAATTAATCGCGATTAATCGCAAAATAATGTCGCTTTAAAGGGCTTTAGTATGTTTACCTTGAACTGGTTTGTACAAAGCGTGGGCAAAAGTCTGTCATCACAGTAACAAATTAATTTTCCATTCACTACTGTTATGAATATTGAATATTAGTTTTTATGCACAAATTGACAGGTGGAAATTCAGTTTCTCTCCTCAAAACTGTTGCACTCAACTGTACTCACAGAAATGAAAAGTAATTGTGTAATAATTCTTTGAAGAATAGCAAAAGAAAGCTTCAGGGAGAGGTTCAAATTCGGCCTACTTCTGCATCTCCACACTTCTGGTTAATTGTTGGGTGAAGTCAGCATGATGTTAGAATCTCTTTTGGAGAGTTACAAAAATAGATGCAGTTCCCTTGATAACCTGCCACCAAGACTTGACATCAAAAGGTCTGGGTGTAAAATGTTTTTGTAACGGGAAATACTGCAAAATGTAGTTGCGGTGCATCTTGACAGTGTCACATGTAGGCGGTAAATCTTCTGTCATTTTGGACAGGCTAAAGATGCTTTAAAGTGAAACCTTTGGAGGACAGATACTGTACAACTGACAGGTTGAGTTGTTTTCACTGAGAACAGCAGTAGGGAAGTAAAGTCAGTTACTATCCGGTAGTATCCAGTTTCAGGACAAATCTGGAGAACCACTTGGTGTGCAGGGCCTCCAGAGGAGAGTGTGTGTGGTGTGTGTGTGTGCACTGTCAGTGGTATCTGGGCAGTCTCTAAGATATTAAAGAGAGAAAGCAGATCTGCTCATGGAAATTAAAACTGAAATTGCTGCCACAAGCACGGAAGCTCCTTGATTTTGATACAGTTCTCTGACTAATGTGGCTTCAGAATGAATGTTCCTGATTAGAGGGGACGCAGTCCTCAACATTTATGAACAGGGACCAATGACTGTCATTTCTGGTGTCCTCTGGTGGTTTCTGTCTCACATCAATGAATGAACTTGTGTTTCCATACCTTTTCCTGTCAAATGATGCTTGACAAAAGAGCTACATATGTTGGCATTATCATAAACATACTGTATGTTGTCTCAGAAGGAAACAAAGACGACACTGAAAACAGTCATTTTCTAGTCCTTCTGTCTCACCAGCATTTCTTTTACTGCTCTGTTTTTAACAAGTGGCACGCTAACACCGTCCATACATCTTTCAGTACGTTATGGCCTAGACAGCTACTAGAGTGAGTCCACCCCTTCTCTGTAATTATAATGGATGGATGCCAAAATAATCACGCTGTAACCAGGAATGTCATTCCGTGAGCTGGAAGCATTCCCTACAGGCCTCGAAGTGCAGCTCAGAATGAAGTGTTTGTAAAAACAAAACGTCTTCGATACAGTCCTGTGTCCTCAGATGACCATATGAAGGACAGGGTAAAATAGAGTTCACTATTCCTATTTCCCTCTCCTAAAATGTCTTAAAGCTGCTGTTCTCAGAGGCTCTGCTTGGCATCTGCTGTTCTCTGGTTTTCTATTTTGGCAAGTCACTCGTAGACGTGGCCGCTGAAAACCATGACACAGGCAGATTTGTAAACTCTTGACACAAGAGCCGTTCCAGGACTCCCATCTGATGACTTTACATTATACACGCAAGGCTTTGAAGACACATTTCCCATGACGTTTCTTTAGGCTTTTGTGGTCATTTGACTGACACATATGAATTCCGTTTGTTCCATTGATGTTTTCTCTGCTTTAAAAACTGCAGAATACTCTTTCAGCCAAAGCTCTCTGTCTGTTAGCATCCAGTCAGCTAGACCCCAGAACGCCAGCTACCAGCATGCAAACCTTCAGCCTGCTAGCATCTCTTTTGCTTTGTGAGCCTACTGTACAGCCTGCCCGTCCTCATTTGACTAGGTCAGATCTTATTTCCCGGGGGACCCAGCTAGCCTTCAATGCATCCCCTACAAAAAAGCGGGGCCCCCAACACAGTCCAGACTCCTTGTTGTCCAGATTCCTGGTCTCTTTTTTTTTTTTGCTAGACCTTGCCTTGGAGCCAGACAGCACCCAGACTCCTGGCCTCCAGCCATTAGCCCAGTCGGCTAGCCTCCAAGCTGATCCTGTTTTCCAGCCAGTTAGCCTGCCTACAAAATGCAGGACTGTGACACTACAGAGTTTTCGGTCAATCTGGTCCAGTGTCATTTTTAGATCTAAATGTCATCTTGCAGTTGTTTTCTTAGTTTTGTTCATAAAACCAATCATAGCTATATCCAGTGGCTAAGCTGATTAGCATGATTAAGCAAACAAATTGTGAAAAAGCTGTCTGGGTGGTCCTCATACAAAGAGTTTCATTATATCAAGATATTTATGTTTTTATCTGATAGCTCTCCACTAGAGTTCTACACAGGGATAAATATTTGTAATTGAAAACCCAAAGAGAATCCATAACCATCTTTCCAGAACTTGAACTTCGACATCAGCCTGAACAGATCCAACATTCAGTGGAATCGTATCTAAATGGTCTTCAGCACAAAATGGCATTCATTCATTTGTTGATTTATTGTTTCTGTGGTGCACAAAAATATATGTAAAAAAGAACTCAATACCCAGCATCGACGCCGCAAAGAAACAGAATTGTAAACACTTAAGCCACATTCAAGTTCATATTTTATTGTGAAATTCCATCCTGTCAATAGAGCATTCAGACTGTACATCAACATGACAGGAATTTGGCTCTCAGGAGACAAACTTTGGGACAGATTTTATCATGTGCCAAAGACTGCTTACCATGTCCTCAGTCTGTTGAGTGTAATTTCCTTTTGAAACGAGAAGCTTTTTTTTCATCCACTTTGAACCAATAACTCAATAGTTTACAACTGTAATCCAAGCTCTGTTTTTCCCTCAGTGGATTCTATCTTGGACTCCACAGACCATTTAGCATCAATTAACTGTAGTTTCCGACTAAATGAATGCCTTTATAGCTGAGATGCAGCTGCAAGCCCACAGCTGGTCTGCACTGAGGCCATGTGACTTGACAACCAACCAGCCTGACAGTGTGTGTCAGCCTTTCCTCGTGTCACCACGGACTGATCCAGGCGCTCTTTACTTCCTGTCTGAAAACAGTATGGAAGTATTTATATTTTTATTTGAGAGATCAAAATCTCATCTATCTCAATCTCATCAATGTACTTTCATAAAACAGCTCTCCCACCTTAATGTGCATTAAGAGTTTCATAAGAGCTGAGCAGAATACTTCAAATACTGATGAGAGCTACTGTTTAATTTACCAAAATTGATGGACCTAATTAAGCAAGTGTTTATTTGTTTGTTTACTATCTACTAAGTTGTTAATTAGTTATCCATTTGCAGTAGTTAAAAATACTAGCAAAAATACATCCACCTAAATCTCTTCAATTAGCAATGCATTTAACATTGCACTTACGTGTCAGTTAATAATACCTTTGCACACATTAAACTAAACCTTCCCTTTAAGGTCATGGCAGCACAGGTTTATTTGGGAATATACTCTATGTATTTTTTGGAGGTAAGGTGAAGCGATAAGTTTGAGATAAATGTGTCCAGTTTCAGTGTTTTTTTGTTACAAATCATTAGCAGCAGCAGACTAGAATGACAGCCACAGGATGTACTGGATCATCTGGCCAATATTACTGGCTGCAATAACTTACAAAATAATGGGAGTTAGTATTTAAGAATTTTTTGTAAATAAGCATAAATCAGTTTATGTTACACGTGAGCAAGCCAGTCTATATATCCCCAGAATCAAACAAGGGAATTAAGGTCATTTCAACAATCTTGTGTTTTAGCAGCAGATGTAAAAGAGGAACAATTAACCTTTAACTGCATCACCTTGTGACAGTTAAAGAAGGACAATGCATTATTTAACCAGATTCCTAAGTATTTATAAACCGTAACCTCTAAGATGGTAATAGAATAACCACAAAAAACAGATTCACCATTAATCTGGATCCTTTGGAGCCACTAAAGGCCTGTGTCATCAGGAGAGTTCAGTACAAAAATACTTCACCCCAGCATGACACATTGTGAATGTGTTGAGAAAACTACGATTCTAAACTTGGCCATCCATAAAATGGCAGCAAAGTAACCTGAAAGTAGTCAGACAAATAGGGACTGAATCGGTTTATACACCAAATTTTTTCATCTTAGAGATTTTATCCATATTTTTTTAGATGGAAGAGATCTTCTAAGGTATTTTAAAGTATTACATTTAATTACACAGTTCAAAAACAGCCCTATTAAGGATTGTTTTATCTTTAGCCATGCTATTGGCGTGGCTCTAGGGATCACGTAGTCGGTGCATTAGGGTTAGTCAGCAATCATTGGATGGATTGCTATGACGTTTTTCACAATCATTTATGTGACCAGAGGATTAATTTTATTAACTACCACTGGTAGGTTGCCATTTGTGATTTTGAGAAATATCAAAAACTATTGGATTCATTGCCATCAAATTAAGTGTCATGCTCATCAGCCTCTGGCTTTGTGTTTAGCACTAATTAGCAACTGTTAGCAGGGAATCGGTGTCCTGCTCAAGGACACAAAACATTTGGCTACAGCAGGGATTGAACCTGTGACATTTTCATGATGGTACAGTCACACCTACTGCTAGGCCAACCTGCCACCACAACTGCGGACAGCAAAGGGCTGTTTCCGTGTCTCTGTCCTGCTGAGCCCTGCTGCTCAGCATCAATTTCTGCACACAAGGTTTGAGCAGATCAGGGTGACAGCTTCTCTGGCTTTGACTGATATCAAACAACAGTCATCGCTGATACTTTAGCCGCTCTGCCCTCTCAGTTAATCCAACAATATCCACCAACTAATAACCCCCCGCTTGAGGGGATCAAAAATGTGACATTAAAAACTCCACATTTGAGACATACACCAAAGGGAACTTGTCATGATGCAAGACGTTAAATGACTAAAGGGGAGTGATGTTATTTATTTGGATTATCATCTGTTTCACCTGACACCAAGCAATACATATGAAAATGAAATATACTTCTTCGACAAAACCCAAACGTGCCCGCCCTGTATCATGAGGCTGATGAAGCAAATGTGTCATCTCCATGGCAACTATTCCACAAAAAAAATTGAGAAAGCCTGTAGTGGTCACGGTCACTGGATACATGAATCATCCTGCTTTGTGAGGAAGTGAAAGTTTCACAGCAGGATCAAATTTGAGTTTTGTTTTCAGGTGACAACACAGTGTGTATTAATTTCGAACATGACATTTTTTGGATTTGGGAATATATTATTGCAGTAGATTTTAATGTTTCAACATAAATCATCAGTTGTGACTTGACTTTTTTATTTGCATGTTGGCAAGCATTTTATGAGACTGAACTTTAAGTTTCCTTCCACATAGTTTCTATAGTTCCATACTTTGAACTGAAAGCTCATCATATGCTATATATAAGATATTTGACTTGACTGCATATCATGTTCACTATATATATTGTCATTTGTTTCCACTTATTTTTCATTTATAACTCATTAGCAAACTGTTGAAAAGCTGCTCTGTTCAATATTTTTAATGGAATAACTGGATGAAATGTGAAAGGGGTTTGCTCACAGTGACAAATTCACAAAAAAATTATCACCTAACGCTGCAGTTCCCCTCAGCTTTTAGCATTTTTAAATAAATAGACTTGATTATGCAACCTAAGCAAGTTTCAGAGCCTGCTAAATGATTTTCATATGATAGAGAATGAATTGAAATGAGCGAGTGCCTGGAACAGTAGAAATCTACATCCACAGAGGCAATATTTGCAAAATGGTAAGTTGTAATGCAAAGTTTACATATATTGGACCCTGTATAGATTAGAATTACATTATCAACCAGAAGTGCTTATACAGTACTGAACTTGGAGAAAAATAGTGCAGTTAAACTTTTCCTGACCTCACTGTCAATGCCCCCACAAGACTAAAGTAGTGCCTGTTTTTGGCACACTAAGTGTCTGTCTAACATCAGATCTGCTCTTTGTCCCAATGTCAGGGGCAAGGTTTGGGAGCTGGCTTTGGGGTGAAGTCTCACGCACTGTCCTCTGCTTCAGCTACCCCCTCAGGGCTTCTCCCATCACCCTTAGACTAACTCAAGATCTGGAATGTCGGCTAAACCTTCAGGACTCTCCTTGCCACAATGGGAGTGTTTCACTGTTTAATATGGGTCCTAAGATTCTTCAAATTACAGCCTGGCAAAGAATGTGATTTTTAGGCCTCGAATAATGATCTGTATGGTTCAGTAATGGTTGCTCTCAGCAGGAGGTCCTTTGTGCGCTGTCACAATAACGTCTGGACTCGTTTTAAAGGCAGCATCTCATGCTGTGACCGAGAAACATGGCCCATTTGTAATTGCAGCTAAATTATTCAGAGTAAACAGCAGAAAAACAAACATTCCACAGAGTGCCTCATGCAGTGTCATTATTCCTTCATATTAAAGATCCAAGCCTCCTTTTGCTTTAATCGAAAATAATCAAGGCATCCAGCATTGCTGGTGCTGAATCTACAAACTTGTAATGGGTATAATCCAGGCATGCAAACGATAAATAACAATAATTAAGGCAGAGTACATGTCTTTAGCCTTCCCAGGTCCTTTAGAGCCTGTAAAGTTCATTGAACACTAAAATATGAATGTTTGGGACTCACCAAACGAAATGCAGATGACATTTCTTATGCTATACCAGTTGCCTACAGGACAGGTCATGTGATCGTTAAAATTGAAGGTGTATCCCCTTGAGAGCACAAAATTACTCACTGAATTATGGCACATCTTTTATGTGCAAGTTTATATTTTCATGTTGATGTCAGTGGTAGGGAAACAGTATTGAGCTTACTATTGGGGTTCATCCCCTGGTGAACAGGAACCTCCAAATTTCATTGAAAACTGTCTGGTATTATTCAACAGGAAATGGTGAATCAAAGATCAAGGGGGTCATGAAGGTGTGAGTCATCCTCTGGAAACTAAGAAATTAGCTAGTTGTTGAAACTCATCTGGTAGGGAACTAAAAAAAAGATTAACATATTCTGACTCCAAGCTGCTTTTTAGATAGCTAAGAAGTGTTGTCCTTGTTCCTTGTAGGACTAATAGGCCTTAGATGAAAGTATTATTTACGTGAATTTTGTGATGCTCTGGATCTAGGTTCTCCACTACTAGAACATTTATGCAAGTGCATATCTTGCGGCATCTAAAAAAATCCCTCTCTCATCTCTAGCTCATCCAAAACTCTGTTGCCGCTGGCAATCTTGTCTTCCTTACACTGGCTACCTGTTGCTTTTGGAGTTGATTTTAAGATTTTATTGATTACAAGGTCCTGAAGAGCCTACCCTTAAGTTATTTAGCAGATCTTTTAATAGCCTGTGTCTGTTCTTGCTCCTTGGAACCCTCAGATGAGTTGTTCAGCGGTCCAGATGTATACACAAAAAGCCTGCACTTTCAGGCTTTTTGTGTATTTAATCAACACTGCAGATCTTCTGTTGCTATGTGAACAAGTATTGGATCGGACAAGGTACTGGCAGATACCCAACTGGTCTGGGATCATAGCCAAAAAAAAACTGGTCCCCGTTTTATTTCTCATTTTCTACTAGCTCATGTACATGCAAGACAAGAATGTAGTGCAACTGTGTAAAGAAAGCTACACAACACAAAGGAGATGACAAATGTGACTGCACAGTGTGATGGTAAATGAATCTGGTATTTACCTCAAAGTGAAAAGGAAGAGATGGAACCAAGTTTCCAAACATTAAAGAAGAAGAAGATCAGCTTTGCAAATGTTTTCTGAGGAAGGTTGAACAATGTTGCTAAGCCCACCTCAGCTCCAGGTTCATATCTCCTGGCTTTAGTACCTGACAGAGATGGCAACAAGTGGGCAGCATCTGAGAATTCCTTTAGAAACCCAAGTGTGACATCATCACACTAAATTGCTGTGCTCTATGAGCTGTACCAGTGACCCCACATAATGCTGTAGATTGTTTTGGACAGCATCTGTCGGATATGTTATTTCGTAATCATTTCCATGCTATTTGAACTATTATAATGCCACTTGATTCCTATGGATGGCAACAGTAGTCATCACAAAGGACACAGCTGTCATAAAATGGAAATACAGATTATAAATAAATGTAGCAATTATAATTAATGTCTACATAAAGAGGTCTGGGGAAGTCCCATACCATGAAATGCACACATATTACCCCAAATGGACATCTACTGGTGTCTGTTTGTCTTTGACAGAATGTGTGTGTGCCCACATGAGTGCATAGTGGTCTGCAGTCAGTTAAGAGTCCAGCTGTCTATGCATTGATGCTGACAGCTAAGTGGACCGCTGCTGCCTTAGTCTGGCCACAGATGGGATATAGCAGTCATTACAGTTCCAACATATTTGCAGCTAACATTCCAAACCCTCTCTGACCCAAGTGTTGTCTAATGGTGTTGGCAGTAAATATTAGACTTTTAATCTCATCTGAGGAGTCATCAATTCACAATAAAGCTCCTCTGTAATTAAGTCTAACAAGCCTGTTAGAAGTCATTCCATTTGCTTTAGAGCTTATTGACTCCTCTCATGCACAATTAATCTCTGTGTACTGTAATTTGTTCCAGACAAGGTTGGAGTGTTAATCTATACGCTATCTAATAGAACATTTTCATGCTCCAGTTTTTACTCTGTTATCAAATGATCTTTTTTTTATTTCATGAACATTTTGATGTGGATTTTATCTTTAAAGACAGAAGCAAGACAACAGTTGACATAGTAGTAATAAAGTATCAGCATTGTATGTACCTGAGAGCTGTAGACGAAGTGATCCACTGCTAATGAAACAGCTGTGCTTAGGTTTACTGTTAATTAACATAGTATTGCATGTATTATACATGGTCATAGTGGTACTATGACATAACTCTTTATTAGCGTAGGCCAGGGATCTTATCTATCTCACGGCTGCAATTTTAGGTCTGAAAATATTCACAACTCCTGTTAGGGGGCAGAATCTCAGTAGTAGTCTGTAGGGAACTGGAGGTTGGTCAGTTCAAGTCCAATATGGACCAAAGTAGGGTGTGTGGATTGGTAGCTGGGGAGGTATCAGTTCCCCTCCTGGGCACTGTCAATGTACCCTTGAGCAAGGTAGACCTTTCTTTGCTGTTAGATACTTACTGTTGGAAATGCGTCAGAAAGCATACTTGGTTAATACTCCCTATTTCATGACATCTAATCTGATGTCTCTTGCCTGGACTTCCAACAATCTAGCTACAAAGTCCTGTCAATGTTTGCAAAGATAATCAGAAAGAAGAGTCATCTCGGTTCTCCAAACAAAATGTTTGAGTTCTGACTAACATGTCCACAGAGGTCCCATCACAGATGATTCACTCAGTCAAAGCTTTTCTTAACATGCTGGCCTACCTTAGGGAGGGTTCACTTCCTTCAACAGGTACACTGCATTAGTGTGCTCTATGGTCAAGTTCAAAAGGTCAGACAAGGTTTGCTTGTTATGTTTACATTAACTTAGATTTACTATATTTAACACATTTCTTTTGGGACCTGGCTCCCAGTTTGTGAAAGGATGGTGGAGATATTGCCACCAGTCAGAGGCTTCTCTTACATCTACTTGCTTGCTTTTGAGTACAAATCTCTTTCTTTGTGCCATCTAAAAGAGAAAATGTGCTTTTGGGGGGGCAGTTGGAAAAGTAAATACATATTATCCATGCTCAAATACTGTAGTTCTTCTCCATTTCCTTGCTCCTTCTCATGTAGAAACCTAAAGGATGTGTATTGTTTTTATTTGATAAATACTTATTTCCATCTGTGAGCTGGAGTAAAACACATCTCTCTGTCCACGCTCCGCTATTGGAAAATGCAGACTGGCTCGTCTAGTCGCACCTCGTCTGCTTGATGGTGCCAATGAAGTCTGTTGAAAGCAGCACAGGGGAATGGCAGCGACGAGCTTCACACCGTGTTTGTTTTCACACGTTAAAAACCAGCAGCATAGTCCAGCGCTGCTACAGTTTTCCAGTCGAGGCGTCTGTCAAATGTTTACTTGTTGATTTAAATACGTGGCATCCTTCCACACAACTAGTACCACTCGCTCCGCTACGTCTCCAATAGGATTTCAGCTTTTACCATTATAGATTCAGTGTCTATATGAACCCTGTAAAAAACATTCTGACCCAGTGTGAAATGGCAACCCTTTAACAGACCTAATGGTCCAGTTTTGTGACACGTTCAAAGACCCCTTCTCTCTCTCTCTCCCTCCCTCTCTCTCTCTCTCTCTCTCTCTCTCTCTCTCTCTCCCTCTCTCTCTCTCTGTCTCTGTCAGGCTGTTAATGTGTCAGAGCAGAGAGTCAGCGGCTCTGTTTTGCAGCGTAAGCCTCGGCTGTCACTGAAGCACGGCTATCAAAGCTGAGAGGATCCTCCTCTCGCTCTTTTTAAAGCCCCCACTTCATCAGCATTATGTCCCCCCATCACATTAGCACACACACACACACACGCACAAATGCAAGCAGCCAAACCAATTCGTTCGTCTTTACACATGACAGTACTGTGAACTTGAAACAACAAATGTGTCTGTGTGGTGTGGGTGGGTGTGTGCATGTGTTTGTTTCAGGGCAGCTGGGACATGAACAGTGTATGAAATGACTACTCTATCTATTGGCTCGTTTTGGTTTTTACAGATCATCATCGATTCCAATTCAAAACAGCCTCCAGGTACAGTCACATACACTGACTGTGAGCTATTAGCTACCTACAGAGAGAAAGTTAGCTGGTTAACGTAAAGCATTTAGCAGCTGAAGATGTTTCCATGAGGAGTTGGTTAAATTGAAACACATAAACTTCAGTACAATGTACGTATATACTTAATACTAACTTAATTTTCTTCATAGAAATTAATTAAATTGTTTCTTGCACACAATTCAACCCAACCCAAGTCAGGATTGAGACCCCCATATTGAGAACAAATGATCCAAAAACTTTGTAAGAGATTCTTTTCTGACATACAGGTATTTACATTATCTGCAGTGTTACAAAAGTGTCACATCAGCTCAGCTGATAGACTGTGAGAAAAACATGATAAACACACAGGTATATTTCATTTTAAATAACATTTTTAGATAGTAGGTGAAACAGATCACCAGGAGAGTGCCAAATCTTAAGTCATAACCTCAGGACACTATTTACATGGAGCAGGTCTAAACTGTACTCCTTATGAAATTATTCAATTTCCACCATGAGCAAGCACTTGGCGACAGTGGCAAAGAAAAACTTCCTTTTAGGAGGTAGAATCCTTTGGCAGAACCAGGCTCATGGTGCATCTGCCATTGGTTGGGACCAGATGGCTGCTGTTCTGCTCCAGGTGATGTACCCTTGGATGATGTTCTTCATCCTGCTGAAGAATCTCCATAACCAGCCTTCATTCTCCACATTGATGTCAGGCTGCACCTTCAAAGTGTTCTCAATGTTTTCTGTATTGTCTGTGTTCATGTTTTCTGTATTGTCTGTGTTCTTGGTGTTGTCCTTCAGGTCAGCTGGAGTCAGATGGAGGTTTTCTGGTCCTCTTACTTGAAGGCAGGAAGGCTGCTGTCTGTCTTCAGGTGGTTCTTGTTTATTGTCTATTGTATTGATACAGGGATCTGCAGAGAAACTTTGTGAGACGTTGTAGTGGAAGAATGGATGCCGCAGCACCTCCAGGGGTTTAATGCGTCGATCCGGATCAAGGTCCAGCATCCTTTTAATGAGCTCCACTAGTAGGTGTTGATCACTCTGTTGTCTTTCCTTGGTCACCAGATGTTTAAGGGCATCCAGGTTGTTGAGCTTGTAGGCTCTTGTCTCCTCCGCATAGCAGCCTGTATCATAAGCGAAGGCCTCTGGCGACTTAAATGTCCATCGTTGTTGGACACTCCTCCGGTCTCTATGGAAATAGTATCCAGTACTCAACCCACGGTCCAGTACGTGATCTGCTGGCTGTCCCTGAGTTTCTATGATGAAACGTAACATGTCATAATCCATGTTGCCGGGGTACAGGGGGTATCCTGTAGCCAGCTCTGCAGCTGTGATGCCCAGAGACTACATGTCTACGGCCTCATTGAAGGGAATGTTGAGAATCACCTCTGGTGCCCTGTACCATGTGGTCTGTTTACAGATATAAGGCTGAACTTCAACCACTGGATGTGCCAGGCCAAAGTCAATTAGCTTGACTTTGAGTGGATGATTGCGGTTCACAATCATCACATTATCTGGCTTGAGGTCCGCATGCACAAGGCCGATTGACCTCAGGTGGGACAGGGCTGTGGCCAGCTGCTGAATAACTGGCCTCAGCTCTCTCATGTTAAGGCCCTTGTTGTTCCTGGCCGTCATGTACTCGCAGAGACTTTGGTCAAGGAGCTCGAAGATAAGGCATATTCTGTCTTTGTCAAAAAAAAAAACCATTCCACCTGACAATGTTGCATGTGTCTGGATCTAGATACCGCAGCCGCTTGAGGATTGAAATTTCGGATTTCGCCTGACTAACAACTTCAGGGCTGTTCTTGTTGATTTTGATGGCCTCTGACTTGTTTGTCTGAAGGTTGAGGCATTTGGTAACAAAACCAAAGCCACCCTCACCAAGGAAGCCCTCCACCTTGTGAAAGTGTCCCAGAGAGCCCCCTATGTGAATCTGGAGCTCGTCTATGTGGAAGGAGAGCAGAGAGAAGATAATGTTACAACATGATGACACGTTTGTCCAACAGAGCATAACAAAGTCTAAAGAACAAAAAACATTCACACACCCAAGAAACACGTTCAGGTGTTGTCACACTGACAGCTGTTCTTAATTTTTAACTGAAGGTCAATTTATTTTCCTGCTACTAAAATCTTTGAGACGATCCTTTTAATGTAAAGATTACATGAAAATGAATGACAGTTTAAAACTTGACTTTGTTCATGCATTTCTATCCTTTGAATATAAAATGTTTCTTACCCATGTCTAATAAAAGGCCATTTCAGCATTTATTTCATCAAACACAAGTTTCTAAACTTACAAGTAATAGTCAAGCCAAAAGCTGGACCAGGAGTTCCCCTTTTCTCACCAAATTGAACAGTGGTCGACGATAATCCTTTTATTAGGTATAATAAAATTATAGTAATTAAGTATTGTGTAAACAGTGAGAGCCTAATATTTTCTGAAGTAGGTGAAAAAAGTTTAAGAAACACTAATCTAACATATTGATTTGAAATGTTGATTTTGCCCGTTGGCTGTTTTTGGTGTAGGTTGATTCAGAAGATTAAAAATTTAACGATCATTAAAAGGCCAAGAAGATAAGGACGGTGTGAAAGACAAATGTTAGTGTAAGAAACAAGAATTTGTAATTGTCATAATTATAACTAAAAATAACTACAAATAACATTATTGAAGTAGAAAAGTACTTTTTCTTTAAAATACTTGCAGTACAGTTTCAGATTCTCTGAATAAATACTTTCATATTTTAGTAACTACTGTAAAGATGATATTGTATCACTCATGGTTACACAAAAATAAAGCAGCAGAATAACTTACTGGATGTGTTGTTCATGTCCATGCCGAAGGAGGTTTTGATGTGTCTTTTGAGGCGATAAACAGAAGTGAAAGAAGATATTTACTTTGCACTTCTAGTCAAACGTCATGCCACGATGAAGGTCTGATTTGCTCATGAGGTAGACACATTTATTAAAAACCTACATTCTGTATTTACAGTGTGTGCTGAGGAGTGGAAGCACAGTGTGTAAATGGACTCTTCAGGTCTTTCTCCTGGCATGTATTCTTAATTTATTCTTTATTTATTGATACTCATGCACTGCCCATTTAAAGTGCGGGTCCTTCCAGAGACTTTCAAATGTTTGGTCCCAATCGACTTGGCACTTATAGGACTGTACTCCCTCTGGCCCTCAGCAATATGTGGAGCAGATGTCAAAAAATCTAGAAGAAAAGAAAATGTATTTCC
Organism: Collichthys lucidus; assembly: GCA_004119915.2. Taxonomy (NCBI): domain Eukaryota; kingdom Metazoa; phylum Chordata; class Actinopteri; family Sciaenidae; genus Collichthys; species Collichthys lucidus. The sequence continues at coordinate 16,808,369 of CM014086.1, forward strand.
CTGGCTTGGTTCAGAGACATACTGTACCAAATTTGGTGATGATTGCTTAAAATTTGTCTGATGGTTAGCAAAAAAAAAATTGCCATGGCTTATATGAATTGAATCACCTAGACCCACGGGATCCAGGACTAATTAATCACTTTCTTTCATTAAAGTCCATGTAAAGGCAATTCTGATATTTCTTTTAAGATACATTAAATATGTTGGTGCTAGTTGTCCCTGTGCACTCATACCTCCAACAGGTCAGCTGCAAAGAAATGCAGCACAGCAATGATTATGCACAGGACTAGTTTTACCAGAGGACCTCGTGATTTAGAATTGACACCCTCATCGTCTTTTAATGTGCCACATTTACATGGGACGAGTAAGGTCAGAGAAACGAATCTGACACAAGCACAAGGAAGATCCACGCTTGATAACATGCAAAAAACAAAACAAAAACTTAGAGATACCTTTCCAATTGACAACTCCACATGAAGACATATATTGACATTTAATTGTCAAAGCATCTGGAGATTGTGCCATGTCCATGGTGTTTTTTTATCTCTTCCCATAACTTCTTGAATGTTGAAAATTTTAATTAACAAGAAAGTAATTTTGCAAGAGGAGAGTACTGGCATACAGTCTGCACCCCTCTGACACACCTTCACTCAGACTAAACGAAGCTTTCTTGTTTTTAGATAAGTATTGTAGTTAATATTCTAATTAACTAAATTTGAATTATTAATAAGCTACATTATTACATTTACTTTAAACAGAAAAACGTCAACTTTCAAATAAGGATGAGGAACGCTGCTGTGCCAGCAGAATGAACACAACTTTGCGAACCCATTGAAGCTCATTTTATCGAGCTGCAGCACTCACTTTTTTGGGGTTTGCTTGCTGCTTCAAGATGGCAACACACCTGACCACACCTCATTTTAAGACCAACACGGCCATGGTCGTGACGAAACTCGCATCTTTACATTCACCTGTAGATTTTACCCAAATATTAGCTTACACGTGTAGATCTGTGCAGGATTTCTTAGTGTTTTGCTACACTGTGGCGCCATTGGTCACGAGCATCATTTAAACCCCCTCTCTCAGCCTGGGCAGACATGCTGCACATTAGCATGGGTCAAACAGACGTGTGTGTGTGTGGTGGGGGTGTCACAGATAATGAGCTTGTTCACAGGCAACCATTAACATTGTTCCAAGTGAGGCTCTCACTTTAGAAAGCCTAAATTAATGTCATTACCGCAGGAGCCAAATGTTTACATTGTCTTTGTTGTTTTGTGTTGGACAGCCGAGCTGCAGCATGTCCTCCACTGCAGCGTGTGCAGTTTTACACCCTCCAGCCCCCACTTTGCTCCTCAGCGAGCCCCCTTTCATGTCTTTGACACCATTAGTCTAACAGCATCATGATGCACATGCAGCAGCAGCATGTTTACCAGCCTGGGTGGTCTGGGCTCAGTCATGGTACAGAAAAGACAAAGTGGTTTCTGCAGGTTTTAACCAATTCACTTGAACTCACGTATACATTACACTACGGTTGACCATTTTCCCAGAGCAAACCAGGACTTGGAAACCTAGAAGGAAACCGCCTTAGTTCTAGCAGGGTTGAAAATATATAGTTGGTGCATTAAGGCCTAATCACTCAAATAGAACAGGCGTTCCACTGATTTAGTATGGTACTGCTGAAAATACTGATGGCGTGAAAAGTATAATAAAACTATTGAAATTGATCCTTGACATCAGAACCAGACATGTACATTATTTTCCATGTATCGTTCCACCAATGGAGAGAGCCTCAGTGATGTCACCTGTACTTCTGAAGGGCTGTTTCGAAACCAAAAATATGTGCCACTGGTCACCACCATGTTGGATGTACTGCTTATTCCGCCTCCAGTTATTCTAAATATCAGTAATAAATAAGACGTGGATCATCAGTGGACCTGAGGCGGGCCAAATGGCGCCTGGGTGCTCTAATAAGCCATCTGTAACAACATTTACCTGTCAACGGTGCATCCATGCTGGAAATTATGTGCAACTTTAAGCCTTAATATCATTTTATAATATAATATATTTTACAATACCCACAACACAACCTAGCTGCTAACAATTCTGTCAGGAATCAGGTGAGTTATGCTACTTTTTTATGAATGATTAATAACCTGTAAACCATCATGTTTTCTGCAGCTGCTTCATCTACTAATGTTTTTAAGTGAAGCGTTTTGGCTGAGTGAGTGAGAGTGATATCAATGACAGTGAAATTTAAAACACTATGACAATGGATTACATGCTGCATCGCTCAATCCGGTATCGACATCTTGAAGAGATTTATGTTGCGTAGTCAAAACCAAAATAAGTTATATGTTTAATATAAATTGTTGCATAATGCTAATATTATTATGTGGCCCCCATCCCAAACATTCTTGGTTCATTCGCTGTCGTGATCACCATTTTCTTTGTAAATAAAAATAAATGCTTTATGTAATAATTTTGCTCGGACAAACTAAATCTTGAAGTGGAAAGTAATGTGATGATCACAAATTGCCAGACTCTCAGCAGTACAACAAGTGAAAACAAATTTAATGTGCACAGTAATCATTTTACCATTTTTCTGTTATTTCTTTGAAGGAGTGACTTGCTCTTTAAAGCTGAGGGGTTCAGCGTGTCCTCAACAGAACACAAAGCTGCCATTCATTTTCCAGATCTTTGTTTCGCCATGTTCCTTCCCAAAAGGGAAATCTTGTTCTCTTATCCCCGGGAACTTCATTTATTTCCCATTATTGTGTGAGATGGCTATTTGTTCGCCAAATATAAGTCAGGTGTCCTTGGAGACAAGTGCACAAAGGATCCCCTTTGATGGCTGGGAGTTAATTCGTTGCTGTATAGCCTCCTCCCACCACATCCCATCAAGCTTTCACATAGCTCACACGAGTCTCAGTGAAATTACACAGTAGAACAGAATTGCACTTTCAGTCACTTGTGAGGAAACACAGTGGGAGGCTTAAAATTAGATAGAAAAGATTGGCTCAGCTAAATTCACTGTATTGTCATTTTTTTTGACACTGAGGTCAGGTTGAGATGGCAACAAGGTAAAGCACATCCCAACCCAAGTGTTAGCACACACTGACACTTACCATACTGTAACTCTGTTACTGAGGGTTAATTAGACTGAGACAGAGCACCTCAGGAGCGTGTAAAATGAATGTCCTTCTTCTTAAATCATTTGCAGAACTGACCTTTTAAAAATATTTTTCAGCATGCATGTTGGTTAGCTTGCAGTCTTCCTCCTCTTTACCTTTGTGGGTGCATTTCTACCCAACTGGCAATCAGTGGACTGTGTATTGTATCGCCAAACAGGCTACAACATGTTAATTAGTGAGCTTTAGAGATGTCATTACGAGTGTTCTTAAACGTATATAACCAGGCTAGTTGTTGAGTCTTTATGCTAAGCTAGGCTCATCCTTATCCTGGCTCCAGCTCCACACTTTTACACAGCACAAATTTTCCACATAAAGTCGAGTCGACTCACAAGCTTTACAAAGTTTGAAAAAATAATGTCGTCACTTGGGTCTGTTGAGCTCCGTTATGGCAAATGTAGGATCCAGTGCATTGCATCAAACTTCTCTTCAAACTATACGAAAGAAGGTAATTGTCACATTTCCCAAATGCTGAACACATGCATTAAATACTGAATGAACAGATTTTTTTAAATGTCAGTAGTCAGTGACAGCTAACATGACTTTAATTCCTCTTTCTTCACGTCTTGCATGGTGTAACTGTGGGAGGGACTAAGATGCAAAGAATAGGCCCAGCTCATCGCATGATTGCACATTCAGTGACATTCACAAACAAATGATGGTCCCTGATGAGCCGTGACTGCGAGACAAAAGACAAATTCCATTTGTAAAGATGTTTTTAATGAAATGTCGCAGCGACTGGCATCCGATCCTTTAATGACAATGACTTTCTTGATAGTTCTATTGATATCATGAAAGGGCCCCGTCACACTATTGATTACAAGATGATAAATTGTCTCCTTCTGCTCAGTTTGATTGTTCATGAGCTTTACTCATTAGCTCAGTACAACAGATAGAAACGGGCAGAGAGCAGAGAGTCCGTGTAAGTCCTTTGACAGCAAATTGAGCATGTGTTTAGTGGAGGGATGTCCTCCTCTCTTCTGTGCAGAGGTCATCGTTTTGAAGGTTATGGAATGTGAGGTATGAAGGACAAATCCTAAACATGTGTTGATCAAGCGGGGGAGGAGGCAGGCGCCAGCCAGCTGACCTGTACGAGAGGAATCCACCGGAAGGATATAATGATACACCTCAGGGGCTTTTAAGTGTGCGTAAGGGAGCGTGTTATTGTGTGCGTAAATATACATTTAACCTAGTGTGTGTCTTTGTGTGTGTGCACCCATATGCCTGAACCCAAGTTTAATTTTAGCTCACGAGATTAACTCATGGATTTAACCTGCTGCCGGCAACATTTGTCATTTTAACCAGTGAAGACGAAGTGAAGGTCAATGCCCGCTAAAAACAAGAGCTGCTAACCAGCTGGTATATAAATGTCCAAACCTTTTCATCTTATGATTATGCTTTGTTTTTGTCTCCGTCACTGCAGTCTCTCTCTTACAGTCAGGTCTCACCACTGCTCCATCTTTCGGATGAAGCAGGCTTGTGGTGGACCAAGAGCTATAATCACTGTGAAGCTGAAATCACTGTTATTTCAACCAAGCAGCATGAGGAAATATTACATTTCAAACACCATAGTGCAAGACAGCACATCACAGCATGGTACACTGATGCCCAACTCCAAGAATTATTCATTGGGTCAGTTTCTGAGAAGTAGTGGTCTGTCGTTGATTCATATCAGCTGTGTCCAGATCCCTGGATTCCTACTTGAGGCCCCAGTGCCAGGGTTAAATTACCCTGAGATAGCCTTAAACGCACCATAAAATCATTCAGCCACTGAAGGGATTTTGACTTGTCTGTCTATGAACCCTACCAGGGGCTATAGACGACATCCTGGTGCCTCTTTTTCATTTAAAAAAAATGAATTTGTGGTACGCTGATTCCTCTGATGGAGCTGTAACTGAGCTTGCTATCGAAGAAACTCTGTTGATGTGTGTTTGATCAGGATTTCAGGTGGGGGTTACGTCCAGGTTCGTTCACATCTCCTTTCCATAATTTTCAAAATGACCTAACATTTCACAAAGCACGTCAAATATGTGTCAGCATCTAATTTGCAAGGGTTTGTCTAGCTTTTTATGTCGAGTTTGTGTTCAGTTCAAATGGCTCAGGATTCAAGATTTTTATGTTACGACGCCACAGAAAACTGAACATGAGGGTAGAATTCTTTGGATAAATCACTCAAACAAAGAAAAAAAGAATCATTCCTCAGCCTGGGTATCATGATCAGTAAGTGGATAACTGTAGAAGAAGTGCAATTTACTGCACTGCTCCAGCTTGCTGGATGTCACCCAGGTCAGTCTGTCCCTCGCTCCAGAATAATGAGTCTGGGTAGCGCAGTGCAGCCGTGTCAGTCTGTATCTCCGCTTGCCCAGTAAGACCTCCAATGCCCTGACCAGCAGACCATGGGAGGGAATGTGCTCCGGGTCGCAGACAGGCCATTTGGCCGGTTTCAGGCCATCTACTGCCATCACCCCTCCCCTCCAACCAGGAAGCAGTCAACTGTGTCCACAACACAGCCCATTGCTGGACCTGCATATTGATTGGGAAGTAGAAAATCTGAAGCTGAACACACTGCTCAGTCCACCGAAAGAATGATCTAATGAGTCAGATCACCATGTGAGTGTCATATATTGTGGTGTTTTAATGAGTTTTCTGTTGTTTGCTCTCTGGCAGCTCCAGCCTTCATCAAATCACAAATGCTTCTTTTATCCGTGGTTGTGAATGATGAGTTTGGGGTTTCAGTTACAACATGAAAGAGTGTTTGTTCAGCTGTTCCCTGTCGCCTCGGATCCACCCTGACAGAATTCAGGGAGTGCAAGTGCTGTTAGTCCCAACCAAATTTCATTCACAAGATGATTGTAAGGTTACTAAGCTGTTTGGAAATTAAGCTGCCCGGCAGGAAATAGACTGCTGGCCCAAGAAAAACAGTTTCCCACAAGAAAGTTGATATTGTAATGTGGATAATATCATGACATAAGTGTCATTGGGTGGTGTCCAAATAAACTCTCTTCCTACAGATTATTGTCCTCTTTAGCCAGAACGATTTATACACCGGCCCTGTGTGTTTGTGTGACAGCTCAGATTCAAACTAATCTCAGAGATTAGCAGGAACTCCAGTTGCCCCCGGAATATTGTTCAAGTTAAAACATTTCAAACTCATGCAGAGACAGGCAATTATGCCTCTAAAATTTGCTTTATGTTTCTTCTGAACACTTCCTTCTAGCTGATTCTCACTGCCTCCAGTCATGCTAAGCTAGGCTTAACAAATCCTCATTGCAGCTCTTCAGAAAGAAATCAAATAAGTACATTTTTAACAATGTTTAAATCTTTCTTGTAATGATTTTTCATTTTGACATCAAGCTTTAAACACAGCACATACATGAATTATGCTGTGGGCGACTGTGCTTGGCGATAGAGCGGGTCGTCCACTAATCAGATGATTAGTGTTTCGGTCCTCGGTTTGATCCCCTCCAGTCTGCATGTCGAAGTGTCCTTAGGCAAGATACTGAACCCCAAACTGCTCCTGAAGGCTGCACTATCGGTGTGTGAATTTGTGTGAATGGTTAGCTCCTAAAACTGCAGTTGGCACCTTGCATGGCAACCAATGCCATGCCAGTACAGTCCTTTACTTATTGTCACATTATAAATGTGGCCACCTGCCAAATATTCAGTCAAATTGATGCTTTTTTTGGCCTCCACCGACCAAAACATGTGGCTCTTTAGCTGCTTAATGCAATGCTATGTTCACCAGCTAGTCATTGTGTCCTTCTTTGTGTTTCCTTCTGGCACTTAGTGTACAGTTATAGGGGCATTCATAATGCTTTATGGCTACACTAAACACACACAATGCTCTCTGATGCTCTGTATCAACATTCATGACATGCCATAGATGTAGTCCTTATAGGGCATAAAACCAAAACAGTGTGTTCAGTAGAGCTGATTATTACTGCAGAGTAACTCATTACAGCACAAGTGACATTTTTTACACAGTCATTTGATCAACTGCTAAAATAAAAAATATTAATCAGATCTCGATCTTATATCTCAACTTTTTAGAGTTACGAGTCTCTAACCAGCTACTGCACAATATTGCCAGTCAGGGACGGACTGGCCATCTGGCATACCGCGCATTTGCCCGGTGGGCCGACATGCTATTTAGGCCGAGTCCCAATATATGTATTTAACGAGTAGATCACACACTCCAAACACACTCAAAAATGCCAGGGCCAATTTTTGTCCCAGTCCGCGCCTGGTGCCAGTTGACCCAGCCATCAGCTGACTGGGCCACACATCCCACCCTTTCCTGAAGCTCCTCATTAAAGTTGCATTAGTGAGGATTCAGCTTCGCCGTACCTCCAGAGTAAAGGGATTTTTCTTCAGACTTTCTTTACCCCCATGTTCAGCAAATGTGCATACAATGAATACTGAAAGACCAATATGCTTGACTGAGATCAGTTTGACATTTGAAAGGCCCTGGAAGGTGAGGCAGAATGGGAAGTAGGGACTCTGTAAAGGGGGCCGCTTCCTACTCAGCTTTTGATTTAAAATAATGTGTAACTGACTGATTTTTGCTTTAAGAGAGGCTGTCAAAGTAGATTGTTTCAGGAATGATATACCATTGAAGTTTCTTGGAAAACTGATACAATGACTAATGCAGTTTTAATCAAACAGTCTAAATAGTACACACTTTGAATATGTTCTTGGTCAGTTTATAGAAAGAAATTCTCTTTAATGTGTTTTTGTTCAGTGAATGTGATTGTTGGGTTACTGCAATTCCTCTGATAGTATTAGCATCTAGTCTAAACATGGCAGCTAACCATGAAGTTGACATTTTAAAGGGGAGTCAGACATGTAGCTCTCCCAACAAGCTCCATGAATCGCATGATCACTCTTTGGAAGTTGGTGATAGAAAGTATAGAGAACACTGTGGCTGGGTTAAAACTAAAATATATACGGTTATATACACGAGAGGTGTTTTCTCATTCCAAAGAGTTGCGTGTGAGAGTGTGTTTGCGCCACTGCCAACTAAAACTACCAAGAGGTGGTCTGAGTAGCTTTTACACAAACTCCATTTTGAGTCAAAATGAGGTTTAAAAATCAGCATGGATGCAGCTTCACTTGTGCGTCTTTATCCACCTCGATGCAAATATATTTGCTTGGTATGGAGAAATGACTAAACAGGTGCAGACACAGACACCCAAGAAAAAATGCATAAAAACGACATGTCCTTTAGATTGCACGAAGATAGAAGCCTTTGTCTTGTCAGTTGGTGGAGTACACAATGCATTATGTAAAAAAAACACATTCATTTCAATGGGACTACTGTGTTCACACAATGCAAAACACAGAGGGGACGTAAAGTTTAACTTCGTTCCAGATCAAGCGTTGTAACAATCTGTCTCTATCTCAACCATTATGCAGTACTTTTAAATGTCCGATAAGCCTTCAGACTAACAGATCTTAGCTTTGCCTCTCTACAGTGACAGAACCTCTTGTGTTTTCTAATGCAGTGTTATTTTCAGTCTTACATTCTGCTGAATTCTGCCTGAGAAGCTGAGGGGATGATAGGACTAAATGTTTTTATGGACACTTAGGTTTGACCTTACTTGACCTGAGTTTGTTCCAGTGCCTTGGAATTGTAATTAATGATTATTTGTTACGCCTCAGCAAAAAAAAAAAAAAAAAAAAAAACAGTAAATGCTCTAGAATTTTAAGGGCAATGAAAAAAATGTATGTAATTTATATTCACATGATACACATAGCAACATGTTTGGCAGAAATCCCATAAGCATGGTTATAATTAGGGAGGCTGCAGTATTTTAAATCTGAACAACAAACTTCACGAAAGTTAACTATCAGTGAACAGATGAGATTAACCAGAAAACTGTGAGTTATTTCTGCATATCTGCTAATATATACAATGTTCTCATACATATATACTGTGCTATTCTGACTGCAACTGGCCTCATCAACAAGGCCCGGGGCCCCATCTGACAGTGACTGTTACCTCCCTCCCAACTCCCCCGACCCTACACACTATATTAACGTAAGCTCTGCCAACTCAGTTTGTTACATTAAAGTAAGGTCTACTGCCTCAGTGCGTCACATCAACATACTCCTTTTGATAACATCTTTTGTATCACTACGTTTTGATAATTGAAAACTAAATAACGAGGGCATTATTTTTATGTACTTGATACCATAACATCTCAGACTCCAGAAGGATTTCCTGAAACTGAACTTTCTAAACTTTACCTAAAGTTGCTGGCTGTGCTGTACAGTTTTAACTGTGCTGTAAATAGTGATCAGCTAACATAATCCCTGAGCTAAATCTGTAAGCAGCAATTCTGAGAATTTCACAGATTCTTGGATGGAAGCAAAACAAACCAGACGACATAATGACAGCGTAGAAATGTTTGTAACAACAAAACAATATTCTGAGGTCATAACTGCAACCTGGTCAGCGCGGCAACGCAGTCTGTTTACACTTGGAGGGGGAAGAAATTGCAAGTGTAACCACAGTCAAAGAATGTGTGTGGTGATTGCTATCTCACATGTCCCGTATACATTCTGAGGGGAGGAATGCTGGTGGTTTTTCCAGTTAAATGGTAACAGCTGTTTCTGAGTGATGTGTTTGATGGAGGTCGAGAGAGCGGTCTGCTTTTATTTACTTTGGCCACAACCTTGGAAGGGGAATACTTCAAACGGACGCAGACTGCCATTAGACGCCAGGCCCAGCGGTCAAACATTCTTTGGTTTCCTGCTGCAAAACATGGCATGTTACCCTGGGCGTTCAGTTTCAATGGGAAAGACCCAGTTTGTGTTGTGCACCGCAGGGCCCACAGCTGGGATTTCTACAGGTCAGCACATTTCAGCTGGAGGCTTTACGTCCGATTATGGGAGGGAAAAGGAAACAAAACAGATTTACCTCAGCCTGGGAATGTGTTTACATGCTGTCAGTTATTCTCACACTTCACAGATAGCATAGTTTAAAGTTTTAATGGAAATTCATGTGGTTTGATGAATGGATGTAATGTCGAGAGGAGAAGGTGGATTTCATCTGTTAGGCTGGCAGGGGGAGACTCAGAATGGGGGTTCCGTCTCAGGGGTGTTTCCATCCGAGCTGCATAGAGGCCACCAGACGGTACCTAGAATGATATGTGGGAGAGGTATGCAGGAGATTCAATTTTTAAGGATTTTAGAAAATTCAGCTACGTTTAGTTTGTTCACTGATAGCCATAAATACAGAGCAGTCAGGCAGCTGACGGGGACTACTGTAGATTATGTGAATGTACATAATGTGTGGCTCTGAACTTGTCACTCTCAACACAGCAGTGTTGACACTGTTGTTGAGTGTGATAACAATAACTTCCACTCAAATGCTGCATTGACAGCAGCAATGGCACCAGTGGCAGTAGAGTCATAGCCTGGGGTGTAGTGGTAAATCCAGAGGTAGGTATGTATAAATGAGTAAATGAATCAACTCAGCAACAAACTTGTAGTTTACTTGGGTTACCTCCGGCTATTCTCCTGCTGACAGCAGAGCTTTCAGGTAACCCTTGTGGCAGCAGGTAGCACTGACAGCTCAGGGCCACTGCATGCTACATTTTTTTTCCATGACTTGCCTGTATCTGACAGATTTCTTAGATGTGAGACAGACATCCTTAAGTTGGCCTGAAATCTGTGCTTGTAGATCTCCTCTAGCTCAAGTGCTTCCCAGATGAGTCCTGACCAGCGCCGGTCCTGGCCACATTTGCTCCCTGGGCGAAACCCCGCCGAACCCACAGGGGACTGACCCTGTAGACAGTTTGCACAGACCACGTACTGACGCAGTTATACTTATGAGATGTAAAGATTACATAAGACTCTTTTGATGCATTTCCATCGTTTTCAAACCATCCAAGACGGTTTTGGATTGCCTACAAAGGTGGTTTGAGTAATCAGACTTCAAATTGTCTGTAATACTGCTTGGTTGCGTTCACCCTGGTCTTTGTTCATATCTGATTGCAATTCCAACATTCCAAGGCACGTGAAGTGAGGGGAACTGGAGTGTAGGTTGGTTTCCAACTTTCCTGTTTCTGTAAGGAGAAACTGTGCCCTGACATGCTGTCAATCCAAATGAAAGTCCCAATGCGAACTCATAGTTGCAAAATAAGGTCCAAGTCCGCAGAGGAAGTTTAGCTGGTATAAACACTCATTTTATAATGAACGGTTTACTTCAGTGCATCTTCAGTCCAATCATTCAATCTCTAATTCAGAATATTTTCTCGTCTCTTCTAACTCTCTACATTGGAGCAGTTCAAAGCTAATAATAATCAATAATAATTGAATGAATGGCCATTTTAAAGATAATCTTATTTAGAACAATTGGCCCATTGGAGGCGATTAAGAGACAGGAACTACACAGCCCACGATGTTTGCAAGCTCAACAGCCGCTCTGTGTTCTAGTCAGGCACTGAGCGGATGAGTCCTGAAGTAACAGCATTAATCCTGTTTCCAGATAAATGTATCATTAGTAATGTGCTATTATCCGAGGCCCTCTGTTTGGTGTACGCCAGCGTCAGAAAACCGGGTGACCTGCATTTCAGTGCTCGCTTCCTGTGGTGCAAGATACAGTACATCAGTCAAGAGAGATTCCAAAGCCGACACATGTACTGTGATTATGTTCAGCACTCCCCATTTGTCTCATGTGCTGTATGTCCTGCCTCAGCCTACACGCTGTAATGACCAACTGCCTGAGATTTTTAACATATCTGCGGGGCTGGTGGTTGTTCACTATGTGTGGTATTCTGAGGGCGACTTTGTTAGTTGACAGCATATCTGTTCATTAGACTCTGGTCCAGACCGCAACCAGACAGTGACTGGATTTTCTACTTCTTGACGTTTCCTCTAGTGTCACCATAAGGCATTGTATGTTTTTGTCATCTTTGTCTAATTCTTCCCGAGTTTTCCACCTGCCATTCCACTTGTTCTACCCAGACTCTAACTTTAGAGAAGTTTGGAGAACTCCCAACAGTTTTTATTCTCATTTTTTATTCATAAATCGACCTCTTAAAGACATAAGGGTTAGTGTTAAGAAGCCAGATAGCTGCGAGGGTACGCAGATTGTTCATACATCCACATGACACCCAAATGTTATGACCACACAGACTGTACACACCTACAAACAAACATAGAATATGTCCATTGTCAACATCAGATTGGGTTTTTATGTGTTACATAGCATACTCTAGCAGACATTTACTATATGGTGAAGGATGTCGGATCCTATCCTAATTGCATGATAATAATTTACCACTCAGCAATAGCTCAGGACAAATGTTACACTATAAGTCTCACCTTTCTCAGAATAGTATCATCATTAGTATGCAACATACTTTCTAACACTTTTGTGTAATTGCGTAATTAACTTTCGAGTTTAATTTCACAGACATTTTCTCAAGTTGCCGTTCAATCTCTCGCGTTCTGCTCTGGAGTTTTTCCACAGTTTTCTTGTTGTGGCTGCATACTTATTCTCCAAAATCAATCAAACATACAATGGGACTGCTGTAATCCTTTTATGCATGGGAAGGTAGAGTTGAACTTAGTCAACTATGGCAGTAATCTCTTCTTCCTATACTGTCTTCACCTCCACCCCCCCCTCTTCTTCCTCTGAGACACAGAGAAGACAAGTGGGAGTTGAGGAATGCGCTTTAGCGCTGGCACAATGGAAGCCTTTTGTAAAAAGATGAAAAGAATATTAGTCACCACTAATGAGATTTGATGTAGGACTGCCATTGTCAGTTCAGGCCAGATGGGTAGGGTACATAGTGGAGCAGTCTCCACACATCAAAGACCCCTGGATTGCGTACTCTTCTGGCATTTAATGTAGTGATAGAAATGAAGAGATTAATTAAAAGCATGTTTTCTTGTCAGCCACAATGCTAATGAGGGAGCTGCTCTGTGCGCAGCCCGAAGCAGCAGCCACCTATGATCCATGACCGTGCTCTCTGCTTTGAACTTGACAACAAAACATCCTCTTGGGCTGCCTTCTTTTCATCTCTGACACTCCACATTTTGCCTTTCTCTGATTCTTGTCTTACATTGGTTCGCACTTCCTCCCTGCTCTGTTTGCAGATACTGAATGACGACACAGTCCTGAAAGTTTTGGAAATCACCTCCCATCTGCATTAAATTAATTCAAATGTTCTGAATGTCCAAACTCCAATTAGTCCCAGCTTCAATATATTAAAGTAGAATCTACATTGTATTATACCTGTAAATACAGTGTACAGCTATGTGTTAATGAACACATATTAATGACGTTATCTTAAGTTCAGCTCTCTAGAATCTGTCAGCTAATCGTAAAACGACCTCTCTGCTCTCACTCAGCAGCCAGCCACAGTGGAAAGAACTTCATTTTATTACATTTAGTTTCAAAAACTCAACAACAGAAAATACATTCTAAATTCAAGTTACTGAACTAAGTCAGCATAACTGACTTGTTAACTCATCGTAAAACACACTTCATTCAAACATGGCAGAAACAAACTAGACTTAGTTAGTCTTTGCACTGTTTAAACAATCACCAACTCTGGTTTGGTATATATATATATATATATATATATATATATATATATATATATATGGAAAAATGACTGGTTTTGTCATTGTCTGGTCTGGTGGCTTTGAAGGGAGCGTAGATGTCACCTTCAGTTCCCTAATGACAAAGTAAAGTGGTGAAAGTATTCGAAATGTAGCATACACTTCAGTTAATATCAGTGTTTTTAGGTCGCTAAAATATGTTTTCTTATCCACAGCTGTATATTGTTTAACCTCTGTGTCAGTATTCATGAGGGAGCTGTCAATCAAAACATAATCGGCCGTTGATGGTCAGCATTTTTACCCGGTAATACAGCGACATAGAAGTTAGTTTAAACCTGCAGTAACTGATTTCTTATGATCACTGAGGGCTATTGCAACAAGCTGTGCTTGCAACATTAGATTTCTGTTTTTGAAATACACTTCCTGAGAAAGATCAGGTTCTTTAGCTGCTAAATGCTAAAAATGTCTGTCTGCTGGTCATGTTCAGACACAAAACAGCTGCCTGTTGCATCTGAAAACAACACGATGAGAGTAAAGCCGTGGGCCGTAAAATCAAAGCCATTAAAATTCTCTGCAGAGCTAAAGAGAGCATATATCTCCCAACGACCCCCTTCACATACAAGCAGTTATCATACATTGTTAATATAAAAATATTGATTCGAACCACTTTAAAGTTTGATATTGATCATTTCGCTTTGCTTCAGTGCCTCTGGTCAGTGAGTCATTTGAAAGAAGAGCAAAGAGCCTCAGAGTGGCTGCATAAATCTGATCATAAATCTGACCCCAGCAGCTGAAAACAACATTTTCTTGTATTAGTTAGTAATAATGTGTAGATTTGTTTCATAGCACCAACACCTTGCAGTATTATAATCTTATTTCAAGGCCTGTGTGTTGTTCACAAGCTGTATGAACGTGCCCTGTTCATATCGCATGTTCAATATCTCAGTAATTACATACTGCAAAAATAACAGCCGAGTTCTAATAAACTTGAATTATGCTTTACATTTTAACATCAAACAAGCTCAATGTTTCACTGACAGATTTTACAGTTTGTTTTGTCAAAGGTGAGTGGTAAGATATATTTAAGCCTCTGTATTCAGCGTGATAGCAGACTGGTTCCTTTGCATAAATCTTGACAAAGTGTCCGAGTTCAAAAGAAAAACCACATGTGGAATTTGTCTTTGGGTGTTTTTCTACGTTGTTAATGTACTGATAAAGCTTCTGAGCCAAATATACAAAATTTCTCTCTCTAGTGGTTAAGGATTGGAAAGTGGCAGTGTTCATTTATATATAGTATATTAGACTTGTTCTGTTCTTATCAGGGCTAAAATTAGATTGATTTCAATCTGAGGAGGTTTGACAGATATTAATCTGAGATTTAGGGAAGATCTATGTATATTTCATGTAATACAACACATGGTTTAGCTCAAATGACTCCCTGCTCATTAGACATGATACAGTTTCCATAGCAGTAGTGCTGGGAATGTGTCTGGTGTATTGCAAAGGATATGTCTGGTACATGCCTTTTTCTTTTTTCTTTTTTGCCACATCTGCTGTAATGAACAACTTTGTTCTCTGTGCCACTTCAGCATCAGAGGTTCATCCGTTACTTTTTACTCATTACACTCATTCATACCTCATAATGTGTTACACCACCGGAGCCTTGACTTCTCTCTTCACAGCTGCTCATATTGTTTTGAGCAGGCAGTGAGTACAAATAGTGAGACAGACTGATCCCACTCTTACCTGTTGCTAACACTAAATGTAAGAACCCGTCAGTCGGTTTTCTAATCTGCCTTCTCTTTTAAAACCTGGTTAGGTTTAGGGAAAGATTGTCTTCCTGTGTTGAAGTCACATGTTGTGAAACCTCTTTAGAGATGGATTTATCCACACAAAGGGTTGACAGAGTGCAGCTGTAGACCACCTGCTGCGTAGGGTTTGATTTATAGTTGGGTCAAATTGAGTCAAATTTCACCCATTCATATTACCATGGCAACACTAGACAGGTGAGTGATGCATATAATCAGCAGTTTTTTCTCCACATTAACCGTGTTGACATTCTTTCATTCACTTTGTCATATGAAGCAATGTTCAGCTATAAAATCACTAAACATTGGAATAACTTCCATTGAACTCTTTTTTTAACTTACTGAACAGATTGCTGACGTACAATCGCTGTGTTAACATTTATTCATTCAGTGTAATAGAGACCTGTGGTCGCGGTGAGCTGAAAGTTTACGTTACTTTAGAGTGTTCCTGAAAAGTAGCAGATAACAGTTTTTTAACTTAAAGTGTAAACTAAAATGTAACTAAACTGCCAATCCATTGAAAAGTACAAAGTATTTGAGTTCTACATATAAATAAATAAATAAATAAATAAATAAATAAATAAATAAATAAATAAGCACAGCGACCGCCGTCTGAATTACGCTATCTGGAGGCAGCTTTCGTCACAAACCAACCCACGTCCTATAAATCCCTTGACTCAGCAGACTGTGGCCTGCTACGTAGCTGCACCGACACTCCCTGACAGACACGTTGCTAGTAAAGCTAATGTTACAACAATGATACCACTCAGGGAGGTCAAAGCTGACCATTCACAGTTCTTGCAGTCTCCATATGATCTCTTCATAGCTCTGATGAGTAGTTGATTTGTTTCCATGTATTGTTTGAGTCTCTTCAATAGACAGTATACAATAGAGGGGTGATGGGAAATGCAAGGTCAGCAATATTCCAACCATGAATATCACAGGTTACACCGACGCTCTAAATCTGCCTTGTTTAGGGTGACATTGACACTAAGTAAGAACTCATTCATTTCATGAGACCACTGCACTGACAAAGTAGGGGTCCCAATCCAGAAGACTCCCGCAGGATGGTCCAACAAAATAAAGAAACCTGGCTCTGTTTGCCACAATGTTACAATGATACTTATAGCAGGGCTGTAATCTGATTTTTTTGTCTCATTGTGGTGTCTGAGATGTCTTCAAACTGGGCTTCCCAAATCATTCTTTTCAGCAGGACCTGTCGCAGCATCGCACCAAAAAGTCACAATTGTCATAGTGTGCTGTAATGAACTAAAACCAGCTGCCTGGAAGGTAAAAAGTGATTTCATGCTTTAGAAATGTTGGCCCCAGTGTAGAGTATATGCGATTTATAGTTAACTGGAAAATTTTGTATTTCCTTGTGGAAATGCGCATGAGTGCTGGGAGGCCAACCATGCAGACTTAAGAACCAAATCCCAGCTGTGCAAGCACATTTTCTTGCACAGCTTGAACTGACGAACACTCATGTCTGGCACACAGAGCACGCCTGATTCTTTTTGTTGCCAGTTAATCTGAAGATCATTTATCAATTGACAGTTGAATTGAAGTCCAAGATGAATTGCTGCTTTTGTCTGACAAAACTCCAAGGATATTTATGCAAAACAGAGAGAAAGCAAATAGGAGAAAGATGCTGATCATGTTCATAGAGCTGGAACTCGTTCATGTTTGGCATCTTTGCTTGAAACGTGACTGAAATGATCAACTTGTGATCAAAGTAGCTGCAGATTCATTTTTAGTCGATTGTTGCAGCAACATGGGCACTAAAGAGAGTTCAGTTCTTACTGAGGTTGAGTGATTAAAAGCTTTAGAATTGTTGAGGGTGCAGATACATAGTGAGCATTGTCCATGACATAACAGTGATGCTTATATGAGTGACTTGTACACATTGTTTAAATGAGGTAAGATACAAATCTGACTGGTGTAAGGTTCAAACCCTGAGGTACAATAGCAATGAATCAGAGAGAAAAAGGCAGAACACTGCATACCTGTATGAAGCACATAGTCTTATGAAAGCAGAAAGTTGCAAATCAACCACATTCAATTATCAGAACAATGCTGGCAGGAGCATCTTTTTCAACCAAGAAAGTGACTGCCAAGCATTGAACTCAGAGCCTTCTGATTATGAGACTGTAGTGTTAAGAACTGAGACAGTACAACTCAACGACAAGGTTCACAAGTTCACTTTGTTTTCAGGAAAAATAATTGCCACAAAAGTAAATCTTATAGTTCTGTGACTTATTATCAGTGGCAGCAGATGAACACGAGCATGATGGTTTATTGGTGCACATGTACTGTAAGTAATGCTCTGCCCATCATGAATCAAACTCTGAATCCTTCGACTTAACACAAAAGCCCTATCACGGAACACTTCTAACTACTGAGCTGTTCATGTATCCCATAAAAACACAGCAGTAGTAGTAGCAGTAGCAGTAGTATCAGTAGTAATTTTCTTGAGGAGAAACAAATTGTCCAAAACTTAAGCTCTGTAGATCTTTGCAATGTCAATGGCACCAGGAGAAGCTGAGTATGAAGATATATAAAAAGTTTACACCGTCAGTCAGTCAAAAAAAAAATTATATGTTGAAGAAAGTGGAAGATGAGAACTCAATGGTGTTTGCATATTAATTAAAGTTCGGATCTCAAGAACTGTAACTCCTGTGGGTTTATGTGTACATTTTGAGACCGATGGAGGCATGTGGCTCCATTTTGAGGCATTATACGTGGTTCAAGAGTTAGAATTGTAGGACTTAGAGCAGTTTAGAAATGTTTATCTGGTCTACAGTGCTTCAAACCCAGATCACTGCTGAAGTCTTAAAACGGCTGTAAAAGCAGTCACTTTTTCTTTTGTAAGTTCAGCATCATTAAAGTTGAGTAGTTCTGAACCACGTCGGATTATTCCAAAGCCCTCTGAGGCAAATGTATTTTGTGACTTTGGGCTATACAAATTTGATCTGATTTGATTTGATTTGGTTTCCTCTTACAGACTTTAAAATGTGTATAAAATTGAAGGAATATGGTTAAACAAACAAGTAATAGCACATGTACTACAGTTTGATTACTCACTGTAATGTTTGTACAAAACACAAAACATGTGGGATTAACAAAATGGCTGAGAAGCATTCACCCAGTACTCTTTAGCTGTTACTAAATATATATTGAAAGGTATCAATCATTTTCATTTCGGTCAGCAATGTCTCACCTCAAAAGCAGCAATGGCTCTATGTTTATTCAGCTTCTTATTTCTCAGTGGGTCACCGGTCTTACACAGGGTTTAGCCCAAACTGGCCAGAGACATGTTTACTTGACCGTGCAAGGAGATAACCCAAGTTCTGTTGTTCGCACAATACAGCCACTTCCTGTCTGGACCCCACCCACACTGATTACGGCGAGAGGTTCAGAGGTTTGGTTTGTAAGACTGTCCTCAGTGCCAGCACAGTATTTATGTCTCAGCAGCAGCCAGACTGTCTGGAGTGTATTCTGATGATTTACAGCCACAAGTGAAGTATTGATACAAAGATTGTGATCTCATAAGGGTGTTACACTGATGCTTTGATGCAATAGTTTTATATCAATAAAAGAGCCACTTTCTGCAGATTTTTCTCTGTCATTTCCGCCAGCCAGTTTCATAATGAGACATAATATTTCTGTTAAATGGAATCCGTTATAGTTTTGTGTTTGAGAGGAGCAGACTGGAATTTCCTGGACTGATTTGTTCACTGGTGTTTTGAAGTGGGTTTGGCAGGATGGCGTCCCACTCTTAGACTCACAAATTCAAAATAAGAAAATAAAGTTAAGCTTTAGGCCTGCACTCAGCTGTTATGGCTGTCAAGTTTAGAGGTATTTCTAAGCCACTGGTTTTATATTCATAATTCAAAGGTTTTTAAAAATGGTGTGTTTGTTCATGTGAACCTTCTCTGCACTTTCCTGCGGTGACTTGTTTACTGCTTCTGGCAATGTATTATCCTTCATCTCTCATTCATATAGTTAATTGCATTTCTAAAACTGTTTTCCCATAAAGTGATATTTAAAGCCAGCAGAGGGTTGATACACACATTAAAGACTTATTTGATTCAAAAGCTCAGAGGATGTTGTAAACTCACTGGCTTTAAATTTCTAAAAGATTATTTATTTTAGGTGTCTTGTTGATCCAAGTGGCTGCAAAAGCTCTCCCAAAGATAATAAGAAGTAGAGTACAACCAAAGTGAAAACAGAAGTCAAGTAGCAGTGAAAACTTGTATTTTCTCTTTTATGATTGAGAACAACTATCTATAGATGCACTCAATCTGAGCAAGAATCACTTAAAATTCTCTCAGTACATTAAGTTTTTATTTTAGTTTTATTAACATGGAGAAGAACAGACAGAACAAATTATTCATTTAATACTGCCTGGCATCTACAGAAAGTCAAACTTTACTAGAAGAAGTGCTACAAACACCAACTGATTGATTTTTATGTCCGAGTGAAATGTTGTTTCTCCACGCCCCCTGGAACTTCACATAGAAGGGGTTTTCTGATCTGATGTCTCTATCAGGACCACATCATTTGTTATTGCCTTTCAAAAACATTACAAATCACTTGGTTTTATGACATGACAATGTTGCAATAAAGTGAGATTTTGGCACAAGAACCTGGTTAAGGTTAGCAAAACATCGTGGTTTGGGTTGACTTGTCTTGGGGACAATCTTCGTCATGACTAAAAGAAACCAACATTGTCTCTTGGTTGGAATCAGGAAAGAAACAAATCCCCTCACCTTTTTTATCTCAAGCTACGAGTTCATCAGCATCACCGTACAAATGCAGTCTGTTGATAGCCCAAGCTGACAATGTTCAGTTCAGCACAAAAGTAACCTATTAAAGCACTGCACATACAGTTAACAGCTCAGCAGTCTATTATATATGACTGAGTTATGTCGGTTTCTGTTGCTTTAGGGGCTTTTAATTAACTTTCTCATTTGAACATAAACATATGTTGTTTTGGGAACAAATGGTGCTGCCTTTGGAGGG
Source organism: Collichthys lucidus (assembly GCA_004119915.2). Lineage (NCBI taxonomy): Eukaryota > Metazoa > Chordata > Actinopteri > Sciaenidae > Collichthys > Collichthys lucidus. The sequence continues at coordinate 16,828,965 of CM014086.1, forward strand.
CATTCAGCTGATGGTCTGATTAGACTCAGTGATTTGAAATGATAAAAACATTTCTGAAGTGAACAAACAGCTGGCATGCCATGTAAGCCAAAATAAGTTGTAGACTGCCAGTGCCAATGTATGGTGGCACAGGTCCAGCTGAGGGGGTCAACTTCAGTTTCTGTTTGAGATGTTTGGAATGTTTGCCTCCCTACACTTCCCCTCAGCACTTCCCATCAAAATAAGCCAATCTCCTCAGCTTCCAGGAACAGAAGCTGCTCAATCAGTCCCCAGATTACACACAGTGGAACCAAAAGGCTGCAAATGTTGTGGAGAAATTGCTGAAGTCAAAGGTCAATGGTGAGGTCAGGAGGGAAGAAAGTGTTCAGGAGCCTCTGATGTCTTATGCTGTATTATTTATTGACGCTTGGCCAAGGAGAATTAGAGACACTCTCAAAGTTCATCAAAAGTGCCTGAGTCAGTCTCACGTTCTGACGAACTCAACCCATAGATCACACCCCAAATATTATACGCCCCAGAATTAGTCAAAGAGAATGTCTTTACTCTTGGAGGTGTTATTGTCAACACATTCTAGTCTGGGGACACAGATGTCCGCTTACGCAACAACAAGCTATCTATTATGACTAGGAAGGAACAGCAACAGGCCTCTTCGACCCTGGCCACCACAATGTTGAGATATGGTGGCACCTAGTCAAAGACAAACAATTAATACTGCTGAGGACCACAAGGCTCACCCGTGACCTCAAGTAACCTAAGAATAGAAAATTCCATAACAGCAAAAGAATGTCATTGTGGCAATAGGAAAAGTGTTTATGCAAAATCACAGCTGACGTAAATCAGAGAATTCTGTGGTGACGGGATGTAAAGCAAGGCTATAATATGACTCCTCTTCATGCCTGGAAATGAAAGTCGGTTTGGAATTCACACTGGTAATGAAAGTGGTGGAGAGTTCAACAAGCTGACATTGTGTCAAACTGGAGAGGAAGCTGTATAGGATATTTTTGGAGACATCACACTCAATGCAGGAAGTTTTCCCGTTGATTTTCCTCTAGCTATAATCAGCTGCACTACCCAACAAGTTTCCTGGAAATCCTGGACGTAGGCAGGACCAGCAGGACTGTTGAAACAAGTCTACATGTTTGCCACCCTGCCTCAGAACCCTAAACCTAGTGTTTGAATCAGCTGACGCACTTGATGTTGATGTAAGGAGTTTTACTCCTGACTGCTTTCCATCTCGCTTTTTTAGTAATGTATAATAACCTAAAAATGAGATTCATTATGATTTTATTGCCATAGAATGAGTCTTTTATATCTTCAGATAACAGGGGTCCTCTTCCACATGAGTCCGCCATTTTGATCTTCCATGTTGGCCAACACTTGCTCTAAATGGTTGCTTTCACATTTTTCATGGCCACCATAGTTTCTCCTTGGGCGAGTGTAGGAGGTTACAACCTGAACCCGGTGTGTTTATTCATGTTCTCTGGTGTCACAAAGAGCTCACCAAGGAATAACTGATTATGTTTTATGTTTTAGTAGAAAACTGAACATGTAGTAGGACACACCTCTGTTTTGTCACACTCAATTTCCGATTGTTGCACGATTCTTACGTGGTAACACAATATAGGTATAAAAAGATCAGAAGATAGCTTCATGAATAGTTTATGAGCAGCAAATGTAATAATTTCAGGGGTTTCCAGGTGTTGGAGAGTACTACAGCATATTTGGAAAAGGGTTTAAAGCCTTTTGCATGAAGTCTGATAAATTGCCATAAGTGATGTCACTTAAGTCAGCGTTGGTCACAATTTGGGAAATGACCTGCAACTCACTAAATTAATCTTTACTGTGTTTATTTAATCACCAAAATTTTATGTGGTTATGAGCTTTGTGTCTTTTGGGTGCAGTTTCCAGGGTGCTTTACTGCCACCTTAGTCTAATTTATTTTACCTGCATCCAATAATTCTCTTGTAGTGTACCCTTGGCCAGTTCAGTGATGATCCAGGCAGCAGGCTTCCACAGAGGACAAAGCCTGCAGCGTCAGGAGCTTAGTCAGGGAGTGTTTTTGTTTCGGCCCTCAAAGGAGCCCAGAGGCCGTCTGTCCCTCCCTATCTCCCTTCTGTCTGAGGAGGGAGGAGCGAAAGGGGAGGGGTGCATGGTGACTTTTGACATCAGGCATCTGTTGCTTAAACCAAGGAGCTCTTTGGAGTCCATGTGCAAACTAATACTGTACCCACACTCCCCTCCAACCCTCCCCACAGTGACTTCTGACCCGTAAACACATGGCCCACACTTCTCAGGTTAATGTCGGACTAAACATCAATGGATTCAGTTTCACTTTTACAGAGCCGTGTTTAAACTGAGTCTAAAAAAAGTTTGAAAATCTCACAAGATTTGGAGGTTGTCATTGTGTCTACATTTACTGCTTGTTTCATTGCAGGCAATTAGTTAACGACTCTGTGTTCTCTCCAGAGGACAGAAACAGCAACAATGTGCTAATATGGGCAGTAGATACTTTTGTTGAGGGAAGAATGCACAATCTGTCTTCCATTTGAACATTAACAATGTCCCGTTTCCAACTGTTTCCCTAAAAATGTCCTGTACAGCTCCAAATGAATAGTACAATCTGCTTCCATTTTGGATAAGGGGACTCCCTCAGTCATTGTCAATCTGTGCTTTTCCTCTTAATTAAATAAGAGGTGTTTTTTTTTTTTCTTTTTTTCCTTTTCTTGCTCTGCTGAGTAAGTCCCATTCATTAACGGCACTGCTGTGATTAATGGCTCTGCTTCAAGCAGGCAGTGTGCTACATCTGTTGTCCTCTCAGTCAGGGGGGCACAGAGTCTTTTTTAACATGTCACAGCAGAGATTTGGCCATGTGGATGGCGGTGATGACAGTGGAATAATAGCCGGGACTTGAAAAATGAGCAAGTTCATTGAGCAGTCACAATGCACATGGGTGTGCTATTGTAGGATGAAATATATTAGAAATAAATAAATTACAGGACTGGTCTGTTGTTTTATTTTTAACAAAATCCTACTTTTTTTTTTTTACCAAAAAGCTATCAGCTTCAGTGCCATAAAAAAAGCACAGTCTCCCTAATGAAGATGTCATTGCAATTGTGGGGAAGACCCTTGGCCATGAAGGCCAAGATTACAGAGTCACAGATAGGACACTAGGAAGTATTGCCTGTTTGGTCAGTTAGGGTTAGGCAGTCGTACAATATGTGTTTTGTTACTAAAAACACCTGTATTAACATGACAGCAAGAATCTATGAGATTATGAGTACAGAACAAAAACAGTGTTGAGTTCCTCTTTAAATGTTAATTATGTTATGTATGTATTATGTTATGTTACCACATAACTACAAAATAAAAATAGGTCAAGGCTGAGACAGACTATGAAAAACAGTTGAGGTAATAATTTTCACTTTTGTTTCCTCTTCCACATTTGACTGACCTCAAAGCTTTTTTCCAACCTGTCTGATGGCCTGACTCCTCGTATTTCTTGTCCCATGAGACTTCTTTTCAGCTGTGTCCCTTCATTCCCAGCTCTCCAATTAACTTTGTGAGATGATCCCTCTAACCTTGATGAATAGACTTTGGGGCCCTGTAGAGTAAAAAATAAACTGCTATGCACTATGTAAGGTCAGCATCACTGCAAAAAAGTTCTCTAGGTTTTGACTCAGAATCCCTCTATGGGATGAACCTTCAGGAAGAGGTAATGATGTAGGCCTTATAAAAAGATCCTTCCAGTTGCTATTGAGCTGTTGATTTCACACTTGCAGTAAATGATGTCATTGCAAGTGAACTAGGTGCTATGACCCCATGAAGATAGTTGCCTGCTTTGCCCAGTTGGTAATACAGCAGTGCCCCAATGGATGTGACCTAGAAACACTGAAATAACTGGGCTGAAAGCAATGTGTTATATTTTCAACTGGATTATCTAATTTTTAACAAAATAAAAGAACGTATGTTATGAAAAGAGATTTATAGCTTGACAAAAGAAAAACTTGGATGGGATTTGCTCAGTTGTCATAGAGCTGGCTTTTTGGTCCATTGGTTATGTGATGAAGACAATTTAGCCATTTTCATTTTAATGAAGAAGACTGTAAGATGCAGTTGAAAGCTTCAAAGTAGTAGCATGTTGGAGGACATATTGTTCTCAAAGGTCATGAATGAGCTGCCACTGACAAAAGCAAATAATCGACACACAGCAGCTTTGAATTGAAAGTAGTGAAAAAGGTGTGCCTGTCCATCTTGCTCGACCTGGATTTATCCAGGTCTTCTTGCTGCCATACCCGTCCACTACTGTTTTTCTCCATGGACCGCTCCAGCCTCTATTTTCTGAATTTATCAGTAAAGGCCAGCATGGATCAACTGGCCTTTCAAGCCTGACAAGGTACCACAGTAAGTCACTCTGAAGGATCCTTCTCCAGGAGCTGGCCTGCTCGCTGAGCCAGAGAAAGCTGTCAAGTGCACCATTAAGCCAGGCGCAACAAGCAATAAATCTGCCAGCAGAGATATGTTACAGATGTCTAATTCCACACACAAGAAAGACAAACGGGATGAAAGTGAATGAAGCATGGAAGGGTTTGAATGGTATGTGTCAAACATAAATCTCAGGGAAAACCCACCATCCCTCTTTCTCCTGTGTTTATGTTAAATGTCCCTTATGTGAACGTTATTGGATCCAACACTGGAATCAAACCAGTGTCAGGTTTGAGGCAGTACTTAGCCGGTAATTTACAGAGTTAAACACTGAATGTTTACTTATATTGATCATCTCCCAGAGTACCAAATGCAGTATTAAGTGCTTGTGAACAGGAAATTAAACACCTACCATTAGAGTCCAGCAGTGTTCCTTAATGTATTACATGACAGGAAATGTGCACAGAAGACTAAATTGGATTGGCCATGACATCATGATGTCGGCAATGCCACAAAAATGGTTCCCAATGCAGCCACCCATGCAAACTAATATCATAATACCGTAAATGACCTCTTCAGTGGCATGTCTTGAATGTCGTATTTAAAACTTTAATACCTCCTTCAGTCCTGGTTCAGATTCTTACAAACAGACTAGGCTGGCTTTGGCACAAATTCATTGTGTCTGCTGAAAAAAACGGAGGTGAACTGTCTAATCTTTGGAAAGAGGTGTGGTGGCTTTCAGAAAGGTCACTTCCTCCTTTGGGGAAACAGTAAAGAGGAATCCGTCAAAAGGAATGGAATATGAGAAGCCAGGGACGTCTTTGTGACCAAGAACATTGTAATTAAAGCCTACTGTATAAAGCCTTAATCAGAGTGAACTTGTGTTAAATCATCAAGAGAAGAAGCAACTGAAGATTATGGGTGTGACAACGTTGACAAAGTTAAAGTGGGTTTAAAATAGCTATTTCAGAAAACAAGGGCATACTGCACCACCTGTCAGCCTGAAGTCATGGCCACAGAGCTGTGTCTGCCACTGGCAGGTCTCCATTTTCTTATCAGATTATCAGGTTATGATCCTCTCCCCCGTGCAGGCTATGATGTCATACCTGCTGGACGGAATCAGGAAGCAGAACTAAATATCCTCATCATTATATTACGCATAAATGGCAGAACAACCAAAGATAACATTGAGTTCCTGCAAATCCAATCAGGCTCCTTCGCTGTGTGGCTCCATGCACCCATGAAGTAAATGTGTTTGCAGTAGAACCTGGCTGCCTGTCTTTTCGTCTAAGCTATCTACCATCTGCTGCTCTTTTGGACATTGGAGGACCACATTTGTCTCACTGCATGCTTGGACATTACCGATTTAGAAGATAAACACATAGCAGAGTAATGTTTCAAATGTACCATTTCTTACAATTAAAACCATAAGGTGCTTAAAGCAATAGTATAAGCATACATATATATCAAACTGCTATGTTTATGTTGATCATACTGCTTAATTTAAAAGAAGAAATTCCATATCAGAGGTTTGTTCTGAGGCTGTCTCCGCACCATACTAAGTAGCAGCCTGTCACAGCAGATCCTGACATATTCCTTTTATACCCACAATGTTTCGTATAATTATTATTGTTTGAGTTTTAGTGTGAGTGCCAAGGTTTGATTAAACTGGCTGGAGCACAACTCAGGACAATGGAACAGGTTTGTTCTTGTGTTTTACATACAAGGGCCAGACGTGCCTGTTGAGTCCACTGGATTCTGGACACGGTGTATTTCCTAGAGTGCCTCCTCTTTTTGCTTTCTTCATATGGGATGGAAATGAAGTAACATTGGAGCAGCACGTCCATCATTCTCCCATTGGCAAACGCCCAGCCAGCATCGTCTGGAATACACAAACATACATACCTAAAATGAAAAGACATTTGTTTATTAAAATAAATACAACCTCTTTTGCCCATTTTACCTCAAAAATTCTTATGTAACTCTTATGGCTTATGTACATACAAAGACAAAACACAGAAAACATCAAGAAAAACTAAATATAAGTTGGTGTATCGATAAAACAAAATGAAAACAGACTTGCTGAGTAAATAATAATGTGCAGTATGTAAAGGGTGTGACTTAAATCTGTGAATCCTGAGACGGAAATAACTGAGACCTTATTGGCATTGTAAATTAGTGGTAGATACTCTGACAGGATAGTTTTCTGCTGTAGAGTTAAAGGTCCCATATTTTACACTTTAACCATTGATATCCATAAGAAGAACCATTTGTGGTTTTAACTAGCAAAAAACACAGTATATAGTATACTCAGTATAGTTCACCTCTCTCATGCTTCTCTGGAGCTCTAGACCAAAGTGTTTTAAATTCTCAAGAATATTAATGAGCCTCTCTTCTGATTGGCTGACAGTTTTGTAACATTGTCTTGTGAGTGAACCACAGCCAGGCCAAGCACAGGTAACAGATTGGATATATAGTTGTGACATCACAATGTTAAGGAAGTCATGATGGCTCGTTTAAAGACGAATACGAGCTGTGTGAATTTCTCCGTGGATACAGCGTTCGGATGCTTGCAGTTGTATTTCTATATCACTCGCTTTATAATAACAAAATGGAAATTTCACTTTCTACAATACAGGACTTTTAATGTTGGGTAAATCGTGCCTTTAAGGATATCACTCTTGCAAACTATCAGCTTGTTTGTTAAAGTAGACTTTTCTTCGATTATTTTTTCATCATTTCTTAATCTGTTCACAACAGGCCTGATTCATATTACTGCCTATCTTAAAGAATCCTGCTTAGTTGACACAATTATTTCCTTCTCTGGGATTTAAAAGAAACGTTAATCTTTCTTCAGTTCATGTGCAGCACATCCTGATAAGATATAAAGGTCTCCCACAAAAGGTATGCAGAGACCCTCAACTGTGAGCAGATAAGCACCATAATCTAGCACATAATGTGAATGTAATAGGTACCTTTTACATGGCAGACTGTGTGTCTAGCAGCAGGGATCCTGTAAAGCTTAAAATACACCTTAAGCAGTTTAGCCAATTGTTCGTGTCAAGTCAGGTCATGTTTTATTAACACACAATGTTACATTACATTACATTACATTACATTGCATTTAGCAGACGCTTTTATCCAAAGCGACTTACAGAGGAGGACATAAGCTGAAAAGGTGTAAAGGAGCACAGAGTAGTTTGTTAGTTTTGTTAGTTTTGTTAGGCAGGGAAGCATTCTCGAAACAGAAAGGTTTTTAGAAGTTTTTTGAAGGTAGAAAGGGATGTTGCAGTTCTTGTAGCCGTTGGTAGGTCATTCCACCATTTGGGGACGACCACAGAGAAGAGTTTAGAGTGACCTCGCTTTGTGAGAGGCGAGGGTACAACTAGACGGTTTGTATGAGCTGAGCGTAACGCCCTGGTCGGGACGTGAGCCTTGATTAAGACGCTGAGATAGGCAGGGGCAGATCCTGAGGTGGTTTTGTAGGCTAGCGTCAGAGCTTTGTGTTTAACTCTGGCAGCTACAGGCAGCCAGTGCAGGTCGCTGAAGAGGGGGGTGACATGTGACTTTTTAGGTTGATTGAAAACCAGTCGCACTGCAGCATTCTGGACCATTTGCAAAGGTTTGATCGCGCAAGCAGGTAGGCCAGCCAAGAGCGAGTTGCAGTAATCAAGGCGGGAGATGACTGTAGCCTGAATCAGGAGCTGAGCGGCATATTGGGTCAGGTACGGTCTGATTTTTCTAATATTGTACAGAGCATAGCGACATGACCTCGCTACGGAGGAAATGTGCTCAGACAGAGAAAGACGATCATCTAGTACCACGCCCAGGTTTTTTGCAGCATGGTTGGGGGTGATAGTGACGGTGCCAATTTTCAGGTTGAAGTCATGGCAGATTGACTCATGGGCAGGGATGACCAGGAGTTCGGTTTTTGACAGATTAAGCTGGAGATGGTGGTCTTTCATCCAGGTTGACAAATCAGAAAGACAGGCGGAGATGCGTGCGGAGACCGTGGTGTCGTCCGGCTGGAACGACAGGTATAACTGTGTGTCGTCGGCGTAGCAGTGGTAGGAGAAGCCGTGTGAGCGGATAACATGGGACAGCGAGGTGGTGTAGATGGCAAACAGGAGGGGACCCAGCTCCTATAAACTATGCCTTAAGTTTGCCTTAAGTTTGCCGGTCAGTGTCATGGATGTATAGCATTTAAAAAATGTAAAGGCCCATCCTTTACAGCCATGACAGGACAGTAATAAGTTTCATGTGCACACCTTTCATGATTACACTGTCCTACTCTGTCATTGTTGGCACATTATCTTGCCAGTAACACCTTGAAGAAAAACTTGTTGGCCAACCTGTTTTAATTTCATTTGTTTTGATAAAGGGCCGCAACCAGGTCACCAACAGCAGACATAGCAGCAGCTAATATTACTGACTAGTCCAACAGCAGTCAGCCCAGCTCACAGTCTGTCTTTAAACCTTTTATTTCACCAAGCTCTCACCAACCACTAAAAGTCAGTCCCACATTTAATCTGTCCAGCAGCTTCTTGCTCGCACACTCTCTCCTTTTCTTTTCTTAGCTTCCTCTGTCAATGCCCACTTCAGTCTCTTCCCCTCTGTCGTTATCTCCATAGATCTGCTGAGCCCGGTTACATTGCCCAGCTCTGGTTCTGGCATGACATCCGCTCCACACATCTTCAGCATTTCCTCTAAGTCTCTGGCCTAAAAACCTCCTCTTACTGGTGGTCCAAAACAAAGCTTAGAGTCCCATAGCCTGGCTAACAAACTGAGCTGACATGAGCTAACAGCAGCTGTAATTTATAGCAGGTTACTTTACGGGCCAGTACATAGACTGTAAATCAGAGAGACATTTTCTCCCTAAAATATGATGCAGTTTAACCAAAATCAGTGAAATAGTTAGTAGTTTATGATTTTGTGCTGTGATCATATCCAAAGTTACATAGTGCAGAAACAAGCGTAAGAGGTGCAGAGTGGGAATGACACTGTCAATCTGTATTCATGTCAGTGTAGCAACAAATGATTTAAAGTCTGTTATTTCATGGTAGAAAAGTTACACAGAGTTGCTTTAATTCGTATCTGTTATAACAATATAATAATTAATTCATGATTTCTTTGCTCCACAAAAACAGAAACGGCCTTTACTACACTACATTTCTGACAGAGTAGCCATTCAAGGCTTATTTACTGCCCTCAGTGAGTCACACACATCATTGTCTATCTCATTAAAACTTACTAGCTGTTACCATCAGTGATCACATTAATACCAAATCGAGGACTGAAATCTTCGCTATAGCTTTAAGGATACAAAAGATGCACTTGGCTTTAAAATATAGGACAGCTAAGTCAGGTTCAGAAATCCAGCTCTGCAAGTCAAGTCAAGATAATTTTCCATAATATTTTACCAGAGATCTCACATCGACAAAAGAAGGAGGATGACCTCATTCACACACTTTGAATAAATACAGAGCAGGGTGAACGAGCAAGCGTTAGAGGTTTCTCATCATGGTAAGAGACACAGAGAGAGAGGGAGGTCACCTGGTTACTAGAGGGCAAGATGAAGTAAAATTTTCAGTGCTTACCAAAAATATCCCTGATCCCAGAAGCTCTTTAAAATTGTATTCTTATGTCTTGCATATTACGTGATAAATATTTAATCACCCTCACTGTGCAGTTGCTTTCTGCTGTTCCTCTGCTTTGAAGTTTCTTCTTATTTTCCATTTTTACATTTGCTTGACTTTTGACTGCTCTTGCTGAGAGAGCGGTACTGATGTTGCATGTGGGGAAACACCAGGAGGTCTAGAGTCGAATTGTGGTTTATACAGTGAGTTACTCTCAGCTTTTCAGCCAAGAAGAGCAAATGTGACAGAATTTTCTATACTGTGAATATCAGGGAGTTATTTCAGGCATGTATGTTTGCAGAAATGAAAGGCTTGGAGCCAGTTGCATCAGCTGTTCAAGGATCAAACTCAACAGACTTAAGTGTTAAGGGAATTTAGTTTTTTGAATGTAAGCTTATTTAAGGCGTAGGAAGAACTTCACACAGACTTTTAATGGCTTTACAAATACTGTTCATTTTCTGCTACCATGTTATGTATTTACACTATACAGCAACACTGTTGCCAGCACAGATTCCACCAATACAGAAGGCAGTGTGCCCAATGTAGTGAGTTTGGGATTGATTGATGTTTGTTTTAATTGTATAAAATTAAACATACCTTAGTTTATTAAGTGAAACCTTTTGTTAACATTGTCATAGTTGCTGAAATTGTAGAAAGTGAGAACCGATGGCACTGAACATAATCCATGGTTTGAATAGTCCATCAAACTATTTGATGAAATTTGTGACAAACATTCAGGTTTCCCAGTGGTTAGAATATAATGAATTTTATGGTCTTTTGACTTTCCTACAGCAAAACCAGCAGGTCAAACTTTTAACATATCCAGTTAAATACCTCAACGTCATTGTCACAATGAAGTGTAGAGGCATTGATGCTTCCCAGAGGAATCATAATAAGTTTAAAAGCCTGATCGTCATCTAGCACCATCATCACATCAAAATTCCTGCACAACTCATGACACCAACATCAGCCTGAGCTGTAATTTGCGTTGTACAGCTAATACTAGCGATAATAGTATACCAGTGCTGCTACTTAGTAAATGTTTGCTTGCTAATGGCTGTAGAGTTTTTGTCTTGTAAAAATCTATATGCCTACAATATCCATTCATGGCAGATACAGTCAAAATAATTGTAGTGTGGGACAGGGCATGAACTCCCACATGAACTTCGGACACACTATGCACCTCCAGCACCTTACCTTACCTTGCTTAGGGCTACTTCCTGCACTGGCACTAAATATTGGTATTAAATCTCAGTTCGTATGTTGCAGAATCATCCAATATAAACATAGATTATTCCTAATGATACTAGGTTTCCTCAAGACACAAAAAACAGTAACCTTGATACCAGTTTACATCATTGTAATCACAGAGATATGGAGATACAAAGACATAGCAAGTCAGTACTACAATTTCCAATTTCCAATAGCAATGATGGCCAAAACTGTAAAATGAGACCAAAGTTGTATTGGACCAGAATTACTTTGTATCATTTAATAGGTTAGTGGGGCCATTTGATCCCTTTTAACACTGAATATAGATCTGAACCGGGGGTATAGTTCCCTTTTTCACTATTTATGGTCAAATTTAGATGGAAGGCAACACTTGAAATACTCATGAAATATTGATGTAAAAACTGTATTCTGTATGCAACAACACACTCTAGGTCTCCACAGTCTTCCTGGGCATGAGCTTTGAAGCCCTGTGAGTTAGTGTTCGCTGCCAACCATCTGTATAGGAAAAAAAGTAGGTTATATTAAGATCTGACATGCATTCCTGTGTGGATACCCACTGGGGGAATCATAGCTACTATCAACACACTTCCTGACTGTGTCATTCAGACGCCATAGGTTAATTACAGGCTGCTTCCTGTGGAAGCTGATTATATGCAAAGGGGTGAATTATTTAACCTTGCAGAGATGCACTGGAGAAATATTCCAATAATCTTGCTTTTTTCCTCTATTGTGTAATTGTTGAATTATTGCAGTTCAAAATATGACCTGTCATACCAACATGCAGTTTCTTTACAGGGATCTTTTTATATTATGCTTTTTAACATGGAGAAATGATTAATCCAAATCTGGGCTCAACAGGCCAGAATCTTTTTGAGTTAATGTGAACCTGGAAAGCTAATTAAAATCTATAACAGGTAAACAAAAGAAATAAATTGCTAATTAGAGTGTGGGATGTAAGATACAGGCGTCGGAGGACAGCTATTTAATGAGGTAGAGAGAGCAAGAGTCCAAGTTGAAAAAGGACAAAGCTGTTTGTTAAGAGTTGCATAAAAGCTTTCTTCGTTGTTCATTACTTTATTCAGTGTTTTGCCTTTTATGTTGGAGATTTTTTAAACTCCAGTTTTAGTCCTTTAGGACTTCACTTACAGTACTCTATATGTTTGTGACACAAAATAATGCTTCTTACTCAAGGACAAGTCAAGTCTTGGGTAATCTCTAAACAGATATCTGCATACCAATTTTAATATTTTCAGCCTGAAGGTGTGATTCTGTTTTTTGAAGGAGAATTCTTCTTACTCTGTTCTTTCCTTTAAATCTTCAGATACGTCAAGTCTATAAGCCAAGGTCCAAGTAGGTCTATCATTACCAGTCCACAACTCCTATCTAAGGCACCACAGAGGTCATTGACCTACAGTGTGCTTTTGTTCCAAATACCTTCTTTTATTTATGTGCAAACATGAAAACTAGAAGGAATTTGGATTTTATAGGTTACAAAGATCACAAAGAGGACATTAAAATGTCACTGTGGTCAGACATGTTGTATATTGGTCCATATTTGGTTTTGTACCAGTTGTTCTTTGTAGCTCATGTGGGGGTGCCTCCAGTAATCCCCCCTCCCCAGCCCTGGTCTGATCCATGACCCTCGGTGTCTTCCTACTGCCATGTGATGAACACTGCAAGGGCTTGTGGATGCAGCCGCTGTAAATCATCGACCCCAGCTGCACTATTGGATCAAGTGGAGGACAAGCAGGCTTTTGTGAAGTGTCTCTAACTGATTCTCCAGGGTGTCCAACACACTGGTTAGTCTTTTCTCCAGTGCATGCTTGAAGTGCATCAGTTTCTCCAACAAGTCACACACACTGGAGATACCAGCACAGAGAGGTTCAGATTGTCTTGGACACCTGTTGTGATTCATTTTACTTTTTGTTTTCTGTAGTTCTGTAGTTTATTATAAACAGACTTCCATTTCCCTTAGGAATAGAGGTTTGTGATTTTCAAGTACTCAGCCTGTTGTGACTTATTTTCCTAAAGTTGGAAGTAATAACTTCATTTTCTTACAGTGTTATATGCAAGTCTTTTAACTGCTGCTCAGCCCGGCTCTTTTTTAATTCTGCTGTTTTATATGATCCAGTGTTTGTTTTGTAAAAGTAAACCAGGAAACCACATGACTAAAATGATGATCCTCTGCTGCAGCTCCTCTCATCCCACATTTATTTGTGTGATTGTTTTAACTGGAGAAAGAGTTTCTTAGAGCTGCTTGATTTAGTTAGAAATGATTGGATTTGTGCAAAGCCTACTTGGAAGAATATCATGTCGTCATTTTGTAAATACCCCTCCATTACATCTCCATCAGCGTACCACAGGAAAGATATCCAGCATAAGAGAGTGATGCACTCTTCAGATCCATAGAATCCAACTATTCAACATCTAACTGAAGTGATGGGTGATATATATCTGGGATCTTAATATCCATATTATCAAAACGTAAAGGTCGAATATAAACTGTCTCTAAACAGCAGAAAGCTATTGATCTGTTTATAGAAAGCTGAACTCACCATCATTTGATTTCTTTCATCTCTTGTCCCTGTTGAAATATGGTTATCCATATTATTGATGTAACAATCACACTTTGGATTAGTGTTAGTAAGAGTCCAATTATTAGCCACTCTAGTGGTCGATTTGTCCAGACTGTAATGTCAGAGCTACACAGATTCTTGGGACATTTTGTACAGACATTCATTGTTCCTTAGAGGATGAATCCTAATGACTTTGGTGGTCCATTGGTCCATTCACTTTTCCTCTAGCATCACAATGGTTGGTTTTGAGTGAATTACTTCACTTTGTTGATCCCCTCAATTCTTGGCTAACGCCATGAGATCAATGTGTGTGTGCGTGTGTGTGCGTGTGTGTGTGTGTGTGTGTGTGTGTGTGTGTGTGTGTGTGTGTGTGTGTGTGTGTGTGTGTGTGTGTGTGTGTGTGTGTGTGTGTGTGTGTGAAGATGTTAAACATGACATTCCTAAATAAGCCATCATGTCATCACTGACACTGATGTAGTCAATTAAACTCAAACCCATCATGTTTCCTGCCTAGTTAACCAGTCACGTGTTGTGAATTCTGGAATTAAAGAGTACCAACTAAATCATGATATATTTGTGAATAAGATCATATTATTTTTTTAACAGTTACAAGTTAAAATGTGATGTTTTCATCAAAGACCTGATGACCCTGAACAGTGAACAAACTGTGCTTTTACTTTCTGAAGGTTCTGGTGGAAGACTGAGAAGTAAACGAATCATAAAAAATAAACCATGCACTTGTTTTTCATGGAGTTCCCCGATTCATTCAAAAGCCCACGGGTAAATCTCTGCCTTTTCAGAGGAACTTGTGCTGGGAGTGGTTCCAAGACCAGAATAAATTAATCAGAACTTCACATTGCTGCTTGGCCCCCGAGGAGCAGCCGGTGCTATAATCAAAACAGGGCTCAGAGGGGTGCGCTGTGTTTCCACGGGATCATCAGGAAGAAATCAGTGTCTCCACTTATCACACCAGTCACAGTGGAGAAGATTCTGGCAAACTTCAATAGACTTCCATAACTGGGTGATGATGCAGGAGTTTTTGTTTTGTTTGCAACAATTTAGAACGGCATTACCAACCCTGTCTCTTAAAAATATCATTTTTACCAGGTTGTTTGACATGTAATGCTGATGGATTAAATTTTTTATCATTTATTATAGAGAACTTATTTGAAAACTGTTAACTGCTAACCCAAAAATTCCTCTGGAGTTTCTCGAAATATCTGTTTGTGGCAGCTAAAGTTTAGGGAACTCAAAGCTTTTGATTGAGCTTTAGAAAAGATTGTGGTCTTGGTTAAATTGAACAGGCTAACACTAATCTTGAAATATACATAAGACAGGATATTAATTCAAGATTAAACCGAAACCACAAACCTTTGCTAACATTCAAAAAATCAACACATTTCCTTTATTAATCTCCTGTGACATTGAGTGGATTTAGTGACATTGAGCAGTCTAGTTGTGGATTGCTACCCCCTTGCTTCACCCTCCTTCTCCTTAGAATGAAGGAGAAACTATGGTGACCAGAAATGCAAAATGCCCTACCTAGACTCAGTTAGTTAGTTAGTTTGGCAATTTTGGGCTACTGTAAAAGCATGGTGGTGCAACCAGGTAGACCGGACAGTGTCTGTTGATGTTAAAGTTTAGGAATATTCTATTAAATTAAATCATAAAAATCTGTATGATTAGCCTAGCTTAGCATTAAGACTGGAGACAGGGGCTAGAAACTAACTAGCTGTGTCCAAAGTATAAAGGAATGCCAGCACCTTTAAAGCTGACAAATGAACATGTTGTGCCTCATTTGTTAAAACTGATGTAAAAAAAAAAAAAAAAGAGTTTGTAGAGTTACATGGTGATGTTGCAAACATGGCACGGGTCAGCAACTAAGCAAGCAGACCCTTGCTACGGCATAGGTGTCAAAGAACCCCACAATGCAGAAGTATGAAACCAACCTACCTCCCATTCAGTTTCATATTTCTTATTCAAGCAATACAGTATAAACTGTTGCTTTAAAGGTGCAGTGTGTCAGATTCCGGGTTCTCTATTCACAGAATATAGCAGACATGGAATCTTTATAATATTTATAACTATGTTTTCATTAGTGGTAGTAATACCTTTGTCTGTGTCTGAGTGCTTTGTAACCCAACTATTAACTCTGATCTTCCTTTGACTTCTGTGCATAACAAGGTCACACTTCCTGGATATAAATATAATCTGGGCAGCAATTAAATTTCCTCCAAAACAAATTAGTAGTAAATAAATATATTTTAGGAGATGAGTTGGCATTAAAACAGCCTGGTAAATACAAAGTACTTAATGAATTAAAATCTTTCTACCATAGTTACATTTATATGATCCTGTAAAAACACAATTTGAAGTGTGAAAATATAATGTACTCTCTATCTATCACATTGACAGGATCACCATTGACCTTGGTTGGAGTCTGCTGTGATTAATATGACTTGTGCCATTATTCCAGGGTGTCTTCGGCTCCTCACCCCCCATTAGTGGAAACAGATAATGAATCAGGAGTCACTCAGAGCCAATGACTCTTTTCATGTCCAGGAACAAGAAATCTATTTAATGGCACAGACACGCTTGTCTGCAGAGATGAAGAATGTCCTTGTAATCCTAGCTCTTAATTACACCACAACATAAAGGAGACATATCACTGTGCTGAACAAGTGGAGTATTCTCAAACATGAGCACAGTCACACACACATGGTGATATGTGTGACACTGATTGTTGCCGACCCAAGCAAAGAAACACACTCAGGCTCTCCAGAGGACTGCACTGACACTGTAGCATAAACCTACTTTAGCCTCAGACACAATAGCAGTCATTTATCATCAAACAGTGTGGGTACATGTTGCTGCTTGTGTGTGCCATATGTATATATATATATATAGCTAGATATATTTGGGGCAGAAATGTGCATCAGAATGTATAAAATAGATGTTGAGTTGTCAAATATTGGAGAAATTAAAGAGGTCACTGAGTTATCCTCCTTTTTAAAATTTAATTAATTTAAATTTAAACTTGATGTCCATCTACATAAAAACACAACCACAGGTTTAGGTTATGGCCATTACTTTGAATTTTTTGAGTCGTGTTTTCTCCATCATCTTGGTACGACAAATGGCTCTAAGTACTGTAATACCCAAGAACCTTGACTTCTCTTGCTATGGAGAAGAGGTCAGCCGCAAGTGTGAATCAGAGCTGTGGAAAACTCTGAAGGTTTTCGTCATAGTGTTGGGAAGAAACCACGATACCACAGCTGCTGAATTCATTTGAATGGCTCAAAACGTGACCTGATTTAAACAGATTGAGGTTTCTACAAATCGTTAGCGTAACCTCAAGTACCCACAGGAACACATCAGGAAAAAGATAATGTCCAGTATTTATTTATTTTTTTACAGAATATTGCAGAAATAGAATACTGTATGCATGAATATGTTTTCTTTAGTGTATAATGACCTGAAAATAAGAATCATTGTGGTTGTGTTACCTTAGAATGAATTTTTTTATATCTACAGATGCTGCGGGTCCTCTTACACAGTCTACCATGTTGAATTGCCATATCTACAGGCCCTACAAGCCCAGAACGGACAAACCAAACACTGCCTCTAAACATGCTCTTCATCCGTTCTGCGATAACCCCAGTTTCTCCATATTTGGAACGGGAGGGTGAGTTAAGGGGGTTGCAGTCCCTAAACTCACCACTACAGTAAATGCAACTAAATCGTAGTTCCAGCCCCTAGTCACTGGTGCGGGATGACACGGCTGTTGCTTAATTATTTGCTTGTGTCAATTTGACCAACATTTTGTTTTCATTCGAGTAAAGTGACGTTGGGACTCCTGACAGTCGTAGTGCATTTAGTGTGATGGTCCAGGCCCACACAAGAAATGAGACAATGAGACCAACAGTCATGGTAGTGCTGCTTTGTTTCCACAATCGCATATTAATTTTTACAAAATAAATTATATATTAACATTGAAAATATTTGACATCCCTCTTCTTCAGTCCTGCCATATTGGTATTAATCAATACAATAACCAGAAGGCCTTAAGTCATTACAATATCCTGTATGAACTAACTTATCTTTTATCTCATCGAAAATGTAAACTTAGATGCTTAACATGTAATTTCATGAGAAAAAATATTCTCTTGCAAAGCAAGACCTGTGCATGTATCGACCACTCAAGGATTATTTTCATATAAGTGAAGCTCCCTGTGGCACATAGCATTGTCCACCGTCCAGCCCTCAGGTCTCATTTGTCTGAACAGAGCCATTAGCTCAGTCACACAGCAGAGACTGTCCTGAGAGCCACTCAGGACCATATGGCGAATGACACCAGGTCCGTGTCATTCATCTGAACCAGTGCGGGATTGCAGCTTACGCCGGCCTTGTTGTTATTTAACGCCTTGATAAAAACACTTTCATATCCTCCTCCCATAATGGAGATCAGAAAGTGCTGAAGGAGAGAGAGAGTGACTAGGGAATAGTGGTGGTGGGGAAGTGGGAAGGAGAGGGTTTCCAAGGCAACTGGTTACTCAGCGACAAGCTCACCATAGAAATACGCTCATGTTACATCAGTCTTATTACTCCATCGCTCCCCTCCCCCATCATATCACACTGAGAGCTGTTTTAGTGAGCAAAAATCAAATGTGTGAACAAACCTTGCTTGTTTTAACCAACCTCATGTCTTAGACACAAACCTACAGACTCCTCACACACAAACACACACACACACACGCACACACAATTTGAATAAACCATGGCCAACATTAACTTTGAGGATCTTTTTTTTAAGGATTTTTTTTTTCTGAGCTTTGAATTAACAGAAGAAAATTTGCATCTGAAATTGACGAATGTGACCCTTACTCAACAGTTGTTTTTTTGTAGGAACTGCATTTGTGGCATTCTTTGCTTTAAAGAACAGAAAACTGCAAGGCTTTGCTTACAAGGGTTGAATAGTATTTAGGTTACCATGGAAACTTCAGGAGCAAAACTGAAATAAAGGGAGCGGAGGGCAGCAGCCCTTTGCTGGGTGACAAGGGAGTGATACTCTCTTTGTAGAGGGGAGGAATGTGAAAGGCAGCCTCATCTGTATTCTGGCACATGAACCAACTCAAAGATATCCTATGCATAATTACAGTCGCCCAAGGCTACTTTAGAGGTAAAGGGATTCTCTGCTTTCCCTCTGCTCCATTTAAAACTTCAACACTTCATCTTGAGTTATTTTTTCCAATAGAGCTCTTCCTGGACAATTAGCAGATAGAGTAACAGCCCTGCACATAAACCTGAAACTTGTCACAGAGTGAAAAACAACTTCTCCAGACATCCAGGATTCAATCCGCTGAGCGGAATAATGAAGAGTCTCAGTCCCTCCCCGGAGTCTCTCCCCCCGTTTAGTCGACACAAAAAGTATTTACAGCGCTGAACTTTGCTGAATGCTGCCTGTGCCACTAATTGGAACATTATCATGGACTCAGGCCATTGTTAGCTGGATCTGAGTCACTTTCTTCTGAGCCCTATAGAAAGTCAGGGCCCTATAGGAAGGATCTGATTGGATGAGAGGCTGCATCACTTGGATTCCACTGTTGGCACACATGCACAACACTGAAGTGTCAAAACATCTTGCCATGCCAAGACTCTGTGGTTGTTGACATAATTAACATTAGTGTGACAATGATAAAACATTGTTGACTGCAGATGGCAAATTGCTGATTTTGTTCTGAAGATGAAACTTCATTTCATTAGCATAAGAAAGCATGTTTCAGATGGCTTTTCACCAGACCTTTAATCATGAGCGCTCATTTTAGTATTTTTAGTTGATTTTATTCTAATATTTCATCATTTTAGTCATTTCAGTCAACCGAATAAAAAAAAAAGTATCTCTCCTTGCAAACTGTCTTTGTTTAGTTTGTCCTCTTTTGAGATATCTACATCTGAGGATTTCTGCCTCCACCTAAATATAATGGAGGTGCACTGAATTTTCATTTGTGCTGCTCACGGCACTGTGAAATGCCATTTTAAAAAATTCAATAGAGACATCTCTTTCCAGACACAGTGTCCCAGTTAAGCCCTTAGTGACGCCAGTGGCACAGCAAAATGTATCCATCTAAATAAGCGGTTGTGGCGTAGTCTGCCACTGTGGGTTCTTCAGCAGAGAATTACTCAGAGAGCAATGGCGTTTTAATTGTTTTATTTCAGTTCACGACACAATCACGCCTCAGTCGGTCTCGTTCGCAGGCATATTTTCTGTTTTATGCTGCTGACAGCCGTGTGCGTCTCTCTTCGTATCGTGTCTCTCTCTTTCCCCCAGGTCCAGCACGCTACTGTGTTGAAAGGAGAGAGTGATTAGCTCAACAGGATACCGGTGTGTCAGTCACTCTCACCTGGCGCTAATGCACCACGCCCCTCTACAGTGGTGCTTGGTGGCTTATTGGTGAGTGTTGCTGCTGAGCTGGCTTGGTGGAACGAAAGAGGTTCACAGGGTTCAGTTGAGACCTGGCTGTACCGTCTGTTCTCATGACTGCAGTTCATACACTGACAGAGGCAGTTTCAGAAGAAGCACAGCTAACAAACATCCTCCATTTTGGATTGTCTGAGTCTTTCTGTTCCCTTAAACCACTGTTGAGACTTCTAAATGAAACATGGGTATATGCATGGTCTGAAATTGCAAACGATGTTATGACCATTCACAGAGCAGGGAACACAGGAATACCTACCATACCTACCTTTCTTCCAACCCTGGAGCATTCATGTTATTCCAAGATGCTTATTCCACACACGTTACGTCACCGATATATTTCCGTAAAGCCATTTTGAAGTTAAAAATATGTGGCGCTAGCCACCACCATGTTTGCTGTTTTGCTGTTTTCGTGGATCTTCCATGGACCTAAGATGGGTTGAGTGACATCTGGGTGCTCAAACAAGCCATTTGTAAAATCTGTCAACAAAAGCAGCCACACTGATGATTCTGCATAACTTTAACCCTTAATATAATGTGAACAGGTGAGTTGTATAAACCTCAGTACAGTTGTCATAAACGGGGAAATTAGCCATAGAGACCAAAACTGTTGAACATGGGGACTTATGGAAGTTAAAATGTTCTGTAACCAGCCTAAAGGGACTGATAGAGAATAAAGATTACGGTTTTTGGCACTTCCACATTGGCTTTGTTTCCCAGCTATGGAGGCTGCCGCTTGTCTTACAGTCACAACTTTCTTTCTTTTTTTAAGGACATGGACATGACATCATTGGTACCCAGCACCTCTAAAGAAGTCATGTATTTGTGGCTGTTGATGATTGGCTAGCGTCGTAGTCAAAAAATATAAATTATAGGCTAAAGTAGCTATTTTTGCTGCACTACATATTTGAGGCCGAATAATGTGACAAGAACCCAATGTTATCGTGGAAAATCCACAGACCTTAGTCAAAACTATATTATTTTGTACGGAAGAAAGAGACTATGTTACTGGAAAGAAATGTTGTTGTTTGTGTGTTTTGTGCTAACCTTTAGTTTGATTTTTCAAAGCTGTGAGCATCATAAATGAATGTATTTCAGAGACGGATTAAACCCCAAACTGTCTGCGAGACGAGCTAAACTGACCCTTAAAGCACATGAGTAGTTTTAACATATCAGCTCTGAACACAGGGAGCGTGTCAGCTTTCTCTATTCAGCAGACCTTACACATGGAAGGGCAGCGTAGTATTACCTCGTCCCTAATCGCATTATTCCAATTACTCCTCCTTCTCCTCTCTCTGGAATATCAATCAGCGCAGACCGCAGTGCTCCCGTATTTACTGTACACCGTCAAGCTTTACTGACGCTACTGCAGAGAGAATACTCATTTTCATGTTCCTCTTCTGTGCTCCAGCCAAACAGAAGTGAAACTGGATCAAAGTTGTCTCCAGATAACATGCAATAAACCAAAATAAACAGGCTGGCAGTGGAGCCATGTTTGAAGACGGGTCATCTGTACAAACAACTGGAAAATCACTAGCGTACAAGGCTTTTCATTTTCCATCATTATTGTAATTCCCTGACTGCATGTGAGGACTGAGGCGAGGCAAAGAAAAAAGTGCAGGTATTGGGCTGTGAAGAGAAGAATGGACTTCCTCTGATAAATACAGCTTTGGGGAGGGAGCCAACTCTGAAGAGAAAGCCTGGGCCCAAACAGGAACATCCTACCTGGTGAAAACAGCACACAGATGCCTCAAATTCCAAATATTTTCACTGTGGCGTATTAAATGGCTGCATTGACGTCAGGGCCACACACACATGCTTATCTCCTCCTGTACCGACAACTGGAAGTGCTCTATCCTGATGTTGCAAGACCTCCTCCTCCACCTCCACCTCCATCTCCCTCCCTCTCCACTCTCCCTCCTCCACTATTTCACTTTCCCCTCTGTCTCAGCTCGTGGTTGACCCACGGGGGGCAAATGGGTGACCCCTCTACTTTCTCTGGACACAATAGCCTTTGATACCCGATGGTGGGAAAGGGAGCAAACGGGGCTCATTCCACATTCAGCCGAATTTGGGCAGCACTAGCAGCCCTTAAATGGATGCTGCCATTGATGGTTAAATCAATTCGGGATGGTGACAGCGTAGCAAGGCTGCAGACTGTAACAATTGCAGATTACAACAGTACTACACCCCTCCCCCAACATATACTTCCCCCTCCTCCTCCTCCTCCTCCAAACTCCCCCTCTGCACTGCCTTTTTAGATGAAGTGTGGGGACTTCAGAAGGTTTTAGAGGGGTGGGGTTGGAGGGCGAATGGGGGACTTTAGACAGGAGGGGAGGGTTTAGGGTGACAAAAGAGAAAGATCTCCGGTGAAAGAAAAGAGGGCGAGAGTAGAATAGGCACATTCGGCGCAGCTGAACGCACAATGCTGTTTCACTCTTTACCGAAAAACCAAGAGAGAGAGAAAAAAGAAAAAGACGGCTCAAAACATTACTCAGTGATGAGCGAGAGCTGCTTCACTCAGCTGCTCTCTTTCCTCCACCTCCTCCTCCTTCATTTTCCTTCTCGCTGCTGCACACATGCACTCATGCATGCATACCAGCACACACACAAGCACGCACACAGAACACTTTTTTTTTTTTTCTGTGGGTGATTTGGAAGGTGGGGGCGGACGGGCAGGGGGGTTCAGTAGGGTTTAAATCCCAGACAGGGACTTTTAGTGCTGGATGGGTGGTCCTACATTGGTAGTGTGGGTTGTGACACAGCAGGTTTGCATGAATTTTCTTTTTTTTTTCTTTTTTGTATGTGGTGAAGAATTGTCAACAAGACTGCACGAGAAAAAAAGGCTCAACGCTGCCCTCTTTAGATACAAACTGGAAAAAAACAAATGGGTGCTCTGCACTGCCATTTCAGCTTTCTTTTAGCTTCTACTCTGGAGAGGAGACGAACGGTGGAGTAAAAATCCACAGGATGAGATTTACTCGACCTGTCATGTGTTATGTGGAAAGAATTTCTTTGCCAGGTGCAGAAACACACTGTCATGCTACAAAGCAAAGATGGCTGTGTGTTTGTGTGTGTCTGTGTGTGTGTGTGGAGGGGGGAGTGTATGAGGGGGTATTGGCTGACAGATGCTCTAGAAGCCAGAGGTGGTCCATGGTTGCCATAGTGACTGTGTGGGCTGAAGGAGCTGTGAGCATATTGAGTATGCAGAAAACGGGTCCCCTGAGATCGCAGAGTGGATTTAAGATGGCTGTCAGAACGAGATCTGACCGGGCTTTCATTTGCTGTGATGACAGCATGAGGAGGACACTACAGAAGGATTATAACTTCATTTTATTTGGATTTCAGAGCGCTGTACAGACAGTGGAAAGAGATAAAGCCCGGTTGCCTTTTTAGTAAAAGATCTGTTGATGAATCAAGTCTTCCTTTCATCTACACTCGGCTTTTATTTCACTGCCTTTCAGCAGAAACATAACATAGCTTACACCCCCCCCCCCCCCCCCAATGAAAGCTGCCTTCCCCCAGACCCCTGTTGCCATGGTCACCGTAACTACGTGACAAAGCAAAGGAAGTAGATGATATTCTCTCCAGATGTTGTCTTTTTCCAAACAGGCAGGAAATGAAAAGCAAATATTTCAAATGTGCTGATTTGCAAAATAATAATAAAAAAGGAGTGTTTACATACCAAGGAAAAATCAGAGCGCCATGTTTCCCAAAAGGAGCCAGAGAAAGTTTGCAGCTGAGACTTTTTCTGAGGATTTATGGCAACTTTGCTGCAATTAAACAACTGCAAAAAAATATGAATGTAGGTCCAGAAACCAGCACGTTCATAACAATAAAAAATAGGGTTGTAGATAGAAAGATATGTAGTGGGAAATGTCACTGACTATCAATCAAAACTACAAAATAACAATCTTTTTAAGTTCTCTGTTTGTGTGTGCGTTCATTGACCTCTCCCTGCTGCTATCTACATTCTCCATTATAAATGTACTTAGTTATTTGACCTGAGGCGAGTATGTTAGCGTTAGCAGCAAGCATTTGTGCTTATAGTGTTTTTACCAAATTTTATATATGTATATATATATATATATATGTGTGTGTGTGTGTGTGTGTGTGTGTGTGTGTGTGTGTGTGTGTGTGTGTGTGTGTGTGTGTGTGAGAGAGAGACAACATTCACCTGATCACACATTGACGTAGCATCAAAAATGACCTAAAATCTGTTGTTTTATGGTAGTAGCCATGTAGAAACATCTACATCATTAGCGCCTCAATCAATCAATAAAGATAGAATAAATAACTACATAGTGCACACAAGGTATATACTGTATATATATATGTATAAAACTGCATTACTGGCTTGTGATGAAAGCGTGACGTGAGATTGGGAAATAAGCACTAGGGTCTTTTCTGCTAAATTGGTTCACATTAGAAGTTTTTTTCTTCACTTGAATTAAAAAGTGGCTAATGGAAACATGGTGTGTTGGATCTCTTTGTAATTCAGGATAAGATTCTATTTGCCAACCTTGAGGACCGTGAAAAGTGAAATTGATTATAATTAAAAATTGATTAATAACACAATTTTCCAACTGTATTTGATGTCTGGTCTGCACTGGCTGAAGCCATCCCAGACATCTGCTGCAGATCCTCTCAGAAGATCATTATGACCGTATGCAGGCATTGCAGAGACAATTCAACATGAAGATGAATGTGCGTGTGTTCGTTTGACAGCATGAGGAGCTGCTGACAGGAGCTCTGCTGCCACGGAAACAAGGCCATAACCTCTGCGTTAGCAAAGGCTGCCTCTGACATTCTGCTTTTTGGCAGCGGTCAGAACCAGAGCTCCACATCAAACAGCCGGGCCTCCCATTCAGTCCATACTGTTATACTTATGAATTCATTAAGCCTTCTTCTCAAAAGGAGTACCACCTACACGCCACTTCACATGTTCTCCAGAACCGTTTCCCTTCAGTCAGAGGGGTGACTGTGTGTGTTTCTGTGCATGCGTCTTCTTCTTCTTTCAGAGCAGGACTGTGAACAGATGTGGTTAAGATGGAAATTTGTGCCAAGTAATATACAGTAGTTGGAGCGTTAAGGCTTTGCTGGAGCCTGGAAATGCAGGAAGAGTAATTTTTCTTAGCCCTTTGAAAATCTGGATGGGGTGTTGTTTGGTTGAAATCAGCCTCTGCTAGGCTTTAGAATGTCATAAATGAGGTCCCTTGTGGCATGAGCAAGATAAGTCTGAGAGCACTCCACTTTGAACTTGAGAGAGCTCGAATCGAGCCGAGCTGCAGTGTGACAACAGAATGCCGCCTTCTTTGGAGTAGTCACATCTTTTAATTTGCTTCAAACACTTGAAACCACATGTAAGAAAATATTCCTCATTGAGAAGTATTGCATTTGTAGTGACGCGAGAACTCCTCAGAGGCTGTTTTTATTCAAGCCAAAATTCTTATGCTTTCAAGTTATTGCAATTAGATATTTCTATTTGGGCATTTGAAAAGTTTCCCTTCAGTAGATGAACACAAAACCAAAACAACTGGTTTTCCCCAACATTGTTTGCCAAGGCCACCTGGATCTACATCCTCTGAGTTCCAGTCTGCTGCAAGTGGCCATTTTTATAGCACACAAGGATAATGAAAGGAGCCTTTCATCTACAGGGCCTGTCTTGAACATGAAAAAGTTGCATTCACACTTCTGTGCATTGCTAAAACAGCTGTTAAGTTATGCTTTTGAGAAGAGAGCCTCTTTGTATCGTCTCAAAGCTCTCGGACACAAAACCGCACTTCCCTTTTATAGAGGGGCTGTGGTAGAAAGAAATGTATTGAGCTGAGTACCATGAATCCTTTTCTTCCTTCTGTTTGTCTGCCCTGTCTGCCTGTTAAGAAGAGCAAAGTACAAGCTTTTAAAATGTAGATTAAACGCTTCATGTGAACCCTTTCCTGCTTATTATCACTCCAGTACAGATTATAGAATTTGGCAAGTGAATAAAAGTTTAGTTCTCACATTCATCACTTGTCAGTGTGTCTGTTCTATGGGTTAAAGGCGAGATTACTCTCACTCTTGTGTTTTTTCCACCAGAGTAACTCCATCTTCTCCCTACCTACTGTATCTGTAGTTCCTCCCCGGATTCCATTCCACTTACCAAAGGTATGTCCTGCAGGGCATAGCTAACATCGCCTAAGCTCTTTGAGGTGTATACATTTACTGAGGCATTGTTCATGGATCATGGATCATGTTATGTGCCATGGGCTAAAGTCTGTTTGGCTTCTATGCCCGGGTGTTGTGTTACATAAAACACCATTGCAGTGAAAAACTACTGCTTCTTAAGGTTCTCATTTGGGCTCTGAGACCTTTCAAATCTATTTTGATCCTTTAGCCAAGAGCACACCACAGCATCAGCGCTCAGTGCTGAGGTGCTCTAAAGTCTCGGACTTTCTGGGCTTGAGTCCGGGTTTGAAACGTTAATTGTACAATATGTTTGTGTTGATTTGTCCTGTACACGTGACACCCATTGCACGTCTGTCCGTCCTGGGAGAGGGATCCCTCCTCTGTGGCTCTTCCTGAGGTTTCTTGCACATTTTTTCCCTGTTAAAGGGTTTTTGTGGGTTTTTCCTCACTCGAACCGAGGGTCTAAGGACAGAGGGTGTCACTCCCTGTACAGATTGCAAAAATGTGTTTTGTGAATCTGGGCTATACAAATAAAATTTGATTTGATTTGATTTGATAATTTGAATATTCTAACTAGTCTCGACCCAGTCCAGCAAGTCCAACTCTGTCTTGACTCAGTTTTGACTAGTCCTGGTCCTCACCAATCGTTGTCTGACTATGATCAATGAAAATGTTTTTTGCACTCTTTGCTAAGGTTGCTACAAGTGGCATTAAATAGTAGTACTACTACAACTAATCACTTAATTCCGCGTTCATACTGACAATAAACCATGTCATCCCCTGTATTACACAAAAAATAAGTAGATCTAGGTTCCCACTAACAGTTACATAAAGGCTTACATTTCAAGTATTAGGGCCACAAAACTATCCATGATTTAATTAAGCAAAGGAACAGCTTTCCTCTGCATTTGGCAGCACTTGATAGCCCATGGATAGAGCTCATTAGCAAAAGAAATCTCCATGACATTGGAGAAAAATGTGCTTTCATAGGCCCAAGGGCAATGTTCCTTTTGACTGCTCTCACACAGTCAGTTCCTCTGTCCACCCTTTCAGTTCCTCTCTGGTCTCGTCTCACCAGACAACACTAAGTGGTCATGACAAATATCACATCTACATATCCATAGTTGCTGGTTCAGCTTCATTGTGTACACTAAAGATGGGCGCTGGACCATAACATTTGCAGATTACTCTTTTTCCGGTCATCTCACCTAAAGTCTGGTCCAACATTAGAGTCAGCATTAAATCCCTAACACTAGTTTATATCTGTAAAAACAAAGGACAAAAAAGACTTGTAACTTTAATGACTTGTAACTTTAATCTGACACACAGAACACTGTCCAATACAATACCGTGTGACAAATATAAGTTCAATTTTCACTTTTCTTTTAGCTGCGTTTTGGCCTCCACCAGCTCTTGATAAAAATATCTGGCTCTGGCTTATCTGCTAATTGTTCCACTATGTTCACTGGCTTGTCTGTCTGCTGTTTGGTGCTGGTGCTGGGCAGGTAGTGTACAGTTGGTTTATTAGAGCTGTTTTGCTGAAAACAGCTGTCTGATGAAGCAGGAAATGGGGTTAATGAGAGCAATGAACCGTAAAAAAACAAAATATACTGCAATGCACTAGCTGAGGGGAACTGCATAGTTGGATGATAGTTCCCTGTCGGTTCATACTACAAGTTACAAATATTGATAGTGCAGATTTAAGATTTCATTAAATCAAACTATAGTAGAACCCCAATTCAAAAAAGGTTGGGACATGTGGTGATTTTAAAATTATATTCAACCTGTATTCAAGTAGTACAAAGCTATTTCTTGTATATACATATACATTCATTTTACCCAACTTTCAGTGTTGTCCCTGTAAAAAAAGTCATAATGCTTGTGGGAACTGTTGTCTGGACCACCATGGTTTACCTTATTGTGTCAGTAAGTTTAAATGTAGTGGCAGTTGCAAGTCCATGATCCAAGTTTATATGTTTCCTGTAAAAACAGGCATATAGGGAGGGACTTGTCATGGATATTGATTGAAGTTAGCCAATAGCCAATAGCAAGTGTGCATTACACCTTTACCCTTACTATACACTGCAGGTAGCACCATGATCTCGTGTCAGTGTCTACCTTCCAGTGAACAAGGTCAGGGCCGGGAACCGAACAGAACTTCACGAAACCAGCAATGTCCAGTTTGGCGGGCAATACAGTATACTGATGTGGCTTTCTTGTCGGGTTGGCGCCTGGCTCAGATGCTGTCCGTTGTAAGGAACCCGTTCCAGTCCGGCTGCTAATCGCAGTTCTGTTGCACTTAATGCACTATTTTAACAAGGCTAAAGCTATCTGTCCATCATGAAACAAATATACTGTGTATAAAATCTGATTTAGTTTCACCAAAATCACTGCATAAAGTTTTAAAGTTGTGCTTTTGTACAGTAATCAGTAAGGCCTGGCCAGAGATGCATGTAGCAGCCCTCACAATCACTCATAGACTCAATCAAACAGAAAGCACTCTGCTCCAGAAGCGTCATACGAGAGAAAGTGTTTTATTCGATGTAAAAAGAATACCTGGAAAAAAATTTTATTGTTGAGCTAGGTACTGATGTAGACCCTTCATGGGGTCTTAGTTTACAATTTGTTAACAATTGCTAATTAAATGTGTTGTTACCAAGCTTAAGGCATTCCAATGTGTTGAGAGATGATAATGAGAAACAGTGTCAACCTCATTAGGGGCATGACTGATGCTGTATTTTTAAAAGAAGAAGCTACAGAGATAAAACTGTTTGGACATAAACCCAGACTGATGCCTGTTTAGATTGGACTCTGAAAGGGCTTCTCAATAAGAAAGGAAATGAGTGTTTACAAGGTGTTCAAGAAGTTTCCCCAAACATGATGGAGAGACAGAGATAGTGAGTGAGAGACCACAGGTCATTGCCTTTCTCCTCCCCCACAGCTGTAGTTGTGGATCTGCAGGCTAGTCAGTCCCAGGGCCTCCCTGCTTCCTGACCCGGGGGACTCAGGGAACTCCAGGCTGCCTTAGTGGAAAGAAAGCACTCACCCACTGTGAAATATCTGCAAAGTATTAGTTTTGCCCAGCCACAATGGTAGAGGCCCACGCACAATACTGAGAAGTTCTGCACAGCAGCACGAGATGACACATCCGGTGCGGGCCAAAAGAACACATCATCCCATTGTACCCTATCATTGTGTGGCTGTGGGGGGGTGCTCTCAGGGGAAGAGGGGCAATGTGTCCCCTTTGTCTTTATTTCTAACTGTCTTAATCCTTGCTCTTTTCACAGGGAGGCTGTGGTCCAGGCTGGGCCTGTGGAGCAATGAAAAGAACTTTGACGGTTAACAGGCAAGAAACTCCCAGACTCCCACACTCTAGTGAGCCCCTGTCATGACTTCTACTTTGACTTATTTTTTCTTTTGAACCTGAGCCAACCCGAACTGCCATTTCATCTTATCATCCCCTCTTCCTGCGGTGTATTGTACTGCAGATTATTTACAGTAATAAAACAGCTATTTTCCTGGCACTGTGACAGTTTGGCCTCGGGTCAGGTGGAGATCCTGCTAAAACAAGCTCTATCACTTAGGTAGACACTGTTTGAATTCATAATGCATTGCTAACAGTCACTATACAGTTGAACTTACATAGCAGATATTGATCTGAAAATTGGAGCCAAAAGACAAGAGGAAATATCTTTCTCTTTGTTATCACATGACAGTACTCACATACAGTACAGCTTGAGCCTTCAGGGCCAGTTTAGAATCCGGTCCATCAGGTACATCAAATAAAAAACATGTGAACGTTCTAACATTGTGCTAAAACTCTGTGCAGCAATTGGGTTCACACGCTATACCTTGCATGCCCTTGCATGTGCATTGTGTGGAATGTTAAAGCCTCTCGAAATGTATGTACATGTGGTAAAGTCCTTAGTGTAACTGGAACATTAACAGGAAGTAAATTATAAACTACCAGCTGCCTGCAAAAATCCAACTCCACAAACTTGAACAAACAACTAAAATGTTAAACAAGCGCAAGGCTGTGCAGTGCCCCGGGTTTGTTTTAGGCAATATCCTGGCAAGAAGGAAAATACACAGAGTCGCTCAGTGTGGACAATCTCATGTAAGATACACACATCATGTAATGAAAATGCTGCCTGATTTGTTTGATACACAGAATGCCTAACTGCTGACTGATAACTGTTATCATGATAAACTGCAATGTATCACATATAAAAAAAAATGAATTATGGAATTATATTCCCATTTGACATGATTCACTTTTCATGTTGTTTTCTGATGGAAATTGCAGAGAAGAGGGCAGACGCATATTTTCTTTTCCAGAAGAAAGACATTAGGGTGTGTAAAATGAAAAGGGTTTATCCTTCTGGGAACATGAATGTGCTCAGTAAATTTAATGGCAGTCTATCCTTTAGGATTATGAAATATCTGTTGACTTGTGAGGTATTACTGAAAAGCCTATGGAAAATCCAAAGTTTAGGATTCAAAGGTTCACCCTCCCCTGACCATGAATACAGTCAATTTCAAAATTTAAATTTTCATTTAATTTCTATCTATTTTGTTATAAAAATGTTGTGCTTCAAGAAGGAATTTTGACTTCCTTTATGTTGGAGCTAGAGTAAACATCAGGGGTGGGGGGTGTCAACAAAAACATAAAGAACTATCCTCAGGGGATCATGACTATGTATAGCAGACCTTCTGGAAATGCATTCCTTTAAGAAAGCATGTGATAGACAAAATGGTTGGTCATTGAAAATTCTTTAATTTTTCAGTTACTCCACAGGAAAGGAAAGGAAAGGAAAGGAAAGGAAAGGAAAGGAAAGGAAAGGAAAGGAAAGGAAAGGAAAGGAAAGGAAAGGAAAGGAAAGCAAAATTCAAATCTTGCCAGTACTTGTTGGCGTAACTTGCACTACAGTCTATGGACAAATAGACTGATCAGCCAAATAACTGTATAATTGTTAGGGTGGGGTCCCTAAATGGGAGGAAAGGTTGAGATTTGTCTCTCTAAAACTACAGAAGATTTATCAGTTTTATTATAGTTCCCTAAAAGGGGCTGATAAGAACTGCTTCAAACAGACATTTGCTGTGGCCAAGTCAAGTGTTGAGCCATGACTAGTCTATCAGCATTCAGCCACACTACTTAGCACTGCACTCTGTCCTGCACTCTGAGCTGTGCGGTCACAGTGTCAGAACCCCGTGCTGCTCCAGTAGTTCCCCCTCGCCACCCTGAGCGGGAGCCGAGCCAAGGCAGCCTAAACAGCCGGGACTCCAGCCATACACTGTGGCCAGCTGGGTGAAGCAGGAAGCTCATTTCTCGCCTGTTTTGAATCAAATCCAAGACGGGCAAAGTTCTCCTGTTCTCTGACGAGTATTCAGTTCAAAGTTATTGTAGTGACACAGATGAATGTTGTTGTCGTTCATGCACCTGTATAAGCAATGAGCATGTAACCAGAGACTGGAAAGAAAGCTCTAGAAAAAACAGAGAATGAGCTCATCAGCACGTCCTCACAATGAATCGGATATCAAGTGAATCAGTGGTGTGATCGGTCTCAGTAATTACCTCCATGACTTTTATCCTTGTTTGACTTAAGTTCAGTCTCAATAAGTAGTAATTGAGTAAATTAATCTAAGATAATGGAGATAGAACAGGACGGCTGGACTACTTTCAGAAGGACAAATCCAATGAAGTTTAAGTGGCAAACTTGCATGATGCCTGGATACACAAATCCGATCAAATCACTTGCAAAACCCAGTGTAGGCAGTCTGTCTTTGAGAATCCAATCAACTGCCTGCAGTCTGAACAAAGCCTCAGTATAGCTTTAACTGTCTGGTGGAACAATTTGGTGTAAACCCTTTAGTCAGTACCCTGTAACTTTCTGCTCAGTGCTTACCGTAAATGGGAATTTATCCTAACAAGCCAACGTGTCCCACTTCAACCTCCCACTTTCAGAGGCAGAGGTCTCCTCAGGTGGTCTGTGACTGACAGCTACCTGCTGGCTCTGGCTAGACTCCACAACCATACAGACCACACCAGCAATAATAAAAGGAGGGATATTGATCCTCTCCCATGTTTTCCTTCCACTGAGAGGATCTTCAAACACAGACCTCACAGCTGTCACAACAGAGCACATTCAGGAGAGGGTTCAGACTGAGGTAAATGGACAGGCTGATGTCAAGGTGTCCTCTCTGGAGACAGCATCTGATGTTTATTCAAATGCTTTATGCAACCCATGTTAACATTGTCCTGAAAGGTAAACTCTTGTGGTCATGCACATAATTTCTGTGCTCTCTTAGAAGCAAACAACGAAGTAGCACACAGCTGTTACAGTTCTGCAAAACCCTGAATGACCACTCAATATTTTCACGCTTTACAATGGTGAGATTGTTAGATTAGACAGTCACAGAGTCATGACGATAGAGATGGCAGACTACATGTAGACCCAAATCATTAGATTGGGAAGGAGGTGCTGTGACCATCTTCAATGTTCTACCTGACAGCACCACCTGACATCATTCCTCTTCTATTTTGCGATGTGCATTGTTGGGTCAGCGTCACTGAACATATTGCAGAAGTTTTTATTTAGTACTTATTTTTGGTCCAACCTCAGATGCTGAATCAGTTCTTCATTAGTACATGCAACATGAAATAAAATCAGCAAGTGGTTCAGACTCAATTATTTTGCAAATTCAGGCTACTAATTGTGCTGATGTCAGGTGGTCTTATCACAGCGTTGGGGGGCTGGATCGCTGTTAAAAGTGTCTCATTTCGACACTAGAGCCTGTGGTTAGCATTCTGTCTCCAACCCACTGTGATTTCTAGTCCTGAGATCAAAAGTCCACGTTAGTTTCAGATATATTTGGTCAACCTCATGCTTTATTTTTATTTAACAAAAAGCATGTTAGTCTAGTTTTAGTCAGTTTATAAATAAATTCTAAATATAAATTCATGCAACTGATTTTAGGATTAGTCACAAAATGTCAGGTATTTATGATGTCTGTCTTCAGCCATTTTGTAGCAGCAGAGCTTCTCTTTGGACATTATTACACACTTTCACTCACCTTTTTTGTTTTGTATTCTATTTGATTTTTGTGCAAATGTTTTTCCCAGTCAGGCTCCTCTGTTACGATCATGCACTTTTCCCATCACCATCTAATATTGGCTGAGCTCCTACAGCCGTAGGGTGCAGTGAGCTCCTGGCTTTAGCGCCGATGGTGGCACAGAGCTGTTGTTACCAGGAAGATCAACTGGGCGCAGAGAAAGACAATAACAAAATGGCAAATTAGATTACATGATGGTAACACAGACTGTTTTTTGTCTTTGTTTCAAGATTTTGTGACAGATGAGAAAATAGATATTTAAAAATAAAATCAATCAATACATTTTGACACTACATCAAACCATGACCATGATCTTTTCATAACCCCTGCGGTAACCATAGAGGTGGTGGATCAGAAAACAACAATGTCAACATCATTGTCCCTGAAAATGACCCACCCTGAGTGCAACACAAGCAATCAGCAGCAGCAAAGTCGGAATCATCAGAATGTCTTGACTGGCCATAAAACTCAAAACACAGCACACTGTTTTGAGATTAACCTTTGTCGGGTGCCATGTTTCTATGTCTTTCTGTGGTGCATGCTAAAAAAGACACTGCAGCATCAAGGAACAGTTGATGTTGCCAATATCAATTGAGCGGTAGGCGTAAACTGCCAACTGACTGGCCAGTATGGGTAAACCTCAAAACTCAAACTCAGTGAATATAAAGCGGGATAGCGCCAAGGATAGCTAAAGTCTATGAATCTGTCAAAGCAATTAAATCATACATAAAATAGTTCATAGTGTGGATGATATAGGACTCTATACTCTGCTACCTACGTCAAGCAGTGCACTGTCTGCCAATAAGCTGCTTGTTGTGTGGATTGGAGTTGGCAGGAAGGATTACAGAGAAGTGATAAATTGTCATCTCAACAGTTTCAGTTGTCTCCAAACAGTCCAGGAAGGAGAGAATAATTGTTCTCTGGTGATTCTAGTTTCAGACCTCTGGACTCCAGACAGCCGGGAAGCGTGTCTCCCGGGAGTACGCGACTCATACAGTCGACTGCAGCTGGAAGTTGACGGAGACCACTTCTCACTTTCTAACATATGACTTGGCCAGAAAAGAGAGATGTGAAACTGCTTTGCTTCTCGTCAACACTTTTGGCACAGTGCTGCAACACAGTACAGACACTTTTCTTTCTGTTGCATTTTGTGGATTTGTGGTCAGAGTCAAATGTGTTATCAGTGTAGATGGATACACCTCCTCCTGATTTCTCTTTGTACTGCTTAACCCAGCACATATTTCCAGAAAACACACTTTTGTAACTCCTATAGCCTTATCATCAGCAGCACCATCATCACCACTCACTTTACATTATAGCAGTGTGTTAGTGATAGAGACCAGCTGTTTTCTTATATTAATCATTAGACAGGCGAGCCCACATGATTAATGGATACATTTTCTATCAGCAAAGGACATGAACCTGGGGAGTTGTGGAAAATTTTGAGGAGACACTGAAACATCCAATGGGATTTCCCAAGGCCAGCCTTGAGGACAGTACGTACGTACATATATAGTGAAGTATCATGCATGTGGAGGCTTTTTTTCTCAGTTTTCGCCACCTCCAGTGTGATGTATCGTCAAACATATATTTTCCCTCCCTTCCCTCTCCAGCTGTGAAAATATTTTCTCTATCAAACATCTGTTAGAGGAATGTAGGGACAGAGCCGACCCGCTTCCTGTCAGTAAAGCTGCCGAGTGGTACACCCACCCCAACCCAGCCCCTTTCCCTCTGATGGTTGCTTCCCACAGTGGGTTCCCAAACCTGCCACATACATACCCACATATAGCTTTATGTGTGTCCAAGACTGTACCATGTGAACCAGTATGACCACAGTGCGCCCGACTCAGAGCATCTTTTCACTAATCTGGGAAGGCAGTCAACTGTCCTATCAAACACAGTCTGCAGGGACAACCGCCCAATCTCTTGTTACCATGTTAGGCATGCTACAACACTGCAAAGAATAAGTGGCTTTAATTGAACAGTCCATTTTTACATTGTGATTGACAGTGTGAGAATATTAGACAAACACATAACATTCAGTGTTAGACTTTCTTACCAATAGTACTTGTTAAGAACCTCAGTGTGTATTGTTAAAGGTGACGCTCGTATTGACAAACCCACATTCCACTTGACCTAACTCTGCATTGCCTCTCAGGCCTGTGGAGTTTTTTGGCCTCTCATAATGGTTCATTCAGCAGCTAAATTAAAGCAAATTAAAAGACGGACATGAATTTGTCTCATAACCAAAAAAAAAACTCTAAATGTGTCTTTGTAATGTTGTTCCTTTTTCCCCTAAGTTGAGACAAATCAAATAAGGTTAATTTAAGGTTAGGCTCACATGACTAAATCATCAGTTAGTGGTTATGGAAAAAATATGTTGCTGTACTTCATCAGCTAATAATACAGCGGGGGACCTTGAACTGTCATGAATTCCTGTAAACCTCTGAAAACCGTACTAACATAATATTTTGTCACAATATTGTGTTGGCGGGTCCCATTCACTGGGAGGTACATTTACTGTAAAACGGTTGTGTGTTTTTATATGAAGTATTAGCTGGTGTTTTGAAAAGGTAACTGCTCGTGTCATTGAAGCTTTAACTTAAAGGCAATTTTGTCTCAATTGAGGTCATATTTCCACTCTGGTTAAGCACAAACAACTTTAATTGAAAATGACTTCTTTAAGAGAAAATGGGTCAACGTGCCCACCCACAACCTGTTGACTGTGCCATACAAGCAGCTGCTAATAATTAAAGACAATATGTTCAGGAATTCAAGTGCATTCTCTGTAAGACTTGGTGTAAAGCTGTCTGCATGAGAGCAGCTTAAAAAGAAGTAACACTATGTAAAGTAGTATCACGATTATACATAGCCACTGAGGCAAACTAAATATACATAGAAATATAAATGTCATATAAATAATCATGTTATGAGAATATATAGATAAACAAGTCAAACTAAGAGTCTAAGAAACTAAGGCATTGCTAAGGTGCAGTTGTCCTTGGAGCTAAATGGTAACCATCTTTATACAGCATCTTTGCTTAGCAGTAAACATGAACTACAGCTAAGGCTGATGGGATGCCAGTTTTGCAGGTATTTAGTCATAAACTACAGATTTGGACTAATAAAATATATTGAACTGATGGTTTTGCTGAATAAAAAGTTATGGAATGATAAATATTACAATTACTCTTTAAGGGGAACATAATATCTATAGTCAGAAAATGCCATATGAAGGCAGTAGTCAATCTAAACTGCTTGAGCGGGCTTTGGTTGCAACACCAAAGGAAAATGGAGAATAAAAAGAGACTGGCTGAGATGTCATCTCAGAACTAATTGGCTATCATCAGACGATGATTTTGCTACATTCATAGATATCCTGATATTTGTTCGTAGAGATGAACACAAATGTTTTTCAGTCGTCATTCTCAGTTTGAGGATCACTAAAGCCAAACTAAAGTGATGGACCAACTGACATAGACGGTAAATAGCGGCAAGTAGCACATGTCTAGTCTTTTGACCACTCAAAGGACTTTTGCACTACATATCTCATTTACCCAATTTGGAGTTCAGTATCCTGCTTTTGACATGCAGACTGGAGGAGACGGGGATCGAACCACGGATTAGTGGATGACCCGCTCCAGCTCCTGAGCCACATCCGTCACCAACACTACCATCCCAAGAGCCACACTGCCTTCATTCTGACTCTGGTAACACCTTGTAATAACAAAACAAAAGCGTACACTCTTAGAGGAGTAAAACAATAATCTAAAGCATCTACAACAACAGAACAGTATTAGACATGGGGGCTTTAACCTTGGCCAGCCAGGAGCACTTTGGTTGTGGCCTCTACTAATAATAATTCTTGACAAAAACACAGAATCCCTTTCAGATTTGCATGAGCTGCTTTCCCTGCAGGCATAAGTAAAACATCACATTATCACATCTGTGAGCTCAGATAAACAACGTTTTGTCATGTGCCCTGTCTCATAGCATGATGGACAATATTTTGTCATTTTCTCTCAGCGTGGATTTGAATTGAAGCTTGACGGCTTGTTGACGTGCAGTCTACGTGCACCGCTGTGATAACCTTGGAGTCATGAAGACAGTTCATGTCAGCCGGTGACGTTTCCACACTGACAGCTCATGTCACTTTTATCACAGCAGGTCAATCGCTGCCCTTTGACTATCTACACAGAGGATCAGTCTGCTTATTCTCTCGGGCTTTGCTTCCATAAATATCACTATAGGCATAAACACAGTAGTTTATACAGCGCGTAAACATTTGCATGATGTCAGCATCAGATTATTTTGAGTGGCATACAATGGAAACCAAAGAGCAACAACGTTTTGTAGAATACGCATAAATAATTGTATAAATGGTTATGATTGAACTGAAGTGTATTATATACAAGTTACCAGTATCTGTCATAATTATTAAGTTAAAGTTAAAGTTGCCTGAATGGGGCTTTTTATTTTTAATGTGTAAAATGTTTTAGTAACTGCTAGTATCATTTTATGTCTTTAAATGAGCTGTTAATTGTCCTCCAAGGGGATTATTAAAATACTTTTATTAATTGTACATCTACATGACTTGAAGCTGCATGTTTTTATATGAATTATACACCAGATAACCGTACATTATGTAAAAGCTGTAAGATTTAACACCTAACTCTGCAGTTCCCCTCACCCCTAGAAATTTTTTGTGTCCTTCAGCTCCTTGTTTTGGTTTGCAGTCTCTCTGCTTTCATCCAGTTTGTATACTGCAGCAGGCAAAAAGAAACGAATAAATGCTATGAAAGTGTATTAAAGTTTGGTTACAGGATAAGTGTCCTAAGCCCACGCCATCTTTGCTCTCATTAGCAATAATGTTGTGCTTATGATTGCTGATCTGGAAACACAACACTGTCGCTTAAAAGAGTCAAATGATCACACTGATTTAAACAGAACAGACAAAAAAGACAAAAGTCATTTGTACAGCTAAACAAAACTCAACATTACATTGAATCCCCAAAATGTCCATTTAAACTTTTTCTTTCTTCTTCAACTTTGAACTACTGCTTACAGCTGTGAGTACACGCACGCACACACACACACACACACACACACACACACACACACACACACACACACACACACACACACATACACACACACTGGTGGTTTTCGGTGGTTTCAGATGTGCTCACGCTCAGTTTTGC
This sequence comes from Collichthys lucidus, assembly GCA_004119915.2. Taxonomy (NCBI): domain Eukaryota; kingdom Metazoa; phylum Chordata; class Actinopteri; family Sciaenidae; genus Collichthys; species Collichthys lucidus. Next base: position 16,867,789 of record CM014086.1, read on the forward strand.
CTCTGGTTTAGATAATGTGCCTAAACTGTAAGCTTGTTTACAACCTGCCTGATACCCTTCTGAATTCTTTTTGACAATAACACTCAATTTACAATGAACCGAAACTATTATTTTTAGTTTTAACACTTAAGTTAGGGTGAGATTCTGGCTATGGTTGTGTCTCCTGCACATGATGTTTTTGATAGGGGTCAAGTTTCTTTTGTGTGTATTTTATTTATTGTGCATAAACCTTACAATTGAGACCTAGCTCTTTAAAGACTTTAGCTTCAATGTCCAAATATTCCATACAAGGTCCAGAATTTAATCAGAGGTCATCCACTCAGAGCTGCTGCCTCTGTTATCTGAGTGACCTCCAAGGTCAGGCTGGCCCGGAAGCAGATGGGCAGGGGTCTGAGATATCGCTACATGCTGCGGTCAGTTGTGGTTGGCCACGTTCCTGTGTGGCTGGACGATGACAGAGTGTGTTATCAGAGCAGAGTGCGAGGAGCCTGCTGTTTGGCTTTGGCTGTGCCGGGGTCTGACAGGAGCAGCTGGGCCTCTGCACAGGGTTCCCATTATTCATGTGGGGTCCTGGCATTAGCACTCCTGCACACTGCTGTGCCGGGGGTGCTGCACCAACTGCCACTTACTGTACAATCAAGCCTGTGGAAGGACATGGCGAAGGAGAGGGCAGGGGGTGGATAGGAGGGCTTTCCTGCCAAGAATCCTGAAAGACGGCCATGATGCTGCACTGTGAGCGTAAACATGCTGAACACAGCATTTACACTCACCTTAAAACAGTTATCACTGGCTCGTGGAGGCAGCGAAGCAAGCTATAATCAACAACACTGACATACAGTATTATAACCTCTCAAAGCTGATGATTTAGACAAAACATTAGCATTGTAGCTGTTTGGTGCTGGATAGTGTACACATTCATCAGAACTTTAGCACCGAAAGACAGCTGCCTGCTGCTGTCTAAAAGGCTCATCATCATCTGACCTATGGTTTGTAACCCTATAGACCCTGTAGTACCCCAGCATATCAAAATGTGGGAAACAAAGTCCTGGGCTTTGTATTGATTTTTTATCAGGGAATCAGAAATATACTTAATTACATTGATATCTATGATTTTTGATATTTTTCCTCTGTAAATCTAAAATGTCTCTGCTGAGAAAACAAGTTTACAATCTGATGTGAGGAAGATCCTGACCCACCATGCATAGTGGAAAGAGATGAAAACATTATGAGTTGAAATGTTTTACTCACATCACATCACATCACATCACATCACATCACATCACATCACATCACATCACATCACATCACATCACATCACATCACATCACATCACATATTTGCCATCAGTGTTTATTGGGAGGCAGTTCGCCGAAGAGTCTGCAGGGAGGACTGAGCAGGTCATGCTGACTTCACCACATAAATTCAAAGATCTTTTGACATAAATTCTCAAAGACACATTACTGTTTTTTGTTATAACAATATGGGTGCTGACATCACACAATCTCTCTCAGTAAGTAGAGGGACTTACTAAACAGACGGAGGCTGTTTTCTGGTGGGATGGTTCACTGAAGAATCGGCAGGGAGGACTGACTGGGTCACAGCATGAGTGCTATTTGTTTTTTAGTGCTGAATTAAACTTAAACTTAAAAAGCCACATATTTGGTATCAAATCAAAGCGGAAGTTGTTGTTTTTTAATGAAAATTGTCAATTTCTTTTTTTAATTTTTTAATAAAGCTGTTTGATGATTGAGGAAGTGAAAATGCTCATTTGAGTTCAGTACACCACAGCAACATGCTGGAATTCCACTGATGTCTAGAGGGTTAAATAAAACATATTAACATATTAACAGTGCAGCTTTAAGGTTTAAATGATCAATAGGTTGTTGGCTGTGCCCGTATTGTCACAGTATAATAAAAATAGCCTCCTCTAATAACCACTAACAGTTTCCTACTGTACTTTTGCCACGTTTCTTTAAAGCTGAGCCTGGCGTGTGTTTTTGTGTGACCGTAATGACTGTGATTCCAAGCATTTTTTAAATAGACCACATCTCTTTATTGTTTCTGTTACACAACAGTGCAACTTACAAAGCCCCGGCCCAGCTGCACCATCATCTGTTCCACAGGGACTCGGACTGATTACAGTTGTTGCCTCCTACTCTTCCTGTGTGTGAAGCACCAGCACTCGTTGGGCTCAATTCATGGAGCAGCCTGTCCTCCCTTTGCCTCCCCCCTGGTGGGGTGATTAGCGTTCAGATGTGGACAGTGAGGATATAGTATTAAATCTGGGCTAATCACCACTGCCCTTCTCTTCTGCACCTCAGCTCGGGATAATAACCTCAGACTTCCTGCCAGGAGTCATACGAGGATCCAGTATGTCTGAGCACACTTGTAAAATAATCTTATTATGGGGCCACTGAGCGTATTAATTGAAGGAGCAGGAGTCCTTCATACCATCCAGTCTCAAGTGCAGCATGGTGGTGGTTGATGCCAAAGTAACTCAGACTTGGTGTTGATGGATTCAGGTGTTGTGGAAGCTTCAGAGTGAGATTTATACACAGTATGTCAAGAAAAGGTCAGTCTGTGTCTGAGTATGCGTCTCGTAGATGTTGTAGCAGCAAATGATGAGTAAACCACTTAAGCGGAAAGAAGTCAATGTTTTGATAAATCACTCATTTTACTGTTGAGGGATTAAACATTTAATCTTTGGACAGAGCCAGGCTGGCTGTTTCCTCCAGTTTCCAGTCAGTAGGTTCATATTTAGAAACCAGATAAGAGAGTTATATCTAACTCACAGAAAGAAAGTGAATAAGCATATTTTGCATGTCAAATTATTCTTTGCACATTAAATATTTCTAAAATAAGGATTTAGGTCAGCTGCTCCCACAGTGAGTCGTAACTGTTTACAGTGTAGCTGCAGGTGGTGGTGTTTTTTCTAACGAAGGATACCCTATTTTGGAGCGACTCTTCACTTCCTTATTATGAGTCACACCATAAAACAAGGTTAATGTTTGTTCAGCGACCAAGGGATTATAACCAGAAACAGCTGTGCGTGTTGATTATGCCCTAGTCAATAGAAAACTGCAGCGGCCTCTGGTCAGTCCATTCAACAGCTGCCGTACTGTACTGTAGTCCTTCAGAGAGTGTGAACGACTGAGAAGATTGACAAGGACATTCAGTATTTTGGAAGAATTATGTCATTTGGAATTACTAACCAGCCCATGTTGTGTCTTAAATCTTTTGCTCTTCAAGGTTACATGATCAAAGATGGCGTTTGGCTCAGTATTGGACAGTCCTGTTAGTCAGACTTTTTTCCAACTCCATGTTTTAAATTGAAAAAGTGCTTTCAGTATCCGATGTATTATATTTAATCATTCAAATGTCAACCCAGACCACACTTTATTACACATTGACCTTGCCTGACAAAGAAATTTTACATGAATGGGAGTTAAAGGTGTATGGATTTTCCATTTGAAATGAGAGCAGATGGAAAAATGTGTCCCATCTCTGGTGAATTACAGGGTCGTATAATTCATGTGGCTCTTGTACGAAACCAACATTACACAAACCTGGGAAGCAAAAGGTGAGTCGACCCATCACAGCATGTTGAAGGGAACTGGCCTCATTTACAAATAAAACTTAATTGAATGATGGTTCCATAAATCGCTGTTTTGTGGACATTGTGTAATAATGTCAACACTAAACCAACATATTTCACAGCCTGCTTCCTCTGGAGAAAAGACAAAACAAACTGACCAAAAAAGAGTTTAAAAGTTTAAAGTTTAGAGTTTAAAAGTGACTTTTCATTGGTTTAGAAATCAAAGCTGACTGCAAAGATTTTTATTTATAAAACCTGATATACAAAATAAGATGGACAGGAGAGTTGGTTTGTTTATGCCTCAGTGGTTGATGCCATACGACACATTTACACATGTAGATTCAAAAAGTAGCCCTCAGTTAACCCAGTGACATCTTCCACTAAAGGATCTTCGGTAAAATCTCACAATCATGGCTGGATCAACTCCCTGGAAACCCTGGAAGCTTCAATGTAGACATGCATGAAGATATTTTTGGCCTTTTTGACCTTGATTTGACAGAGACAGCTGAAGAGTGACAGGAATGTGGGGAGAGAGAGAGATGGGGAATGACATGCAGCAAAGAGCCACAGTTTAGATTTGAACCCTGGGCCGCTGCCACACATGGGGTGGATGCTCTACCAAATGAGCTAATCAACACCCCTGCCTCAGAACCTTTATAATGTTCCTTAAGTGTACTTTTCCCATGAAGCAGAACTAGATGTTACATGGACATCAGAATCAGAGTGTAAAACACTATTCTCATCCACAAACACCTTCAGCCATCCTTGAGTTGTTGTTTTTTTACTTAAGGCCTTCTAGGTTTGTAGGTTATGTAACTGTTGGAGCGATGAGATGACAAAATTCACTTCTTGACCATTTGTCTCTACAGAATAATTAACTCCATGGTGAATTATGCCTCCTGATGATGCCTTTGGAAGCCCTTCAGCTGCAAAACCTGGTGGAAAATCTGGTCAGTGCACGCCGCTATGACTCCCATAATGACTCAGGCAGCCTTGTATCTCTAGGCAATCGACCACCCTAACAGTCTTGCAGTTGAAGTACTTTATTCATGCTCTTTCACTAGCCTAAACAAGTCATCTAGTTACCTAATTCTAACAATTCAGTTCCACCAGACAGCTCTGTGACGAGGTGGCTGTGATGGTGTTTTGGTCCATTCTCCATGTGGTTTCATGCCCCAACATTTGCCAGCCAGAATTTGGAAACTTTTCCTTGGTTTATATGTTCCTACAATGAGTGAGTAGGCTACATGGTTAGATTATTTTACTTTTGTCTGTTTTTGTGATCAGGAATCTGCACAGGGTGCAGAGAGCCGCTTCTGAAACGCACTCTCTAGAATTGGAGCGATCAGCTCTTGTGGCCACGGTGTCTGGAGCACATAACAGCTGTGCCCATTGAAATTTAGGTGATCCTAATCAAATGATTTACAGTAATTGCTCCATACTAACCTTAACCAAATGTTTGGTACAATCGGTGCTCTTCTCTGCAATACAGCTGACACAGGGGGAGCACAGTAATGGTCTCAGAATTCATGTGACATTTGCAGGCGCTTGTTGGTGTGAAAACAGGTAAAGGTCCTGCTACTAACGAGGCATTAACAACAGGAGTCAATATTTGCTCCATCTTGGCACTCATCTGCTATCATTTGTATGAATTGGCCTGTGGGGGCAATAACTAATGTTTTAGTGCTTCTGGTGTAGCTAGTTGATATCTGGGGTAAAAAGGTTTTCTGCAGTCTGACTAACAAGTTAATAGTGATGAGAAAGTGCCGAAATCTTGGTCCCTCGTCTACAGATCTGAATATGTGCACAGATACTGTATAGTACTATAACAACTCTTTTAGCTTTGAGTTTTGTTTAACCATGAAAGAATTAGGCCGTTCTCACATTAACAAGAGCTGGCAGTCGTGGCCTCTGTAATGAATACACCGTGGCAAAAAGTCACAACTGCAGAAATGGAGGGAACGCCTCACTCCCTGAGAGAAAAAACAAATCATTTCTCACTCTTTGAAAAACAAGCTCAGCAGATAGAATAACCTGGAAACGTTCCAGACGGGTTCAAACAAAAACAGAGAGGGAGGTTCAGTGCGTGGCACATAAGGCTCTGTATTAAAGGACCTGCTTCACTGTTATTGCTCCTTCTTTTCAGGGTAACACTGTGCTACTCTGGCATTTGTTGCAGCCAATATCGCATTATGGTCCCGCTGCAGAGGCTCTAAGTCTGCAGTGTTTGCACGTCTTTGAATTTTGTTCCGCTGAAACTCTGTGAGGACAGCAGCTTATGTTCTACAGGTTTGAAAAATGTAGTGGAGGTTGGAGTGTGGGTAGTATTTGACAGCAGTTGTGTGTCTATGATCAACGTGCCTGATTTGCAATCATGACCTCTGCAGTCAGAGTGCAGGGATCGCTCCGGGGAAAAGATTAAATCTCCTCTCGCATGTCGGACGCAGGAAGCACAAATGTACACAGTCGTCACTTTGTTATGGGCGTGAGCGGTGAGCGATTACAGCGACAATGCTTTTTGCTGATGTTTGTTGTTTTTGCACCCGCAGTCCTCAACACATCTGGCTGAACGTGGCCCATGCTTAAAATTAGAATATTTTATTATCACGGTCGATATTTCATAGTGCTCGCTTTTAAGTCAACCTTGACCTCTCCCCGTTCTCCTTGCAAAGTATTAGAATACCGATTAGGCAGGAGAAGTGACTTTGAGGGATGTATTTGTCATTTCATGTCAGAGTCGGGCATCCAAGGGAGTTCAACACTGCAGAAAATAACCACCCACTGGGAGCTCTCTGAGTGGATTCTCCAATAAATCAGACTTCAGACTCACCACTGGATAAAATCACTTCTGTCGATGTTTGAGATGAAAATGTTCTATAGTGTGGGCTCTGTGACCAGGAGGGGCTTGATTTACAACTCAGGGAGTGTGGAGAGTGACAGGCATGATGGTAAACATCCAAGATTTATTGAAAAATTACAGCTCCATCACATGAGGATACCCCCGCCCAACCAAACCCTCTTACACATCCAATGACTTCTATCTGCATTCAATCAATAAACCTTTTGACACACAGTACAGGATATGCACAGGTGTCTAGAATCCACAATGCTTTTAATACTCTTTATGGTTGTACTGTAATTACACCTTGACAGCAAGATCTAAATTGTACAACCTTTACGGAGTTCTATTGGATCCAGAATACCCATGGAAGGCTTCAAAAAATACCAAAAATATCTCAACAGTTGTCCAAGGCTGTTAATTTGCATTGAAAGTCCGATGAGCTGGGTTCTGCTCGAGGTTTCTGCCTGTTAAAATAATGTTTTTCCTTGCCACTGTCACCAACGGTTTGCTCATGGTGGGAACTGGGAACTGTTTACAGTGGGAACTGTAAATAATATAGAGTACGGTCTAGTCCTGCTTTGCATGGAAGGTGTCATGAGATAACTTCTGTTATGATATGGTGCTAAATAAATAAAATTGAATTAAAGGCCTGATACTTACAGATAGACCACTTCATAAGCCGTATTAATATGATTATTCTGAGAGAATCTGACACATTTACAGTTTGAACACATCTGCCTCTATGGTTCTAGTGGATCAACCATAGACCTTTACAAGATCACAAATTGTAAAATTAATTGTTCGTGAATGGCCTTCCTATTCTAGATCCACATTTTTTTTTGTTTTTCTCAGTTTGTGAAATACTCTACAGACTCCATGGTCCAGAGTAGACCTCAGCAGTCCTCTGCAGTATATAGGAATACATTTGTTGTGCTTGTTTAGCACTTTACAACCTGTACAGACAGCACAGTGTGCTACAGATAAGGTTATCCACTCTCTGATGCTTTAACAAAAAGCCAGCAGCTCGGGGGAGAGAGGACATCTCAAAGAATACACGATACATAATTCATAGTTTGAATACACTCAGCTGACTCGGCCTCCCTGTGACTGAACGCAGCAGGTTTTCTTCTTCATCTCTCATTTTTATGGAAAGCAGTAACATGACAAGTTAGGCCTAGTGTGCCTTCACCCCAAACGACACCCCGAGAGGAAATAAAATGCTTCTTTATTGACCGGCGCGGGCCATAATTGCTGTATAGCTGCAGCCATAACACTCAATAACTGAGCCATGCCAGATCTGCTGATGTATGGTCTGTCTGCTCTGCCACACAGTTTCGTTGGGTTTTTTTTTTTTTTTTTTACTCAGTATTTTAGAGGGAGGCTGGCAGGGGTCCCGTCCTGCAGCAACCGGGAAACAAAAGAGGAAAGGAAGCCTCCTTCCTCCTCATCGGGAGGCCCTGGGAGAGACACTGCAGCTGGCTCCTGCACCTCATTCTGAGAGCAACACTGCCCTCTAGAGTGTCTGCTATTGCAACTGCAGCTCTAGAGGAGGGGTGGGGGGGCAGACAACCAGCCTGGTGTATGCTGCCATGGCGGTAATGGTGGTGGTGGTGTGTGTAGCGGTGGGGAGAAGAATGCTGATGATGACAAATCAGATTGTTTAGTGCTTTGTCTTCTCATGCAGATGTTGACTAAGCAGCAGCAACAGCATCTTTGTGTCTACATGTTGGGGGGATGTACAGTGTGTGTGTGTGTGTGTGTGTGTGTGTGTGTGTGTGTGTGTGTGTGTGTGTGTGTGTGTGTGTGTGTGTGTGTGTGTGTGTGTGTGTGACTGTCCACAGTGCAGTTACCCATGTAAACCTGGATCTGAAGTCTAGCTGAAATGCTCATTAGCAGAGATCGGAGCATTCTGAGGTTAATTGTTTATTAAGGATGATGATGCTGATGGTGTGAAATTGTTTCAAAGCGTGTTCGGGGTTTAAAGAAAACAATCCCATCTTCATTGCACAGATGGACAAAAAGGATTGATACTTCCTTCATTCCAATATTTGCATTATTCAGTTTTCTGTAGTTTTGTGGCACATAAAAGTTCTCATTTCATGTGTGACTGCACTTTGAACACGAGAACTACTTGAGTGGAATTATTACACAGTCCAAGAAGATTCAACTGATGAATCAGAGGTTAGCATTCATGATCTCTCTTCTGTGTTTGGATATCTAAGAGGACAGTATGTATCACTGACACTGAGTTCACCTCCTCAGAAACATTTCTGGGAATTCACTAACCCTATATCTTTTTAACCACAATCATTAGTTTATGATTACGGACATTTTTAAGGTGGATCCTGATATTTTAGACTAAAAAATCTTCAAACCAGATTCTAAATGAATTAAAATAAAAGGAAGTTATTATTTTCCACTAGAATTACACAGCAGACAATGCAGTGACAGTTTAGTGACCCTTTATATACATGTTTGATGTATTTGGTTGGTGACTAATCTGTAATTTTTTAGGAGGAATTTGGACTCATGATCTCAGTATATCTAAAAATGTGAATATTCTGTTGGTTAGAACATGGAAAATGGTTCTCTTTGATTGAGACACAATGTGACTGGATGTATAATTGGTTAATCATTACTTGTCGGTCACAAGTATACATAGCTCCATCTACTATCAGACCGATGTGCAATACATATACAGTCATGCTTGCTCATGTAATGCAGTCGTGTCCTATAATTTTCTGAAAGTAAGTGAACCAATCCTTTACGTAGTCTATTTCCAATGGAAATGAAGATAATTAAGCATCTTTCAGGGGTCATGGGACACGTTGAAGATGCCAGTATCATTCTATCTGTCTATGGAATCATCTTGCTCTGTTTGCTCACTGCACAGGACTGAATGACTTGATGGATCTCTTAGAGCAGAGTATCCACACACAGACACAGCAGATCGTATTCTGGAATGTACAAACCGAAATGTTCAATCTCATTTATGGCCAATAAAGATCTTTGGGCAAAGAAGTAGGTAGTTTTAACTCTGCATCTTTAATACAGTAGTTAAAGTCAATCTAGAAAGTATTTCAGAGTGCCGGCTGGCAATCAAACTGTTGAAATCTCAGGTTTCTGTTTTTGTCTGTGCTGAATGCAGATGAATCAAACTAATTAGTTTGTCTCATGCCTGGAAAAAGAAAAGCATTTAAACCTTCAAACACTGTAACCACACGAAGTAAGCTGAGACTCTTGAACAAATATTTGTCCATTTTAATTGATGTCTGTCTTTGTTTTGAGCCACGTCTCTTTTCCAGCTGTTCCAATGTTTCTCTCCTCTCTCTGCATCTGCGTCCCCTGTCAGCCTCTCTTCCATTTTTGTTCTCTCTGAGATTATTATGATCATGGTCTGTCTGCAGATTTTCACTTTTTTTACTTTGTGATCTTTCCGCAAGACTAATTAATATAGGCTGAATGAAAAAGGCTTTGTTCTGGCAACAATAACATCTTATCATGATCTGCAGTTTGGTGTGCAGAGGCAGGACAAAATAATACAGAGGCTGCAGATACCATCTTCATTAATTCAATTAAGGGCACAAAATGCTATTCCACTGAAACGAGTATCTGGTACAGATAAAGCACTTTTGCTGAGTATGAGTATTATACGAGTAATATGAGGTCTTTTCCGTTAACATTTATGGTTTCTTGAGCTTCAGGTTTGTTTTTACTTCGGTTTGTACATACTTTTTAACCAGTAGAGTTCTGGTAAACGTGGGTTCGTTTAGATGTGGTGCTTGGTAGAATGGGACTTGCGTTGCATCTCTGCCTGTTGGACACTCACTCTCTCTCTCTCTCTCTCTCTCTCTCTCTCGCTGCTGGTCATCGAAGTTTTTTTTTTCTTAAACCAGCTGGCTCTAACCAGTTTTTTTTTACTTCGTAGTAGTGGTATAAACAAATGATATTACAAATTAAGCTACACACACACAAATACACACGCACACAAACACTCTCTCTGTCTCTCTCCTACTCACTCACACACGCACTCACACAAACCTGGTGTGGAAATAAATAAATAAATAAATAAATAAATAAATAAATAAAGAAGAACCATAAAAAAATCACACTTATCATAAAAAATAAAGTTAAAAAAGTATGTTGATTATGAAAACTCTTGTTCATTACATTTTACTTCATAATTGTAACCGCATGTGTTGTATTCTTTGTTGCAAAACTTGTTCTGTAAATAGTTTGTTTGCTATCGTGATCAAAACCATTGATCTGGAGCTCAATGCTGATGCTGTCCTGTAAATAGTTTTCTAATCAGCAATAAATATAACAATTTTTGATCAACCCATATCAATTGCATGCTTAAAGTATGCAGTTTAAAGCCCCGCCCATTTCAAGACAACTCTGCCCACTTCCGGGTTAAATCCCACCCACTTCGAGTACGGATACAGATAATTCATGGATAACAGATACAGATACAGATAATGCTTTACTCGCTCATTTCTACTCAAAAACATCAAATAAACCAAGTTCAACAAAAGTGAAAATAAAGCTCAGCCGTGTCATAACTTGCATCAAGTTCAAAAACAGAGAAATAGAAAGTTTGTTCTGCTACAATTAATATGCCAACGTTAATCATTATTTTGGCACTTTGGTTCCAGGTTACATTTTTTTCATGGTCTCATATCTAATGTTCTTTTAATTTCGGCTGCATGTAGGCTAGTAATGATTACTTTGTTTGTGGGTGTTTTGTTTTGAATGTATGCTCTCTGTTGTCATTAAAGAAAAGCATTGATAAAGCAGACATCCCAATGTGTAAAAAAAAAAGAAAAAAGTAATTTCAGGGAGGTTCGTTCCGGGGAAGGGGGATTCCATAACATTACATAATAAGCGTTCATAATAAGCGGCAACATATAGCTATAAGGACGCTTTGCTCTCACACACACTGCATTTATATTCCCACAAACACACAAGTGCAGTCACTCTCTGGTCTTGCTCCAGATTCCAGGAGATTGGATCTCTTTTGCGGGCGTCAGGGAGCCCCCATTAATAGTGGGCGAGTTGGGATGTCTGGATAAAGATAGGCATAAAAAGGAAAATTTCCTTCCGTTTGCCACACCCCACCTGTCACGTTTCTATTCTTCACCTGCGGGGTTAATATAATGTAACTAGCAACTTGTCCCAGGTGTATTCCGCCTTTCGGCCAGTGCCAGCTGGGACTGGCTCCAGCAACACTACCGTCATAATGATAAAAACAATCAGCTTACAGCAGGTGAGAGTCTCCATGTCGGTGAGGTGAAATACTGTTTGTTCGTTATATCTCTGTCTGATGATTTTGACTTTTTTATCTAGGATGTACCGTCTACCGTCGGCATTTAGAATCTTATTGACCAGTGAAAAGATGTTTTGGTCCATCATGTATGTAGGATAGATAGAAGGAGGAGAGCTTTGGATAAATAACGTACATGGTATTCATTGTTTACTAAACTTGTCAAGTTGTTTTAGCTTCGTGGTCTCAAAGGTGCTGTTTTTGAGTTCTGGATTGTAGGCCTCAATTTTCACGGACGTTTAGATGAGTCTCAAACGTTGTGATTTAGATCCTCACTGTCCTGCAGGCCTCATCTGTCAAACTGCTCTCACGCTCACTCCTTGGAGCATCATTTTTCATTTTCCCATTCAAACATTACCCCACTATAATGTCAACACATATTCATACTGTATGTGGCCGACTTAAAAGGAGCTGCCATTCACTTTTTGACCAGTAGGGTGCACTCACATTTACAGTGGAGATAGATAACGGTGCATCCAGTTTCTTAATTCCAGATATAATTTAACAAGAATATGTGTTCACTCAAGCCTGGTGAGGATACGTGTGAGTGTGTGCACTCGAGTCTGCATGTGTTTCCAGGTTGTACAAGTGTGTCTCTGATAACAGGACACAGTGTTGAGGAGGGGAGGGTTCCTGTTCCCCCTTGGCGTTACACAGATCTGTTCAGAATCCATGTTGCTATCTGTCATGTAGCTCTTCACACCGCAGCAGGACGCTCAACCAGCCAAACACTTCCGCTTTTACCTCTATACTGTATGTTGAGTGTCGTGCTGACGTACCACTTCCTGCTCTGAGTCATGTCAGAAAGCAAAACAAGGCAGAGCAGTGTGGGATACTGAACACTGAATATAAATGTAATGTAAGGTGTAACATTAGCTTTAACCTATGATCCCAGTAAAAAATATAATTCACCATCATTAATCACAATCATTATGTCCATATAGGCTGCTGAGCCCAGTTACATTGCTTGCTTGCCAAGCAATTTCCAGTTCTGGCATGACACCAGCTCCACTCCCCGTCAGCATTCACCTGTCTCTGGCCTGAAAACCCCCTCTTCTTCCCAGTGGTCAAACACCTGTGGTACAAACTCTAACACTGCAATGGTGCTCTGAGGTCACAGTCCAGTCAGCCTGACTAACAAACTGACCTGACATTAGCTAACAGCAGCTACAGTTGGCAGCAGTTTACTTCACTGTCCGGAGCAGCCGGAGGACATCAGAAAACATTTTCTCCATAAAATATGACCCAGTTTTACCAAGATCAGTCAAATAGTTGGTGTGTGTGACTTAGTACCATAAAGTGTTATGTACTTCTCCCGACCTGCCCAAATAGTGTAAAAAAAGATGTACAAATGACAGAGACACCATTTACCTGATGACAAGTCAGTTAGTACCAGCATGATTTAATGGTACCAACATGATTTAATGGTAGAAAAGCTACACCTGACCTTTCCCCTACTTCCATCCTCACTCTCCAGTGCAGCTGTACAAGACACTCCAAAAACAACCTTACCTCTTAACAGCACACACTGAAACTGAAGGTTATGGATAAACAGGAAATTCAATCTAAATTGCTATCTAATTTAGAAGTCAACTGGAGTTCAGCCCATTGGCTCTATAGCACTGTACAGTGCTGGACAGCAGCACGCTTTGGTAGAGCAAACACATGATGTTATACAGAATAACATGGTTTTGATTAGTATGATGTAAACCACTGAGCAAACTGGGTCTTGGTCCAAAACAGATGGTGTTATAACATAAGTGATGTGCTACACTTTATCTAAATCACCGACTCCAGAGGATAGAAATGGAAAACTCTTTAGTGACTCCTCTGAGAGCAGCTGTATACAGATGTGTAGCTGTAATGTATATCACAGCTAGAGCAGATTCTGTAGAGAGGCGCAGCAGCTGGAGCGTGATGCTGAGAGTGATGCTGTAACTCAGCCTGTGTGTGTGAATGTTCACATTCACCACCATCAACAGCTGTCATCGCAAAATGCAACCTTTTTTTTTCCAAACGTCTTGAACATTTTTTTCACCCTTTTGTCTTCTCTTAAGGTTGGAGAAATGATTGCACTCCCCTCGCCTGACGGGATGACATGCTGTATATTCTGTATCCTGTTCCAATACTTACATAAAGCTATATGACGTTTACACTGAGTAAAAGCCATGATTTCACGTCTTATATGGCAGCAATATTACATCAAATGTAAATATTCTACATGTCACATGGCACAAGATCTTGTACATTCATTGGTTCCAGGTGATGATTTTGGTGATCCCTAGACTTCTCCTCTAGTGTTAGATCATGTACTTATGACCAGATTCTGTCCCACCCAAATTATTGATACTCCCATCATCCTCAGCTGTACTTTGCGTTCACTGCTAATTTAGCAAATGATGGTGCTATGTAAACATTACACAGTCTGATGAATGTCAGACTGTGTAATGCATCAGCATGTTCCACGCATGTTAGAGTGCTGATATTAGCATTTAGTTCAAAGCACCACTGTGCCTAAATGGTGCAACTTTTGGAATCTGTAGGAGAAAAGAGCTTATTTGATCATTTCCAGTGTGGCTTTCGTCAGAGGCCCCTGCAGAGAAAGAGCTCTCATTAGTCACAATCATCACAAGGCATCCTGCTGCAGTCCAATCAGGATCAAAACGGCTCTTCAGAGAGGTCTATGTTTTGTACATTTTATATGATTGCATTCAGCATTTCATTAAGTAACTACACCACTAGATGTATCACTCTTTTAAAGTTACCCTGTGCAGTTGGTAGTAATATGAAGCAATTTCTAAATTTGTGGCTCACCATTAAGTTTATATCATAGGCATATGTGCATGGTCCTGGGTTCACTGAGTTCACATTGTTCCATTGTTCAACAATTACAAATGGAAAAATGCACCAACAAAGGCTAGTAAGTAATATTAGCTGGCTGATGTTTGGCTGTTCGCAAAGTTTGTAATGTAATCATAACAAATACACATGTACAGTACAGCTGTCCTTATTTACCACAGTGGGATTACACTCTAATAATGGAGGCACTAAATCACAAAAATACTATTTTGACGCAATGTTGCTTTAAGTAGGAGTAAAATAATCACATAAGATGTATTCAGATGTCTGCACCAGTACATTTATATTCAAAATGCTGGGCCTAATTGATGTTCCCAAACATTAGTCTGACTTATTAAATATCTTTAAAAAACCTTGGGATATTGACTTAACTTTAAAATATGTACTTGAATAATACTCGCCAGTGGGCACTCTACATTTTAAATTAAAAGTCCATTTAAATGCTAGACTTTAATTTCCTTTTATTTCCACTGATCTCTTGATATGTGAAGAACCCAGCCATCTGAGTTTCACCTATTTAATATCTCGGCCTCTGGTTCCTGTTTTTCCATCAGTTGTCTTGGGAAGAGTCTGGACTCAGAGCAGATGATGTGCTAAACTTACCTTTGGGGAAACGAACAGGAAATCACACAAGCACTGGCAGCATTTATACATGTGATTTGTAGCAGTCTAATCTGTGGGGTAGTTTCAGTTTTCAGTGAGGACAGTTTACGTGAGTGGAGATTGAATCACCCCAGTTTCCCACTGAGTCAGACCTCTGCTCTACATTTTTCAAATGGTTCTCTCTCACACCCCCTCCTCCCTCCATCTGTTTCTAATCAACGCTCTGTGCCAAGGCAGAGATGCAACTCTCCCTGAAGGGAACTCACACACCGAGAGAAATTATGAAGCAGTCCGTAACTAAGAAGACCAACAGAATCCCACAGGAGGCTGCGTCTAGAAAACATGCATGGCACTTGTACAAGATGATTTTGAGGGAACTCTTTACCACTGACATTAATCTAGACAAGTCCACAAGGTCTGGGTGTACAGTATCAAACATGGTCTATCATCCTATTTGTCACCTTGTGATCATTTTTTTCCCCCCTGGCAGACATTTTGTCTCGTCATAGCAGGAAGCACAGATTGAGCCAAGAAAATAAAGATGGCTTTATTTCAATTTTTGTGCTGTGCCACGCCTGAATGCAGAGCGCTGGGGCCCTGGATCTAACTCAAATGTAGTGTTGGACAGTGGCCTTAGACATATTAATATTATTACACATTAATAACATCACTAGTAATGAAAAAAAACCCTAATACTAATAACATGTCAGTAATAATGTTAAAATTAACCTCCCAAAAAATGCAAAATTACTTTTGTCACTTTCCTACCGAAATCAAGTCTTGTATGGAAGTCATCAAGCTGCAAGCAAGCTTGGAAAATTAAAACACTTACATTTTGCGGCTGGAAACATTCCCATTACTTTGATTTTGTCTGGAGGCAATATGACATTTGTTGTAAAATAAAAATTGTGTGGAAGTAGTGTTTACTATAAGTTATAGACCTACAATAACTACACTAACCAAAACTGGATATGAATGGTGAGCAGCAGGCTACAAGTGACAACGACCTAATGAAGCTTGTGGCTTATGTGTGGTGACTCCTTTTGATGTAACGCACCAACACTGCTGAAATGTAGCGTATATTAAAGTTAATAATTATTACACTTGCTTTTCCTGTTGACATATGAAAACGTGCACTGTGAATAAGAATGTTGTACTGTCCAGAGGCGTCAGTATGCTTCAAGCCAAGTTCATGTCGGATCTTTTTTAGCAGCAGAATTTTGGGGAGGTGTGCAAGTAGGCAGCATTTGAACTTCTATCTCAAACTCCTTTTTCACAACTATTGCTCTGACTTGTTGGACTGACATCAGAATGCAACACCAAAACACTGTTCATGTGTATTGACCATCTGTATGATTCATCATGTTGAAACACGACACGACATGTAATACACAGAGTTCTTGGCGTCATATCAAGTAGACAGTGGGATGCGGTCAGGAAAAGGGTTTGACAGAAGGTTTTTTACCCCATCTTCGAGTCTGGAGCAGGTATTAACACTAAGCTTTACCCTTTGATATTGACAGTGATACCTTGTACAATCTAGTTCTTTTGAAGCATACTGAGGTCTTAACAAGACTAATGTCAGTCAGTCCAACACTTTGGTCCAGAGCCATAAATCTCTACAACTACTAGGCAGGTTGCTTTGAAATTCCATATGGATTTTTATGCTCCCTAAAGTATTTTGGTGATCTGCTGATTTTCTTGTGGTGCAATCATCCCATTGTACATAAGATGTATTAAAAACTGCTGCTCAGATGGTCATGAAATCTACAGAGCTTCACTCCCCCAGGAAAACACAAACTATCAAATTTTCTGGCTGCATGTCTATGCTGTTGTACTGCATGTGTGTGTGTCTGGGTTAAAATGCATGTAAATAAAAATAGAGTGAAAAAAGAATTTCCCCATTGAGGGATTAATAAAGTACATCTACTTCTTCTTCCAAATAGACAGTGTGCTAATTATGTATAGTTTATTACTATTGAGATCTAGGGATGCTGTGTCACTATGAACGGTCATTAGCAACCTTTCACTTTCAATTTGACAACCAAATGAAGTGTTTTAGATCTGACTACGCTGTTGGCTTCTTTACAACCCTTCTGATTGTCTGGCCTTGTTTCCTGCTCCATCTGACATTGTTAAGCAATATGGTTCCCAGTGTTCCCAGATATTCTGGTGAGAAGTGTGTTTTCATAACTGATAGAAAATGGCGGCCCAAACTATTTAGGAGTTGTAATAAATCTGTTTACCTTTACATTACACTCTGCTCCTCTTACTACTGCTTACTCAAAGATTCAGGTGCTGTAACGTACTCCACTTACTCTTATATCCCGTTGGACATGTCAGCTAAATCTCTAAAGAATGAAGGTTCCACACATAATACTTCCTCTCTAATGCCAAACATTTTTTTTTATCTTTTGAAAGTTGTGCTTTCGCTTTGCCCAGGGTGCTTGTCGAACTAATACCAGTAAGTGTGTATTAATGTGAGTGGGAGTTTGTTGTTATAGAGGTTATAGTTTTCTCTGGTATGTGTGGAGAGTGTAAGGAGACACCACAGGCTGAGGGGAGAGGGCTGACCTGCTGGACCCTCTGACCCCCCCACCCCAGCTCTCTCAGGAGAGGCTGCCATGGCTTTCGCCTTCTGCCCTGATCTGGAGGTAAATCCAAGCTACAGCATGCATGAGTTAAAAGCTTTTCCTGTTGGGTAACTCTAAATTTAGTTTTCACGAAATTGGTCTGTAAACTGTGATACAATGCACAGTTGGAGTTTTTACGCATGCAGTAAGCTTTGCTTACCTGGGCTATTGTTTGTATCCTGTTTGTCTCATTATTTGTGGACTTCTTTTTTAGAGATCAGTGTGTTTACAAATCTCATAAATTACTTTCCAAAAGCCAAAACTACAAAAATAGGACTGGAAATATCATTTTATATGCCCCCAAAATCTGGAAAATATTGTAAAGCACACAAGTACACAGAACAGTAAAGTACGAGCGATTGTGGTAAAACATTGTTGTACTCTATTGACCCTCTGTGGAACAAGCAATCACACAACAGCATTAGCAACTGATTGGGCCATTGCTCAGACCCCCAAGGGTTAAGTAAGACCTTGTGATACTCACACTGCAGCACTGCGGATGGATTTCTCCCTGTTGCTTTTGGCTCAGAGGGCAGTGTAGCACTGTGCCATGCCTGCTGTATCACTCAGCTGCCAGACCTAGCAGTGGCCTTTGATCACATGAATGGCCTTAGCTGAATAGGTTGGCAAAGAAGACCACCCCAGGACAGACTCATCCCTTTTGTAGAGAAGTGTACAGTGCTGCTGCTGTAAACCTAGTCTATCATTGAATATGACCCCGGTCTGTGAGGGATCTCTGCTTTATACTATGCCTGTGCTCAGAATACCAATGTGCACTCAGTGGGCCAAACATGGAAAAGGAAAAGTTCTCTGAGTCTCAGTGAGCTGGTGAAGTAAACAGATTGTGGTTCAGCAAAGCCTAACATCAGTTATGGTGGTTACTGTCCCTGTGCCATATACATTGCAGTGAGAGTGTTTTATAAAGGCTGAAACTGGACTCAAAAGGGCATAAGTGGAGTCTAGTTACTGCCAAGACAGCAATTAACTTTGTTATGTTACCACAGTCTTTTCATAAGCAGGTAATATAAGATTATAGAGACAAAATGATACAGGGTAGAGCTATGACTGGTTAAAGACAGGGTGAATCTGTTCACTTTCAACAATATTCAAATTGAGTAACAAGAAAAAAATAATAATGTTGTGTTAATTGACCTTTTGAGACAGCAGTTATCCAGAACATTTGATACCAACTAATTAAAGCAGCTGGGGGTTAACTTTATTAGTGTAGCGCTAACCGAACTTTATCCACAGCAAGCTTTATTTTGAAAGTGTAACTGGATGAATCATATGACTAACCAGACCACAGAATGGCCACGTGTTGAAAATGTGACACTGCCACACGTAGGCGAAACAAAACATGACACTGCCGTTCCATGGTGGACCAACATGTCACATGACCTAACACTGCCCACTTTGGCATGACGTCGGGTCCTAGGTTACTCTGTGTAAATTACAGAGTGCTGAGGTCACATGACTACCCTTTACTGTGAGTTTTGACCACAGTTAAAAGTTTGGTTTAGTTACTACCTCCACAACTGGCACCATATGAGAACGACAACTAACCCATAACTTTCTACTGTAAAATGTGGGACAAAACACAATATTTTAGGTGCGCAGAGGCTGCAAATAAGTGGGTTTTTCTAACCATCTTTATGCTTATTATGCAGAGGTTGAAAAGTTCATGCCATCTACTGTATAGTAACAAAATGTGACAACAAAGAGTATTGGAATCAGACTCCAACAAACAGGTACAAAGTATGAATTAAACCCATAAATCAATGTTTAAACATGTCTAATGTCTAAACTCTACTGAAGAGATAAAAAACATCAAGTCTGTGTGGAACAAAAATACTTCCAATAAACGTATTGTTTTATAAATATCATTGTTCCACATTGTTTTCTATTGTTTGAAGTGTGACTTGCATCATTTCTATTGGCCTTCTTAATTTGCAGAGGTTTAATGGCACCCAACTGGAGAATTATCTCCACCCACTGTTATCGTCAGGCAGCCAACTACCAAATAGAAATTAGTAATTCCATTTGTTTTGTAAGTTTCCTGGAAATTCCTGGAAAGATCTGTGTTATATTTGGAAACTTGACTACAGACTCAGAATGTGTTGAAAGACCACTGAGGCGTGCTAGCTTTCTTAGTTCAGCATTCTGAGTGGAATACAAACTTTGGTCCCCTAAATGTCGTTAAGGGACATTTGGGGGACCTGACATCTGCAATAAGTCGGAGTACATAACAAGGGCTCTTTGCGTTGGCTTGTTCAATATACTGAGTAATATACTAGATTATGAATTCTGTGAGTAAAGCTCCAAAGTGGTTTACAGCACAACTTCTTTCATGGGAAACTTGAAGGCTTAAAGCTTCCACAGATATGTCCAAAAATGGTCTTTGTTTGAAAACTGGAAAACTAGCTTCAGTCACATTACATTTTATATATCCTTTGGAAGTGAGAAGAATTGGTATTTCATTTTGACTTCATTTTGCCAGCTTCAGGTTGGAATAGTAAATATAGAGCTGCCTGGGGCCTTGTTTTGCTCTTGTGTGGATGAGATCTCTTCCATACATTACTGGAATGTGACAACCTGTTTATTAGTCACTTGAGACATATAACTTCCACATGGTCCGATGGGCTAGCACGACATAACTTGGACGTATTTGGAACTGCTTACAACATGGTCTTTGTGGAGAAGTCACAACTGTCTTTGAACCCGTGTGACACGTCTGCTTACAGGCATTAGTTTCGGCATGTGCAAAATAACTTAAGTGTCTTCGAGCAAGTCGGATATGAGTGAACTACTGTTTTTAGTCTCTCACAATATATCCTTTGTGCTGGAAGTGTCACACTCCTGTTAAGAGTCTCAATATCCATAAATTTAGCAGCTTTTGATGATCTGACCTTGGAAAACAAACTCCGTCTGGAGCTGCGAGGTTAAGGCTGGGCCGGAATATGGGAGCAGCTGTTTCTTTTCTGCCTGCGGAGAGCTGAGTGAGTGTTGAAGCTTCAGACCCCCTGCCCACCCTGTCCGAACAGAAGGGGAAGGGGAAAGGGGGGCAGAGGGAGGGGGTGCTGTCTGTTGAGCCCAAGGTGAAAGGGTGCCACGGTCCTGCAAATGGAGATGGGGAGCTAACATTCAATCTGACTCTGCCAGTCAGGGGAGAGATATGCAGTTTGGATGGGTGCACTGTCTGCTTCGAGCCTGCCTTCTTCTCAGACAGAAGCCCTCTGTTGCTCATTTGCCAGTCTGTCTGTCGTTCTTTCTCTCTTTCCCTCTGTCTCTCTCACTCTTTCTTTGAGTTTTCAGCCTTTCCCATCTGTATGTGATTTAGGCACAGGCTCAGGGGAGAGGCAAGTCCGCTAGGGGAGAGGACTCAGGGCAGGGAGGGAGGGAGGAAGGGAGGGAGAGAGATAGAGAGAGAGAGAGTCCACACAAGTTTGTTTTACAGGACTCAGCCCAGGCCGGGACTCTGCGCAGTGCCGCATCTGGAGGTCGGAGCAGTGGAAAAGTGAAGCCAACGGGGGCAGCAAAGCAAGAGGAGCTGCCCAGAGAGACTTCGCTACAGCCAGGAGACACTGACAGAGACACAGACAGAGAGAGGGGGGATCAGTGCTCCACTGAGCAAACACACACAAATATGGCTGCTATATCTCTGTCCTGCCTCTGCCTTCTCTGCATCCTCTCAGGGATTGACTACTCAGCTTCTGCCGCCAGGCTTGGGGAACAGCAACAGTCGGTGCTGAAAGTAAGACACATTTGGTTTTATCTATTTTTGGCTGGTAAACTGCACATTCTATCAAAGCTGTGCTCAGCCTCTGACTTTCTCTGTGGCTGATGATCATGTTTGCAAATGCTAAGGTGAAAACTGTAAAAGGATGTTTGTGAGTGTGTTGGGAAGGATTAGTTCTGGATGCCTGGAGAGGACTTCTGTGTGACTGTCTGGACTTCACAATGGTCCTGCTTTGTGTTCATGCATGTGTGTGTGTGTGTGTGTGTGTATGTATGTTTGTGTCAACAGAGGGTACCCCAAGGCTACAGCTCACATGGGCTCTGAGTTACTGTCTCCACCACTGTCATGCTCCTCCCGCCTCCCTTCGTGACAGTTCCCTAATGGAAACCAGCTGCCAAATGTTGAGCAACACCCCAGAAAGAGAAAGAGAGAGCACAATAGACAGTGAGGGCATGAGAAGCTATATATGAGTACCAGCCATGTTCTCTTGGCTTAGTATAGTTGCTGGAGATGCAGGCTCAGAGGCCAAACCTTCAGCTATGATATCAAAATTATAATCTGTATAATTCCATTACCAAACTGGTACTATTTATGGATATTTGTCGGTTTCCACAGTCATAATTCTATAGATCTGCATTCTGTAATTGCCTCCAGATTTAGTAGTTTATTAATTGCTGGTAACTCTGGCTTTCCAACACACAAAAGATAGAAAAGACAGGAGACAGTGCATACACATACTCAACAATATGATGATTTCTGTGTCACTATGTTCGCTCTTCTTCTGTTGGTTTTCTAACAGCATAGCTTTTCAGGGCCTGTTTGGTGCTCCGAGTGGCCAGCTCCTGGAGGTGTGTTATTAAAATCTATTTACCACCATTATTCACAGGCATAGGTCATAAATTGTATCAACTTCAATTAATTGATTAATTAATTGATCCAGACATTCTGTCCTATGTATCGTGTAGATATTATATGATTCTGCACCTCAAGATTTGGTCAATGCAGAAAATGTGCATCCTTAATGGAGCGTTGCAGAAAGTAAGGGCGTGGTGGTTGTGGTGGGCGATGGGCGTGTAGCGCATCTTTTGTGGAGGAGACTTGAATTCATTTCATTAACCATACCTGTGATCTTATACCACATGTATTAGTTGTGTAGCTAGGTCAAGTTGCCTAACCCTTCCCCCAACCTTAAAGTAAAGAGTTGATGACTAACTGAAATGACTAAGCATCAGGATGCCAGGAGCCAAACCCAGCAAAAAAAACACCTCGATTGGCCATAATATTTCCTGCCAAACTGGCCACCACTGGTTTATAGAGGTTGTGTTCATTCCTGGGTCCGGCTGTGTTCACTGAAAGTCAGACGCTTGAATGCAAAACTGATGTCCTGAGTTCTTCATCTTTATTTGTTGACTGCTTTTTTTTTGCACATCTTTGATCTCTGTCACTGCTGCACATCCCTCTATACTGTACATGTAGTAGCTGAAGTACCTTCAAATAAGCAGGACAAAATTTCAGGCCATAGATAAACTACATGTTTCGTTGCACTGTGACTGTCATTATGTGGCTGCATTGGCTGCGTTTAGGGTTGATTTGTGTCCCCATAGAACTAAACTGAACAGCCATTATTCTTGGCAACCAAGATGTGAGTAGCTATGTAGTGTCTTTACTCTTAACCGAGCGCTATGAAGAAACATGCTAGAAAAATGTGCTTTTGAAAATGTCAAAGCGAGTGTGGAGGTATTTATTACCCAAACTTGGCAATGTTAAACCTGCACAAATCAAACAACTCTTCCTCATTTATTTTTTGTTGTCCATGTTTATTTCTCAGTGTCTATGTTTTCCCCCAGAGAGGAGGCCTCACTGCAGCCAGTCTGTCTGTGCACAGTTATTAAGTTACGAGGAGATTCTCATGACCCGGGACCTGTAGCGTCCTGAGGATGTTTGGAGGAGTTAGCATGACTAAATCCAGTGTCTGAACCCCTCTTCAAGGGCAATATGTACATCAGCCATCTCCAGTTGGGAGGCAAAGAGGAAATGAGATTCAACCTTCAAGCATCAACATTTAATCCACTTAATTCTCCCACTCTGTGAAAACTCTGTCAGCATGCAGGCAGATGCACTGTGCACAAAAACACAGAAAACAAGCAAAGGATCAATAAAATTTAAAAGTAAAATCTAAAAGTAAAGATCCAGCTCTGTCAAAGAGGCCTCCCACACACTGCAAAGAGAGGGCATGGTCACAGTTTTAGAGCTACATGCCCAGAGAGTGTGTTGACTTTGGACAGCACTCATCTGTAAAGCCAAATCCTGTTTTTGAGCTTGATACTAGCTCTACGTGTTTGACTCTCTATCGCAGAGATACAGCTTTACGGTCTATCCTGTAGGCTTTCAGTCAGCACACAGGAAATACACTGGAAAATACTGAAAGGCCAAAGCAGAGCACTGGAAAAGACAGCTTCACATGAAAACAGAGAGACTGTATAAGATGTTGAATGTCATCTTTGTTCTCCACTGTAGTGGGCGCAGTGAGAGGGCTGCAGAAATAGTTCACATTACTGAGTGTGCTCATAGATGGTAGAAGGCTGAAAATGTCAATTTCCATAACAGTTAGGGATTGATTGAAGTGAACACCATGTTGAAATGAAATTCTTATTCAAACTCAAGATTCAGTATTACAGGACTTTTTCCCGAGAGAAATTTATCTCAAATTAATGGTTGTAGGGTTTGTCGTTCTGAGCATAAGATGAAAATATTGATATCAGCCTCCTATCATGTAAGGACTAGTTAGCCTAGCTTATAAACCGGGGAGTAAACAGCTAGCCTGGATCTGTCCAAAGCTGAATGTATGGCTACCAATAACTCTGAAGTTCACTAATGTGCATGTTGTATCTTGTTCCTCAAACTGGAGGCCATGGAAAGAAAAAATAATGATTAAATGGAGGGCAATCGATAAACAATAGTGGTTTCATGCTAGCTAGGCTAGCACGTCTCAGGTTAGCAGCAATTATTTAGACAACATGTACATTTTCGACAGGGAGGAAAGTAAACACAAGCATTACCAAAATCTGAAAAATTCAAGATGAACTTTGTGTTTTTCTTGTGAAAATTTCTAGCAGTTTGGGTAACGTTTAAAGCATTATTTATTTATTATTTTCCCAAAGCTAACTCATGTAAAAGCAAACATTCTAGTTCTGGATGATGTTATTTCAATAATACACAAGCAACTTGACTCATTATGTGGCTTATTTTCTATGTGGCATCAACATATTAACCCCCTATCAAGTGTATGGCTAATGTGTTTAGCAGATAATTGCCTGTTTACACATTCAGAAGGTATGGGGCAACATTAGCATTGATTCTGGATACCCAACTGATGTAAGTCAATATTCACTCAGTTTTTGGTCCTGTGACTTTGTCTTTCTGGCACTGGGCTGCAAGCATACAGTGTGTTTATCAAAGCTTTTTTCAGTAATCTAGCTGGAATGTATTGGGTGGAAGGATAAACTGCTGTTTAAAAAGTAGTTCCACCCAAAACCAT
Organism: Collichthys lucidus; assembly: GCA_004119915.2. Taxonomy (NCBI): domain Eukaryota; kingdom Metazoa; phylum Chordata; class Actinopteri; family Sciaenidae; genus Collichthys; species Collichthys lucidus. Next base: position 16,892,918 of record CM014086.1, read on the forward strand.
ATATTCTTCTTTTTATATTAAAATGTATATGCAGGTCTGTCCGGCGCCCCCTCTACCTCGTCAACCCACCGCTCCCGGGGGCGCCCACTCCGCTAACTTGATGAGCGGTACCAAAAATTTGCGAGTTTTTTTTCATTTTCGGGCGCTCGTGCGCCCCCCACGAAATGGCGCCCCGGGCGGTTGCCCTGTCCGCCCATACCTAAAACCTGCTACTGGACATGAGAGCAGTATCGTTCTTCTCATCATAAATGAAAGGCCATTTCCCAAAATGCTGAACTCTTCCTTTCAGGTTCTGGCAATGCAAGCGATTAGAACATAAAGTCATCCAAACATGCAGAAGAAATGTTATTCCACAAGCTGTTAGGTTGTATACTTGAGATGCATTCCTCTCGTTTTAGAAGAGTCTAAAGAGTCCATGTCCTACCTCAAGACCATCTGCTGCATCTCTCTAGCCCACAACCCCCTGCCCTGTGTGTATACACACTGCAGCTGTTTGACCCATCACAGACTGTCACACAGTTAATAGGCCTGAACCATTTCAAAACTCTTTTAAGTGGCTTTACAAATGGTAAATAGGTCAGAATCTCAGTGGTTTTTCCATAAACTTGTGGTTTATTACTCCTAATGGCTTGGACACCATTAGAGGCCAAAACCTTTATCATTATCGTGTGAGCACCAAGCCTATTTACATCATTATTTGCGTTTTCAGGATGTGTTTACATGGAAGGTTGATGCATTGGGCGTTCACATGGTAATAATGGATGGGCCTGGTATGAGCGTATGTGCACTGTGGGTCAGGAAAGCCACGGGAAAGTCTGCATGAAGAATCAGCGCTGCTATTCACAGGATGTTTCACATTATAGCCGACTATAGAAGCATGTCTTTGTCTCACAAGCCATCTGTGAATAAATGAAAGGGAAAATGTGAATCGTGCTGTAAGTAAGCACACAGTGCTGTATGTCTGTGGAATGTTCCATGTTCTGCGCTGTGCTGTATGGAGAATCAATGTCCAGTTGACTGAGTGGAACAAGAAGGTCAAACTATTTCTAGTCAAACAAGTTCTTACAGACTGCCGACACAAAGTGCCATTGTACGCCTCATTGAATGGTGCTGCTTCAAATGATCAAAGATGTTCAAAGGGCACCGTGTGTGTGTGTGTGTGTGTGTGTGTGTGTGTGTGTGTGTGTGTGTGTGTGTGTGTGTGTGTGTGTGTGTGTGTGTGTGTGTGTCTCTGAACCCTGACATCACACCATCCTGAGAAACCCCGGTGAACAAACATCAGACAGGATGCATGTCTTAAAATGACATTCTGTAAATGGGAGGGGAGAATTTCCTCACAAGACAATGTTTGAAGAAACATTTAGGTCAGAGGTACACTGCAGTATCAGAATGTCTGAAATGATGCATTTCTTTATTAACTGCTGCCCTTTCAGAGCAGATTCAGCACATTTAAGGTAGATTTAAGGCAATTTAAGGGTTGACCTGACTGACAACAATGCCCAGAGTTTAGACTAGAAAAACAGTACCAAACAGCTTATGTGTGTGTGGAGTAGTTATTGTTGTAGACTTATAAGCCCACAGAGACCTTACACTGTATAAAACATGGACAGTCTCCATGACACACCCACACAAGTGTGAAACTTGTGAGTGTGGTGGCTTTGGCCATTACAATCTTGGCTCTGGCTTTCGCAATCTTGGCAGTCCAGCCTCTACCAGCTCCTTCTTAATCCAAAAATGGGCAAAGACGTGGAGTGTGGGTGGAAGCCTGGTAACTTAAACCTCTTGTAATGGCACCCACCTGTCAATCAGACCAACCACTATGTTAATTCTGCATAACCTTAAGCCTTAATATCATTTGAACAGGTGAGTTGGACATTTTAACATGGGGACTTATGGAGACTGACTCATTCTGTAACCAGCCTCTAGTGAACGTTTGAAGAATGGCACTTCTGTGTTGGTTTCACTTTCCACAAGGTTGCCGCTTGGCTGCAACTTGTATGTGACTTGGGCCAATACAAATGAACATGAGTTAACTTTTTTTTGTCTTGAAGAAGCCGAACATAACACAGATCATACAACATTGTTATTGGAAGACCTGCAACAGACATTCTTATAGGATGTTACTTTGCATAATAGGAGTAAACAGAATATAGCTGCAGTACAAAGAGCTCATGTTACTGTTTTACTTATTCATTGAAGTAAGAATGTTTATTTCTGTTCCCGCTGCAGGTGTGTGCAAAAGGATTTTTCCTGAGCGCACAAGACATATGTTTACCGTGTAACTGCAAAGGCCACGCCGATTACTGTGATGACATCACCGGTGTTTGTATAGTAAGTTTTCACACATTGATTATCATTCAGTGAAGTATCAGAATTTAGTTCATTTCATGTCCATGACAATCTCCCTTTCAGAACTGCAGGGACCACAGTACAGGTGATTTCTGTGAAATGTGTGAAGATGGCTATATGCTGGCCCCCATCCCGAGCAGAAGTCACACCTGCCGACCCTGCGCCTGCCCCCTCTCTGTCCCCTCCAACAAGTAAGCCCTTCCATTCTTGTTTGTGTGCAGCCACAAGACTGCGTGTTGGCAAGCAGTGGGTAATGTCTCAAATACTCCCCCCCCTTGTGTGTCCGGCCAGCTTTGCAGTACGCTGTGACAAAGGAAGTACCATTCTGCGGTGCAAATGCCAAGAGGGATACTCCGGACATTTCTGTGAGAGGTCAGTGCTGAGACAGCTTCTCAAAAACATGACTGTGGGTCCATTTTGTTATTTGGTAGTGCAACTTAAAGTTGAAGCTTAAATTTGAAACCTACAAAGACAGGTCAACCCACACACACGACTACTGTTTCTACAAACATATACAGATTTTCTAGTCTGAATCAATATGTGAATGCAGAGGTGGTGATTGGTTCTCCAGTGGATGCTTTTGTTCCCCAACAAGACATTCACAATTTTACTAAAAAACAAATTCAATGAAAAGTCTCCCTAGCCTGCACTGAAAATCAAAGATAGTCTCCAAAGTTGGATTTTTCCTGAACTTTCATAGTAACAGGCACACATATTCTCCCCATCCAGGTGTGCTCCAGGTTACTATGGCAACCCGATGGCCATTGGTAATTCCTGTAAGAGGTGTGACTGTAATGGTAACTCCGATCCTAACCTGATCTTCAACGAGTGCCACAACGTGACGGGCCACTGCCAGCACTGCTGGGGGAACACCGCCGGCGCCAACTGTGAGAGGTGTGCCCCAGGTTTCTACGGCGACGCCATCAGTGCCAAGAACTGCAGAGGTGGGGGAAACGAGTGAACTCCTACAGACTAGACATTCATTCAAGAGACGTTTGATCCGTACTTGAAAGATGATGTTGAGAAGAGCGTCCATGTCCAAAGGTTCTGCTTGTGGGAAGGTTTTGTTGTCGATTAATGTTCTAAGAAACCTGAACAATTCTTAATCCGGCAACAAAGCCTGACATCTAAATTCGTTGAGCTTGTTGACACAGTTGCTTCTGCAGGCTGCTGAACATTCCTCGTATACAACAGCAACAACATTCTTCCATCTTCAATAGCTGAAGATGACCTGAGATATGTCACACTGTGCTGAAGTCAGATTCAATGAATGATCTGCTTTAGCCACATATTCATTTGTATTCCGTATCATTGACATCAAAGTCATGTCATATAATAATGCAACAAGAGTTTGTTTGTTGCTCTTTCTACTTTGTGTCTTCCTGAAGCTGTTCAGTGGAAAAACTAGACAAGGTCACAATTCAGGATCAAGGATTACCATATGCCTTTGGAGGCCCTGCAAGTCCAAAAATAACCGTCTCCACCGTGCTTGTGACATCATTTGACCTCTAATGTTCTCATCTTTGCATGTGACCTGTGTCTGTCGCAGAGTGCGAGTGCAATAAATGTGGCACCTCTTCATGCGACGACAGAACCGGAGTGTGTCACTGTAAGCCGGGCGTCACCGGGAGACTCTGCGACCAATGCGAGGTGAGAGGAACCATGTGACTTTGCTCTGTCCAACTGGTATTTCTTCTGGTAGGCTGAGGGGGTTTCATATGAACCAGAGTTAAGTGATTATCTCAGTTCCAACCTGGGTCTTATTTTCATGGCTTTGTACTATGCAGATCAATTGCTGAGTTCTGGGAATGCAGAGAATTCAAAAAAGTTCGATGGACCAAGAAACACGATCAGTCGGACATACTGACAGTTGAGGTGTGAAGAGTTGAAAGCTGTTGATGCCGTGTGTCAGTTAAAGGTTAATGACAGCCCTGAGCTGAAGTTTTATTTGAAGTGAAAGTGCTGAAAACATTTGAACTCTCATTTGATGAATATGGAAGTAACTTAACAGTGAAGAACAAAAGATGAAAATAGTTGAAAATGTCAGTTTAAGGCCCAATTCAGACCAAATCTGCTGCTGCAGCGAAAATGATCATCTGAGTGGGTGTAGTGCGTTTAGAGAGCCAGATTCAACATCACGCTACAGTGGCCAGTCTGGGGAGCAGACCTGTCAAACACCTGAAATGTGCAGCCTGAAGTGTCACTATGTCACTATGATACTCTACCTGTTGTGTTCTGGCTTAGTTTATTTAATGTACCTAGCTTCCATGTTTGCCTGGCTCGCAGATCTGTGTCTGTTTGTTTGAGAGACGGAGAGACGTGTTCAAGTGACATTGGAGACAGTAGAAAAGAGTTAAGTTGTCAGTTGAAGTGCAAACTTTGAAAGTTGATGCTGTTGGTGCTGTTTGTAGTTTGCTGAGGCGTATTAACTCAAAACAGATGAAAGAGTACAAAAGTAACTGAAATGTCGATTGAAGTACAACAGATGAAAGCAGTTAAAGTGTCAGTTGAAGAAGAAGTGCTTGAGATAGTTGTAGTGCACAGGTCACTAATAGGCGGACCACGGTCGGCACCCATTCTCTGTCCTGTCCGGACCCAGAGCTGGAAATGACATATCACTGAGTTTTATTGAGTTTTGGTAGAGCTTACATTTGCATATGCAACTCTTTTCTGACAGCGTTTCTACACCGCTCAGCGAAAGGGACATCCTACCTGTCTATTGTTGCCATACCTCTTTAGTCTATGTGATAATCTCATAACTGATAGAACTTATAGCAAAAACTACCAAAACATAATAGACTGGAACTATCTAGTCTAACTTGGAACATCTAGAAATTGGGTTCTAACAATGTTCTTCATTCTTGTAATCTAGGAGGGCTACTCTGGTTTCTCCAGCTGTCAGGGCTGTCGAAGGTGTGAATGCGGAGCAGCTTCCTTTCGCTCCACCTGTCATCCTCTCACACACAGCTGTCCGTGCCGCCCGGGGGCCGGAGGTCGTTACTGCGAGCGCTGCCTCCCAGGCTTCTGGGACTACAGCGCCTCCGGCTGCCAGAGTAGGTCATCTGTCCGTCATACGTCGTGCAAAATGTTTTCTTGGTCAGAACACTCAATGCAGATAACGCTTTCCCAGAGGAAAAGGCAGCAGCGAGTACTCAGGTTCCCACACCCACTAACACAGTAGTGCACATGATGTCAGAGTAGCATCTGCTGAGAGCTGTGACCCTGTGGCCGGAGACTCTCTGTGGAGAGCTGGATGACATCACCATTTAGCTCAAATCTACACACACACACACACACACACACACACACACACACACACACACACACACACACACACACACACACACACACACACACACACACACACACACACACACACACACACACAGATGCTTAAACCATCAGTCCCACACAAGAGAGGCCACAAGACAGATGTGCAGGCCTCAAGCCAAAACACCATCTGTGGCTCTGAGTATACTGTATGTTTGATAACTGCACTGACCTGTTTCCAGCTGATCAGAACTATAGGCTGTGTGATGAATTATATATGCATCTGTCTTTTTACAGAGTGTGACTGTGAGAGCGGCCACTGTGATATGCACACAGGAGAGTGCCTGCTCGAGGCTGCAACTGTCAACCTGTGCAACACCAGTAAGTGGCAGCTGTAGCAGAGACAAAAAAACAAAAGACTAATTATTTGAAAAAGGCTAATTATTTGAAATGACAGTTCAAGTGTGCTGTAACGCTGTAATGCACTTCTCTTCTTTGCTTTTTAGGTTGTGATGAGTGCATTTGGCATCTGATTGGGGATTTGCGACTGTCGAATAAGACACTGGACCAGCTGAAAGTTGGAGTGTTGAACATATCCACTGGTGCTGCTGCCAACGACAGGCTCAAATACTACAACTACACGGCTCATCGACTGCAGGTACAAACACACAAATAGAATTACAACATGCATTAAGTTAAATCTGCATTAGTCAGTATTTTAGATGGATGGATCAGACAGCAATGTGGGAAGTGTCACTTGTAGAGACTCTGCGGATATTATTAGCCTGTTTTAGCTTATTGTTTTGGTTTAATGGCCTGTAAATGGAAATTGGTGCCAGTTTAACTGCTTTCAGACACCTCTTGGACAAAGTGCAACATTTAGCCAAATATTTTTTCTCAGGAGGTGTGAGAAACCAAAATTATGGAGTGCCCCCAGGGGTCATTTAGGGAAAACAATACCAATGTGGAAATCTATTCAAAGATCACAAATGAGAGCACATTACTAAGCCGCTTAAAGTGAATCCAAAAAGGTTTAACAATCCACGCTGGGTGTTTATTAAACAGATCTGTGGGGGTCTCCATAAAAAACAGAGCTAAAAGGAGAGTACATACTGTATAAATGCTAATGTTGCTTTGTGCCTGCTGGATGTGTAAAAAAGGAAATAGTTTACTAACTAACACTAACAAGTTTTATATTATTAGCTTGGCTTTATGTGGCCAAAAAAAGATGATTCCAGCTTTAAATATAGAAAAGTTTTAACTAAATTAAACACAATAGACAGTCATTCTTGAAATGCAGTTCAAAAATCAATCCTGTTTCTGAGGTTTGTGTTTTTCTTTACACATTCTTTTCACCATTTCTAATCTGTTATAATGTGCTCTATAAATTGGATCCATTTGCTTTGATCCCAGACTCAGTTTCAAGATTGGAGAAACAAGTCCTCTATGATGAAGGCCCAGACTGGGGAGCTGAAGGAGGCCACAGAAGCTGTAGTGCTGGACATCAAACAGCTGGGGGAATCGGTCAGTGATGCTTTCATCTTTCATTTAATGCACATTAACCATTTAAGAGAAGGCTTTAGAGGTTTTCACAGAAATGCCTGCACACATCATTTATTAACACGTGAATGCCAACAACTCCACGAAATCCTACATTGACTGCAGAGATTTGACAACATAACACAGCCTACTAAGTTAAACCTGACATGTTCCAATTATTTAGACTTTGTACAAGACACATTAGAGTCTTCAGAGTCAAGTGACCTCAGCCACTTTCTGACATGTCATTGATCAGTTTGCGTGGTGGTTTTTCCAGGAGAGTGTGGTGAAGACTCTGGGGAACAATCTGGATAATGACACACTGGACACTTTAACCCAGGCTGAGCAGCTCAACACAAACCTCACTGATCTCAACATGCGCATTGAAGGTATCAAACAGCTCAAGTGCAACTGATTAATTCGCTCATTTATCAGAGTCTCTTCCTGCAATCATGAGGTTACTCTTCAGAAGAGAATAAATAATTAAAACACCCATATATGCGTGTTAATGTTCATTCACAGAGATGATCCATGACTGGGAGCTGTACAGTGTTCACCAGGATGTGGATCCAGAGGTGATCAGACGGAACACTGAGGTGGCGCAGGGAATGGTGTCCTGGATGAGGAAACTGGATCTGTCCCCGCGAGAGCCCATCGCCACCGACGAGTCAACTGAAGCGCATGACTGTAAGTAGATATGCAGAAACATGCTCTACACACTGACTGTTCCTTATTAGCCTCATTGACATAGCACTCATGGAATTGTATAACTGATCTTCATATCCAAAGATTACATGTCTCCAGAAAACTCAGAGCATAGTTATAAAGTCAAACTTGCTATCTTTAGCTCCTCATTATCCACTATAAGCTGCCAGTACCCAGACAAAGCAGTAGATACTGTAGCCTGTAGCAGTAAAACCCACAGGGGTATTAATTTAAGCAAGTATGTGTTTTATTGCTTCTAAATTCAGCTTTTCATTTGTAAGCCACGACAAAGTTCCAACACAGCTGCAGTGTTTCTTTTTTAAGTTGGAAGGCCAGAAGGGACGGCCAGAAACAGCCAATCATGTAGTCCAGTTGACTACATGATTGAGTGAGAAAAATAATAATCTGTTTCTGCTGAAAGGCAGAACATCTGTCCCAAAAAACACTGAACACTGAACAGAGACGAACACTGTTTCGGCACAGTGGTACTATGAGCTGGATGCTAAAATAAGAAGTCTAACACGCTTTGTTTGCATGGATGCATGCATGTTTACAACAAACGTGTTAACATGCAGATATTTTGCAGGTTTACTACTACTACATACTACTAATAGTATGCCATGGTCTCCATCTTAGTTTAGCGTGTTAGTGTGCTAAAATGTGCTAATTTGCATTTAAAATGAAATCCAGTAGAGGCTGATCAGTTCTGCAGGTATTTGCTCATAAACCAGGATGGTGGCGCCAAATAAAAGACAGGAGATAACATTTAATGTCATGGCATCCAACTTTGTCACTTTTAAAATTTTCTCATTAATTTATTTTATAAATTTAGTGACGTGAAGCCAATATGGAAGTGCCAAAGACTGTAGTTCAACGCAAAACATATTGGATACATACACAGAGACAGTACATATTTAGCATTGGTTCTGCAGGTTAGGAGTCCAATCACAAACCCATGTTTGCTTTTCACTCAGCAACAGACTGTGGCGTCAAAGATGATACTGTGAAGTAACGACTCGTGTTTCCGATTGTATTTTCAGTGCTGAGACGTATTCGCCAGTTGGAGAAGAAGTTGATGATCACAGACAGCCGCCTCCCACCTGTCAGGGAGGCTCTGTCCCGCTTCTCCACCCAGCTGTCCAACGCCGAGGGCTTTCTCCAGAAAGCAGCCAGCACCGTCCAGGAGACAGAAAACAGGAACAGAGCCAGCATCCTCAAATTCCAGAGGAGTGAGGTGATTTCCCATGATCCCCCCACTCCCAGACTCCTGCTGAGGGCCACTCCCCTCTCTCATCTCTCCTTCTTTTTATTCTGCATTTGTCAGCATGAAAGCATCAGTCCTGTTAGACAGTTAGCATGGAGTTCCTCCTCTAAGAGCTCTCTGTTTTATCTCCTCGCACAATGTTTTAAACACCAAGTACCTGGACCCAATCATTAGCATGCACTGAGCAGTTGCAAAAGGCTGTGAGAGAGATGTTTGTCAGGTATGTCAGAGAAGTCTGAGTCTTAAGTGCTGAGAACAGAAACACAAAACCATCTATGGGAGTTTAGGTACTGTTAGATTCGGAGGAGGCCCGCACAGGGGGAGCAGTGCTGCAATGCTAATTCTTTTCCCATGATATTATCCAGAGCCTACACACATTGACTTTCCCATGATACAGCTCACTGCCAACACACAGAGTTATTACTGTAAGTGTACAGAGGAGACTCATCTTATCCTTGTCCAGGAGGCAGAAACAGAACACTGACTGATAACAGATATACCGCATAGAGATATATACCGCAGGAGCATTTGATATAAATCTATCTTACAGTAATATGGCCAGAGATACATACTGTGTTATATCTGTCTTGCAATCTCACTGGCAACAAGAGTATCACCCTGAAGGCTCAGTGATAGCAGTATTTAAATTAGCTGGAGTTTGTGAGGAAATTAATTAATTTTAGTGAAATCACAACAATCAGTGGATTTGCTTGGGGGTGAAGGTTGGTTAACGCCAAATCCACACTGTTATGGCAATGGACTCTCTCCATTTCACTATGTCAGAGAGCAGAAGGGAGAGTATGTTGAGAAAGACAGCACCAAAAGGAGGAAGCTGAGCCTTCAGACATCAATGTTCCTGATTTCCTTCTATTCCAACGAAGAGAAGGAGTTAATCTCCAACAACTTTAATGCTTTGTACAACATGAAAGTCTGACTGACCCCTAAAATGGAGAAAGCTGTCATAACTTTGTTTGTCTGTCAGCAGGATAATGGTAAAAGCCTACTTTTTTTGAATTTTAGTAGAAAGATGCACATCATAGAAGACAGTTTCTCTTCATGGTACAAAGATCACTGTGAAGAGATGTAAAGTATCCTCTGTAGGCAATGGACTCTCTCCATTTCACTATGTCAGAGAGCAGAAGGGAGAGTATGTTGAGAAAGACAGCACCAAAAGGAGGAAGCTGAGCCTTCAGACATCAATGTTCCTGATTTCCTTCTATTCCAACGAAGAGAAGGAGTTAATCTCCAACAACTTTAATGCTTTGTACAACATGAAAGTCTGACTGACCCCTAAAATGGAGAAAGCTGTCATAACTTTGTTTGTCTGTCAGCAGGATAACGGTAAAAGCCTACTTTTTTTGAATTTTAGTAGAAAGATGCACATCATAGAAGACAGTTTCTCTTCATGGTACAAAGATCACTGTGAAGAGATGTAAAGTATCCTCTGTAGGTAATCCATCACAACATTTACTCGTATGTGGTGGATTACCTGCAGTATTTCATGTTTCCAACTTCTGTAAGTTCCAACTGGAGTGAGATGTAGAAACAATGTGCTGCCTGCCAGATAGCAGACATATTCAAACATACGTGTATGCCAAGGAAAATGGTTGGCAGTGATGTAAATACACATGATTTGTCATAAATGGGTTAAGAAGTGCAGAAAACACTCAGTACAGTCTTTCCACTCGTTGAGTTTATGTGCTCTACTTTAACGGATTTGTTGATTAACGGTGTAAAATCACTTGTGTTTGGAATTTGGATCCAGGAAGTTGTGATCCAGGCCCGGTTGTCACGCCCTGGTTAACATTACGAGTCTGCTGTCCAGGAGAACAGCTGCTGCTGAATTCTGTGTGTGTATATGTGTTTGTGTGTGTGTGTGTGTGTGTGTGTGTGTGTGTGTGTGTGTGTGTGTGTGTGTGTGTGTGTGTGTGTGTGTGTGTGTGTGTGTGTGTGTGTGTATGCGTGCATGTGTGTGTTATCAGGAATGGAGATCTCCATGATCAGGGTCTCTGCTGTAAATCAATGCCATGAATGGTGCACTAACCAAACATGGAGCCTCTTCTAATCTGGGCTTCTTCCTAGCCTCAGCACAGACCGGTCGACAGCAGCCGCAGCCACAGTGCGCACACACTGCTGTGTTACCACAGCCAGTCCGATGTCTCATCATTGTGCCATACTCAGTCATGCAGTAAAATTATCAAACCGGGGATGTTGTTGTTATACAGTATTCATCACGTCCACACCTAGATGGGCAAGCTGAGTTATAATTTTACAACTTAGTAATTAAAAAGTTATAAAAGCTAAAACTTTGTCCCACAATTTAGTTTAGTTAATTAATGTCTGGACCCAAGAGGCAATTAGCTTAGCTTAGCGTATCTTTGCTTAGCAAATGCCTGGAAGCATTAAAGACAGTTCATGTGCTGTATCTATTTCTTGGTGAACAACAGATGACAGAAGTGACCTCCCAGAGTTTTGTTGCTGCCATGAGGTTGCCAAGCAACCAGCAGAGATGCTGCACACAATGCTGAGAGGGATGAAAGGAAGTTGTTGTTCACCAAGAAGAGATTCAGGCCCTTGACACAAAACATGTCTAGGGCAACAACGTCACCCTGTTCGAGTCCAGTTGGAGATCCACCTCCGTGTTTCATATCTAGTATATTACCTAATAAAGGTGTGAAATGATACAGTAGTGTTGGAATGCGTTCTGAATCTTGAATTGTGGCTAACATTTATCATATTTGTGCCCCCAGACAAAGCAGGTGAGGGTGGATGAGGACCACGCCGCTGTCATGAAAACACTGGATGCAGCCAGAGGCTTCATCTCTGATACGGAGAGGACAGTGGCTGAGGCGGATGCTATAGTGCAGGTGAGGCCTACATGACTGTGAGGACCAATGATTGTCAGGAGGACGAGCTGGGGTCAAGGGTGACAGTAAAAAACTGTCTGGCTCCCCCGCTGTGCAATGATGCTCAGGTTTTCTTTATGGTTCACTGAATGAGGGTGTACACATCATAATCTAATAGACTTTGATATGGGGCTGCAATATCTCAGAGCCTGCATTGAATTTATTCATGAAATGGATTCCCGAGACGCAGCCCGTGTCAGATTCTGAAGCTGGCCAATTTGATTTGGAAGCAATTTGTGGATTGCTGGAGATTGAATAAGCCGTGTTCTCAAACAGCTCCCCCTTTTTAGTCCGTGAGCTCTCTATTGAGTTACTCTGTGGGGGATTACAATCATCCCGAGGTAACAATGTTAGGTCGAAGGTGTGCGTGTGTGTGTGTGTGTGTGTGTATGTGTGTCCACATGATGCCGATAATGGGACATAAACGTAGCAGTGGAATGTCCTTGCAAATAGTAAATTAAATATTTCTGTGTATGTATCCGTGTGTCTGTACGTGTACATCTGTGCGCACAGAACGTGACAGAATACCACGCGGCGATTGATGGCGCCATCCAAAAGCTGACGGAGAAGACAGAGCGTCTCTCACTGGCCGACAGAGATCTGGTGCAGCGGGCTGACGAGCACGCAGAGGAGCTGGAGAAACAGGCCAACAAACTGGAAGAGTGAGACACCATTCTGTGTTAAACCTATTTACAAATGATCAGATCTGTGAAAACAGCTACACCAGCAATACATCTCTCACAAATGAGGACTTTTCTATCCTGTCTGATGCACTAAGCCTCATGTCCAAATCAAAATCTCAAAACAGGCTGATTGAAACAGTTGGAAAGTGCTAAGTTTGTAGTCAAACACACAGAGTGACATTGGTAAATCAGTAGACACCCAAGAGGTACAGGAGTGGTGTCTGGACCAGACTTTTATGGTAGGAGTAATTGCTGGATTAGAGACAGATTGATGAGACCTGAACAGCCAGACACTCTGCCACATACACACTGCTTGGGAGAGAGAAACCCAGAATGCAGATGGCGAGCCCAGAGCCCTGGGCTCTTTCACATTACACCAAGTCATTTGATCCATTGTTAATATAAAAATATTGATTAGTAGAGATTTCCATGAGCACTCTGCTATGCTATTACTCATGCTATTATGTGTAATATAGAAACGCTCAGATCTATCACATTCTCTCCCTCCAGGGATCTGAGAGAGAGCGACGCCAACGGCTTTGTGCAGAGAGCCATCAGTGCCGCCAATGTCTACAACAACATTGTGAAATACATCGACGACGCCAACATCACCTCGCTCACCACACTCGACTTATCCCAAAGAGCCGAAGATGTACGTTATATCACAATAACGCACAGCATGTATCCACTGTGATTCCCGTCAGCGTTCTGTAGCTTTTGTGACATGCTCTGTGTTTCAGGCCATCACTGGAATCAACGTGCAGCTCGATCACCTCGTAACGCAGAGCGACAACGTCTTCAAGGAGTCTGTTTCATTACATTCAGAACAAATTGGTATGGGGCCTTCACAGTGAGATATCAGTGTTTCTATAGTTAATGTGTCACTATCAGATGGCTCTCTGACTTTTACTGTATCTCTGTAACAGAGGTAGAAGGGGAGGTGATTGACAAGCTGAAATACATTGAGGAAACCAAAGAGACCATGGAAAAGAACACCCAGAAACTTGCAGAAATAGTGGAGGGTATCAGTGGAATTCATAAAGGTAAGACAGTACTAGGTTTTAAGATAATGGGTGTGTGGATAATTCACAGTCTCAGAAATACTTTCTTCCAAATAAAAAATAGTTCCTGCTCACAGTCAGGGTTGTATGTTGTCAAGGGACACTGTTTCTGACAAGACAAGTAGACTTTTTTAAATGTTTAGATGAGCTGACCATTTTAAAAACTGACATCAGGCTACTTTTCGCCATCAACCAAAAGACCTTTCTCACCCTCTGTATCCATTTACAGACAGAACACCACAGCGACTGGAGTTCACCCTGAAGGTGGCTGAGGAGACTCTCAACCGTTCAACAGAGGTTCTTGAAACTGTCACCCCCATCACCACCAAGGTGGAGGAGTGGGCCAACAACATGAGAAACAACGAATACTCTACAGATGCTTACGAGCAGGCCGTCAGGTCTGCCGGGGAAGCAGGTATCATGACCATCATCAAAACCATTTAAATGTCTTCGTATTTTCACAAGTTTCTTTATGTATGTTGTGTTCATATTCTTGTTTCCTTTCATTCAATCTAATTTCTAGTGGAGAACCTGAATGTGCTCGTTCCAGAGCTGCTGGACAAGCTGAAGGTTGTTGAGGAGAAGAAGCCTGTGAACAACGTGACCACCAACATCATGAGGATCAGAGAGCTCATAGCCCAGGCCAGGAGTGTGGCCAAGAAAGTTAGTTCATGACTTTGAACATGCTCATATATGCTTATTTAAGACAGTTTCCTATTTTTGAACAATCAAGGATGTGTACACACACCACAATCTCATGATGGCTCACACATGTAACAAATTGTTGAAAACCATAGGATTACTTTTTAGAGGTGAATTTGTAAGAAAACCGCTTGAATCGCATCAAATTATATATTGCATGTGTGGACCTTTTACCACCAGACACTATAACAACAGTTTAATAAGTACACGTCATGTGGTTCTATTTAAGGTCAGTTACTTGATAGATAGCTAATAGCTAACAAAAAGCTTTCTTTCTTGGGATATTCAATATGTTCCATGCAACACTTTTTGATTTCTGGCATAAAACAGCTCACTGTAAGTTTGAACTCATTGTGGTTTGTGTTCTACCCCAGGTCCAAGTGTCAATGAAGTTCAACGGTCAGTCCTCAGTGGAGGTTCATCCTCACAGCAACCTGGAAGAACTGAAGACAGTGACGTCCATCAGCTTGTTCATGAGAGTGGATCCTGACAAGGACCCCATCGAGGATCGTTTCATCTTCTACCTGGGAGACAGAAATGTGAGGAATCCTGGAAAAACTTTGCTTAGCCATTTGGAGTTAATGAGCAAAAAAACAAAACAAATGCCTACCAGGAAGAATGTTAAGTGGATACAGATGGAAGCCATTTCATCAAGTAGAAGCATTTGTGGGGAACATTAAGCTCACTACTCTAAATCATGTGACATTCTTCCATGTTGAATAGATGCTAGTTATCAAGGAGGTTTTAGGGTGGGTATGTGGCCCAGATCTGCTGCTGTAACTTCACAAACTCGCACCCAGGGGCCCAGGGCAAAGATGAAAGGCAGGGAGCAGCTTGTGGACATGAATACTTTGTTGTGATCATGGAGGCAAGAATGACAGGCTTTGAAAGTGCACAGTTGTCCCCCTTTTGAAAAGGTCTCCAAGAGACGCCCGTGACAATAGTGCATGTGTGCGCCTTCAAAGTTGGAGTTCATTTACATAAATACCGTTAGCTCCTGCCCACCGGGACACAGAAACATTGCAGCTACCCGATGTGAGGCCTCTCTGTTCTCTTTAACGACAATTCACCTTGGTGATTTCACTGCCACTGTAATGTATGCGGTGCTGTCTGCCTACAGCTTTTCGCTGTAAAGAATGGGCTCAGCAGGAGTCCTATTGATAGGGTGATGTTTTTGAAACTGCATTATTTCAAGGTGAAATAACATCAGATATTATCATTTCCCTGCTGGAAACTCATAGCACAGTGGTGAACCGTTGGAAAAGAGCAGGTTATGAACTCACCATGATGAAACATACATATGAAGTTGTGTGTCTGCTGTGTTTTGCTCACAGGGAAGGAAAGACTACATGGGACTGGCCATCAAGAATGACAACTTAGTGTTCGTGTACAACCTCGGCGGTGAAGATGTTGAGATCCCGCTGAGTTCAAAGCCTGTCAGCCAATGGCCCGCCGTCTTCAACTACATCAAAGTGGAGAGGTAATGAATTTTGGGCCTCATAAATAAAGAATCACTCGTACAAACAGATCATCTCTTTGCAGGTTGCTGTCCAGAGAAACATCCTCTGTCTAATATTTTCCCACCTCCTGTGTTACATCCCCTTCACATCCCCTGTCATGGACCACTGTGCTTTAGCATCTAACTTCATAATTTAACTATAATGGAACTATAAAGTAATTTGTGATTGGTTATTATGCTAATGATGATAGCGGACCTACTGATAAACGAGTGGTTCAAAGAAACAATTTCCAACAGGTTTGTGCAGTCCAAAGAGTTGGCTAATTCAAAAAGTAAGAGAGCTGTCCGATAAGAATACAAACATGTTCCGTTGTCTCACATGCTGTATGTTTGTACTGTTTGCTTGCAGGCTGGGCAGACATGGCAAAGTCTTCCTGACCATACCCAGTCAGAGCTCCACAGACGAGCAGAAGTTCATCCAGAAAGGCGAGGCTCCGGGCACTGACTCACTGTTCGATATTGACCCCAAGGATATAGTGTTCTTTGTTGGTGGTGTCCCACAAGATGTGAAGGTAATGCCTCTTACAAACATTGTTTAATGTAAAAATCAATCCTGATTGAATCATCCGTTTTGTCCTAATTTTTTTTTTTATTAATTAACTAGCTTCCACCTCCTCTGAGTCTCGCTCCTTTCGTGGGCTGCATCGAGTTGGGCTCACTGAACAACGATGTGATCAGCCTGTACAATTTCAAAGAAACTCACAAAATGGATGTCATTACGTCAGTACCATGCCCCAGGTACACATTTGAATTGTCGGACCCAAGGTCAACAAATTTATGTTGGGCCCCTACTGACCCCCCTCATCTGGGCTTACCACTCAGTGTGTCACCTCCAATGTTTTCAGTCCTAAATATCATCTCTCCTTCTACCCTCAGGTACAAGTTGGCATTTTCTCAGAGTCGTATTACCAGCTACCTGTTTGATGGAACAGGCTACGCACTCATCAATAATATTGAGAGGAGGGGCAAATTTGGTGTTGTCACAAGATTTGATATTGCAGTGCGAACTGTCGCAAACAATGGCATCCTTTTCCTCATGGTCAACGCAGTAAGTCTCCAGAGAAACACATCAAATGTAGCTCCACTGTGACCCTTTGTTTGATCCCAGACTGAAGATGAAATGTAGAAGTATGTTTAGTCTTCATTATTCATTGCAGCTTAAATGTCACAGGCATATTCTAATTCATTTTGTCTTCTTCTTTTCAGGATAAATATTTCCTTTTAGAGTTAAAGAATGGCTTTCTACGCCTCACGTATGACTTTGGCTTCAGCAGTGGGCCACAACTTTTAGAGGAGAACTTACCAAAGCTCCAGATAAATGACGCACGATACCATGAGGTAGATTCCTTTTTTTCAGTTGGTTTGACAGTTTCAACTTGGACTTGTGAATGTGTTACGGGTTGCTATAACTGTCGGTGTTTGCACAGGTGTCAGTGATTTACCATCAGTCAAAGAAGGTGATCCTACTGGTGGACAAGAGCCACATAAAATCTCTGGAGAATCCAAAAACCACTCTGCCTTTCTCAGATATCTACATAGGTGGAGCTCCCTCGAGCGTTCTCAAATCTAGGTGAGTTAAATATGCGAGCAACCAAACATGTTCATGCTCAACACAACGTGTTTCATTTTTTAAAGTTTCTAACTTCTTTGGATGACACTGATGTTAAAATTGCATCATTGAATTCATTAACACTTAGTGGATGCACAACAATCCACAATACAGTACTGATATATATCACCATATAAAATTGTTATATTGAACATGTTAAACAGTTATTATTTACACATCCAGCAGTAAGTCTAACTAAAGTCTATCTGCTGTTTGGTGCTGGAAAGGTAGTGCTTAGCACTATACAGATCAATATGTTTCATATTAACAATGGATAAAAACAGCATATGTGAGTGAGAATTATTACCAAACTCTGCAGCTCTTCAGAACCTTTTAGCCCCTTGGAGCTCATTGTTTTGGTTTGGCTTTGTTTTTGTCCCAGATGGTTTGTTGCACAGAACCATTTGGAACGTAATCATTCTATGACATCTTTCATGGGCGAACTTTAACCAATCAAATCAATAAACTACATAACATATTCAAATTCATACTGTAGCCAGCGAGAAGAAGGGTGAAAACAGCTTTTCCATTAAGAAAAGACTTCGGTGTCGAAAACTCTGATGCTAGCGGCATCTATGCCAACCTCTTTAGTAGCTGCCGTTGTTGTTCTCAAATCTAAAAAGGGAGCTACATTCAACAGGTCTACATGAATGTTGCTGTCTGTACTGGATGCGTAAATAAAGCAACATATCAGCAACGTCTTAAAGTGTTATAACAACCTTACGACATTAATATAGGAGAGATGTGTTTTTAGTTTGTTGTGGACTTCTTCTGCCTTTAAAAAGAAAGTTTGGTTTTCACTTTGAAGTTTTAACTCATTGTAAACATTTAGGGACAGTCTAGGAAAATAGCAGCTATTGTCTGACAACGATTTAGCATTCATATGCACAGATCTGTTTATAGAGATTAATATGGGGCAAATAGATGACTCCTTAGAGTCTGGACAAGCCCCACTTTGCAGCACCAGGCACCAGGAGAAAGATGTTTTAAACTTAGATATGTTGCATAGTGCAGCTTGAAATGTCACTTTATAATAGTGACAGTATGTGTATCACCACAGGCCTGAGCTGTCTGCTTCCATGGGCCTGAAAGGCTGTGTGAAAGGTTTCCAGTTCCAGAAAAAAGACTTCAACCTGTTGGAGGAGCCTGGCACCATTGGCATCAGCAGTGGCTGCCCTGAGGAGTCCTTTGTAAGTGTTCCCTCCACCACACAGTGATGATGCACTGCACAAGTCAATGCCGAAGATGGATGAAGCGTAGATGGCACACACAGTCTCACAAATATCCACACACACAAACTTTCACTCTCAATCTAGAGATAATAATTGGCTGTTCTAGTTGAACAGCTTTCACATGAGACAATCGATATTCCCATTGTAGGATCACTGAACTATAAGCTGAGCAGGGTTAAAAGGTAATAGGTGATGAATGTGATGTGTGTGTTTATTGTGACAGATGTCCCGTAAAGCCTATTTCACTGGAGAGAGCTACCTGGGATCCACAGCAAAAATTTCACCCTTTGACAGCTTCGAGGGAGGACTTAACTTTAGAACTCTGCAGCCCAGCGGACTCCTGTTTTACCACAGTGATGGGGTATGCACCAATCTATGTCTTGATACATATGGAGAAAAGTTTTACAAGATTTTAGAATGTGATATGATGCAATATTCCTCATGTAATTTCAAAGCATTAAAGGTCCAGTGTGTAACGTTTAGGAGAATATATAATATAATATAATATTCATGTGTTATTTGTGTTTAATCACCTGAAAATAAGAATTATTATGTTTTAGTTACTTTAGAATGAACATTCAATATCTACAGGTCCACCATGTTGAACCACCATGTTTCTACAGTAGCCCAGTACAGACAAATTAAAAACTGGCTCTAGATAGGACCTTCGCATCATTTACACTTTTCACAGCCACTGTAGTTTCTCCTTCACACTAGGAAGGAGATGGTGAGGTGAGGGTTATTCATTTGGTTGCAATTTGCAGCAACGCTACACATGAGACTCAAAATGTTGGACAATCACAAGAATTAATTTGTTAAAAAAAAAAGCACAAATCACACAAAAGAATTTTCCTTGTTTTTGTTTTTGTTCTTCTCCTTGCTTGTGGTCTAAACTGGTTTTATTTTTCTTTTTTCTTCACGTCAGTCTGATGAGTTCAGCATCTCCCTGGAGAATGGAGCAGTGGTTCTGAACTGCAGAGGCACACGAGTTAAATCACACAAGAAGCAATACAGTGATGGAAGGACACACTTCTTAGTGGCCTCAGTGAACCATCAGAAGTAAGTATTTAAAACAGCTCATTCGTTCTCAGTGGCTCATAGCTAGATTGGCTTGTGTCAGAGATATTTCAGTTCTACACATGGCTGTAGGCTGCTTTGAAATTTGTAATCCAGCATGCACATGCTGATGAAAAGACCAGCGATGGTTATGTGCAAATAAGAAACAAGACTAAAAACGTGGGGCTAATAAAACTGAATATTAATAACATACTCACATGGCAGTGTGGCAATATGGACCAGCACAAACGGGAAATCCTGTCATAGCAACCACCCTGAGTATCACCAGGCAGTAGAAGTTAGAAAAGAAAACAATGACTGACTGGTTGTACTGTTCACTTCAGGTATTCAATATTGGTGGACGACAAAGACAAGCAGGACAAGAAACGTCCATCATCAGCCGACAAGATCCACATCAGGTTCTGCTGTGAAGACCTTCTACTATGGAGGGTCTCCAAGCAGTAGCTTCAAGAACTTCACAGGCTGCATTAGCTACGCCTACATCAACAGGTAAATGACCAATGAACAGTTACTACAGCAAAGAATAAAAGGGTATGAACATGGAATTTGTTACTATGGAGATGTGTTGGTGTGTTGAGAGCAGCTGTCTTTCTGCCTGTATTTCTATAGACAGGACCGGGACATTGAGGCTGAGGACTTCCAGCGGTATACAGAGAATGTCAAGACCTCTCTGCAGGACTGTCCAGTCCAGCGTCCCCCTGCTGCTCTGCTGTCAAGGCAAAGGGAGCACACATCTGGAGGCAGACAGAGCCAATCGCACAAGGTAATGTGATTGAAATAATATGATTTTATGGAGGATTTTTTGAGCGCAATAATCTGGACCATCTTGACATCCGTAAAATACTCTCACAGGTTAGCAGGGAGTCCAGCCTCCCTATGGGGCTGATGGAACTCAAGAGTGATGACCAAGAGCCATCAGAGGTGAACGCAGAGCCCTGCTACCTCTCCTCAAGTCCCAGAGCAACCCGCCAAGCCTTCCACTACGGCGGCATCGCCAACAGCAGGCAGCACTACACAGAACTCCCAGACTCCCTTTCTGAGAGGTAATGTCACACGAAGAACTCTTTACAAGTAACCTCGAGGTCACGTCTGGTCAAAAGCTCACTCTGCACATGTACTTTCAAAGAATTCTTTCTGTCTGCACGCTTGACTAAATGCACCTACCACCTCCCAGGTCCCACTTCTCCTTGTCCCTGAAGACCAACTCGTCCTTTGGCCTCATCTTTTATGTATCTGATGTCCAAGAGGACAACTTCATGGCTCTCTTCCTGGCCCACGGGAAGCTTGTGTACACCTTCAATGTAGCAGACCAAAGAGTCAGAATCAGGAGTGAGGAGAAATACAATGACGGTGCATGGCACAATGTAAGTTCTCTCAGTCTGTATGCATACATGGGTGCATGCATGTTAAGTTATGTGTCAACCATTTTTACAGTGACAACCTGTCCTCTTCTCCTACTGAAGGTTATTTTTATCCATGATGGGAGTATGGGCCGGTTAATAATTGATGGGCTGACAGTGCTGGATGGCAGAGCTCAGGGAAGCGACGTCTCCTGGCGAGTGAGCAGTCCCATCTATGTCGGAGGAGTCCCTCCAGGGAGAGCCCAGCAGAATGTTCCGGTATGTGTAAAATGTCTACACTATGTACCTCCTGGCGTAGTGCACTTATTTCAGCAAGGTAGTGTTGTTTCAGTTCGTGTACGGCTGTTGTGACCTTACCAGAAATTACTGTCACAACATTTTACCGCCAACATTTGAAAATATAAATGTAAAACATACGCACACTGAGGCTTGCACATTGCAGTATTCACCCTTATTGATTCAGCTCCAGCAACTTCTTTGTCAGTGCGCCATGTTGAACCTCCATGTTTCTACAGTAGCCCAGAATGGACAAACTAAGCACTGGTATAGATTAGGCCTTTCACATTCTACCATAGTTTAATGCCAGGAAGCAGAGGGTGTGGTGAGGGGGTTACGATCATCAATTATACTAGATGCCCTTAAATCCTGCACACTGCTCTTTTAAGTACACACAATCCATCCAGTCATGACTTACCCTACCTGTTGCATATAAGCAATTACAGCAGTAACAGAATATCAGAATAAATGCAGTGCATTTGAAGCACATCATATTTCATTTCATACAGAGCACTACTTATCAAACATAACATCATATTTGGCATATACACAGATGGTTGGATCTAGGTGCATCTGTCTAATTTATCATATTATAAAAAATGTACCATAAAATATAAATATGAATACAAATAGGTTTACTTTTGTATGTAGCTCAGATACATCTGTCTATGTATATACTGAATATACATTCACCCATTTTCCATAACTGCTTTCCTCTGAGTCGCCGAACCCCAGCTGGATTTAGGTGAGAGGACACCGTGTTGCAGCACTAACACACAGAGACAAACAACCATTCACACCCACATTCACATCTATGGACAATTGAATGCGGTCAGGAAGCCGGAGTAAGCGGAGAGAACCAACGCAGACATGAGGTTCCTGGTTTAAACCTCTGTGTGGAGTTTCAGTGTTATCTGAATGTATGCATTGCATTTCATATAAAGCACTATACCTCCTACTAGACCAAATGAAACGTAACGTTAAGTACGCTGTGCACTTTTCAAACAAACTTCTTGCTGTGAGGCAACAGAGGCGTCAGTGCACTCTCCTCTACAAATGTGACATGCTTAATGTTGAAGGGCAGTGTTTTATATGAAAAGCTGAATCAAAGTGCTCTATATGAGGAGACTGAGGTGCATACATTCAGATAGTTTTGTATTATTGTTCTGATTGATCATGGCACAACTGGATGAATTGTAATATGCTGACTCTGTTTATTTGATCAGAAGTCTGAGGCAGAGCCTCGCTCTCAAATAAAAATGTCTCTTTGTGGTCGTGCAGATTTATACTTGGAAAAGATTTAACATTAAGGACACACAGCATGGGTCAAATGGAGCACATGAATATTCTATGAAGGTCTATCGGTCTGAATAAAACAGTACGCTCTTACAAATCTCTGTAATTTATAACCTCTTTGGAATCTCCCGGAGCATACCGGCAGACATCCAGCCGTGCTGTTCCCACAGACAGCAGGAAGTCACCATTGTGACCTTCTTCCCCTTAGAACTCAACAGGAGGACGTCCTCTGATTCTTTTAAAGCAGTATTGGTTTTCTTTCACATTGTACATCGTCATTTCACCCATTGTTATTGTAAAAATAATGACCAGTGCAGCATAAAATTAGTAAAGTGACTCTGAGTCAAAGTCATATCTGTCTAAAGTTAGCTATGCTAAGTTGCTGGCATGACTATGTATTGCACTTGGAAAATTGTGTTTTTATTTGTTTTATGTGATATTATGATATGTGTCGTCTCTTCAGAAAAACTCTGCGTACAGTTTTACCGGTTGTTTGAAGAACCTTCAGCTCAACGGCCAGTGGCTGTCCTCCACGGTGGAGACTTTCGGGGTCACTCCATGCTTCGAGGGATTCTCTGAGGCGGGAACATACTTCTCAGAGGAAGGAGGATACGTCGTGCTCGGTACATTTTTAGTATTTTTTATTGGAAAAAAAAGACACATTTCCAACAGCTTTTAAACTAAAGTGTTCAATCTTTCTTTTCAAATGTAACACCATGTGTGTTTGGCACCATCCACAACTCTTTGCAAACTGAACATCTGTCACATTACATGGCTCATTAGATTTCCTTTTGGAAAACTCACAAGCCCCTCTGGTCTTTCACCATTCCGTGTGCATGGAGAGAGTTTGGTTGGGCGAGGGAATGCGATACCCTCAGTGCAGCTGTGGTGAAACTGGGTCTCTGCTGAGAGGATGGGGGGTGTGGGGGTCGAGAGCCCAGAGGAACTGAGCTGCAGCTGTTGGACGAGTCGAGTAATTTCACACATGCACACACCACGGAGAAACATGACTGATTAATGCGACAAAAAGGTGAGGTCCGGAGAGGATAAGCTACCCACAAGTCACTTCATCTTGCTCTTTTGTCACCCTCAGATGAAACGTTTGACCTGGGGCTAAGGTTTGAGTTGGTGATGGAGGTGCGCCCACGTGTGGCATCTGGGGTGCTACTGCATGTGCGCTCAGCAGACAGATATTTCACTATATACATTCATCAAGGGGAGGTAAGTCATCTGCACACTCGGGTCAGGTTATGCTCATCAAAAATGCATCTTCTCCTCAGAAAGTGTGGATACAGCATTGGTGTGTGTTTGCAGGTGCTGGTTCTTGTGAACGATGGGTCTCATGAGTTCTTCACAAAGGTGGCACCGAGACAGAGTCTGTGTGATGGCAACTGGCACAGAATCACTGGTGAGAACTTCTGAATTAATACTCAAATCCAATTAAAAGAAATCATGACAGAGGGGCGGTGTTTAGCTTAGTTGGTAGAGCAGTCGCCCCATGTGCAAAGGCCCAGTCCTCGCTGTGGAAGCCCAGGGTTTGAATCCGACCTGTGGCTCTTTCCCGCATGTCATTCCCCATCTCTCTCCCCACATTCCTGTCACTCTTCTGCTGTCTCTGTCAAATAAAGCTTCAAAAGGCCAAGAGACAGAGAGGAACGCTGAAAAGTTGTCAACAATAGCTATGATTTATTTCTTCAGATATGTCCTTTCAACATTTTATTCTCTTGAAAGGTTCTGCATGTGCGTAACAAGTATACTAAATAACATTGTTGTAGTGCTTTGATCGGTCTAGGTCTTCAAACCAGGCTCAAGACCTCTTTTTAAAGGCCTCAGTCTTGTCTCAGAATCAACTGCATTTTTACTCAGTCATCTCAGACCAAGAGGAATATAGATTTGAGTTCAAGACCAAAACTGTGGAGATATCATTTAATTGCCTGTGTATTTTCTGATTTATTTGTTAACTGTCTGGGAGTAGTAATACAATGTGGTTCCCTAAACCACAAAGAAGTTTTCATGAATATTAGCTACCTACTGTAAGTAGGGTATATACCGTCTGGTCTTGATCTTGCCTTGGTCTCGCAATACCTTTGTTTTGATCTTGACTTAGTCTCAACCTCTCAAAGCCTTGGTCTTGTCCTTGTCTTGATACACTCTGGTCTTGGTCATGACTTAGTCTCAGTTTAGTTGGGCTTGACTGGAACATTGCTAAACCTGTCACATCAGTGATGTTAATGCAGAAGCAAAGTAAAAATGTGTTTATGTAGCAGCCTTATAGAGCAGACGTCTTTGTACAGCAGTGCATAAGGCATAAAATACAGACATAATATAACAAATAATTATATAATATATAAATTATCAATATAACAAAATAAAGTAAAAACTCAACAAAGTCATGGCTTGAGCTGCACAAGAGACCTTTTTTAGACCCTGGTTGAAAGTTTCACACAGCCCTCTGTACAGTATGAAATGCTGTCATCGCACAGCTTCACTGTTTTTTTTAAAGTTTGTTTTACGGCTCCTTACTTTGTCAGCACTGCTCAGTCGTTTTTTAGGACCACTTGATCTCACACACCATTCACAAAACCGTGAGTTTTGCCGCTGTTAAGCAAGGATTAAAAAATGATGTAACAGCTCTCAGCTCAGGCCCTCAGCTGCCCATCATTATTTTTCAAGCACCAACATGAAGTCAGCACAAATATTGCGCTGCTGTGACTTTGCCTTTCACTGATTAGCATTGCCAAAAATAAACCCCATGCTGCAAGTCATGCTTCACATGGGGATTTTAAATACAGTTGGGGGTTTTTTCCACATTGTCATCAAAATAAATCTATAACTCATAAAAGGATTTAAATCATGTATTGGTCACTCACTGACTGATTTACTCAATTACTGCACTCTAGTGATTCAGTACTATTCTTTAATAGTAATGTTAAATATCTTGACATTTAGTCTCTAATATGGTTCAAGCTCCAGAGAGATCCTACACCTCCCATAATGCAACTCAGCAATGGCCTTTTGACATGAAACTAGACCTCCCATTGAGGCTGAATTCTCATTTATTTTATTACAAAGTCTATTCCCACGGTTTAAAATGCAGGCTTCCTGTTACAAATGTGCAGGCTCCAGGCCAAAGTAAAGATTGCCCTGATGACATCACTATGAGGTTTTTAAAGCTCCCTCCAGAGCCATTAAAGAAACTCTACAGCTGTTTTCACAGACTGAGAAGTTCTAACTATGACGTTTGAGGAAATCATCTTAAAGGTTTTCTATACGACCAGACTTCACTGACAGAAACAGAAATTTTACTAGATTATTCTAGATAATCCTAAAACACCAATTGCACAGTAAGAAAATAAAACTCACTGTTAATATAATAAATCAGATGTTTAAATATTTCTCAAAACAGGCTGCAGTTGTTCTTACCACTGACAGGCTCTGATTCTTATTCTGCGTGTGTGACAACGTGATGGAAAGGAACAGAACAAAGATAGAACTTTTATTTAACCAGAAATAGGTGTGACTTCATTGACAAAAATGGTAATTTTACCTTGTAAACTTTGCAACTTTATTCAAAGTGGACAGAAACACCAAAAAACATGATGTTATCCATTCCACTGTCTTTCCAACAATCACCAACTCTGGTTTGGTCAAAATAAATCACCTTTACTCACTGAGGTAAATGAGAAAAACATCTGTTTTAGTGGCTTCCTCAAAGTTAAGAGTTCAACAACACATGCACGGACAGGCGGCGAATATAAACAATGTTCAGGCATAAAAAGAAAAGACAGTATATCCTTCAGTATGTAAAATAGGTGATGTGCCTCTTTAAAACTCTGCTTTCATGGAAGTTGCTCATTTGTACTTAAGTAAACTTTTAAATGCAGGACTTTTTAGGCTAAACTCTTTTCTGTCCTCATTGATCTTAGTGATCCGGGATGCCAATGTTGTCCAGCTGGATGTGGACTCTGAGGTCAACCATGTTGTGGGACCTCTGAACCCAAGCTCCACAGATACCAAGAAGCCCGTGTTCATTGGTGGAGCTCCAGGTGAGCCAGGAACACATTTGTTTTTCTTCTGTTATACTGACTGCACATCTCTCTAATCATGTGATGCACTCTTCCTCCTCCCAGATCTTTTCCTCCCAGATGGCATTGCAACTAGGAAAGCCTACGTGGGCTGCATGAGGAACCTGACCATCAATAACAGCCAAGTAAGCTTCAGCAAAGCTGTCCTGGTCAGTGGAGCGGTCAGCGTTGGAACCTGTCCAGCGGCATAAAACTTCACGCCATCATTGTCCCCAATACAGCACTGACCAAACATTAAAACCCTCTGTGTGTGTCAAACATAACCATTAAGAGAAGTACTGTCACTGTTGCTTTCACCCGTTGTCAGATGTTTGTCCTTGTTTTTGTCTTTTGTCATTTCATGTTCATTGTTTTACATGATATGTCTCATCCCAAGAAAACGACCAAATCGCCCAAGTTAAAAATAATATCCAGAAAAGAAACCATCACTTAAAGAGAATGTGAGCAGTTTTCAGGTTCAGTACCATCCTGACAAACCTACAGTGTCCTGAAATTTAGACTACAATTATTTCTCTGTAGAAGAAGAAAATTCTTTATCACCTGAATGTCACATTTTTTCTTGTGACAAGCTTGTGTTCAAAAATGTCCTTTTTGTACTGGATTATTTCTGATAAATAAAATATTTTACATCCATGTAAAGCTTGGCTTTTTTTTCTTTGTCTTGTTCAAAGTCAATTTTGCAGTGTTTAAAAAAAATGAGGAGACAAAGGATGACTTTAGCTAAACTTGCTGAAGGACCCCCCACAGTCTCATGCAGGTGGTGAGAGGAGCTGTTCATGATGGATGTCATCTTTGCTAACATCCTCCTCTCCCCCTCTTCCTCTATGGAGTCTAGGGGGCAGTCCAGGACAGAGCCGGCCCCAGTTTTTTAGTCTTTTCCTGTCTCTCTCCATGCTTCCCCCTCCCCAGTAGATAACTGCAAAGAATAATGCAGATGTCATCTGAGTCATAGAAGGTTTCTTGTTGTTTTTGAGTGTTAAATTGTTGACGTTCCAATCTGTGTAAAGAGACATCTGTGTCTCCAGACTAGAATATGTTGACAATAACAGCTGCATGGGTAAAGACATTCTTTTTGACTAATCCTGGGTGTGTAGTATTTGTGGTGTTATCTTGGGGTTTAAAGTGAATCCACCAGGATGAGTTGGGCAGAATGTGAGACCGACTCAGGCACTTCTGATGAACTTTGAGAGTGTCTCTAATTCTCCTTGGCCAAGCGTCAATAAATAATACAGCATAAGACATCAGAGGCTCCTGAACACTTTCTGAACTCCTGACCTCACCATTGACCTTTGACTTCAGCAATTTCTCCACAACAGTTTTATTCCTGTTGTAAAATCTACACATATTCAATTATTTGTTATTTATGTTGGCTGTCTGTTGTCACGGTCTGTAGACTGTTACTTGAGATAAATATGGAAATACTGCCCTCTGCTGTGTTGGATTTTTCCAAACTAATAGAGGATGAGGAAAAACATGAGTGTGTGGCACTCATCTTCATCCAGGTATAATACTTAGGAAATCAATAAACAGTGCACCATATTCACAAATTTTATATTGATTCATTCATTTGATGGCATGTAGCATCTATAACAGCATAATACAGTTAAAGATACAGAAGTGATTCCTCTCATAATGTGCATTTTACGGACTCTACGGAAATATCTCTTCCATAAGACGTTTATCTGCATTAACCTGATTAGTTTAGCAGCTCCTGTTGCGGCAGCTCTACGTTACCAAATACACCGTTTCCATGGTAATATGTCGTCATCAGCAGTCGACCAAACAAAGTAGAGGCGCGAGTTTGAAGTCGCGTTCAAAGTCTTTTTAAAAAGTTGATTTTAACGGACAGCTGTGCAGAAATGTTCAAACACAGCACGCATTAGTCTGTGTGTTCCCGCCGCCATGACGCAGTCGGTTGTCGTCCAAGGTGAGTACAGTCTGTGAAGTACGGCTAACAGCTAGCTGTCATTTGCTGTCCTGTAGGGAGCTCCTGGGTTATCTTACTGTTGTTTTAATGAAGACATATTGACGTAAACATTGCTAATGAAACTTGGTCTTCAGTCGGACAGTGCGGAAACCAGGTCGGCTGCAGGTTCTGGGATCTGGCTTTGCGAGAACATGCGCATGTCAACAAAGTAAGTGCTAGTACACACACACACACACACACACCCCTAAACCTTGTCTCAGCAGACATGCTGACCTGTCACAGCTGCCATTAATAACAGTATAATGTATATTATAATTATGATAGGAGCCAGCGTTAAAAATTTCAACTGACCTTTTTTCACAGCAGCCATTTGGACATGTAATAGGACAGACACAGGTGTTACCACTGATACTGATTAAGGCTCAGTTCCATTCAGGTTAAACCAGGGGTGTCAAACTGTTCCACAAAAGGCCGGTGTGGCTGCAGGTTTTCCTTCCAACCAAACAGCAGCACACCAGACGAGTCATTTAATCAACTGATCTCAGTCTTCAGAGAGTTGACAAACTGTGTGCTCTTGGTTGGTTGGAAGGAAAACCTGCGGCCACACCGGCCCTTTGTGGGACAGTTTGGGCACCCCTGGTAAACAGTGTTAGGGTTCTGCTGTGCTGCATGCTGGCTCACTGGAAAGGCTCTGCTGCAATAAATGGAATGGAGCCTTAATTAGTATGATTGGAAACACCTGTAGTTACCCTACTATCAGCCTATTGAGAACATATTTGACACATCATTTACTGTGTATGTCTCAGTCGGGAGACTTAATTAGTCAGCTGACATAAAATTACCACCAACGGTTTTGATAATAACACTTTTTTCTCATATATGAAGCACAAATGTTAAAACATGTGCTGGCTCCAGTTGTACAAATGTTTTATTTGACTTTTAGTCTATTATAGATATTTGTGTTTTAGGCGAGGTGAGAAAATGCTATCTGATTCAACATGGGCCTTTTTAAGAAATTGTTATCAGCAATGTTCTTAGTTAGTTGCGTCCCTGAAGGGGCTGTCATATTGCACATAAAGCTACTAGAGCAACTAATTCAGATGATTCATTTTGTTTAAGTAATTCCATGCTGTTTATAGCCTCGTTATATCATATAAACTGAATATTTTGGGGTTTAAGGCTGACAAGACATTTAAAGGCCTCAACATGGTTAGAAGCTTTTTGCAATCTAAATTATTCCAGAAAATAGATGTTGCATCCCTAATTGCACATGTATAAAGTTCCACTCTTGGGGGTGGAGAATGACATGCAGCAGAGGTTCCACAGGTTGGAGTTAAACCCTGCACCAAGTCGGGGTGCACACTTTACCTACTGAGCTAACTGGCAGCCCAATATTTTTCATTTTTAAATGTCACTCTATTGAGTCATGGTTTACAAAACTGAGTGCCATTAGGGCAACATTGGCATGGATCACCCAATAACAGATTAAATGGAGTCACAAATCCTTGTTGTAATCAGGGTCAGTGCCTGTTCTGTTTGTGCCCTAACTCATCGTATAAGAACATTTAGACATTGTTATCAGCTCCCATGATTTCTAAGAGCTCCTCTAATATCCTGTGTTTTTCCCTCATCAGAAAGGATTGTATGATGAGGCCCTCAGTAGTTTTTTCCGAAATGTGGACACCAGGTAAACACACCTGCTTTCATCTTGTAGCTGTCACATGGGCTGTGCCTTCATGCAGTGGTTCCATATGTCCTTTTCTATTTGCTGTGCTCTTTCCAGGAAAAGTGATAGCAGAGCCTGTGGTGTTGGTGGGAGAATCCAACATCTGAAGGCCAGAGTAAGTTCTACCCATTACCTGAAAACAGCTTGAGAGAACTTTTCTTCTTCACATCTACTGGTCTTCACAGTGGTAACAGCTTATTTTAGAGTCTAGGTCAGGTTTGAAGTCGGCGTAATGAAAGGTTTGGCATCCATTGGTTAAGGTTACACAGAAGAGTTATGGAGTGATGGCAGGGGGTCAAAGGCATGTGGACAGAGTATAATACTGTAGAAATGAAATATACGTGTTGTCCTCATGCTCACATATTTGAATCCACAGGCGGTGCTGGTGGACATGGAGGAAGGTGTGGTCAATGAGATCCTGCAGGGCCCACTGAGAGAAGTGTTCGACAGCACTCAGCTCCTCACAGACGTGTCAGGTTCAGGCAACAACTGGTAAGATACAGACTAGCCACAGGACGTCTGCTCACCAGCTCACGTCTGTGAACGACTGCTGAAATCATATTTTTAATTGACCTTGTTTGCATTCTTTTTTTTATCAACCATTCACTCATTGTTACTATTAATATTAGTTCTTTTACACTTTTTAATGAAAGAAATTGTGGGAGCTCACAGAATATTTCACTTTGATTTGACCTTTATGAATACATGTGACA
Source organism: Collichthys lucidus (assembly GCA_004119915.2). NCBI lineage: Eukaryota > Metazoa > Chordata > Actinopteri > Sciaenidae > Collichthys > Collichthys lucidus. The sequence continues at coordinate 16,924,218 of CM014086.1, forward strand.
GTTATACTGAAGTTAAATTTGAAATGTGCCATTATGTCACAGAGTTGGAATAGTGTGGTGTGTGGTTGAATCAATGAAATTGGACTGCCAGAGCAATTTTATGAAAGTTAAATATTTTTTTCACCTTGGCTGGAAGAATTAAAACCTGCTACAGCTTTCTACAGCTCAAATACCCAACTGTATAGTCAAGTCAGTTTAACACATTTAAAACAACACGAGTTCAGCCAAAGTGCTTTCTAGTCGAGGCAGATGGGGTTAGAATCTGCTTCAGTACAGGTATCCAGTACATGATAAAATAGTATAATAATAGTACAAAAGAATAGTACAAAACAGATACAGTAATGTACGGGTACAGAGAAGACAGGACTAAACATGGAAAACCACTAACATGATGAAATCTGAATCAAAGAATAAAAAAGAAAGTCAGGAAAGAAGAAGAAGACCGGCAACATATTAAGTCTTTAAAATAGATTTAAAACTGTCAGTGATGGAACAGTGGGATGGGAGGCTGATCCTGAGTCTGGGAGAAACAAAAGAAAGCTATGTCACCTTTTAGCTTTGAGGGATGGCATAGTGACTTTATTTCAGTTAAAGGTACAGTAAAAAAATGCAGTATAATATATATTGTGTATATACAGTATATAGCACAATCTAACACTTACGTCACTAGTGGCTTCCTCTTTGCCCTTTCTCAAGTGTTATTTGGGGGAAAGGTCAGCAGTGCTGTCAGTATTCCCTCTGTATGTTTCAGCCTGACAGACATTATAAAAATAAACAATGTCATGCTTGTCAGGCAGAGTTGTCGTTGGCAGCCAGTGGGGGTGAATTTTTATAATATATTATATAATATATCTATATCAGTTATGTTAGAGCTGTTCGGCTTCTTATTCTGAGTTCAGGTGCAAAAATAACTGACTTTTAAACTTTTATGATCATCAGATTTTTTTTAAACATTTTTATAGTTATAGCATTCTCTGTGAAGCATGTTTGAAAATCCTGCACATACCATACCGTACATACCCTGCTTTGAATTTCTCTGTCTAACAAACTGAGCTTGTCTGTCACATGAATGTTGAAAATTTGAAAAAAAAAAAAGAAGTGTTTATGTGACTGAAATAAATTATTTTAGGACATTGTTTTAAACCTTTCATCATCATGCTGCTTCTTGTTCTTCTCCAGGGCAGTTGGACACATGACGTACGGTTCAGCCTACAGGGAGCAGATAGTGAATAAGCTGAGGAAGGCGGCAGAACACTGTGACTGTCTACAGTGCTTCTTTCTCATTCACTCTATGGGAGGAGGTAAGACACAAAGACTTGATCCCATTTATGTGTAGAAACACTGACTTGAAGGTCTGAAAGTTTGCCTCTATAAATGACTATTAGACAGTTTGTGTGTGATTGCCTATCCTGTCATTCTTAATCTCAGCTCCAGCTATTTCAACAAGCTTTGTTTGGGCATCAGTGATCTTTCCATGTTGACGTTGGTATTAGTGGTCTGATTTTATTTATGTACTTTGTGTGCAAATATTTCAGAGCATTTCCACCATGTTTCAAATCCTCTAAACAAAGCAGGTTTACATGACAGTGAAGAAGTCAGGTTCCAACAGAAAGTAAATTTGTTGATGCTGAATTTAAGGAACGGGCTCCGGCCTGGGCACCAGAGTGCTCAGCCTGCTGGAGGAGGAGTTCCCTGAGGTGTGTCGTATTGTCACCTCCATCTATCCGTCTGCGGAGGATGATGTCATCACCTCTCCCTACAACAGCGTCCTGGCCATGAGGGAGCTCACAGAGCATGCTGATTGTGTCCTGCCTGTTGAAAACCAGGTTTGTGCTTTGTAAATGTTTCATTTTCCCTCTCTCTGCCCAAAACTGAAAGCATCAAGTACGATGAGTTTCTGTTCTCGTTCACTTCTCCTCCAGTCGTTGCTCGACATTGTGAACAAGATTAAACAAATGTCTCACAGTGGAAAGCCAGGGTCGGTGATCAAGAGAGACAGCACCATCATCTCTGGGCGGGGCGGGCTCAGTGGGCCAGAGAAGCCCTTTGATGCCATGAATAACATTGTGGCTAACCTGTTGCTCAATATTACCAGGTATAGTATCACTGTTTGCTCATATACAGTAGACACTGTATGCTTAGGGAAAGAGACCTGCCTCACAATGTTTATTTATTTTGATATATTTTTAACATGTTTATTTTGTTGTGACTAAATGTTTTTATTTTGTATATTTTCTCACAATCTTACTGAACATTTTCTTCTGATTCTTAGGTCTCCACTACTCATCCAAAGTTGAAAGCAGATTAATACTCTTTAATTTATCAATAAGCACAGCAGCGTCATCTGAAGTGAGAGAAGTTTAAACATAAGGGAGGCAGTGCAGATGTACATTAGGTTAACACTAATAAGCATTACATTGTTCTACAGTGAGTGTTTCATGAAGAATCACTATGAATCTCCTGATAAATCTGTTTTGTCCATGTCCCTAAAAGTGTCTTGTGTTTGGTTTGTTGCAGCTCTGCTCGTTTTGAGGGATCTCTCAACATGGATCTGAATGAGATTGCCATGAACCTGGTCCCCTTTCCTCGTTTACACTACCTGGTGCCGAGCCTCACCCCTCTCTACACACTGGCAGATGTCAGTGTCCCCACCAGAAGGTTTGCTATCTGGCTGTCACTGCAGCTATTTTTCATCTCTCAGTTGTTTTGAATGGGGCAGAGGTCCGGGTATTGAGTTTACATGAAGTCCATCATTCCCTCAACACATGCCTCATGTTGACTGTAGTGATAAATGAGACAGGAACTCTCTCCAGTGATGGCCTCACCCGATGAAACAGTTCTAAACTCACCATACACACAATACAAATACATCTCTGGATAGCAAACACTCAATAAGGCTTAAAATTTCAGGAAACTGAAGTTTGTAAAATGATCGATCATAATCGATGTTAATATGAAAAAATCACATGTCATTTGAAAACATTTACATTTACTGTCCTATTCTATTCTCACAGATGATAAGAATTATGGGTGGGCTGCTTTAAAACATGTCAACTATACTAAATATTTTTGGTCTGATCATTTCCAGCACAGAGCTGGCTTTCATTTTATCACGTAGGATGGTGGTAACAGTTTAGGCTAAAGGCTTGTTACAGGAAAAGCACCATTTGATCCACCACACACCTCCCCTTCAAACTCTTGCCCAACATCACTGCCATGAAAGTGGCCTTGTGTGAGCCGTAAAGACCTCATCTGCTCCGGAGGAGCTTCTCCATTGGTCAAGGAGAGTGGTGGTTGTGCTGGGCAGCTCCCAGAGGTGAATATAAGTGACTGTATGAATGCAGAGCAGGGTGTTGCTTAAAAATATCTTGCCCGCTCAGCAGAGTGTGCTTGGATAAATAAAGGTACAAAAAGTCTTCTTTTCAAAACCCCCCCCCCCCCCCCCCCCCCCCCCCCCCCCCCCCCCCAACCCATCTAACTCTGTACCTGAAATTATATTCCTGTAAAGCCATTGCAGCAACTATAATTAGTAAATAGAGACTTTATTTACAAGTCGACTCGAAACCCATTGATCATCTGAAGATGATGTAGTTTCTGGGAGTCTGATCTGCCTATGAATGCAGATAACCTAAGCTAACCTAATAAGAAGCTGTCAAGAGACGATAGCTAATGGGTTCCAAGAGTGCATTTTGGCCAATGTGTTCTGCTTGTTTTGCTTTCCACATGGACTGTTTACCTGCTCGCAGCCAGAGCCCAGTCAAACCTAATTGGTCAACACTCAATCTATAATGGTACTACAGTCAGTAACCAGTTCATCTGAAGATATCTGTTTAATAAGATGATGTGCAAGTGAAATGCAAATGTAATATCTGGTATTGTGAAGTGTCTGTAAAGAAACATGGTGTGAACATTCGTCTTCTTGAACTGTGCCTTCCAGACTGGATCAGATGTTCAGCGATGCCTTCAGTAAAGACCACCAGCTAATCCGAGCTGACCCGAAGCACAGCCTCTACCTGGCCTGCGCCCTCATGGTCAGGGGCAACGTGCAGGTGTCTGACCTGCGCAGGAACATTGAGAGGTCAGTTCACCATCTCCTACTCCTCCTGCGGCAGAACAACTGATGAGTCGGTACACCCACCCTGACTGCCATAGATGACCTTCACACTCTCTCTCCCATATAGTACCCCCATTCACCACCGACAGCAATGATTCATGACTGGTTCATTCAGCACCCACCTCTCCCTTCAGTGCTCTCCCTGCAGACCCTGTGGCATGTTGTCAAGAGAAACT